>OY998158.1:11323151-12007940 GCA_963921925.1 Sphagnum tenellum | reverse complement strand
AAAAGCATTAAAACATGCTGTGTATTAATCTCTTTTCTTGTCCCTTCAAACTTTTTCTGCTTCTTGTCTCTTCGTCTGGGACCCCCTGCCCCCTCCCCCCTCCCCCCCTTGTGGCTGCTTCTCATGTACGGCCGTATTCTCTCTCTCTCTCTCGTCTTATGGTGGTGGTGGTGGTGGTGGTGGTTTACAACTCCAATTCTGTAGTTGTCGTCCACTTTTTAATGTCAACAACCGAACGAAAGTTGGCGAAGAAGAAAAGAATAAAACCCCTTCTTCTTCCGAGTTGCCTCCTTACCCTTCTTTGGAGCTTTGCAATTGTTTCCAACTGCAAAATGGTATCTAAATTTTTTCTGGATGTGGACAAAAGAAAAAAGTATTGGGAAATGGGTTCCATGGGGGTGGGGAGGCGGCTCAGGTTTTTTTTTTTCTCAAAATTTTGATGTAATGGAAGTGGCAATCTAGCATGCAGATGCTTTAGCCATATTTGGCTATAACATATGAAAGAAAGAATTTTAAAGCTTCTTCTTCTTCTTCTTCTAATGTAGTTAGTACCTTGGCAGCTTTCCACACTAATTTCAATTTTGTGAGTTAAATGGATGGGTGATCATCAACATGAAGAAAGAGCAAAATTTGGCTCAAGATTGGAGACAAAAGTATAATTTTTTAAAAGGATCATATTTTTTTGGGGTGAGACCTCTGGGAATGTATTGCCTAATTATGAGGACTTTGTCCCCCCCCCCCCCCCCCCTTCTTTTTTTTCTTTTTTTTTCCCCAAAAATCCTTTGTATCCTTCAAAGTTCAAACTGATTTTTTTTTGGCACTGAGGTGAAAAAATTCGCCAAAAAACAAGTTCAAGGAAAAAAAAAAACCCCCCAAAAAAAGAAAAGAATTGTACCAAAAAGATATAAAGGGGAAAAGGGGGGGGGGGGCAAAACGCCCAGAAAACAAGCCTGTTCCGTGGGCAGGGGCGCAGTCCCATGAGACCCATGAGACACGCTCCCGGTTATGTGATCGGCGTCCAATACCCGGCCGCCACGCCGCTCCAGGCAGGAGCTCCGACCGGTAGTACACTGAGACAACCACTTCATGTACCCCCTTTTATTGAGCTTTGTTGGCCTTGCCTACCAAGGCAAGGATATTGTGTTTAGATTAATTATAGAGTATAGTAGCTTAAGGGATTTTTATAGGCCCCTAGGTAATAATAATAATAACAATAATAATAATAATAATAATAATAATAATAATAGGTCTATTTTTATTATGTGAGGATTTTTGAAAGATGATATTTTGGCTTGTGTTCAAACTTGAGATTAATTATAATAGAGTTATAATAATTATCTTGATTTATTTTGGTTTCCTTTAGAGGATTTTTTGAAGGTTAGGTATATATTTTTGCTATGGTGAAATTATATTTGAGTTTCCATAATTCTTCTTCTTTTGCCTTAAGATACTTTTTTATTTAATGTACATAAATGGCAAGGCCACTGTGTGATACACCTCTTGTTTAACACTAATGGGTGGGCGTGTCTTTTTGTGCCTTGCACCAGGTTTTTGCACGGGCTTGTCATTTTATTTTTTTTGCATCTTGCAAAAAGTTGTGCAAAAATTTGGTTTTGCTAGTTTTCCAAATGTAACAAAACATTTTATTGTATTTTTGTCCCATATGTTCTACAAATCCCACAACACATTTCAACCCATATTCTCTCCAAGAATAGAGCAAAGAAATTATACCATTATTCACATAGTTTTTTGGGGCATTGAGAGTAAGATGTGCCATGTTTCATTTTTCCTCTTAACCTAACTAGACCCACAACAACACCGCGAAGTTTCGCACAAGGTGAGTGATGCACACCTTTTTGTGTGTGTGTGTGTTTCTAACATTGTTTTTTCATACCCGGATAGAGCTCATCAAGGGTATTTAGTGTCTTCCATTATGAACGAACACCTTAGAATTTTCTAATCACGTACATACTTGCATGCAGCTCCTTCTCCGTTCATGCCTTTTCTACCAATTTTGGGTGGGTATTAGATTCTCTTGATAACCGTTTGTTCCGATCATTTAAACATTTCAGAAATTTGAGAATCAATGGGTCCGGCTTTTGGAGAAAAAACACACAAACATTCAGAAATCAAAGCAACCGTTGGTTCCAGCTGCTTCAAACGCCTCAAATACCCACCGGTTCTCATGAAAGACCCCCCAACCCCCTCTTGTCAGCCTCATGCAGGATCTCACTAATGCCCAACTCGCTGAGCATGGGTACCTGTTTTATTAGGACACTAAAATTTTCGCATGACTTGCATGCAGCTCATGACACTAATGCCCCCTTTTTTTACCAGTGTTGGGCGGGTATTTAATTTTATTGATAACCGTCTGTTCCAGTTATTTAAACAATTTGGATTCAGGAACCGTTGGGTCCAGGTTTTGGGTGGGGGGGGGGGGAACCCGCACACATTCAGAAATCAAAGCAACTGCCAGTTCTGGTTATTTCAAACCCACCAGGTTGCAGGAAAGAACCAGAGAAGGACGGGCAGTTTTTTCTGGTCAGCTCCACAAATTGTTTGAGAACCATGACTGTAAATTATATATATATGTAACAGGGTATTTGATTTTTTGAGGATGGCATCAAACCTCCTGCCTGTTGCCTGTTGTTTTCCCATGATACCCGGAGGGTATGTTATGGATACCCACTGGGTATCATGGGTGTTTTTTTTAACTAAAAAAATGCATGAATTTTTTTTCCAAATTTGAAATTATAGGTCAACATTTTGGTAATTAAGGTGCTTTTTTAGGGTTTCAATAACTAGAAGTGAGGCCGAAACAAACCAAAACCAAAACCAAAACAAAAAAAAAGAAAAAAAACCAAAGATAGTTAGATTTTTAATATTCGGTTTTGAATATTCGTAGTGAAAAATATAAAAGGATGATGATCACTTCATGTCTCATTTATACCCAGGTTTGGTTGACATTTGGGTTAGTTAATTTATTCACTTTACAAGTAACTAGCAATTGAGGATGAAATTAAGGATGAAATTGAGGATTGAAGGTGAAACTAAGGTTGAAGCCAAGGTTCACTTTAAGGATAGATAACTCTCTTGTGAATGCATCCTTATGTGCACTGATTGACATATATATGTTTTTATTTTATTTTTTATTTTTATTTTTTAAATTTCTTTTTAAGAAAATTCTCATCATGTGACCACAAGTAAACAAACATCTTTACTTTGGTTTAGGACAATGGGAAAATGAAAAAGAAAATAGCGCCCTCCCCCTTCTACATATTTGAGGAATGGTCATATTTAGACAATGTGTTGGTTTCAAATCCAACCGCATTTTTTTTTTAAACTGGATTTTTTTTTTCATAAAAGAGAAATTGCATGCTTGAAATTTTAAAAATTAACTCATTTTAAAGATTTTCAATAAGCATAAATCTAAAGGAAAAAGAAAAAAATTCCAAATTTTTAATACTTAGTTCAAGTAAGTAGCCAAAAATATCAAACGTATGTGAAAATTTTGTAAACCATATTTTATTTTATTTCTGTGCAATAGCCAAAATTGAGTAAAATCTTTTTAGGGTTGATGGCCACTCTTGCTACATCACAAAATTGACCTAATAAAAAACATTGATAGGTAGTACACAAGCTCAAGCTACATGACAATTCACAAAGGTTGCAACACTGACACCCACAAAAATAAGTAGGGGGGGGTTTTTAAACATCATGCATTCACAAGCAATGTCTTTTTATTATTATTGCCAAATTTTCACCAAATTTGGACCTACCTAATTTTTTTATGATTTTGACCCATGCAAAGGATTTTGCAGGGGGGGAATATAAAATTCCAAATTGCTAAATTTTGATGACAAGTTCTAGTTGATAGCCAAAGATTATAAAAGGATTCTGGTTTTTTTCTCTCTCTTTTTTTTTGCTTCCCCCCTACTTTCATATATAATAAATAATATGTAAGAAACTCATAGAATGGCTGAAGATAACTCTAATATGTAGTCAAATTTGGCAAAATCATTTTGTGGATGATTTGCTACTACACATTGGGTACATTACAAAACCCTTAAAGAAAAAAAACCACTAGTAGTTTTAGAAGTATGGAGGGGGTGTGGAGTTGTGAGCAAAGCTTAAAACAAAGCCAAATCTTAGTGTGTCAGATTTGCAGATCTAGTTTCAGATTCTGAATCAAAGATGGAAGTTCCCATTCATTCATTCATTCATTCATCAAAGTGCAGCAATTGTGGTGGCTCATTGTTGATTGTTAAGTTTTATTATTACCCTTTGCATGTCTGACTAGGCCAAGTTATTGGGTGTAGGGTACAAAGCTTGTTACCCTAAAAAAAAAAGCTCACACTTGCCTTGCCAGAGACACTCATTTGGTTGCATGGAAACTCTATTCCTAATATTGGCTGCAACTATTTTTGGCCTGAACTCAACTAATAGCTCAAATTTTCCAGTCATTTCATTCCTATCATTCATTTCATGGCAGGGGATTTGAACTCCAGAGCTGAACACCACAAAATTACACAATCCACCAGCCTTACCCAACTGCACCAAGAAGCCCCTCCTTCAAAACCAAATGGAATGGGTACTCTTAAATCCTATTTGATATCAACCCTAAACCCTAAAACCTCTCTCTCTCTATGGAGATATGGTTGGTTATATTTGATGGTGTTTTTTTTTTTGCACATTTTTGAGAGAATTGTAATAACATATCAGAACCCATTCTACAAAACCTTCTGACAACCATGATTATATATATATATCAGAACAAGTTCTTTTGTTTGTTTTCAGGGCAGCTGGGTTTATTGACCCAAAGAGCTGCCCTGATAACCCCTTGAGCGTCGTCTTCCCTTATGTGGTGACCACACAACATGGGTTTCTAATTTCCACCATACTAACCGTTCTTCTTTTTACAACCGACCAACCGTTGGATTTTCTTTCATGAAGACATGCACATAGTTTGATGAAATAAATGGATGTCTGTAGTTTTGATGATGTTAGTTTCTTAGTTGTGTATTAAATCATCAACTTTTGTACAACTCTAGGGACAAATATGGAACATAGTGTGCATGGTAACAAGGTTGAGGTTACTACCATCTGCACATACAAAAAAAATTCCACATAACTAAAAAGAGCAATTGTCTTCTACCGAATCAAATGGTTTTACCCAATGTTGTTGTGATGGTATAAATCGGGGTTGAGGTTCTTGTGACACCTTTTTTTCATTGGAGCAAAGCACAAGACTCGAATCATGGAACTAGTCTTTTGCTCGACTTAGAGCCATGAAAAAACATTCTTGAAAAAAGGGTCAGGATCTTTATGTAGAAAAAAGTTGATTTTTTCAATAAATTAAATTTAAAAAAATGCTGAACTTAATAGTTGAATATTAGTTTTATTCATTGTTGAATTTTGTACGTACATCGATCCTTTGTTTTAATTTGTTATAGAACTTTGTACTCATACAATCTCTAGGATTGGCGAGCGTGTAGTAGTAGTGTACATGGAAATGGACCCAATTTTTCTATAAGTCCAAAGGTTCTTGAATTTGAAAAAATGTGTTATAACCAAAATTGAAGGGTTTGCAAATTGGAAACACTGGGGGCTCACACTCTCACCTGAAGAACCTCTAAATAAATATTACAATGTCAAAATCGAGACCAAAGTTTTTTTAAAAAAAGAACAGAATCACTCAACACTAGTTTTAACCACTAATGAATGGTTATTTGATTTTGCTGATAATTATTGGTTCTAAGTTACTCACATCTTCAAAATTAAAGAACCATAAGTTCCAAGTATTTGAGGAAAATAAAAAATCAAACAACTCTCTCAATTCCAATTTCTCCAAAAAACATCAAAACATTTTTTGTTGGTGAGAGAACGAGAAAAAACAAACCAGCAATTTTCTCGGTGATTATTTGATGTTTTCCAAAAAAATTGAAACACACGATTAATATATCACAACCAAGCATTAGATTTTTGAGAACCAAGGCTATGAACCCTAAAAACATCATGATACCCAACGAGGGTTTGATGCAATTTCTAATACCCACCTAATTCTAATTCAAACCATTTCTACAACTCGTGTCAAACAAGGAAAGATCACCAAAGTTGCAATTTTTAAAGGAATTTTTTTGGTTACAATGGTTCAATTTACATGAAGAATGAATTTGTGTTTGGAAAACCCATTTCACTTTGTTTCGTAGCATTATGACCTCCAAATCAAAAGATGATTTTCTAGACTCACCTTTTCAAAGGGGTTAAATTCTTATTTTGTAATTGACAAATCACTAAGAACCCCTACTAAATTTTTGTGTATTTTTTAGAAATATTAAGATAGCTTCTTACTTGACCTTTGGTCATTTATGTATGGTAAAGTCTAATGCACACAATGATGGCCCAAATTAAATTTTCTAAAATCTCTAAAATTGTTGCCTCTTTCATTAATTTCATCTTTTCTCCTTAATTGGGAAATGGGTGCAACACTACACCAAAATCATATGGATCTCCTACACATATTATGGTGCATTCACACTTGATGTTAAGTTAATGTTCAATAAAAATCTAGGTGGCATCCTAGGTTGCACCCAATGTTAAATGGGTGATGGCTTAAAAATAAATGAAGGTTATTTAAAATGTTCATGGTAATTAAGTGTAAGTCCTAAACGACTAGCATGGTGTTAGGAGCTCAACACTAAGGTCCCTAACACCAAGTGCGAATGCTCCTTTAGTGTTTAACATATTTGTTTTAATGTTTCAACGAATTGCCATATTGAAAATTTATTGTGTTCCCAACAAGTACCATCAAACATTATGCAAATCTCCCCTAGCCACAAGATGAACAATGTGAAAGGATCATCTTAGATTGCACACAAGCTAAAGATTTGTGTATGAAATAAAAATTGGATTATCGTGGGACATGGGTGGCTTCGGCATAGATTAAATTATTTTTATTTTTTAAATTAAAAAAATCATCAACTCTCCATCTCAAAATTTCCAAAAATTCACATTTGAGGACAATCAAGTTGAACCCTAGCCAAGAACATGCAAATGCACTAGTTGTGGACCCACTGACCAAAAGGATAGCATGAGAGTTATGTTAGTCATTAGGAATATTTAGTAATTATGCTCATTACCTATCAAAAAGTCCAAAATTCAAAACTCATAAGTTTGAAGTTCCAATTTTTTTAAAATTAATTAATTATTCGGCACTTGTGTGCTCAAGATGCCCAGGTTCTACAATAATATATCACATGCAAATAAACATTTCAAACTTTAAACTAGAAATTACAACTTAATTATGTAGTTTTGACATCCTTTTGAGAGTCAAGAATCAAATAATTAGTGACTATTCAACAAAGGCCTTCCCATGCCAAGTGGGGAAGGTTTCATGGATGTGTATTTGAATATATTTCAATAAGTTTTAACATTAGTACCCTCAAGCCTAACCAAGGAACAATAGGAACATTACAATTTTCAACTTAATAGACTCATCAAACTAACTTTAGAAAAGTATAGGAAACCATTAAACAAGGTTTTTCATTAGAACTTTTTTGATGGGTACAATAAGTAGGTGGTATAAACTATGAAATTTTAATGAGATTATATATATATATATATATAATATTCAGTGACTCTAATTGTTTCATTTAGAAAATGTTTTAGGAATGTTGGGATCATTCATTTTCCTTGAATTCTTGGGTTATGAACACAAGTTTGAGACATGCTTTAGTTTTTTGGTTTAAATGTTTTTTTTAAGGTGCTTCAAATGGTTTTCTTAAAGAATTAATTGAATTTAGTTATGAGTTTCCAAATTTTAAGAACATGATTCTAAAAATGGTCATTGTAATTCAGAAAAAAAATTGTAATGATTCCCACCTTTTTCAACTCCAATGCACACTTAAAGTAATATATTTTGGCAATGCAATGAATAAACAAGAGATTTTTAAATTATAATTCGTCTTTTAAAAGATCAAAAATATTATTTGGCTGGTTTTATTAGTTTTAGCATTCTTTTGGGTGGTTCCTATTAGATCCACCCCAGGGATACTTATGTCCTCTTGTTGTAAAAATTGAATCTTAAATTTTCCAATGTTAGATGGTTAATTTGTCTTTTTTTTTATACCATTATAATTTTTGGCATTTGATTAGTGGTTCTTTTTAATTAAAAATGTGTGAATATCTTTTCATTGCATGTATGAAGACTAAACATTTTCCAACATCAATTAAAAATTTTCATTTTTAATATGTTCACTTTCAGCAATTTATTTTAATTGCCCTTAATTCTTTGGGTTTTCACCTCCAACAAAGCATGAAAACATCTAGAGAATTCAAGTTCAAGTCCATTGGAATCACAAGTATATGTTTTTTGTTTTTCCTATTTTAAAACCGATTTATAGTCAACTACAATTCATCATGCGTGATGCGTTGCACATTTTTACAACTATGATTTCATCTACCAAACCCCGAGACAATTTATACATCTATCCCTTTTGGAAAAGCAATGGCAACAAACATTATGAATCCTAGCAAAAAAATTGAATAAGCTCCAATTGCTAAAGTCACCAAAAAAAAAGTTATATATATTTTTGATTTAAAAAAATAATCACATTTATTGAAAGATGATTAGAGATTTGTCCTTCAAATTTGGTTTATACCCAAATTTGGTTGAATCTTCCTATGGAAGATTGCGACTTTGTTAACATTAAAAATTTCCTTAAATAAAAATTGTTAAGCATATGTTAAATTTGAACTATTTTGTGACATCATCAAGAAAACATTATTATTTGCAAGTAAGCCAATGTGAACCAACACCCACTAGCACACTAAGCAAGATGCATGGTATATGGACATGAAACATTTTTTATTCTAATCATGTCCCATATCTAACCATGGTAATTAACTAAACATGTACTAAACGTTCACATGCATCTACATGCCTAGTGGTCACCAAGTGCCTTACCTACTTATTTACATACATAATAACCATTTACATTCCTTGCCTACTTAATCATGATATTTACCCAACTTAGGTTATGTGTTGTTCCACAGGACCGGTGATGATGAATTGTGTTGATGGTAAAAAAATGCACATTATATTGTGTTAGGATAATGTCATTTGTGAAAGAAAATAAATAATAATATTAATAATTTTGACATCATAATTTATTGTGCATGTTGTTTCATAAGTGTAATTCTTAATGAGGTGTCCTACAACATGGTGTACAATGGGTAATTTGTGAAATAAGATCTACATATACATTGAATTAAAAACAAAGAAATATATATAAGAAGAAACATTCCTCAAACATAACTTCATTTACAAATTTTGGCTTAATGGCAATTGCAACCACCCTCAATGAAAAAAACCCAACAATCAAAACAAGTAAACAAACATGTCTAAATTTTCGCACAAGATCCAACACTATGAAAGTGGATACACAAGTCTTTTTGGTCATGACTCCCTAGGGTTGTGGGTCATTATGAATTGAACTATATTATGTTGAGATCACCAAAAGAAACAAACCCAATAAATACTCTTGGACCGATGGTGGGTTGACATCCATCCTCCAAATGTCATGTACATATGTCCCTATTTTCGTCAATACATAAAACTTTGTTGTACTTAAAATGTCAAAGACTTTAGATCTAACCAACATAAAGAAGAAGAAACATGACCCTTAAAATAAAAACTAAACTATATAACCCTAAATGTATCATTCTTGATATTTTTCTTGTGTTTTGGAGATGTCCACCTTGAATGCTTGAAAAAGTGTGATTCTATTTTGCAAACAATATCCAAGCATTCCAATGAAGGGGTAAAAGTTTTATCATCTTGGAAGTTCAGCTTTGCCTTCATGTTGTGAACTTGAAAAGCTTGCAAAAATCGCATGAGGATCAATTCGGGCTTTCACAGTACAAATTCAATACAATGACACCACCACCTTTATATCTTCACTATGTGACTCCACCATACTCACAACTCTCTCCTTCACTTTCTTAATATGCAAAACCTTGAAATAAATCCTCATAATATTTTGTTGGAATTCCACTTCAACCAAAGAATTTATGCAACAACATATGAAAAAATAAATTGTAACAATAAATAAGAAACATGTTTGAAACAATTTGTTTGCAACAAAAAATGAGAAAATGCTTGAACAATGATTTTTTGGGAAGCATGTTTGAAATTAAAAAATTCTTCAACAATAGATGGAAGACACGTTTGAACAAAAACTAATTATTGAATAATAAATGAGAGACAATGTTTGAAATTAAAAATGTCTACAACATGAAAGACATGCTTGAACGCAAAATTTCTACAATAATAGATGAAACAAACATGTCCCAACAAATAATTTTTACAACAATACATGAGAGAAACCTTTGAACAAAAAATTTACACAATAACATATGGGGGTAAATGCAAGTTACAATGGTTCACTTTTGGACAATTTAAAATTTATTACAAGTCCCTAAAAATTTCATTAATTTTTTTCAAATTGACATGGTTGTTACTTTTTAAAATGTCATTATTGTAATCTTTGATTAATAAATGTTTAATCACCTAACACATTTACATCAACACTTACATTAACAAAAGCTGGTGTGATTTTTCAATTTGGAAGTCCTAAAATGACAACACACAAAATCCATGTGAATATTTTCTTAAGTAAAACTTTCAAAATATATACTTTTGGAACAAAGAAATTCAAAAACAAACCAAAATTGCAACTCGTAGGGATTTATGCAAATATGGTCCTATTTTAACCATTTGAAAGTCCTTAACTATTAAATGGTTAAGGTTTTCAAAAAAAGACTCTTCATTTGAGTTTATAATATCATAATACATCATATTTTTAGTCCCAATAAAAAATTTGAAATGTGAATTAAAATATTTTTTTTCCATTTCGTGATGTTCCAGTCAAACGACCATTCCATATTTTTTTAATTTCAAAAGTCCATTATTTATAGCAAGTGATTTTTTATCAATAAATAATCACATGGTTCTCTTCATAATAAAGTTTATAGTCTAGATCCAAATCATGATTAATAGATTTAAGGATATATTAATTACCATTTGCATTTGAATGAAAAGTACCCATGTTCATTTTGTTGCAAAAATGAGCTAGTCAACCATGCATTATCACATGGGATCTATATTGCTTGAACAATTTTTTTGCAATAGATGATGCCCGTCACCAAAACTCTTTGGATCTTCAATGAAAATAGCTTTTGGTGGTCATAATGTTATTGTTGCATGAAAGAAGACCCTAAACTCAACAATGACCCAAAGACAATCAATTTTAGATATTTATTCTCACCTCTTTTGTGTTCCAATTAAAAATGCTTGTGTAGTTGGATGCATGGAATTGTAGATTTAGATTGAAGATCATGTGAGAGGATTCGCAAACTTTTTTAAAAGTCCATTGAAATGACAATTTCATAACTTATTTCCACTTTTACAACATGACATAGACAAAAAGAAATTAGGTCATTGTCCTTGAGATTTCACCATTGAAAATCTTTCAAACATAAAAAATGCACACATCAAAGCACTTACAACAAAATCAACAAATCTTTTCTTTTAATTCCCCCATTGAAAATCAAATCATATGCATAAAAAAGTTTTTGACAATGTTATTTCAAATTTTCTCATTTTTTCTTCACTTGTTCCAATCTCCCAACAAACCAAAATTGTTCAAAAAAACAGCAAATTTATCATTAATTAAAAATCCTATTGGAACTTAAAGCTACCTACCATATACAACTTTGATGTTACTTTCATCATTGGAGTTACCAAGCTGATTACCTAAGTCATTTGAAGTTGAATGCAAGTAGGAAGGTTTAAATGATGGGTTGGCAAAATGGTAACTCAATTGTAATGGGTTATCAACAAATGGCACATTGGTGGTTATTAGGTAACATGACAAGAATACAATGGAAAAGTTATTTATTAATGGACATAGCATCTTCCATCTTGCATGGTGGACTAATGGGTGCCAATACACTCAAAAAGAATGTTCCTATCCACATGCCATCATCCATCATGCACGATGCACTAAAGGTGCATTCACACTTGGTGTTAGGGACTCTAGTGTTGAGTCCCCTAACACCATGCTAGTCATCTAGGAGTTGCACCTACTTACCATGAACATTTTATGCTAAGTTAACATTCACTTAACATTAAACTATCACCCATTTAACATTGGATGCCACCTAGATTTTCACTTAACATTGATTTAACATCATGTGTGAATGCACCATAAGAGGTGTGAGTTCATTCTTGTTTGCGTTGGGTCACATAATTCAAGTGACAATGACTCATTGGAACTAGTTTAGGCATAGGCACAAGTTTATGTTCTATAAGTTGTCTTTCTAGATGATAGGTTGAAATTGGAATTTATTTAGTTGACTCCTAAATAAAAAGGATTGGAAAAGTGGTTTTTTAAATATGTATATTTTCAAAGGTCCTTTTTTTAACCATAGTCACGAGTAAGTTTTCAACACCTCAAACATCAATTTGCATCTCATTTTTCTTCAATTCAATTCAAGTTGCATGCAATGTCATTCAATATTTTCATTCGAATGAAAATATTATTTTACAAAATTATTATTTATTTATGTTTAGTTGATCATCACTACTAGTGCATAGCAATGTGGAACCTAAGTTTGGATATATGCATAATTTACATCCAATAAAAATCAGAGAGTAAAATTGGTTTTAAATAATTGTGGGCTAATCTTCCTTATGAAAGATTACAAACATTATTAGCTACAATAAAATCCTTAGAAAATGAAGAAGAAAAACAAGAAGCCACCATAGTGTACAAATCTTGTAGCATAAGCCCACTAGGCCGATCATCTTTACTTAATTAGTGGTGCATGGTTTGCTTGTTCCCATCACCCCACTTCCAAGTCCCAAGGCCATCCAATGAGCTAGGGTGTTGGTAAAAAATAAGGAGGTACCTTGTTAGCTTCAACACTGATTATAACATTTATAGAAATGTTGAAAATTTCCAAAACTAGGTTTTTCAAAGGAAAAAAAGATTTGTGAAAGAAATGTAAAAATTGAAAAATATACATATTCAAGATTCTTTTTGAACATGAAATCTTCAAAATGAATGAATTAATTATTCGATAGACATGTGTTGAAGCTCCCACCATGCTATGATATTCCCCATCGTGCCAAGCTTTCACGACTTTGAGGGGGAACAAATTTAAGTACAAAACTCTAAAACCCTAAACCCTAAAAAATGTTTCTTTTGTGTGTTTTTGAAGTTGGGTGTTTAATAAGTGAGCCTGTGATGAGAGCAATTGTGAGGGAGCAGTTAGTTAGGTTAGAGGCAATAAACTAACGTACTTAACATTCTAACTAATGTTGAATTACATTCCCTCCTCCTAAGTAGTGAGGTGGGTAATGGTGTTGACAAATTGGTTCATGGGTTCATCATGTGGCCACTGGCTACTATGTCTATGCCTATGCAACAAGTTGTTGTGATGCACTGGAGATGGTCATTGGTAGCAAAAACTGGCAATAGATAGAAAGAAGGTTGCAATCAAAAGATGTAGTTGACTTGAGAGTTAGTTTATTTATTATTAATCCACTACATACATCACTTGTACTAACTAACTACTCCACTATTGCTTTTAGTTGGGTTGGCATTAATTTATTTATTAGGTAGTTACAGAAACTGGCATCACATAACTTAATAAAACATTATTGTAGACTTGGAGTTTAGTTTTATGGAAACTCAATAATCACAAGTTACAACATTAATAATAATATGAAGCCCCCCAAAAAAAAACAAAAGGAAAGTTTTGGAATGCTAATAGAAATACTTATACAGCAGGTAGCAATGTTTTTTCAAGGATTTTTGTAATAATTATATATATTGGAAGATAGTCT
Organism: Sphagnum tenellum; assembly: GCA_963921925.1. Taxonomy (NCBI): domain Eukaryota; kingdom Viridiplantae; phylum Streptophyta; class Sphagnopsida; order Sphagnales; family Sphagnaceae; genus Sphagnum; species Sphagnum tenellum. The sequence continues at coordinate 11,994,028 of OY998158.1, read as the reverse complement.
CACTTTTAGCCTGCATTATATAAATATATATACTTCAAAATTCTCATTTTCAAAAAAATAGAAGATTCAACATATTTTTTCACAGTTCTATTCTTTTTCCATGGGGGATTTTCCATGGGGGAAAAAAAGAAGAAGAAGAAGAAGAAGAAGAAGAAGAAATTGGAATTGGAATTGAAATTGAAATAAAATTTTCAATTTTTTTGTCAAAATAATAAAAACTAGTGTGGAAGCTTGCTTGCTTCCATGGTCTGGTACAAATGGTAATTGAAAGCCACCCAAGAAATCATGTCATGTTTTGTTGCTGAAGAAGAGAAAGGGCACTACAGTACTACTATTTTGTTTCTCTATCAATCCATTCATTAAAGAGCTGAAACTGGGCTATAGAAATCTATAAGTAATTAATAATGTTAAGAACATTGAGAGCATTTGGAATGGAATGAAAGGAAAAAGGATCACCTACCCACCTACCCACCCAAAACCCTAAGTTTTAGGGTTGTGGGGTCTGGTTGTTGGAGTGTGCACCTAAGTGTGTAGAACCAGGCGCCTTCTTAGGAAGTTATGAGAGTACTAGAATGCTCCAAAGATGGAGGGTAATGAATGAATGAATATGGTTATGGTTCATAAATGGAGAGCTTTATTGCTACAATATATAACTGTGTGTGTGTGTGTGTGTGGCAAAATGTTCCTTGGAAGTTGGTAGCCATAAACCCTAAGCCCATTAAGTTTGGAGATTGAAAATCAGAGGGCCACAACCAAAGTATGTACACACATCACATGCTTTTACTATAACAGTGTCAATCATCACTGCCCCTTTTTGAATTGAGCAAAGAGAGCTTTTATTAGGGTTTAGTAGGCTTTTTTAAAACTAGGGTAGCCTAGCCAATGGACCATCACTACTACTACTACTAGTATAAGTTGTAACTACTACTAGTTTTTCCCTTCTTCTAGCTAAGTTCTCATTGCTCTCACTACCAAGTCCTTGTATGTATTATTATTGTTGCCTAAACTTGTCGTGTGTGTATTTTTGTTAGGTTCATTATTATTGTCAATTTATTTTTGCAAATATTTGTTGCTACATGACACACAATTTAGGTGCATTCACAATTTGTTTTTAAATGCACATGATTACCATGTTGGCCATTTTGAAAAACAAAAAAAGTGTCTACTACAACACTTTTTGAGCTCCAAAATGCACATCATCGTGTTTGCATTTTAGGAAAACACAAATTCACAACACTTTGTTGTGCTTCAAAGTGCACATGACACGACATTCAACACGACTTGCATTATTATCCCATTTATATTCACGTTAATTTTACACACATATGCTTCCTTGGTTAACTTTTTTTTTAGTGCACATATATATTTTATTCTCTACTACATGCTAAATCAAATAGCATTATATGCATTGGTAGTTCCCAAATACGCTCAAGAGAGGCCAAATTGTTTTGTTCTTTCAAGCCACATCCTCACATTTCATGACTTACACTAAGTGTTACAAAAGACTAATTTTCATTAAATAGAACATTCAAGTCAAAGTGATATAAGCCAATGTTTGTGAATGTTGTCAATAATCATGGTTTACAAACAACATGTGCTTGGAACTATTTGCAAACATCTAATGGCTAGAGGATTCCACTCAAAGTATTTGAGTTCACCACCAAGTTTATTTTTTTCTCAAAGAGGTCCATTCCATGACATTGATAGACCATCACCAATTATATTCACATATATATATATATATGATCAAATGGGTAATCCATGCAATGAAAAATCAACCATTATACTAGCTTAGTTGCTAGTCTTTTGAAAATAACTAATTTATTTGCATAATGTTAATATTGAATATCATACACACTAAGATTACAAAATTGCCATCAACACATACATATATTGTTGTTCATCTATGTAAAAACCAAAAAGGTTAAGGGTTACAAATCATTGTTGATATCTTCTTACAACATGTTTCCTAATAATTCATCACTTGACTTCAATACAATGTAAACATGGATTTAGATCACTTGGATCGCTTGTGACAAGTGTTTAGGGAGATCCAAAGCTTGAAGCCTAATCTATGATTTTAATGCTCTTGCATGAAGTTTTTTTTATTAAAATGGACAATGTTATGTATGCATTGTAAATTTTATCCGAAAAAACTAGGGCATGTAAGTATTCTTGGGTGGACCAACTAGGAATCACTTCGAGAAATGGTAAAACTAGTAAAATTGGCCAAATAATATTTGTAGCCCTTTTATTTACAATTTTACATATTTTTTCTCATGCATGCCTTAAATGTTCATTGGAAATTTTTAAAAGGTGGATTTGTTTTCTAATTATAATGGTCTTTTCCATAATCATTCTCCTACGCTTTGGAAATTCATAACTAAATTACATATTTTCAGTGAATTATTAAAAAATTTAAAATAAACTAAAATACCATTTCAAGTGCCTTTGAAATTTATATCATACAAGTTTAAAACTTATGTTCCTAACCAAAAAAATCATGAAAAATAAACATAATTACATTCTTGAATTTTTTTGAATGCAACATCAAAATACAAAATATTTTTTAATCTCATAAGTACATTTGTTACAACCTAATTAATGTTCTTACAAAAAAAATTCAATGAATTTTTTTAAAATGTTTTTTTAAAGCTTGATGGGTACAATAAAATGGAGGTGTGAAATTCCTAATGGATCCACTCAAGAATACTTATGTAAATATATCTATGAAAGAAGGTTGTTTGTTTGTTTTGTTTGTCATGTTGAAATTTCCCAAACCATGGTGCCTCTTGTTGCATTTTTGGTCTTGTTGGAAATTGTAAGACCATGGACCCAACAACCAAGGTATTAGCACAAAGAGGATTGTAGGGTAGAAATAAATAAAAGCATGGAAAAAAAAATCCTAACCTCAATTCAGAAAGATAACAAAAGTTCAGAAAAATCACTCCCATGATGAAACCAAAATTGTAGGTTTGAAAGGTTGGAAGGTAGTTAATTACCTTCCAAACCTTTCATATTACTTCTATAGTGAAGAAGCAATCACCAATTGATTTTTTTCATCCTTGGAATGGCTACATTCAAATTGATTACCTTTCTACTAGAGTTACCATCCAACCATTAAATATTCCAAAAAAGACTTCCTAATTAGAACAATGAAAAACATTAAATAAATAATGAGAAGTACAATATTCTAGATCAAGATGTTATTTAGATATCATTTTGCATCCAAGAAGTTGAGGTAAAAAGAAAGTGTCATAACCTTCCATGAAAACCAACATTTATCTTTGTATTCCCTTCCAACAACACATCTTCAACTTCTTACAAACCTCAAAAATACAATGAGAAAATGAAGGAATCCCCTTATCACTTACAAGCCACAAAGAATGTCGTCCCTTACAAAGCAAGCTATTATCTCACTCTCTTGCACAAATCCATATTTGATTGGTCAACTCATGCCAAATTCAATCACCTTATCCTCAAAGATTAATTACCCGAGTTGTTTCATCCCCTAGTAAATAAAAAATGGTAAGTCAATACCTATTACTAATAATTAATAAATTACTAGGATGCCCAATAAGTGAGCTAAACTAAGTCATTTTCCCATTTAACATATATTTTGTATTGGAATTCCATTCTAAAATTAACTTATGATAATTTGCTTTGAAAGTCTTTTTTGTGATGATAATTATATCTAGGTAACAAATGGCCTTGTATGAATAAAGTGCATTGAGTTACTTTCATAATGATTCAATTTATAATGGATAAGTAATTGAATATTGAACATTGAACATTGAAAACTCATTTAAATAAAAATATATGAATATAAAATAATTTGGGTACACTTTTAATATTTTTGGAAAGCCCTTAGTGAATAGGACTTAATAAAGGTAATTTGGAAAGTTTTAAGCATAAGGATAAGGAGATATTGAATTTTAATTTTTTAAAAATTCAATTCAATTTTAAAATTGGGTTTGAAAGGAAAATCTAGTTGGGTAACTAGTTCACACTTGGGGCCAACAACATACACTACACTAATATCATCCTTAAAGAACATGAACATTTCAATATTAAACTATTCAAAATGTGCACAGCCAATAAATCTTTATATAATTTTTTTCAAAATTTTCAAAAGTAATCCACCAAAATGTTTCATTGTGATATTTTAAGTTTTCCATTCCATAATTATGGAATCCAAGTTTTTAATCATTTGTTCCATGCCCTTCCTATTGAATTTTCTCTCACGTTTACCAATTGTATCTATTTTATATTGAACCATTCAAAATGGCACCAAATAAGTTGTTATAAACCTTAACAATTTATTTTGTATCTATATACTTTTAAATGGTTTTTTGGAAATTTTGATAAGAAAGGAAGATAATGTAGTAGACAACACCCATTCACTTCAAACCCAACTCAAAACAATTTGACTTGTGGACACCAATGAATGACCTAAGGTTAGCAATCAAATAAGAAATAAAATGTTGTTTCATTGTTTTGGCATTAGAATGTAAGAATTATAAAACATGGCAAAAAACGAAAGGTGCAAAAGTTGCATACAAATCCTTTTGGAATTTCCTTTTTTTTGGTTGAAATATAATCTATATGTTTTTAATTTACAATTAAAATTTACCCTAATATAAATACAATGACCCAATTGGTGTTGTCAACTAATTGGAAAAGGTTACAAATCACATTGGCTTCAACCAACATTTAATGTCTATATAATGGAAAATTTATGTTTGTATGTTTGTCTATGGGGATAAACACCAATTTTAGAACCCCTAGCACATTTGTAAAACCTTTGACAACATGGAGGTTAGTTAAGAAACAAAAACCCAGTGAAAAAAAATGTCATCTCGATGCACCATCCATCTATGGTGGTGCATTCATGAGTGTTATTAGTTCATTTTTCAAAAAAATTCCCCCTTTATTTATTTTTAGATTATAAAACAAGTGGGCATTTCTTTTCCTTGTTTCTCCTTCCAATGATCATTTTCATGAAAAATTAGATAAAATATGTTGATTCGTGCATATTTAACGTGATCCAATCTAAATTTCAAGTCATTTGCCTTTGCAGTGTCTTTTCACCATCTCACACCTAGAAGGAAAATTATAAGCATCCCAACCCATATACACAAATATTTGAGTATACAAAATATTCCTACTTATTATCTTGTGTGGATGAAAGCAAATTGAAGTGCCAAGGCCAAAGTTCAAATGGACCAAAAAAATGTTATTATCCAAAGGTGACAACTTGGTTGATTGAATCTTCTAGGTGCATAATTCAATAGGCTTTAAGGTAAAGAATGATAAATGTTCAGTGAGATTAGATGCAAAGGTAGATTTGTTATTGACTTTCTTATGTAAAAGGCATAAGGTTCATTCTTTCATCTTCATAGTTTTTCCATGGCGTACATTTGTAAAAATGACAAAACGATGTAAATCCCAAAACGATGACTCATTGGAGTTGGTTAAAGCATGACAACTTTTGATTCCATAAGTTGTAAGTCATAAATCATCATCACTTGAAAAATTCCAAAGTGGAATATGTTTAGCCCATTCGCAAATGAAGAGACATGGAAAGGGTTTTTTTTAGATCAATGTTTTTTTTATAAAACAAATTCAAGTACATATTCACAAGCATATTTTCAATGTATTCTCCATGAATTTGCATCCCATTTCTTTTCAATTAAACTTGTATGAAATTAAATTCAATATTAATCCAGTTGTTGAATTCAATTTAGTTCAATTCAATTCAATTCAAGTTACATGAAAGGTCATTCAAATGAAACTTAATTTTCACAAAATCAATTCAAATTTTCATCAATTGATTGTCACTACTAATGCACAAAAACTTGGAGCCCAAGTATCATGATTTCAAGAATCTTCAAGTTGTAATGATCAAATCCATAAGGCAAGGAAGATTTATGTGAACTTGGTGGTAAATCCCTAGATGGTGAGAAATTTTAAACACATTTGAAAAATTCCCCTTTGGATTTAACCCCTAGTAAAAGTCCACCTTTAGGTGTATGGGTGATCCTAGTCCCACACGTGGAAATGTCACCCATCCAAGGCTATATAGACATTTGTGATGTGTTTTGTTATAAGGTTCTCTTTCATTTAATCTAAACTAGTGTGGCATGTGCCATTGGCCCAAGCATGAACTCATTATAATGTAGGGTGGACACAACATATGACATTGTTTTGCAAGGTATACTCATATCCCATTGCAAGATCTTTCCAACAACACCAAAGGCACATCACAATTTTTCTACTTGAATTGAATGGTAGACATTCATGTGTTATCACGTTCTCAACTGATTTTTCCTTCTAAAACCCGGTTTTTTGGAATTTATTTGAATTTTCAGCAGCAGAACTCACTTAAATATCTCCCACATTCTGAATCCAAATCCTACCAAATAAATTCCATGAAATTCTGCTCATCAAGATCTTTCCAACAACACCAAAGGCACATTCCAATTCCTCCCAAATTTTCAGCTACCGTTTAATTTAATTTCCAGTGAAGAAATCATTCAATATTCAAGAACTTTAGCACCAAATGTGATGGAACCAAGCCCATGCACCTCTCCTCCTCGAGAGCTTTCCAAAGACACCAAGAATATGATCTGAAGCATCCCTCTTCGGTGGATCTCATAACTTCCAAACAAAACAAACTCCCTTCCTTCATAGATAGATTTGTGTTAAAAGAGCTATTTCACTCATCATAAGTTCCAACTTCCAAACCCATCCTAAGCTACATAGACACCTAGGGTTAAACCTTGAACGTGCATTAAACAAGCAAATTGGGTTGCCCCCATTGTTATGGCCAAAAATAAGAGGCAAGGATATTGTGTTTAGATTCATTATAGAGTATAGTACCTTAAGGGATTTTTATAGGCCCCTCGGTAAAATAATAATAATAGGTCTAGTTTTATCTGAGGATTTTTGAAAGACTATATTTTGGCTTGGTGTTGAAACTTGAGATTAGTCATAGAGTTCTGATGTATCTTGAAGGATTTTGGTTTGTTTTTTAAGAGGATTTTTTTGAAGATTATATTTTTGCATGGGTGAAATTTATTTGAGTTTTCATAATTCTTCTTTTGCCTTAAGATACTTACTTTTTTAATGTAAATGACAAGGCCACATTGTGACATGACACGCACTTTGTTTTTTCTCACATCGAATCTTGACCATTTGTTTGAGTGCATCTCAGCTGTAAAGCCGAGAAGTTTGTGAGTTGTTTGTTATGGGTTTTAGGGTTTAGCCTTATTGTGGCAATGCCATACATAAAAAGATGTTTGGACTTTCAAAAACATTCTCATGCCTCAACTATATTCAATAATCCAGCTCCTCTTGCTGGTTACCTCATACATGACCAACGAGAGGTTACCAGTTACCATGCACACCTAATGGTAACAAAAATCAAGACGCCCTCTTTTCATCCACAATGAAAAGCCACTACAATATTTTCATCCAAGAAAGAAATGTTGGGTTATGGACTAAGTGTTCTTCTTACCTTGTGCTAGCTATGTACCTTACCCCCCTAAGGTCAGTTTTGTCATTAAAATATTCCTCAAAATAGTGCAATGAAATTTTGGGAAAATATGAAGTTGCTATTTTTTAAAATCATCATAATTATCATAAGCTACATTTTGAATAATTTCAGTATTCATATCACAATATTATAATAAATTATGGACTATACATATATATATATATATTCAAGTTTTAAAAAAGAATTATTTAAAATAATAATAATAAGGTTTTGTGGAAACTGACCCTAGGCTACGGTGGTAGTAGGTTGGCTAATGTGAGGAAGGTTGGATGGATATGGCTTATGGCTTGTCAATATCTGAACAAGGAATCCGGCATCAGATCTTATTGGATTGTTGACAAGTGAGCTTTGGTATTGCAATTGGATTTGCATGCAATTGGGAAAGCTGAATAAAAACAGAGGGTGAAGTTCAAGCCAAGTATTTAGAGCATCTCCAATGGTGCTCAGTATGTGACTCCAGAGAGCAAAATTTTATTGCGAAAAAGGCAAAAAATGTGCCTGTTTAGCTCAGGAAATTGATTTTTTGGCACCAACTTCATGCAGCTTGCCATGGCTGGTAAAAGGCACACAACATAGTTGTGCACCTCCAAAAAAGAGTGTAATAAATTGGATTGGATCAGTTTTTCTGATTGGTCGATCATAATGATTGGTCCAGGTGGTTTGCTATAAGTAGTCCCCCACATATATGCAATTCCAGTTACAATTTTACTTTACTGGTGGGGTTGCTTGCCAAAAAAAAAAAAAAAAACAGCCAAACTTAGACATTTAATTTTATTATCCAGAGTGACATACTGAGCACGGGTGGAGATAGATGCTCTTAGGTTACTGGCAGATAAGGATATAGCCAAGCAAGCAAGCCATATAGAAGGCCGAAGATGAGAGAACTAATTTTAGTGTTACGGGGATTGATGACAGACTTGGTAGCTAGTTAATTATGAAATGTCTGTCAATAAAGCACAATTTTGGCCTCTTTCTCAAAAACAGCCACACTCTACATTTCGCGTGCCCCAGGACTTTTATTGCTGCGTAGAAAAAGGCTCTTTCCGGCTGAGTTTCAACCAGGCCTGTGGATAAATAAATGCCTTTTTTGGAACATTGCACTTATTTCCTTCAAATAATAATAATACTAATAATAATAATAATAATAATTTTTAAACCAATTTGTAATTACCAGTGTTGGGTGGTTCTTAGTTTTTTTATTTTAAAGACCCATTGGGTAAATGGGTCTGGGTTTCTTTAAAGAATTACAAGACCCATCTCAATTTCCTTCCAGAAAAAGAATTATAAATATTATATATATATATATTTTGGAGAGGATTAGTCAGGGTTTTTTTAATTTGGGAAAATTATTTTCACCCAAGTTTCAAAGTGCCAGGTCTCGCACATTGAAAAAACCCGATAGTATTCAAAGGTGGTTTTCACATATCAATTTTCAAAAGTTATCTTATTTCAGATCTGTATTTCTTTTAATTAAAAAAATTACAAAAAGTATGGGAAAAAAAATCTTCCAACATTTTATATGTCCACAAATTTCATTCTATTCAAATGAACCTTTAAACTTCTTTAATTTTTTTTAAAAATTGAATCTTTCTCAATTAACTCCATTAAATTGAAAGGTGGTTAACAACCAACCATCTCTAGAAGTAGCTGGCCAATTTTTGCTATCAAAAATCAATTTAAAAATTTATTTCATTTTAAATGACATCTCCTTAGGTTTGTAATTATGCCCAATACAAAACAAAATCTTTTCAATCGCAACTTGTAATCTTACAATGCCTACAATGCCTAATAAGATTTAGCAAGCCAAAGAACCAATAGGAGGAAACATGGTTTTATGTTTTCCCCACCGTTTAAAAGGACACTTTATTTTCTTGGGATGCACTTGGTAACATCTAAAAATCAACAACTCCCTAGCGACAAGTTCTTTCACCAATTCACTTGTGTTGTTTGTTAAAAATATATTGTTTGTTAAAAAGTATCCAAATTGGAATATACATCAAGGAAGGGTTTTATTGGATTGCATTTACCACTAGAAAATTACAAGAACATCACTTAAAATGGAGGATTTAAAAATAAAAAAAACATATTTTTTGCCAAAATAATGGGTTCAATTTTTAATTATTTCAACAATACTATGAAAATCAAATCAAAGCATTTACAATTATGAAAAATTACTCACTTTTCTCCCCTCTCTTTATATCCAAAAAAATGTAAGATGCTAAAAATACATGAACCAATATCTTTTCATGAATAGTGTTTTGTGTTTGAATAGGTGTCTTTGTTGGCCTTGCACACAATAAACCCATAAAAAAACTCAAAAAAAAAATTACAAACAAAGAAACACTTTGAAACTTGTGAAGAAGATCAAAAGATTCATGTGTGTCTAGAGTGTTTCCAAGATTAGTAAATACCTAACTAAATACCCAATTAGTCACTGGTGTGTGCTAAGTTTTAAATATTTAGCCTAACAAATTAATAATGATGACTAATTTTAACTAACCAACTAAGAGAATGTTCATCATTTCTAAACACATTTGGTACGTAGGATAATTTCTGCATGTAACTACTTTCCAATGAAACCATTGTTAACAAATGGTTTCAATCAATAACATGTCTTCAACACCTCTCTTCAAACATAACAAAAAAAAAATTGTTTTCAATGTGAATAAAGTAGAGGCACAGTGGTCTCAAGAGTGGACCTATTGAAAGGCCAACAAATAGATAATTTAACGATTTGGAAAATTCTGATGTTCATCGTTTGGACGATTTGTCTCTTGTACCATAAACTAAGTGAGAGACTATTGGCTTGATTAGAGCAAAAAATCATTAGGTTAGTGAATGTTTGAAAAATTTGAAATGTGGAAGTGAACTCAACCAATTTGGAAGTTCCTTCAGATTGTTCAATGCAACAACCTCTTGAAACACCAAATATTCAAAAATCAACTCCAAATGTAGAATGTGGTCCCTTGATGTTACCTTCCCTCCCAAATGAAATGGTTATACATCACATTTGGTTTTGGCTTTGTGAGAACATTATTCTTACTTTGTTGTGTCATTTAAGGCATGTGAATAGGAACATATCACACCACATCAGTGTTTCACTTGAATGGTCAGTGCTTGTGTTTGTATGACATGATTTAGCTAGTTATAAAAAATACATGGACCATCATGGAATTTTTAAAGACAACCTAACAACTAGATTGAGATTTGAAATAGGGTGTTTCAAATACATGGTATCAAAAAATCTTATTCAATTTCGAGGCAAACAAGCTCCACAAAATTGAATTGTTGTCATGGACGGTTGTCCTCCGGACTTGGAATTTCATCTAGATTACTATGAAATATGAAAATCTCTATAACTAAAGTAAGCAATGGTATGTACCATTCCTAGTTCATTTATGAGTTTTTCAAACAATGTTCAACCTAAAGGCTTTGTAAGAATGTCTACTAATTGGCTGAATGAAGTTACATGAACAACTTTTATATCCTTATCAACTATTTTCTCCTTGATGAAGTGATGTTTGATTGCAATATGTTTGGTCCACTCATGGAACATAAGGTTATTTCAAAGCTTAATTGCATGTTGATTATCGTACATCAATTTTGTGGGTCCATTACTATCCATGATTTGTTTTTTAGTTAGAAGCCTTCTGGGCCATATGTTTCTTTTGCTCCATTGATGAATACCATATATTCTACTTCGATGGATGACAAAACAATGCAAGGTTGCTTCCTACTTCCCCAAGTAAAGGGGCTTGATCCAAGCCTAAATACATACTTAATGGTAGGTTTCCTATCTTGTAAATCCTTGGCCCAATTGGCATTAGAAAATCTAATGAAAATATTTGCCTCCCATCACCAATAGTAAATCCCCAAATCTATTGTCCTTTTGATGTAGTGAAACAAATGTTTAATGGCATCCAAATGAGGAGTTTGAGATTTGTGAAAAAACTTGATGAACATGTTGACTACAAAAAATATATATGGTCATGTTTGGGTGAGAAACATGAGTTTCCCAACCATGCATTGGTACAAGAAAATGTTGATTGCTAGAGCCTCCATATCAAATTTGAGTTTCAAACCAACATGCATGGGAACTTAGTTGCATTACATTTTATATACCCAAAATTTATGAACATTTGATAAGTGTAGTCATGTTGTGTAATTGTGATTCTATTTGGATGGAAGAAATATTCCAATTTTAGTGAGTGTTGTAGCAATTTTAAGTTGGTCATTTCATTTCAAATCCAATCCAATTTTGGAATGTGACTACCTGTGAGGTACACATCATCAACATATAAGATTAGTAGCATGATCTTATTTCCTTCATTGAAAAAGTAGACAATAGTATCTGCTCCACTTCGAGTTAATCCTTGGTTTAAAGATAAGTGTAACCATGCACAAGGGCTTGTCATAAACCATTCGAATGCCTTTTGCAACTTGTAGACCTTGCCTTCTTGTCCCTTGACCTTAAAACCTTCCGATTGTTCAATGTACGCCTCTTCAATCAACTCACCATTCAAAAAGGTTGTTTAACATCAAGATGGTAAATAGGCTAGCCATTGTGACTTGCAAGAGCTATCTTTGCTCAAAGAGTATTGTATTTTGTTACATGTGTGTATGTTTTTTCAAAGTCCTCACCTGCTTGTTGTTGGAAACCTCTAGCCACTAGCCTTGCCTTGAGTTTTGTGATAGTGCCATTAGCATGAGTTTTCATCTTATAGACCCATTTAATAGTGATTGATTTTTCTCATGGTGGAAAATCCACCAATTGTCATGTTTGATTCTTATAGATCACATGAATCTCATGTTCCATGACATCACACCAACCTAGCATTTGAGTTGCTTCAACATAAGTGGAAGGTTCCGTAATAATTTCAACTAGGGTGCAAATGCAATAACATAAACCACACCCACCCCTTTGGGATTGTTTTTTGGATTGTTTTATTCTTGGAATATTTTATAAAAAGTTTCAATTTAAAAAATAAAAAATCAAGATAATTTTAATTAATTTTTTTTTTTGATAGGCCTTGCATTAAAAATTTGTCAAAATATGCCATTTAAATAAAAATTGAAGTTAGTAAACATGTTTTTTTAATTTTTAAAAACACTAGTTATAATTTTTTTTCATATGTTTTTTTCATTTGATTAATTTCAAATTTATTCACAAGTTCCCATAATATATTATGAATGTTATCGTGTAAGTAAATCCTACAATTTCAACACGAAATTAAATTACATTTTCAATAACATGGAACGTTAAGCATTGGTTACATTTGTTGCAATATGTGTTACCTGATTACATTCATTAGTGATAACATGAAGTCATCAAATCTTTGAAGAAGGTTGATTGTCTCTCCCATCTTAGTGTGTAATTGAATACTAGGAGGTAGGATATCATATTGAGATTTTGAATTTTGAACCTTGCCACTCCTATTTAAGCAAGAAGTTGCAAGCAAAGAACTATCTTCATTTCGTTAATCAAAATGGGAAACTAAGACTAAGGGTGAACTTGCCTCAAGAACTTGGCTTCCTTCATCAACTATTGGATACCCCCATGTATCAAGCTCAATCATAATAAGCCAATCGTGGTGGTGTAGCCCCAAGATTTAGGAGGGGTACTACAAGAGGGGTGACGCAAGGTTGAACAATTGTTGGAACTACTATAGCTAGTGGGAAACTAAAGTGATCTTCATAAAAAATAACATCCTTAGACACAATGAATTTGTTTTTTTTTCAAGAAGGAATCGACAATATCCCTTGGATGTGGAAGTGTAACCAATGAACACAAAATGTAGAGATTTAGACAACCACTTAGTTCTATGAGCACTTATGAGGACAAATGAAATACAACCAAAAACCCTTGGACGACAACAATATGGAGGTACCCCAAATAGTTGTTGGTGGCCAGGTCAACCCACCATTAGCTCTTATAGGAGACACAGATTTATCAAGTAATTTGCAATGCTGATAGTTTCAGCCCACAAATGAACAAAGAATATTTGCACCAAATGCCAAATTTTTTGCTTGTTCAATAAGGGTCCAATTCCACCATTCAACAACACCATTCTAGTGAGGGCTATTGGTTTGTGTGAATTGTTGCATTATGTCATGGTCCTTACAAAATTCTTTGAACTTTGGTGGAAGTATTTTCACCTCCCTTATCAAAATGCAAGGTTTTGATTGACTTTCTGAATTTTGTTTTGATTCTAGCTAAAAATTGTTTAAACGTATATCAGCTGAGGAGACAAATTCCCACAGTTGTGAGAGCTGGGAAAACTCCACTGTGTACAAGACCAACCATGCAGCAACCAATTCCAAGAATATAAAGTCACTAAATGAAAGTACTTCATCAGCTTCTCCATTCCCATACATGAGGAGCAACTTTGGGGAGAGAGAGAGGCAATGAAGCACATCCACAAAGAAACACTCCAGGGAAAATAAAACAAGTCGTGACACAGGCAGTAAGAGACAGACAGAAGAATAAAGCTCATCACCACAGTTGTCTCTCAGCTTTGTCTTGGCTTCCAGCTGTTGCACCATGGGAAGAGCCATGTGCCAAGCAGCAGCGGCGTTCTGAGGAAGTTGGTGAGCATGGTGCACTGGCAACTCACTGCTATGATGGAGGAGAAGGATCTTGAATGGCCTCTGGTGACATACTCTTTTCACCTTGTGCTGTAGAGACAGTGTGCTCCCTGCACTAAGAAGCACTTGCACCTCCATTGCTGCAACAGCACAGCAGAGCTTCTGTGCTGCTTCTCTCTCTCCTGCATCACACAAAATTTCGCTGATGCTCTGTTTGGGGGGTCACCCCAAAAAAACAATATCTTTCATAAGGATAGAGAAATCTCCATTCTCACGATGAAGAAGAAACAGCAAGGCTAACACTTCCTCAGGAAGCCACAGAAAGAACCAAACAAGGGGAGACAAAAAACAAACAAAAAACGTAAAACACACACTGGTATGAACAAAAAAACAAAGACAGGGTTTACTGCCTGACCTGCAACCTACCCTCCTCTCAGTTTTTGAACTCATACAACACAAATCCAGTTGGGGTGCTAAAAATATTGCCCATCACCCCCCACCACTGATCCATCATCTCCTGCTTCAATTTCTCAAATTTCCAGTAGGCTTCTGTCTAAAACCTGTAGAAGGCTTGCAACACACACCTCCACAACCATGGGCTGTATGAGTTAACATCTTTTCAAATTCTAGAAAAGAAATAAAACAAGAAGTACCTATGTAACAAGAAGACAACAATCTAGGGATTAATCTACAGTTTCCAGATGACATGAAGAACCTATGTGCACCTTAAGATCATTGCTAAGAGGGATTAGAATTCAGGATCAAATATGGCTCTGCAGACTTTGATGGAATATTCATGTAGGTCTAAGGATTTGACACCTTGCAGGTCCAAGTATCCACTGCACTGTCTTGTCTTACACCAGAAGACTTGAACCCAAGTAACACCTAAACCCTATATCCTAATGCCAACAGTGATTTAAGACTACTCAAGCACAAGCTTATTATGGTGGGAACCAAAGAAGACAGAGATACTAACAATTACTATAATTTCAAGGAAATCCAAGGTCTCATCATCCAACAAAAGCACTGAACATTTGGTCAATGGTGAGTTGTGAAGCATGTCTGGGGTAGTAATAATTCCCAAGGCAAGAAACTCTAGCTTGGAAGCTGATATACTCCATTCTTGTGTAGCATCAGAGTGTATGTGACCTCGATCAAATGTCTCTTCAATCGAGGCGTATCTGGATGCATCGGTCTTCCCTTATTTTCTGCAAGTTTCTACCCTACATGTGACTGAGTACCCGAACCCTAGAAAACAAAAACCTTCCAGTTTAGCCATGAACATGTTGTAGGTCCATGCCTCAAATCAAAAGTTTTCCCTCATCCAATGTTTGTGAAAGAAAGAGGTCCTATGGAGACAGTTGAAAAATCAAATGGCATGGCAATTTCTCATACCTCCTCACCTTTTTAATGAATCAGCAAAACAATCTCTTTGCCTAGTATTACATTTCCTGACAGCAAACAATGGGAGTAGATACAATATTGGACAGAGATAGTAAAGCCAATACAAACAGAACAAATAGAATTATGGAAGGGGGGTACACTTACCATGAATTACATACAAAAGGAGAACATGAAAAATACAGCAAGTTTCAAGCATTGAGTGCACATTTTTTCCTCTTTGTCAAAAATGAGGTAATGAAAAAATGTGTCTGAAGTATAAAGAATCGTCTCCTAACCAAGAGGAAGAAGGGACCCATGGAATAGGTTTCCATTTCACTTCAATGCAAGCAGGCCAATACAGAAAGGAAAAATGGCCATCACCTAAAGAGGCAAGTTCAGGCAGATACTTATGAGATCGCCCAAAACTCAAAACAACAACCCTAAACTCTAAACCCATAGCCTTATGGTTGTTGTTCACAAAGTATCAGATCATCACTGCATCAGGCAAGTTTAGGGACCGTTCCTTAATGCAAGGAGGTCAATGTGGAGCGGGGAAACAGCAAAGAGCCTAAGAGCAAGTTCAAGCACAGATCATGTGATGACAGAAGTAGGCTAGGCCACAAAGAGAGGGAAAAATGGGCTTTTCTTATCAAGCTTTGAGTTCCAGTACATGTGCAAGATTCAAAACCCTAATTCTTGAAACCCTAATTCATGCATCCTGTTCATGGGCGTTCGATAGAGGACAACAGCAGCAAAAAACACAGTTTCTCCACGTGGCGCACGTTGATTAGATCAGATTACTAAATCCAGCCCGGCTCTATTTCCACTCCCACAAAACTTAAACTTGGAGATTGTGTAAATAGGCACTGATAATATGTCAAGCCCATTCACACGGAAATGGTTTTTTTCAGTTGCTTCTCAACCTGTGTGCTTCTCAACCTGTGTGCTGAAGATGAGTCGGTTGTGTAAATACAGGGAGCTGGAATCTACCTGATCTTGTGATAATTTCCTTCATTGTTACTAATTCTCTTTGAACCAATCAGAATCAAATTCATACTGAGACAGTTTTGTGATTACTAAACAAGTTGGATACGTTTTTACTAACATCTTTGGCAAATGATTTTGGCCACTTTTTTGTACTACGAGATTACGTATCACGAGATCTGTTTCCATGTTTTGTTCTCCCATTCCCATGACATCCACAATATGTTTGCATATTCCTGCAAAGTGCACAGAGTCATTTCAAGGCATGACATAATCATTCATCAAAGATGTAATGGGCAGTTGCTTCCCAACTGCTTTGCTTGCCCAGTCCAATATACATCATATTTTCATCAATTCCCATCAAGCCCTTGACCTCAGATTACACCTGCTTGCTCCAACTCCATAGTTCCATGCCTAATGAGCTTGCAACTAGCACCCAATCTAGAATCAAAATTGTAGTTGTGTTCCAAGAAAATACAATTTAGGTCACCATAACATGTACACTCTTGCTAATGAGGAAGATGATGCTACCTGATTGGAGAGTTCAGTGATATGCACCGTGTAATGGCCAGGGCAACCCAGCATAATGACTGAGGCAAGCCAGGCCAGCATCAGCAGGTATGGACATTGGTATGACAGGAAATTACACTTTTGTAATTTCTTGCCATTTGAATGTGAACAGGAGGTCCTGCTGCACTGGCCTGCCCAACAAAGGGGCTGGCAAGGTTTATGCATAAAATTGTACTAACACAACCCAGGACACAAGTGGAGGTGAAAGCAAAAGAAAAGGGGACTTAAGTCTCAGTGACAACCAATGGAAATGGGTTGAGGGGTCTGGGGATGAACAAAGGGAGGAAGCTTGGTAGAAGGCAGCACAATTGCCATGACTCTATTTAGAATAAAAGATGCCTATAATTTCTGAAGTGCAACAGAAGCTTGCTTTTCAGAAAACATAACAATTGAAGAGGGGGGGACTTAGTTCAAGGCCTCTCCAGAAGAAATGAGTCTGCCAAATGTTCCAAATCTGCTGCGGGACTAATATCAAATACATTGGTGATTTCTGATGAGGTGCATATGGACGTAAACACATGGCAATAGGTCTGCACATGGGCAGAAACCCATACCTGAACTGATCTTTTGTATCCATTCACTGGGTCCTGTTGTCAACTTCCTACTATAAGATGTACATTTAACTGCAAGCAAGTTTCAAAACTGGGATTTGTCAAGGTCATCAAAATATGGATGGAGCAGAGCTGCCTTGGCTGATATGCAATTTGCAGGGTTGTACTGCAACATTTTCTGAATCCAAGTCCAAAAGCATTGGTGTCAAGCTAAAGCTTAGGCATCTGATTGTGAATTAGAAGCTTATACAGTCAATGTACATGTGCTCACATTTTCTTGACATATGTAGATATTAAGGTTCATTGAGTGCTTGCAGAATTTGAAGGTAGGTCAGGTATATGGACAACATACCTGAAGGAGGTCAATGCCTTTGACATCGAGGTTGGGTACAACCTTGTCAATGCTTTGGGGTGTCCATGGGGGGTAATCATGCCAATCATGCAGGTTTTGAACTCCTGGCCAAATCTCTTCATTTGGAGTTCCTAACAGTCTGTAATCACAAATCAAATCTGTATATTTGTTTGTCCTTTACAAAACAAATGCAAGTACATTCAAGTAGTGCTATGTATTGAAACATGCACTTGTCATCACACCAAGGTTATTCATGAACTGGCAGAAATCATATGATGCTTTTTGCTGGATGACAGAGTAGTCATACTAAATTTGTTGTTTCAGTTATCTTTATTTTGTTCATAAAAGAGTCCAAGAAACATCACCTGAAAATATGAAGAAGCTGCTGGAGTTCTGAGTCTCCAGGAAAAAGGGGTGCTCTGCGGGCTAACTCAGCTGTTAATCAAAACCACCAGAAAAGAAATCGAAAATAAGGGAAAATGGACTTGTCAAGCCATGGATGGATGGCAGCTATTGAAAGCTTGAGATGAGATTTGGAGGTGGACCAAAAGGACACCCTGCTCACCAAAAATACATCCAACAGACCAGATGTCAAGAGGTGTTGCATAGTGGGTGGATCCCAGCAGCACTTCAGGCGCCCGGTAACATAATGTGAGAATCTGTGAAAAGAACCATACAGATTCTACTTGAGCACACAGTGGGGATTAAGGATATGTGGCTGCTGTCTGCACTTTTTTCCTCTCACTAAGGTATGTGAAGTTGATCACATGTGAGCAATTGGTAAGGACTGGTGCAAACTAGCAAAAACCTACTGGACAAAAGAATTATTGTTAGGACATTTTTCTACACCATCTGCTAATCACTAGATCACTCGAAAGAATCATCAACAGCTTCAGTGATGAATCAGGAAAGAAAAGAACCTCATGGGTGTAGCTCTTGAGAGGGACTGTAAATGCCCTCCCTAATCCAAGGTCAGCAATCTTCAGAAGTCCTTTCTCTCTGTCCACCAGAAGATTTTCTGGCTTCAAATCGCTGTAGAGAACCCACAAATTGGAGATACTTGAACAGCTTGCATGAGAACTCCTTTCTATATCCATAAAGTCCAATCACTGCACGTCCTCAGGCCCAGGTAAACATATCTCCAAGGAACCACAATTTTCTGCAGTGAACCGATGCAGAGGACTTCCTATTGACTAGGTTTTAGTGGAAACCGTATAATCTGCTATCCCAGGTTAACATAGAAAACATTGCAAATTCTTTTTGCAGTAAGTGGATGCAAGTGACTTTGCATAGTGCATTTCCTATGGAATAATTTTGGGTGGAAAACATTTAATCTGATATACAACCACCAAATGGCACTAGCAGATATTAAGGGGAGCAGTTCAGGGACCTGTGAAGGACACCATGGCTGTGCAAGTGAGCAACCCCTTTGCATAGCTGATACATGAAACTCTGCATACCACCAGTTTCTTGTCACATGGAAGAGAAGGGAAGGCCATCATCCTACGGATTAAACAACAGATGGTTCAGGTTCTGTACTGCAGTCAAGTCAATAAACCTTGCAAACTGCAGTGGTGAATACATGGCAAATCACAAAAACTGACTGTTGACTTTGCAGAACCTCTATCATGTGCAACTGACACTGCTCCATAGACTACTCATCTCCAGCACAGTCAATGTGATCTCTTACAAAGACGTGGAGCAAAGCAATGATTTCACCATTGCATTTCAAAGCTTATGTAAAAGTTTTGTAAATTTAGAGATAACTACATGGTATGTTCTGCTGGATACCTTGATGATGTGCGGGGCACATGATTGCAAGGGCCCTTCCATGAGTCTATGTATCTCTTGAGGTCAATGTCAATGTACTCAAACACCAAGTACAACAATGCCTTCCCATTTTTGTCACTGTGCTCCACACCCAACAACCTGCATCACTGTGTGACATGTTTGTGAGTTTTAATCTGTCTATGAAATAGTAGCTAAAGTTTCCTGTACATACATCTCCCAAGGTCCAAATTCCAAACTTTAGATGACCAAGGTGTCATCCAGTACACTGAAGCTCTTATCCATAATCAAGGGCCAGGACAGGCCTAGAATCAACTCATGGCATAGTGGTTCACAAAACAAGAATTTAAACTGAAGTCTGAAAACCCAAGGCTGGAGATGTGATGATGGTGGATTTCATAAAGCTTTAAACACAGCAAACTTGCAACATAGGTTTATAGTTTAGGAGATTGTCCTTGACTTGATGTGAATCCAGTGCATCCCATCTCTGGTTATGCTTGAGAAGCATTGCTAGTGGTCAGTTTCAGAGGAGACATGTAGTGATGAGTTCATAGATTCTCTAAATCCACTGTATATGACATGGATACTTCCTGGTCATTGAGAAGGAATTCATGACTGGATGGCTTCCAGTACTTTCCAATTCGTGTGTGATGTCAACCCTGAGTAAAACAAAAGCTTCGAGCCTGCAATTGCAAAGAAGCAGGACAAAGAAATCTTCTCAACAAGGAGTCTCTGTGGCCTCCATTTCCTTCTTGACAAGTGATTATTTCCCTGGAATTTCCGAAGGCAACAGAGACCTTACCTTACAACATAGATGCTATGAGAGAGGATTTGCAAGAGAGCGACTTCACGCAGCGCTGTGCTGGGAACACCTTCATCATCCATCTCCAGCTTTGTCTTCTTTAAAGCCACCAAGCGTCCTGTCTTCCTTTCTCGTGCCTTGTACACTTTTCCGTATGTTCCAGCTGCCACTTTCTCTAGCTTCTCGTAATTCTCCATCTCCGATACTTCATCCAAATGGATCACGAGGACTGCAGAGAGGCGCTCTCGGCTCCCGCACCTCACAGGCAACACAACATATGAACGCAAGCAGACTGGCTACGAAAGCCGCACTGTCAAGAATTTCCAAAATAAACAAATACAACAACCGAAGGTTGCACAAGAAAAGTCGCGCGCGCAGTACCTATCTACATTGGAGACCAGATGGACAGGAAATGCAATGGAACTTGTGGTTATGATCTTTCATCAAGTATCCAGCTTAGGATAATTAAGGAAAGAAGCTTGAGGGAGAAGCTTTTGATTGCCCATTGTACATTGATAAAGCATATTCCATGATTGTATTTCCGATGATTACACATTTTCTACTATACCCAATGGTGGAACTCTTGTTTCATACAACTCAGAGTGATTACAATGTTTTATACATCATTTCAGAAAACCCAATATATATATATATATATATATATATATAATGCCCAAAAGGAGGAATAAGAACATCAATGAAGCAACACAAAAATGCTTCTAAACTTGAGGAACAACAAAAACACAAGAGGAAAGGCGCACCTCCATCACAGATTATATGTTTGGAAGCACAATACAAACTGCAAAGCTTGGAACAAAAGTGGATTGGGAAAAAGGCTTGCGCCATTCACTATAAGGGTCTCCCATGATATCAAATTTCTGAATTTGTCAATGTGAAGGAGGGAATAAGGATCCCAAGCTGCTTGGTGTGTCAGAAGTTAACACCAAATCATGTAACTACATTGTAACATTTCTCGAGTGTCAATTTGGTCACTCTGATCATGGCACCTTTTTGTCTTCAGATGTTTTGAATTTCATCACTCATACAAAAACTGTTTTCCTTATCTCCACCCACTTCCTTAACTAAAAGGACAGTTTGGTAAGCATAGTTAAATGAGAGTTTTTCTTTTGCTGGTATCACAGTTGCACAACAACTGTCAATTCATGGGCAACTTCAGCACAAAAGGAATATTGGCATGTGTTCGATGCTTGATTGCACCCACTATCTTGGAGAGACTCACACAAACAATCTCAGATGTGTACCCCATGAATGAACCAACCACTACAGCTGCGCTGATTGATGAGACTGCCACAAACCAGAGTTTGACCAGTATCCAGGAGAAGTTATATTCTCCCGCCCAAATCCAATCACCTCCAATGAGGAGTTTGAGTGCCCATCCATGAAGAGTCTTGTTACCTGCACAACAGACAACTAGACCAATTCAAAACCTGACAATTCAGCTTGAGTATGTAGACATAGCTGTGGAATGCTAACAGAAAGTTCATGTAGTGGCATAAGAAAGCACCTCACATTCCTCAATTTTACATTTCCTAGCTATCTGTGTGGAGGCTTCTTTTTGTGGGAAAAAAGTCTGGTGGAACCGGTTGCATGGTCAGCATGCCACTCCTTCAGTTCAAAGTGATCACCAGATTCTAATGACAGTAGCACACAGAAGAGATACACATCGACCATTGTTCATTTGTATCAGCATACCTGACATTACCTTCATCAATTTGCACCAAGAAAGAATCAGGTATACAAACAGGCAAAAGCGACAAACCTGGGTACAGCCAAACAAGCGAAGCTCACGAAGAAGAGGACATGAGTCAGCTACAAATCCAAGACCATGGTCTGTAACACTGCGGCACCAGGACATGTCCAACACCTCCAAGCTCATCCTTGAATGTTTAGCCAATGCCACAAGTGTGTTGTCCCCAGCCTGCACCCAGCGATTAGCACTATGTCCAATTATACCTTGTGATACTCACCTTCCCAATCTAACTTCCTCCATTCGTTCCTCTTTAGCTGCCAACATGTAGTCCTGACATATTGCTCATGTTATCTTCTTCATGGACAAAAGAGCTCAATTCAGGCATTCAGCTCTCCAGCAACCATGCACAAGACTTCTAACTATTTCCATACAATACAAAGGATTTTCCTAACATTTGAGGTACAGTAGACCAAATTAGCTTATCAGAACTGTACTCAGATACTCCTTACATAGTACCTAGTTATATTGAAGGATGAAACTTACTTGTCGTACACTGTTGAGTGAAATCTCGCACAAGCAACTACCTGAGGCAGTGATGAATGCTGCAACTGCTTCATCACTACAACCACCACCAGCCAGCAATTTTTAAGTAGCTTAACAGCTCCTTACAAAGGTTCTAAACTGAAGGAGATGCATGCACCCTTGTTTTCAACATTAAAGGGTAAAAAGGTCTATTGCCCTGACAAGGTTGTGAAAAGGTCTGAAAAGGTCTCTTTAGCTGCTGGCACATCATCTCAGTAATGGCCAGGTGATACTAATCACTAGTCCTGGTGTGATGTCTTGAAACTCTGATGCTCTAACAACAGTAAAGAACACAACAACTACTGACATTCCTGCTTCACATTTGTGACCTTTTTGACCACACCAACCAATACACTCCTAAAAAGATACTGCACTACCCTTGTTTCCTTCTAGTTTGGTTCCACTCAAATCAACTATTTGGAAAACCAAACCCATTTAGAGCATTGTTGACAGTAAGCAGTAGACACAAAAGCTGAGACAACCCCCCAAAATTTCTGGAAGTCATCCAATGGTAGACAAATCTAGTACCTTAACTTTGCACGTTTCAGAGAAAGCACCCGCAGTGATCGACAGCCATCAGCAAGGCAACTAATGGCCATGTCAGAGAGCAGGGGCAACATATCCAGGTCCAAAACTTTGAGCCCCAGACAGCATGCTGCCACTCCAACCACTGCTGCATCCGTCAAGAGTCTGAAGCCCAGGGAGAAATGAATCCACATGAGAATTGTAGGACAATTTAGAGGTAATTCTATACATTAGTGCAGCAATGGATCTGGGGACCCCTGAAGCTTCCTGCCAATATCTGTTCTATGAATTAATTGAACTATGAGTGTAGGACTCACCGACAATCAGCAAGGTGAAGCTCCTCCAAGGTGGATCCTAGTACTACTGCCAATTCACTCACTACCTCATCTTTGACACCACCAACCCCAGAGAGCGAAAGCTTCTTCAAACAAGGCATCTGCAACAGTACTGGCAGCAGCTTCAGACCATCCATTTGTGCACAGCCTTCCAGTGAGAGAGCACACAACTGGGTTCCAAGGCAATCAGCCACTGCCTTGACAGCTCCCTCAGTTAGCAATGAACACTGGCTCAGATTTACAGAAGTTAGGCATGGTGCAGCCTGCAGCAATGCAGATACACCCTTGTCTGTGAGACGGTAAGCACCTCGAAGTGCAACCAATGTGAGAGAGGACAGGGCTCCTGGTCCAGTAGCAAATGTTGCTGTTAAGCATTGATCTGACAGACCACGCCCACACATTCCTAGCTCCAATACCTGCAATTAAGTGAGGTAATCAGTAGGATGATATGGTGGAGACTTGAAAAGGAAGCTCAAATGTTCAAGGAAAATATTGATGCCATACTGCCTCTCCACTCCCCTCCTTCCACAGTATTCTTCATCTATCCCTTTACCCTTGGCTAGAGTTCTATTACAGTGTAACATAGCTACAAAGTGAGGTTCTGTGGGCCCACAGTCATATGGGCTAACACTATGGGATGTCACCAACCTCAAGTCGCTGGGTGGAGCATTGTGCCATCTGTTGAGTGAGCTCCAGTTCAGGAATGAGAGAGCAATCGGGGACAGAGATCTCAACTGGTTCACCCTCAAAGAAAAGGCCAATAGCCTGTGCAGTCATCATTCGGCGACTACACAAACGGGCACCAATCATCTTCCTCATCGATTCTGGCACACACCCAAGTGATTCCACATGGTTAACATTGGCACACAGAAGCTCAGCACATATGTCATGAAGAGAGGGGGCTACTCGTCGTTGTTGTCGACTCCTGATTGAACCATCTCCACCATCAAGCTTCCTTGTCGGAGACCAATTCACCAGAGGGATTGCTGCTGTTTTCAGATTCCCTGCAGTAGTTGATGCCACCTCCTGTCGTCGTGCAGCAGCTGCCGCAGCTCGACCTTCCACAAGACGAATGGCTGTGGAAAATGGACCAGGCCAATCTTCGCGCTCCTGCTGATTCTGTACCTGAGCTTGTTCAACCTGCTAGGCATCCAACACTTGTGAGCAGCAGCAACCTGGGCGACAGACATCACTGCACATCCCATTCTCAGACCCAAACTCTAATCTCAGACTATTGCACATTGCAACAACCCAACTTCTGTTGAGAATTCCTACAAGACAGTTGCATCGGAGGGAAGAAGCAAAGCACATTCATGGCAATGGTGGGTGAGGAAGGAAGAAATGGGAAAACACATACAGCAGCATCTGCTCGCCACTTCTGCTGCCCCCCTCGGTTGGCAGCAGCAGCAGCAGTAACCCCGCCGTTTCCTTCCTCGTCGTCGGCCTGGAAGTGAGCAAAATGTGCAGCACGGCGTCGTGCGATCTCCAGGAACCTAGCCCTTGAAGCTTCCTGAGGATTTGCAGCGTTCCTTGCAGCAACAGCTGCAGCCTGATTAGAAGGAAGTTGAGCAGCAGGCCTCTCCTCCTCGACCGCTGCTGCTGCATTGTCGTTGTTCTCATCAGCAGCCGCTGCTGCTCTGAGGCCTGCGACTCTTCTAGCGATGTTACCCTTCCCTAGTCCTCTTCCCCGCGCTCCTCGTCCTCCTCCCTTGCCATGCACTTCCGCTCTTTCACCATCACTGTCGTCACCAGCTTCGCGACGGCCCAGAGCTTCTTCACCACCACCATCGTCCTCATCCCTGCCAGATCCCTCCTCCTCCTCCTCCATGACTGCCTCGCTCTTCAACCGTTTGCTTCTCCTCAGGATGCTCCTCTCTCCCTCGCCGCTTCCGCCGATAAGTAATGCCACATCCAGCAAACCCTTCCCTATCCCCGCAGCACCCGTGCTCGCAGGGGAAGAAGAAGACATATGGCCTGCTGCTGCTACTGGAGTTACAGCAGCAGCAGTCCCCGAGACATCGAGGGTCGCAGCGACTGAGGAGGAAGCTGGTTCCCCATAGCAATGCTCGGGAGGATCCGTTTCTTCTTCTGCAGCAGCAGCCTTGTGCTTCTTACTCGCTCTCCTGGAAGAAGCTCGAGCATCGCCCCCGGCAACTTGATGACGCTTGGACGACGACGACTCCGGGCCGTCGGCATTGGCCGCGGCGGTAGTGTCGGAAACATCAGAAGAACCTTTGCCGCGACGCGACCGCAGTACGCGCATCGCTCCAAGCACGCAATCTTCTCCCTCTCTGTTGCTTTTCCGTCTCTTCTTTCTGCGCACAATCTCCTTCCTCTCTTCTGTTGTGTCTCTTCCGTCTGTGCGCTACGTGACCTGAGCGGCGGAGTACATTTCTTGGCCGAGCGTGCGCGACCTAATAGGTACGTGTCTGTTGAGCCGTCTTCTTTCTTTCTTTCATTTTCTCTATGCTTTGCTTTGCTGTTGCCCGGTGTCGCGCATTGTTCTACAACAGTTGGTAGTCTTCCAGACGTCGAGAGACAGACAGACAGGGAGAGCGGAAGCCAGGTTTTGTGGAATGCGGGCCTCGAATACCGGTTGTTTATGCAACAGTTTGATAGGCGATCATCGAGAGCTTGGTCCATATCTATCAAGGGACACACACACACATACACACACAGGGAGAGCGTGAGCCGAGGTTTTGTCGAATGCAGGTCTTCATAGAGACTTTGCCTTGCGCCGGGGAGCTCTCATCATTTTGCAAGTAATTCGTGTTTCTCTCGCCCCCTCCCTCCCGCGTTTAGCACAGGAGCTTTTTCTTCTTTCTTCTTGCTGCTGCTGCTACTTTTGTCATCGAGATGCGCTTCAACCCTGAAGAAGGTCGTCGTCTACAGTCGTGTTCTTCTTCTCCGGGAAACACAGATTCCTCTGAGGTTCTGCGTTGTCTGCAACTGTCTAAAGCCGAAGCCTTCACATGCTTGCTTCTATGCTGTCAGAGAGTTTCCTCTTACAGTCTATAAGTCTGTTGCTGTGAGAAGGAGAATTCTGTGACATTGTCAGCTCCAACTCCAAGTACAAATCTTGTCAGCTCTTGTGATTAGAATGCTCTGGTTCTTTGAAAAACTTCACACTTGCAAGAACTCCAGCTTTTCCTGTGTATTCTTTCAAGCTTCTTGGTGCAAGAATGGAGGCGGTAGTGTGCAGTTGAGTCATTCTGTTCAAATTTAAACCTCTCAGAATTGTTGCACAAGAAGGTTTCTCTCAATTGCAGTTTGGGTATATGAATGTTCTTTGATCTTGCTTTGGACTTTTGTTGTTGTAGGCAGGATGCATCAAAACGGGAGTTCAGCCCAGAGATGAGAAGCATACTAGAGGTGATTGCAGCAACAGGCCAGTACTGGTAAGAATCTCTATGAGAGTCTCCAGTGGAAAGAGTAAAAATCTCCCATGCAATGACACTCGTGCTGCAACTCAGACAGGTGTAAAGGGTTTCAGTTTTTGTATGAAGAGTGAGGCACAGTTTCTGTCTCTTGAGTGCTAGCCAACATCATTATGACTTCTGAGTCTTCCTGTTGCTTCTGGAAATGCAACACAAACTTAGGATGATGCATATTTTGTACAACAGTTTTGCTCCAATTTCAGGCAGGTTTATTATATAGTTATTTACACCCATCATCTGTGATAGGGAGCTGCTGATGAAGTCAGTGGGTAGTTATGGTAGCTTGTCTCCACTGCTATTCATGATGAAGATGACAATCTGGTACTTGGTGAGCAACCTCATAAGGGTTATGACTGCAGTCATTCTTGTGGAGATTTCTCTCTTTTTCATAGATATGAATAGTGAGTTGTGTTTTCTTTTATGGTTATCTTGATGGTGTGGCTGCCAGGCATAATTGGGAGCAGCTCAAGACATTGCTTTCATTCTGTCTTAAGCAGGTGAGGACCCCTGCCTATTGTGTGAATCACATTTGTTTTTTCCTGTTTTGTGTCTCCTCTCACCATGTTCCCAGCCAAAGACTCATTTGGAAGCTAAATCCAGGAGAGTGTTTTGAAATCACAATCATGTTTTTGTTGAGATTTCTCTGGAATTTCAGAGATATGTTTTATCATCACTTCATGGTACAGGTGCTGCAAGATTACTACGGAAGCCATGTTGATGCAGCAATTGGACCACCAAGGCCTCTCATCACTGGTGAGACCTTTCAACAACTGCAGGACAGGCTTGACTCTGGTATTTGAAACAGCTTCACCCACCTTACTTTGCTTTCTCAGAGAAGAAATGTGTTCACTGTTGAAATTGGTTTAGTAGGAATTTTGTCTTTCCTTTGTTTACGGGTATGATATGTGGCTCTGTGGAAGGTGCAAAGACCAGTTTACTCCAGTATGTTCTTTCTCACTGTTGTTGAGCTAATTTGGTGATTGGTATTCGATACCCCCTGCATTCAACAAACAAATGTATCACACTTGTGCTGGACTGACAATTCCATGTGTGGCAGCTCTCTTACTGTTCACAGAAGGGGCACCCTTTACCATCCAGCGTCTATGCGAGGTCTTATTTCATTCCAATCTGTTTTGTCTTTCAGAGGCCTCTTAAAACACATATGATCTGCTTATAATTGCAGAAGCCTTTTGTTGCGTTCATTCTGTGGTTTGATATTTACAGAAGATTCTCTTTTACAAGCTTATGTAACTACGATATCTGAGGCTACGATATGTACATTTGTATCTTCAGTCATGTCTTTGATGAGCTATGTTCTTGTCCATGTTGCAGTTTGTTGAATGCTGGGCCATTCGTTTGCATAGTCAAGAAGTAAATGCTTCTTTACTTCCAGGGGCCTTGGTTCGCTTCAAAATGAATTGTGAGGTTTTTTTATTTTCTGATCTTCTCCACACAGGTGTTGCTGAATCCTCGAGATGCCTACCCC
Organism: Sphagnum tenellum; assembly: GCA_963921925.1. Lineage (NCBI taxonomy): Eukaryota > Viridiplantae > Streptophyta > Sphagnopsida > Sphagnales > Sphagnaceae > Sphagnum > Sphagnum tenellum. The sequence continues at coordinate 11,965,379 of OY998158.1, read as the reverse complement.
AATCTTGACAAGGTTGCCCTTGCCTTTGAAAAGGTTGGTGTCTCCTGAGCCATACAACCTTTTGGTTGCTAATGAACCTCTTGCTTGCATGGGTCTTGGAGCTTTTTTTCTTTCCTTTCTGTTTGAGACCAGCAACCTTGCCATTACTGCAATAGTACTTGTTCTCCATGAGTATGTGCTTATGATTCAGCCACATGCAAGGGCATCATAGTGGTGTTGTGTCTGATTATGTACTTGGGCTTTGTGTCACTTCACTCTACTGGTGATGATAAATTGATAAAAGGTTTTAAATATTAACATATTTAAAATCTATTCAAATAAATTATGTTCTTAATTAGTTACCAAACATTGGTAATAAATACATGATCATATAAATTATGCATGAAATCATTTCCAATTCTAGAATATGAGATTTAATTTTCAGCTACTAAAACATTAATACTTTTAGCATGGTGTTGTGTCTGATTATGTATTTATTGCTCTTCAGCTTCTATTGGTCACATCCACGGTTCCAGCATCTGTGGGGCTGTACCCAACCCTTCCTCTTCTGTCTAAAGCAACTGATGTGGAAGTAAGCAGTCAAAAGCCACCTGACATGGGAAACTCAGATGTAACAGCCAATGCCACAATTGATGCAAATGGTCTATCAGAGAATAAGCTTGAAGAAACTTCCGCACCACCAGATGAAGACATGGTAGATGTGGAAGCTCCCGAAGTCAAGAAGTCCAAAGCAGAATCAAATTTCCAACAACCATCTGAGGAAGTCCATGCAGGGGAGACAGTAACTCCTATATCGTCAGAGACTGTTCCAACTGATCCTGCTGCAAGTGGAGAATCAGAGGTTCATAAATTTGAGGCTAACCAGGCAGTGCCACTGACTGAGGAGGATTTAGCAGACATAACTATGGGGGATGGGAACTCTGACTTGTCAGAGAGTTTGCCTTTCGCCTGAGAGTGAAGAAATTGTCATTCACTTGGTGGGTACTTCTGTACTCCACATTCTTACCTTCTGCCATAAGTTTGTACCAGCCCATTCATGCATGATCTTGGTATGCATTCATAAGTCTTAAGTAGAAACTGATGGACTCCTCCCATTGTAGCACTGATTCGTATCATGAGAGCACTTTCCAGAAAGAAATGTGTGTGTGCCAGAGTATTCACAATTTCACAGGTGTTTTCACCATGATATCATTCTGTCACGTCCTGTTTGCCATTCTCAGGCAAGTTTGATGCACAAATAGGCAAACAAGGATCCTTGGATTAGTCTGAAGTGAATTGCATCTTGCTTTGGACATAGAATGATCTGATCCCATGGCATACTAGCTCTATCTGAATTCTTCTGTTCTCATGGTTTGTCAGGTTTAGTGATTTATTTTCATTTAAGCGTGTGGTAGGCCATGAGAGTATATGAAATTGATTCAACCAGTCAATTTGCAACTCTGTGTACTGATATATTTACAATCGGCAGCATATTGGTCATTCACGCTCATGCATTTTATTCATCTGTGCAAATTTTGCAACAACTGCTTTCTCTTTGTCAAAATTGGAATTTAATTTTACCCTCTTAACTTATGGCAAGAACCAACTGCAAAGGAACCCATCTGTCTATAATATCACACACGAATTAGTGCTCCATTGTGATAGATGAATGTGGCTAAGAATTTGGAGCAAGGGAGGGCATTTGTATAGCTCAAGGATGAAAGCTGCAAGCCGGCTATATAAACACCCTGTCCAGGAAATGAATGAATGAATGAATGAATAAATGAATGAGGGGATGTCGGAGGGGCTTAAAATCTGACGGGTTGTCCCCAAGTGCCCTTACCTTTTGAGAGTAAAGTTGCAACCAGAAGCTCATTCCAAGTATCAGGAACTCCAGGAAGGCAAAAATGGCTACAATCCTGCTTGTTGTTGGGCGTCTTGGTAACACTATTGTCCCTATAGTACAAGCCAGCATGGCCATCTGATCTGTAGTTGGTTGCTGTTGTGACATCTAGGTATGTTACAGCATCCTTCCTCTTCGTCATGTTGCGCCGCACTTCATTCCTCATGATCATATTGGTCCAGGGTGTTGCCCACTCTGCCCTTGCCTCTTCTTCGGACATTGGGTGCACCTCTTTGTGGCAATGACCCCCAGTATTCCATGCGCCTCCCCTGTGATGCACCCCAATGCTCTCCCTGTCATGATCTCATCACATGTCCAACATCTAACAAGTGGCTCATTGTGTGAGGCTCTGGGGCATTCATGGCAGGTGCAAATAAAATTGTGAGATCTTTACACTTGTCACAATCCCAGATCTTTTACATGGCTACAGAGTTTTCCTCCCTCTGCAGCAGAGCCAACAACAAAAATACAGAGAGACAACAAGATTCCAAGGAAATTGCAGACGAGTGTAAAGAAAAAATATTGGATGCCATGACAACAAAGTTTGTGAACTTTGAGATTGGGGCTATTAGGTGTTTAGTCAGGACTCTAAAGGAATGTAGTTTATGCTTGATAGGAAATTTTACCTGAAATGAACTGAGGCAAAACTTCGGAAGAAGACCTGTGTTTTCGGTGAAAGGTTGGCATCGAACCATGTACCCAGAGTTTGCATCGATTTTGTGAAAGCAGTTTTAAGGTCCATGTCCATATTTATCTCATTTCCCTCTTGAAAATAGCAACCCCTGCCAGAACAAACACATTGTCAGTCGACTATCCCACCTCCCCCACATGTAACGATAATACTCAACATGACAATGCATAAGAACCAGAAACAGGACAATGTCCTCCAAGTGAGCAAGGAGAGAAAGAGAGAAGATATTCTCAGAAACTATTAGAACATGAGCAAGAGAAACTTCAGAGCTGCTCTCTCCCTCTTCCTCCCCACAACCCTATTGTGTGAATGTGTAGAGCAAGGTACTCCCTCCCATGCTAAGGGCTTCACAGGTTCTCACCTACCTGTTCACTCTGGCTACCGTCCTCATTCACAAGACTCAAACCCATGAATGGTTGGATCCCTAAGAGGAGACGAAATAGATGAAGGTTATTGCTCAAAACTGTGAGAACCCCTCCCACACATGGGTCCTCTTGCAAGAGATGAAAATTGTTGGTAAAACTGTGAGCAAGGCTCCACACATGGGTCCAATACAGTAGGAGATGAGGATTGTGGCTCAGAACTTTGAGACCCTGTCTGCACATGGGGTCCCTTACAGGCAGGAAGGAGATGAAGGTTTTTGTCAAAGCTGTAAATTAGTTTGTTAAGGATTTTGAGTGCACTATCTTTCTATGAAACTGAGAGAGGGATTTCACAACAGATTTTTATACTTTTTATTTTCTTTTGGGCCAGCCGCAAGCAAGCATTCAGGTTCATTCACAGACAGACAAACAAGAATGTGACAGTGGTGCTCATGTGGATGGCACAAAGAAAACCAAAAGCTCAAGAAAACACACAAAAAGGGAGAGGAGAGTCAGGGGGAGGGGGGTATTTGAGCAAAAGTGTGAGAGAGTTGTTACTACATACTGGTTGTGGATTTTCTGGTCTGTCCACCAGTGACCAGCATTGAACACCAAGATGTCGGCATGGATCCATTTGGAGAAAGACCAACAAGGAGTGTCAACATTCAAAGCACAAGTGACATTGGGGTGTGAATGTGGAGGAGGTCTGGTCTGAGGAATCAAGAAGGGCTCGCGGTAGTACTCCACTGTCAGATTGTAGTCCTTAAACCGGAATGCCAAGAACCCAGTGTGCTTGGAAATGGTCTCGCCATTGATCTCGTAGATCCGGCTCTCTTTGTCTTGTGAAGCTACACCTTCCGCCAACATGCATAGCATGGACTCCCAGTGGTTGCGTCCTATGGAATCTCCCACGAACACCATGCGCTGGTTCCTCAGCCTCTCCAAAGTCTCCGTTGCATTGAATCTGGCCGACAAACCCCACTCACCTAAATAGTCAAAAACCGCACTTCTGCATCGATAACTTCAAGCAGCAGAATCAGCGCTGGAGACACACAAAGCTATTCACCCGAATCGTCAAAAACCCCACTTTTGCATCCAGAACTTCCAAGCACAATCAGTGATGCTAATGGAGCAGCAGCAGCAGGAAGAGGAAGAAGAAGAAGAAGAAGAAGGGGGGAGAAAAAACAAAGAAAGAAAGAAAGAAAGAATTGCACCTTGGGAGGTCGCACTCATGCGGTTGCCAGCGATACTTCAAGTAGTCAAGATCCGGGCGACCATTCTCTTCGCAGCGGAATCCCGGATCCATGAAAGGGCAGTTCTTGGATCTGTACAAAGGGTACGATTTGTCGTAAACCCATTTCCCCAAACTAAGATTACAGTAATCCTCCTCCGGAGATGGTCGCCTGTTCGTTATCGTTGTGGTGTGATTCTGCTTGTGCTTCTTCTTCTTCTTCTGCCGCAGCCCTGATCTTCTGATCCTGATATTATCATCGTCATCGTTTTCTTCTTCAGTGACTTCACTTCCAGCTCCTCTTGTTGTTGTTGCAGCAGTATTATCATCAACATCATCCTCATAGTTGTTTGCAATGTGAACATCCGCATGTTCTTCTTCTTCTTCTTCCTGTTTTTGTTGTTGTTGTTTCATGGATCCCTGGGCGGCAGATTCCTCATCCTCATTCCGTGGGTGTGTGAGATTGGTACTAGGAATCGTGGTGAGAGCAGCAGGAGGAGGAGGAGGATCTTTTTCTTCTACAAAGCTGTCGCTGTCCGATACCACCATCAGTGCTTCCTGGAGGTGGTAGGAGTTGGGATGATGATGATCCCCGTCGCCGCCGCTGGGCCCGAAGCTCAGCTGAAGCGTCTTGGAAACGAAGACGCGCATGTCCACAAAGACGAAGCAGAACAAAAGCACACCCAGGCTAAAGACGCCGACCAGAGAAAGCCCCCACACCTGCACATTGCAGCTTACTGCCAAACTCTTCCAGCTTACTTGCCTAAGACTAGTACTACTACCAGGCTTGCCAAACTTCTTCTGCCCCAACTTCATCATCACAATTTCTCACACTCAGTTCCAAACACTCTTCGTTGCCTGCTTATCTGCAAACCCCCTAACAGCCTAACCCACCCTCGCATTCCTACTATACTCTCTTCAACCCCACCAAACCAGCTGCAAAACCAACTCCTCCTCGCCTTCTTCTTCTTCTTCTTCTTCCTCTTCTTGTTCTCCTTGTTGTTCTTCTTCTTCCTCCTCTACACAAAACTCATAACAAAATGCTCTGGATGCACACCAGGATTTGAGAGCTTTTCACGTCTCTCCTGAAATCAGTCACTCTCCTCAATGGACCAATTCTCTCCATAACTCTCTCTCTCTCTCTCTCTCTCTATGGCTCAAAACTACTCTTGATTTTGGGTTCCTAGTATTTCCATATCCCACACCTCTCCACCAGCACCACAACAACAACATGAAGAAGCGTGAGCATCACCGCAGCCCAGCTACTTCCTACTCGCAAGAGCTTGCGAAATCTTCGCCTGCTTACCACCCAAAAGCTAGCGTTCAATGGAGAAAATGGGTAGAAAAAAAATAGAAAGCGAGAAATTCGCAACATCTGTAGCTAAGCAATTACAACTGTTTTTTTTGTGTTCTGTGTTTTGCTTTTTTGCTTTTGGGTTTTTTGGTTTTTTCCTCCCTCTTTTTTTGGGGATGGTAAAGGGGGAAAAAAAACAAAAAAACACAAAAAAAAACAAAAGCACAAAAGCTTAACATCATTGTGATGAAAATGTGCCACCCAAGATTTAAATGTCACTTAACATTTAAATTTTTTTAAAGTGTGAACTAATGACTATTTTAGAATTCTTTATATTAACCTAAGCATTGGAGAGAACACTAAATATGACCATACTTTTTTCAAGTGTATAATTTATGGTGCATTCACACTTGATGTTAAGTGAGTGTTAAATGAAAAATCTAGGTGGCATCCTAGGTGGCACCCAATGTTAAAAATGGGCCATAGCTCAATGTTTTAAGTGAATTGTTTAGCTTAAGATGAAATTTCCATGGCAACTAGGTTTTAAGTTCTAAATGGGGAAGCATAGTGGTAGTTGGACTCAACCTTAGAGTAGTCCCTAACACCAATTGTGAATGCACCTTTAAAGAGGGTTACTCATTGGGAACGTGTAAGGTGCCCTCCAAATATAGTGATAAGTTCTCTAAAGTGTATTATATTTTATGTTTCATTGTACACACTATACACCATTATTATTTATATGTGTTGGAGACAAAGTCATCTACTTAATGATCTGATGATACCTATTAAAAAGATTTAATTATTTCATTTGACTCTATATATATACCCTCTTATTGGGGTACAAAAAAAGATTTTAAAAATAATAATAGTATATATATATATATATACTCATTTCACAAATAAAGGGTCCAAGATTCTCTTCAATTTTGAAAGGGTTTGGTTCCCCTTACAAAAGAAAGCCACTCTTCAATTTATTATTGGGGTGAGGGTGGGTGCAATTGATCATTGGCAACCACTTTCCCTACTCCAATAATAATCAGGGCACCCTTCAAGAGAGGCAAATGATTTGATATTCCATTTATTTCAAAGATGTACTCCATTGTTGCAAGGGTTTTTTTGGGGGGGGGGGGGGGGGGGTGCTAATTTTCATCACTTGGTGAACCCAAAAAAAGGGAGGGCTATGACCTATCCAATTTTTATTTTTATTTTTATTTTTTGGGGAAAAATAGGCCTGAAGTTGCCATATTCAGAGGAAACAAAAGTTGAATTTGCCATATTTAGATCTTCATATGTTTCTATATGTTGCCAATATAAGGCAAGTCTTTTCATTAACCCTTGTGAAGGGCACTACATCTTTACAGTCTCAAAGTAAGTTTAACACTAAATCTTTGAACTAGGTTTGCCAATTGACCATTACATACCTACCTACTTACCTACCTACCTACCTACCTACCTTCCATCCCAATGGCCATTACCTATTGCACCTCCAAGACCCTTGTATTTAATACATGCAAAATGAGTACTAGGTTTTGGGAGGTAGGAAATGATGGTTACATAGGTACCTACTTACTCATCTACCTACCTACTTGTTGGGGCCGTGGCCATGGCTGGAATTAGCTCCAAATTCTGCCCAAAATTGTTGCTACTATTAAATTCCAATTCAAGAGAATAGCAACACCGTCCATAATGGTCAAGTGTCAAGGACTTTAAGATTTGCTTATTGTTGTTGTTATTATTATTAGGGGAAATGTTGGTTTTTAGTTTGTTTGTCACCTTTTGTTTTTAATTATTAATTAATTAAGTAATTAATTAATTAATTAGTTTCATTGTACACAATCTTTTGGATGAAGTATAATCTTTTAAATAGCATTGAAAATGAGCTTGGGGCTCGTCAACATGCACACAAACACAAATCAACTATTTTTTAATTGACCACCATAGTGATTGGTCCAATTAGTGATATTGAAATAGACTCTCATTTTTTTCCCTAAGTATTTGTAGGGCACCTTATTCCAATGAATATCCCCTTTAGAAAAGATAGGCATCACATCCCTCCTTCTACTCATGCCACCGCCCGGCCTCTTGATCTACATGTGATTTGGCTTACAAAATGTTTCGTTCATGCTTTTCACCCATTTTTTTAATATTACTCTTTTATTGTCAAAATGTAAATGACCCAAAAAAAAAAAAAAAAACCTCCCCCCCCCCCATTCTTATTAGGCACCTAGGTACTACTAGGGTAATAAATTATACATTTGAGCTATACCAACATTTTGATAGGGTTATGTTTCAATGGGTCTCTACAATGTAGTACTATTCTAAATTCTAAATGCTTTGCTTGGCACACAAAGTACACACATTCAATGGATCAATTCCATATCCACCAAGCCATGTAAACAAACAATCGCAATGGCCCCCTTTTGGTGTTGAAATAACAAAACCCTAGATCCTACTCCAAACCCTACCCCTTTGCAACAAACTCCTAACGAGTTATTATTGAAGTAAGTACTCGATCGACTTCAAGAAAAAACTCATTCATGTGCTTGAGAACACCGTAACCCTTGATGCGATGTGCCCATCCCCAATATAAAAAACCAACACAATGGGAAGGTAGGTTTTCCACATCCACCAAACATGCAAACTATATGGTATAAAGAGATCAATTTACTACATCTCAATGCGTCATCCACCCCTATTTGGGCCTCTATCAATAATTTTTGTCACATCCAATATTCAATGTTAGTGATGAAAGCGTGGCTAAACTTAATCAAAAGAAAGCACCCAAGAACGGGAGAAAATAATGTTTTAAATTATTTTCCCATCCTCTCACCCCTTTAAACATGAAAAAGTGAAGGGTACAAAATGATAGACTATTTAAATAATGCCACTTGGGCCAATCAAAAATGGTGATTTGCTTGTATTGGCCCTCTTGAAAGGTATATGCATTGTTTTTTTTTCAAGCCACAATTGAGTTTCGCATTATTCGACTTTTATACTTCATCCCAAATAATGTATATGCCATTTTACTCCTTTGTGGTGGTGATGTTAAAACATTTAATTGTTTACCAAGTCACATCCATAAACATGCAAAATTGGATAGTTTAATGTAAGAGACTATTTAAATGAATGTTTTTTTAAAAAGCTATGTGTGTTTTCCAAATAGTTAAAAATTTACCAATAAATTCAGTCTTCTAGTCACCAAATTCCGACAATTTTTTTTGAAAAATATCCAAATTTCTCTATTGGGTTCTAGGATGTAACAAAAAAATGTGAAGGATTATTATTTTTAAATTACTTTCATATGTTATCTATAGCCAAATTTGGCTATTTATTTTTATTATTGTGAATGATCATCATTTTTGCTACATCACAAAATCGGAAAAAAAAAACCTGAAATTTTTTATGTTACCACTTAGGCCAATCATTATGCTCAGCCAATCAAAAGGAGTCATTTTTTAATTGGGCTTTGTAGCTTATGTAATTATGTAAGTCTAAACCCATTTACACATTATTTTAAGGTTGTGCTTCACCCAAAATATAATGCACATTTTTACAATTGTAGCATGCGAGTGACTTTTAAAATAATGTCATCCATGCAATACAAAAAAGTATTTTGTATGTAAAATAGTAAAAACTTGCGAATTTGATTTTTAAAAATGGTTTTGGGAAGCATATTTGCACAAGGTGTGATGGTTTAAAAAAACCATCATATAATATAAATCATGTTGTAAATTGGCTAGATTATTTAATTTATTCTTATAGCATAATCTCACACTATTATTGATTAAATTATTTATTTGATTGGTGCACTTGTTTTGTTATTAGCAATTTTTCATTTTTCAAAATCTTGCTCTCAAGTTTATGGTTGGGGTTTGCAACATGTAAATAAGTAGTTTAATGGGGAATGTGAGAAATATTGATGCAAGCCTAGGTACCTACTATGGGTGGAATTGCTCTTATACTGGAAGAGTGACCTTATAAAAAACTTACAACTTTCACAATGCTTCTTATGAACATGATTGATTATACATAAGTACAACACATATGAAGCCACATTTGATACACACATTAATTGCCATACACAATGCAATTAAAATGGATATAAGGATTAATTAACATTTTCAACAATAACATAACCTTTATGTTCATTTTATGAATTACAACTATGGTCATAACTTATGTGTCAAAATAAACTTAATTATACAACCATACTTGATGAAATGAGGGTTTCTAAAACAACATTGAACAATTAAAGGAAATACTTTTAAACATAATCATGGAGGCAATGATTTTTTTGGTGGTGAATTTTTTTTTTTAGTGAATAATATTTTATAAAAGGAGTATTTTATTTCAGATGATTTTTTGAAAAAAATCAAATTTTTGTTAAATCACCACAACTGCTTACAACATGAAAAGGTGCTTAAGTTTTTTTTTTTTTCATATTCCAATATTTCCAAATTTGGCTAGATATTCATATGGATGATGATCATTTGAACAACATTGCATAATTGAAATGAAAATAAATAGTGCGTGGAGGTAAATAAACCATTGATAATCTTGCCTAATTTGTACTATAATTGTAAAAAGCCTTAAAATAAAGGAGAAAACTTTATTTTCACATGTCACAATGTGTGTGTACACATGTGTGTTGGTAAATTCTTGGATTTCCATAGGTTCAAGTTAAATTATGAGGCCAAATTCTAGGTTTTCAACTTAGAGGTTCCAAGTTTTCTTGATACTTCCATTGGAACCAGACCAAACAATCAACATATTTTCAAATTTCAATTAGAAGTTGTACCAAGGATGTTGTTTCAATTATTTCTAATTTGAATTTTTTAATACTTCAATACTTTTTTTTTGAAAAAAATATAAACTTGACCTTACACTTAGACAATTTATTGCATTTGATTGAATGTACATCATTAATATTACTTAATTTTTTATCTTGGAATGTTTGCACTAATTGAATAAACTACAATTACACATTTTTGGGGGGTTTTAAGTATGTGTAATTGAGATGAAACCAAACCTTGTTCTAAATTGGACCAATTCTAAATTCTTTGTGAAAATGATCAAAATTAAAAGTTTTAAAAATCCAAAAAGCTAGTCATAAGATCAAACTAGAAGTTCCATCAAAAAAATTAAAAAGTTAAAACTAGGACCAAAAGTTACTTTTGAAATTAGGAACTCAATAACATTGGTACACATTTACATACAATTATAAGTTTAAATTTTTAAAATAAAATTTAAAACATTATAAATACTTCTCTCTTTTTTTAACATGTTTCCAAATCAATGATTTTTGGTGGTGAAAAAAAATATTGAAAAAAGAATAACATATAAAAAATTCCATGTTTGTCTTGGAAAAAAATCACCCAAACTTTTTAATTTGAAATCACAAAAATTTGTCACAATCACGTATTGCTTACAATATGAAAAGGTGTTTAAGGTTTTTTGTTTCATATTTTAATTTCACCAAATTTGACTAAATATACGTATGGATATCATCACTTGAGCAATATCACAAAATCGAAGAAGGAAAAAAAACCATTGCTTCAAATGGATAAATCCATGTTTGGAACATTTGGAAATTGGGACATATTTAACATGTTATGGACTTCACTATAGGTTTTAAAGTCACAAATTACGCAAACATTTAATTGTGCAAACCATGGACACACATTGGAAATTAGGCGTGAGAACATAACATTTGAACCAACAATACCCAGATTCAAACTACTAAATCCCTTATGACCATTATTTTTAAGGAGTTGATAGATGACGTTATACATATGGAATTCATTACTTCACTTATGGAATCCATTGTTATTCATGAGCTTGGTGATATGCCTTCAAATTACACCAAACGAATTAAAATAGGTCTTTACATGTAAGGTAATGATCAAGGCCATGGGTATTACCAGAATAAGGCCCCATGCACGGTAGGTCAAATTCTAACAATTCCCATGGTTGCGTGCCTTACACAACGTAAAAATCAACACATTATTATTATTATTATTATTATCATCATCATGATACCCAAGGGTACCATCCAAGTGCCTACCAATTTTCATGATACACAAATTTTTAAATAAAGTGGGCATTTTGAAAAACAAAAACCTCACATAAGCTTTTCAAAATTCTTGTTTGTTGAACATTGATACTTGATTATACATCATATAAGTTGACTAAAAATTTGTGAGAACCTCCTACGTGAACTCCTTAGGCTCAAGGGCAAAAATGTTGACACCAAGCCCTTGACATGCCCGAATGTTATTTCATGCGCAACGAAAAAAGAATAAGATATATAATTTTTGACTCAAGAGCAAAGCCTATTCAAGTATGAATTTACAAACTTGATGCAATGCATTTCCAATGCCATTGGTTGATGATGTTCTAAATTAGCTATGTAAATTTTAATGGTTTTCTACTTTGGATTTTATAGTTAGGGTTTTGGCAAATCAAAATGATTGTTGAAAATGTGCGCAAAACATTTGTAATTACCCAAGGGGGACACTTAGTGTAGAGATTGGGATATACCTGCGTCAAACGACCATTTTTAGAAGAGGTATTAAATAATTGTTCAACCTATTTTTTCACCTTATTATTTTTTTAAAAATATATACATATGAAAGTCACCCTATATTACTTATAACCCATTATTGTAGATTATTACATACCTTATATTATAATTAAATTAGTAATTTGAATAAAATGTACCTTTATTTAAACTAATTAGTTTATAATTTTACCCAACAACCCATATTTTGCACCTCACATTTTTATTCATGTATTATTATACCCCTAAATGTAATTGCCAAATTAGGTTTGTTTGATTGGAATGTGATGTCATTTGGCATGAAAAATGTTACCATTATTTTTTCTCAAATGACGACAAAAGTATTTAGAAGTTATATGGACAAGTTTTTAAATTTTTTTGTTGATGTCTTGAATGTTCATAGTCTAACTTGGGAGGAGCATATAAAGCATCTCCAATATGTGCTTATGAGGTTGAGGGATGTTAACTTGAAAATTAACCCAAACACATGTGAATTTGCAAAGACCAATTTGACATTTATAGGTCATGTAAAAAATCAGGATGGTACACAACTTGACCTTAGGAAAATCAAAGTCATTATTGAGTTTCCAATTCTTACTTCTGTAACAAATCATTATGAGAAAATAATGCATGTTTTATCAAACATTTTTTTGTTGCATCAGACAAGTTGCAATGGACACATTTTTTTCATAATGAATGTGCAAGCATGTTTGGGACTAATTGGTTACTACAAAAATTATGTAAAAAGATATTCACCGATAGCTCTATCATGGTTTGATTTAATTAAGAAAGATAATTTTTTGACTAAAACCTTAATTATTATTATTATTTTAATTTGTTGAAAGATGCCTTGGTTTTTGCGCCGATTCTCATTAGGTATGATTTCACAAAGGCATTCATTCTTGATGTTGATTGGTCTACACAAGTTTGCATTTCATGTGCATGATGCAATTCACAACACAAATGTAACCAAATTGAATACAAATGTAGCCAAATTTGTGTCACCTCTAAATTTCGAGGAGTGACCAGAATTTTCATTGTTACAATTAAGTGTGAGCCATTTTGAGATTTAAAAAAATCCAGTGAGGTCCGAGAGTGCTCCTAAACACTGACTAGGAGTTAGAGCTAAAAATGCTTGGAGCCAACTTTGAACAATTTTTGGCTTGTTGTTTGGCCCCAAGTTACTACTACCTAATAAATGCTAAAACATTAGGCTCAAGGGTTGCAAATAGGCTTCCCAAATTCGATCGGGCCCAATTCAAGGCCATAAAGTTCAGCATTTATTAGTAACTTGGGGCAGATTGAAAAGATTTTTCTTTTTTTTTCCTTGTTTCAGCCTTGATTCCTTGGGGGCTAATTTCAACTTTTTCACCAATAGGAATGCTTGATTTGAGTTGAACCTTAAGCCTTGACTCCTTGTGTAAACTGAGCCTTTTTTTTACTCTGCTGCAAAATGTGGAGGTTTTTATTTTGGGAAAAAAAAAAAAAAAAAACACTTCCATGAAATTAAATGAATGTATGAAATGCAGAAATGAACTTCCATACAACTTTTATGAATGAATGAATGAATGAATGAATGAATGCAAAACCACTGGGTTATCATTTTACCCAGTGGTAAAATATTCTTGGGTTTTGATGACAACCTTGGGTTCCAGTTTCACCTTGGCTTCTTTCAATGAAATATCCCCAATGCTCAGAAAACTGGAACTTGCATGATAGAACCTTGCATGGCAGCCTGGGCTCTCCATAACTGGACCCTAAGTAATTTGCATAAAGGACCCAGACCACAACACAGACCCAAAACCCTAAACTAGAACATGCCCAACATACATAAGTTAAGTTTTGTGGTGTGCCCTTTGCAGTTGTGTTGCAAGGTTTGATCAACAACTTAAAATGTTAAAATAAATCTAAAATTTTGCATACCTTTTGTTTTCAGGATAGCCTGAAATAAGTTAGTGATAATATATAAATAAATAAAGATATCCGTATAAAGTCACCCTGTCTTCATTCACCTTGTCTTTCACCCCCTTTAACCCCTCTTTTAGTGATTTCCGTAAAGTAATGAAATTTTACTAAATCTCAGTGCAAAATGCTGAATCTCAGTCTGAAATGCTGAAACTCAGTGCAAAATGCTGAATCTCTGTATGAAATGCTGAATCTCAGTATGAAATTCATGCTGAAACTCAGTGCAAAATGCTGAATCTCAGTATGAAATGCTGAAACTCAGCATGAAATTTAATGCACAAGGTTCGAGAAGAATTATAGTAGCTGTACAGATAGGAGCAGTGAAAATCTATGTAGCAGTAGCGGAGGCGCTCAGGAAAAAAGAAAGACAGGGTGAAACTCAGGAAACCATCAAACTGGGTTTTGCCTGAGTTTCACCCCCCATTGAATGCTAATGTACTTTTTTGCAGGTTTTTTTTTGAATCTCACCCTGTGTATGACCCAACTCGGGGGTACTGACCCTGTCTTTTCCTGACTTTACGGACTATCTCTAATAAGTAGATCCTACTTCCTTGTGGTGATGAGTTCAAGTTTCATTTAGAGCTCTAGAACATATCACACCAAAATTTCTTTTTTGATGTGTTTGCAATTCCTTGTGAGATTCAAATCCACCACACCACAAGGAATAAATAGGACTAATGTGAACCCGGTGCATAATGCACCCATAAATATCACCCATAAATATCTCCCCCATCGACGATGACAAGTGCTACGCGAAAACAGACGTAAAAATAAGAAGTAAGAACTCGAGGTTCTGAATAGTTTTTGGGCCCTCGAGTTCGAGGGGACAATTTTATTAAAAGTGACCTTTTCAGGACCTCGACAAACTGACTGACAAGCAACAGCGTCAAAACGGATGTAAAAATAAAAGTAAGAAATAAGAATTCGAAGTTCTGAATAGTTTTTGGGCCCTCGAGCTCGGGGGGACAATTTTATTAAATTTGACCTTTTCAGGACTTCAACATACACACTAACAAACTTGCTGAATTAAAATATAAGATTAGTTATTATCATAAGCTTATTTCATGTCATTTGAAACAAGTGCGTTTAATTTTTATTTAATTTTTAATTTCTCAAATTATTAGAAAAATTGTGTGGCTCAACCAAACATAGTGTTGTATTTATATATTTTTGTGACACACCCACAAAGTTTGATGGGTGTGTTTAGTGTTTTGCCTTGAGTTATGTCTAGTTTGCTACCTATTCAAACACATAACACAAGAGAGAGGATTTTTCATACCAATTTTTTTTGCTACTTAAAGATTTGCTCAATTATTTTAGTGCATTTGCAAATATGCTTACAAAATGTTTAAAAAATCTACAAACGTTTCAAAAAACACTTTTATGATATGTCCATAGTCATTTTCTCCCCCTCACATATACCCAATTGGTATAACTTCACACAACACTAAAACTCTTAGTAATGGTGAAAGCAAGGTTTCTTTTAGGGATTTCAAACCAAAGTGGCTAATCATGCATAGGAAGATTAGAAAAAATGTGACAATCATCTTGAGGAAGATTTTAAACAAATTTGGCTTTAAGCACAAAATTTTAACCATCCGTCCGTATTTTTGGCTACATGTTACAAATAAGAAATAAAATTAAAATATTACAATTTTTACTAGTTTTTTCCTCACTTCTAGCAATTGAAAACTTTCCAAAATCACTTCATTTTCAAATCTTTAGCTTTTAAAAATTTCACTCTTTGGTTACAAATCAACATGTATGACATCCGGCCACTGGTCGATGAACCTCAACTGAGTTAATATTTGGTTTCACCTTGGTAACCAATTTATGTAGGAAATAGGTCTTAGATATAAGCAAACAAGTAAGAATCACCACAACCTTCTACAATGATGGGAAGATGTAATCTGGTACTAAAAACTGTGGAAATTAAATGCAAAATCTAGCCATAGTATTCACCTCGTTCTTATTCCCATAATAATTATTAACCTTGTTATCCAAAAACCCATGGATTTCACTTGGGATTCAACTAGCAAGGAAATCCACCAAATGTTGTTAGAAACACAACATTAATGGGGAAGTTGAATATTGTACGAGACATTTCATTACAAACCTCGAAGGGGTTGCTTGGAAATGATTTAATCGACCCAAACCCTTTTCCTCCTAAGTCCAAAACCAAGAGGAGAGGGGGCCTACATTTGATTCAAGAGATGGTGGACATTTAAGGACATTCCCTCAAACCATCATCCATACCCACTAATCTTTTATAAAGATTGAACAACTTTTCATTGCCTTTTTGAGCTATCATAACTTAAGGTAGGAGTTCAAGGAGTTTGCAAAATATGTGAGATATGAAATGTTTTTCACAAATGAAATCCTCGTGTGAAAATCATTCTTTTATAAAAACACCATATGAGCTTGGAAGATTGTTTGCACAAAACTACATAGGTGCAATTTAGAGGTGGGTGCAACTATTAGAACAATGCATTATACACAACTCAAGGAGGTAGATTTAAAGGTGACACATGTATTTTAGTTTCACAAAAGTTGACCTCACATGTAATGGATTTAGGAGTTTTCATTGAAGCCCGAATCCAATTTATGATCCTTGAGCTCCATGGCCAAAGGTATGGCATTTTCAACATTTATTGGCAAACCCATATTTGGGTGATATCACTAGGAACATCACACCATGATTTTATTAGACCCATCAAACTTTTAAAAATCATAGGAAACATTTAAATAAATATTTTTTAAATGAATACATTTATTAAGTTTCATAAATTTTAAAATTTCAATAATATAAAAATAATCATGTATTTAAATGTTAACATTAGGAATGTTCCTAATCATTCTGTTTAGATAAAGTTTCAAGAATACAACTTTGATTCATTTTCTTGAACTTTTTAGTCATGAACATTAATTTAAAACATGATTTGGGAATTATTTTGGGAATCATTTTGCTAAGCTGATTATAAAGTCATTTTATTTTGATTTTGTGAAAACATTGTCAATATCTATTTTCACATATTAAATTTTAGATCAATTCCATCTAGCATTGACATTATGGAAATTGGGCACCCAATCCACATTGGTTCCTTACAGCCAAAAAGATTATTCTCAAAGGGTCTCCATTGTGGCAGGCCATTTTATGGGCTAGGATGGAGGTTAGATAAGGGACTTAAGAAGTTCACACATATATAATAATACTTTATTTCAATTCCAATATTTGGAATGAGTAGAATCATATGTGGGGTGAAGAAGTTAATAATAAACTTTGATGTTGGTCTCTTAAAGACATAAACACAATAAAAGACCTTTGGGTAGAAAAGACATGATATTGGATTTCTTAATCTAATCTCCACACTCTATCCAAGTCACATCAACTAGGCCCATTTCAAACAATCTTTATTGGAAAGTGGTATTTCCCCAATAGTTTCCCTTCTAGTTGGACAATGGTTAATGCTTGATGATCATCACATGTTTATAGGACAATTTGCATGAATGATACCTAATTAATGAGGTTCAAGGGTGATTCCTAGAGGTAATGATCTTTAGATGCATTAGAGAGTCATATAGACTTGTATGATTATTTCTTGCATTGGTATAGGTTTCAAGAAGGAAAATGTTAGAACTAAGAGTTGTGTTTAAAGATAGTGGAAACAAACTATGAATGTAAGCCTCTTTATTTTCCACTAGAGGGTCATAATACCCTTTGGATTTTTGAAGGAGGTAAAGTTCCTAAGCTCCATTTTGATCCAAAAGAATGGCATTAGAGGAAACACAGACACCTTTTTTTAGTCTAACCTCTTTGGTTACATAACCAAGAAAGGATATAGTGAAATTATTCTTAAACAAGGTTGCCAACTAAGTTTTGATTTTGGATTATAACAATATGGGATTGCAAATAGGCAAAGAAAAATCATCTTTTCAAAGTTGTGGCACCATTGGATTCCTTGGAAACTGTCAACCATGATTGGTCATGAGAGCACTTGTAAGTTTTGTAATGCATGGACCTAGAAACAATAGAACATGGTTTTCTCGCATGTGAAGCATTGAAAGGGATGTGGGAAAAGGTTGGGCTTCTTAGGAGGGAAATAGCTCTCTTTGCAAGACTTGATTTTTGGTAGTCACTCCTCATTGGAGAATTGCCACCCATATGAGTTCATGAAGATCATGAAGAAACTAAATGGGATTCAAGGAAGATGTGTAACATCTCAATGGAAACCCCATTTGAGATTCTCAAATGCACATTTTTATGATTTATTTGTGTTCAAAAATGTGATTTGAATTCATGAATGAACCCTACCACAAAGGAATACCACTTTTCCGATCCTTTCACACTACAATGTAGGTGGATATAGGAGCTTGGGTTGAACTCATGAGATTTGTGCACATGAGGAATCAAAGAAGCAACAAGACATGGAACAACTATTCCTAAGCATTTGAACAAATGGCAACCTCTACAATTCTTACTAGGGACATCTTATGTGGAACCCAATCCCCCATGAGAAAGAGAATTTATCAACCAGGTTCTTAGTTTTTTAATGGTGACAATACAACCATTTAATCTCATGATTTCAATTCATCTAGCATAGAAGCTCAACATTCCTCTCAACAAGTACCACAACCATCTTTAGTGGCATCATTGACACGAGCCGAGGTGTTAGTAGAAAATGTTCTCAAAAACATTTTTCATGATCTACAAGACTTGGAGGCTGCACAAGCTTTTTCACATCCCTTCCCAAGTTGGTATACGGAAGTTAACTTTCAAATGACAATTCAAGGGACAACTTTGCCAGAATTACTGGAGCAATTACACTCTCAATAATAGAGATTTTCAAATGCAAGCCATTTTTCTGGACTAATCCTAAATAGTCCAAGGGTTAGCTTAGTTTTAACCCTTCTAACAATTAGAGAAAATTTATTTAGGCTTAGGATTATTTGTGCTTGGAATTAGGCTTTTGTTAATCTACTCCACTTCTCGTTATTTGGCTCAATTGGGTTTGGGCACATTTAATTCCTCTACTTATAAACCCATTCTGGGGCCCTTTTTTGTGTTTTTCTTTTCCTCTTGGATGGGCCCTCCTTAATGGGTATTTGGTCCCTTCTTGCACAACCTTCCCTGGTTGCTTGCCTTTGTGGCTTTTGTTGTGTGGGCCTTGACCTTTTAAAATTTTGTTTAATCTACACTTCTAGCTCACCTTTCTCTAGTGTTATGGCTTGCATGAATGGAAATGATCAAGATGAAGGTTAGTTTTCAGCTCATCAATCTTGGGTTAACTTTTTTCTTCTTCTTCTCTCTCTCTCTCCTTTTTGACTCATCTCTAAATGGTTTCTCGTCTCTTTGTCCTTTTTCACATCACACATTTAGAATATCCCATGCACTTATCATCACTCATGTTTGTATTCCGTAGTAGCTCGTGGCATTGACTTTTGATTCACAAGTTTTCAATTTGACTAGTTGTAAGTCAAATTTGTAATGAACCCTAAAGTTTGACAAATGGTATATAAAAATACAAACATAATCTTATCAATTTTCAAAAATCTTGGGCCTCTTCCTCTTCGTGCTACATCACCTCATTGGCTAAACAAAATTTCCCTTTTGAAGTCTTTTACTTTTCAATTTGGCTAGATTTCTAACACACCTTTATGTTTGACAAATGGTATAAACGTACATAATCGTATCAAAATTTCAAAACTTTTGAGCCTCTTTTGTGCATGCTACATCACCTCATTGGCTAAGCAAAATTGTCTTTCATTACATTTGTTTGCCACCATTGTCAAACTAGGCTAAGCAAAATTTCTATTCCTACCTTTGTTTGTCACCATTTTCGGCCAAGGCTAATGGCAAGCCTAAATATGGTTCCCTCCCCCAAAAGGGGAAGCAAGCTTTGTCATGCTTTCCCTTTGCCCACGCCATACCACACCCACCATCCCCTTTTACAAATTATATATTTGGAAATTGAAGCATGGCCCAACAACATGGGATAGAAAATGAAGTGCTATTGGGAGCTTCTTAGTGAACACATTGGGAACTTGGGGAACACAATGAAAACAGAAAAAACCAAAACCTCTCCCTAGCCCAAGGTTCCATATAGAGGGAACCACACCTGACTGGAACATACTACATATCTCAAATTTAAGGTATATCGAATCATCAACATGACTCAAGTTAAAAATCAAAATCTTGTTCTAACGAGGACTGGGTGATTTTCATCTACCCACAGAACACTGGAATGAATACACCGTATGTACATCTAGATGCCCATTTGACAATCTAAAAACTACCTATGGATTCATATTTTCACTCATTTTGCAATCTTAAAGTCCATCCTTCTTTCTATTCTCCTTCCCACCCAAGTGAAAAATCATGACTCCTCATTACTCCCTTTTAGTAAGGAAGTTAAACACCCATCATGTCCGTATGCACCATGATGTTGACACCGAGGAAAGTGTAGGGTAAAGCCTCAAGTAAGGCTCGAGCCATTGGGTTGACATGAGGAAAGTGTAGGGTAAAGCCTCAAGTAAGGTTGGGACCATTGGGTTGACATGAGGAAAGTATAGGGTTAAGCCTCGAGTAAGGCTTGGACCGTTGGGTTGACATGAGGAAAGGATAGGGTAAATCCTCAAGTAAAGGCGTGGGCCATTGGGCTTTCTTTATTGATCACATCCTTAAGCATGACATGAACATCATGGTGTACATAGATCATGAGGCATAGGAGGGAAATGAAGCTTGTGCCTACTCCTACTCATAAAAGATAAGTTCCCTTCCCACTCTTAAGAAGTAGGCATAAGATCCCTCCTCTTTTCTAGGAGGGAGATAGAACACTCCTCATCTTGCAGCTAAACTTTCCATTGAACATCTGGCTTCACACAAAAGATCAGAAGCATGTTCGCTTCTCTCCAATGCACTAAAGGATCCAGGGAGGAAATATGAGGGTTGCACAAACATCTGTGGAGAAAGATACAAGTATGTTACCCTTGGGGGTTTTCAGCCTTAGAAACTGGTGCATAAGCCAAAGAGCTTCCTGGTTTCTGGAGCAGTTGCCAGCCAGTTCAGGAATTGTGTGTGCCTTTCTCTTCTCTGACCTTCTTCCCACTTCTTCTAGCAGCTAAAGGTTTGAAGAAGGATCCAAGACTTCTTCACCCAGCCAAAGGGTTTTGAACAATACATCTAATACCAGCTAGATAACATGGAGGGGATCTAGATGAATCACAAAGCATCAGAACCCTAAAACCCCAAACCCAAGCCTCAGAATTCAGCTTCAGAATTCTTCAATTAGGTGGTTTGGAGCCAGAAAGGATTTGTCGGAATTCTTGAATGGGTTGTTTTGGAGATGCAGAAATGATTTGTCAGAATTCTTGAATGTTTTGTTTTGGAGATGCAGAAATGATTTGTCAGAATTCGTGAATGGGTTGTTTTGGAGATGCAGAAGGATCTCAAGTGTGTACACATATGACGGTCTAATTAGGGTTTTCTTGGTGTCGCGTCTCCTTCTTCCAAAAGACAGGAGGTGCCTCTGCTGCTCCTCTTACAGTCCTGTTGTCAGATTCCCTGTTTTTGGCCGCGAAAAAACAGCACACCCAGTAAAGAAAATAACCACCCACAAGCAGATCCTAGATCTTCGTCAGACTTAGGGGTTGAAGCTCAAGGATTCCGAGAGAAGGCTACCCATCTCGTCCTCCATTTTCTCTCAAGCTTCGCGAGAGTTTCAGCGTTTGTTTTTGTGGGTTTTAGAATAGCAGTGTACTAATATGTCCTCGACGATGGTTTCTCGACTTCCTAGGGTTGTGGGTGTGATGCCCAAGTACTGGAGCTTGCAATCATCGTTGATCCATTTCTGCCTTCCCTCTTCTTCTTTTTCTTCTTCGTCGTTCCTCTATTGCAGCAGCACATTCAGGTATGTACTTCCTTAATTTTCTTATTGCCCCAGAATCTGACTTCAAGCTTGCATGCAATGCAGGCTCAATCTCGGGCCAGGTTGAGGGTTTAGGCGGAAGCTTGTGCAGTTTTTTCTTTGTTTTGAAGAATGTGTGAGCTGCATGCATGCTGATGGAATGATTTTTGTTGTACTAGGCTTCTCTGGAGTGGTGGAAGCTGCATCAGGAAGAAGGGACAACAACAACAACAATACCCATTTCTGAAGCATCCTTGTTTTATGACAATTGACAACAATCAGTTTCAAGGTTCCCCCTTTTTCTTCTGGATGCATTTTTTTTTACTGCAAAACATGAAGAAGAAGAGTTTCCCAAGTAGCAACCACAGTTCAGGTTCAGAAATCATCTCTTCTGAGTTAGTGTTGCATTTGGCAGCAGCAGCAGGAAATGTATCAGTGTATTCTTCCAAGGATGTAAGGCTTGAGAAGAAGATGAAACAACAACAGGAGGGAAACAGAGTTGAAGAATTCTTGAGCACATCAACAACAACAACAAAAGCTGAAGCTGTAGATGATGACACAATTGCTGCAATTGTGACGGCTATGGGAGGAGGAAGTCACCAAGGAGCAGTTGCAATTGTGCGTTTGTCTGGACCATCTGCAGTTAAAATTGCTGCCCGCCATTTCTTTCCATCAAAACAGGTGCGAAATCATCACAATCCTCAAGACTTGAATGTCCTACTTCCTTGGCGACCAAAGAGCCACCGAGTTGAGCATGGACTGTTGCGGGATGCTTCTGGTACTCTTATTGATGAGGTATGCAACAATCCTTATTCGATGTGGTTCTTTGTCCTCATCTCTAAATTGTGCAGATTTGGATTGTCGGCAGTCAGAGATAGATTGCTTCGTGATCTGCGGGTTTGTTGTCCGTCCAATAATGAACGTGCTTGGTGCTCAGCATTGCCCCCCTGCAACTGCAATGCCAAAATGAAAAACAGTTGTAAGTGTAGCAGTAAATGAGGTGTGGAAGCTTGGTGGGTGGGTGGGTGGAGGAGGATCCAGGTGTTGGTGGTGCCAATGTTGGCACCAAGATCATACACACGAGAGGATGTAGTTGAGGTTCAATGCCATGGTGGTGATGTGTGTGTGCGCCGAGTATTGCAGCTTTGCTTAGAGGCTGGTGCACGTCTAGCACAACCTGGTCAGTTAAAACATCATTCCTCCATCTTCCTCCTTGCACTTTGAAGCATCATTCCTCCTTCTCCTCCTCCCCTCCCTTGAGGTTTGAAACAACGTCATGCCCTCCTCCTCCTCCTCCTCCTCCTCCTCCCCTTGAGTTTTGAAACTCATTCCTCCTCCATCTTCCTGTGATGTTTTTTGCCTACCCCAGCTCTCAGAAACAGAGAGATTGTAATACAAAGTCCTCTTTTGGGTGTGTGCAGGAGAGTTCACGTTACGGGCATTTTTAAATGGTCGTTTGGATCTGGCACAAGCTGAAAGTGTTGCTCAAGTAGTAGCTGCTAAAACATCTGCAGCTGCAGAAACTGCTCTTGCAGGTATTCAGGTAGTGTGCTTACCACTGAAAGCCAATTGCACCATCAAATGGGTTTCTCTTCTTCTCCCCTGCTTGCTATTTCCAGACCCCTTTCCAGAGCTCAATTGCACATGCTGCTGCTGTTGTGCATGATTCATTTGTTTGTCCTGAAACCCTGAACCCTAAACCCGTGATTCATTTAAGCATCGAGAGCTTTGAAAGAGGATTTTTTTCATGTTGGGAAGTTGTGTGTTGTTGCAGGGAGGTTTGTCATCTTTTGTGCAGTCACTAAGAATGGAGTGCATTGATTTGCTGGTAGAGATGGAAGCACGCATAGACTTTGATGATGAAATGCCTATCCTAGACACAAATGCCCTGATTGGCAGGGTGGAGACCATGAGCCAACGTTTACAACAAGCTTTGGCCACTGCTGGGCGTGGTCATTTGCTTCAATCTGGTTTGCAAGTAATAAATGGTCCCTTGATTCCTTCCTTTTGTGTGTGGTTTCTCTTTTTGTTGTCTTTGGATACTTCTTGCACTCTCAATCAAGTGCACTCTCATTCACTTGTTTGCAGTCTCTACATTTGCTGGCAATTTATTCAGTGATGAGAGCAAGCTGTTGGTGTGTGTGTGTGCGCACCAGGTTGCTATTGTTGGGAGGCCAAATGTGGGCAAGTCGAGCCTTTTGAATGCCTGGAGCCAAGTAGGTGAGAGCGTCTGGCTTCTTTGGTTCTAGTGCTTATTGTGCCTTCCCAGGAAAAGACCAAAATGCATGCTGCTGATAGCAATCAGTACCTCATAATAGGTTTTTCTTTAAAGAAACATTGGGGGTTGTGTACATCTCCTTTACATCAGATTGATGATGACCCATCCATCAGTCTTTGGGCACAGGAAATCAGATAAAGTGTGGTCTGGTTGTTGTAATTATTTTGGAATGGTATGGGCACTTTCCCCAAACACTTTGAAGCAAGCTGGCCGGCCCCACTCAGAAGTTCACAAGTTGGAACTCATGATGAGTAATTGAAAACATTTGGTCTGAGCTTCGCAGAGTGAGAGAGCAATAGTAACAGACATACCTGGCACCACTCGAGATATTGTGGAAGCTCGAATGGAGGTGGGAGGAATCATGGTCAATTTGCTCGACACTGCAGGCATCTGCAATACCCTAGATATTGTTGAAAAGATTGGTACATTTGCTATAATACCCAACCTCCTCTTATTTTCCATAACTGTGAGAAACTTTGTGAAAAAAGCATCAGGCAGAGAAAGTATCAATTAGGTCATGATATAAGTTGCATGCACGAGTACAAAAAACACTGCTACAGTAGAGAGAGAGAGATGAACATTGTGTCAGTGGCAATGCAGCTGCTTTAATATGTTTTGTACTTCCAAAGAGTCACCAAGTATATGAATGTGAAGATATAAAAAGATGGGGCTGATGGTTGCAGGTATAGAAAGATCCAAGGCTGTTGCGAAAGGAGCAGATGTGGTTGTGATGGTGATAAGTGCTAGTGATGGATGGACTCCTGATGACTCAACCATTTTCCAACAGTTTTGGGGCACTGACAGCTCTTCATCTCAAACCCAACCTTCAACATCTGGCGTCCTTGCAGGCCCTATGGCAGCTCCAACAAACCATGTTTCTGTAACCACTGTATGAGCTTCTTCTCTCCAACCTTGGGATTGTCTTGTATCACCTCTCAAACAACAAAAGCCCAAAACTTTAAACCCTATAAACTTGGGCAAAGCAGCACATTCTGTGATGCTTATTTCCATGAGAATGCAATTAAGTTGGAGATTTCATGCAATGGTACATTTCTGGACTATTCTGGGGCCAGTGTTGTCCTCATTGCAGACTGTAATTCCCCTGCACCTGAATGTTGTGTACCTCAGTTCTATGACTCATAATGATTCCTGTGTTTGCTCCAGGAAGCAAGAAAAGTTGTGGAAGTACCATCAATACTAGTGGTGAATAAGGTGGATAGAGCAGCTGCGAGTTCAGTGGTTTTGCCTGAGGTAGTGGAACATATGTTCTTCAAAAAGGTGGCAGCATGTGCCATCCAGCAAGTGGGAATGCAGGAATTGGATATGGCAATTTTAGATCTGGTTGGCTTGGGCCATGTGGCCAGCCATGGCCACCAATGGGCTGTCAACCAGGTATGTAGAATCTGGACTCCATTCTCATACTGAATGATTGTTGCTGTGAAGATTGTGGAAAAAGAGGAAAGTGTTTGGACAATAGATGTCTGGTTTTATACAGGTCCTACTGTGAAGTGCCTAAGAAATAGGTGGACTCTCTCTCATGCTTTCTTGGCTGCAAGGCAAAGTTTTCATCTTTTCTTTACTGTTGGAAGTACAAAGGAAGCTCTTGCATGGAAGAGGTGCAGGATTTGGGCATTGGGTGTAGTAGACTTTGGGTTTGCGGGTTCAGCAGTTGGGGATTCAAATCTGTATTTTTCCACTGTGTTGATCCAACAGAGACAGGCAGAACAACTGATGAGAGCAAATGAGGCACTGCAGAGAATGAAGGATTCGGTACATCAACAACTGCCCATGGACATGTGGACAATAGATTTGAAGGAGGCAGCTCTGGCACTAGGCCAGATTAGTGGTGATGATGTCTCCGAGGAAGTTCTATCCAACATCTTCAGCCGCTTTTGCATTGGAAAGTGAGAGAAGTAGGAGGGGGTGGGGGAACACAGCAGGTCACTTTCAGAGTGTCATCTTTTAGCAATTTTCACAACTTGGCAACCGAAAGAAAACCCAGTGCAACTCATGTAACAGATTTTTTTGAGAGAAAAATGCCCATAAGTCACTGAGGAATTTTTTTCTGAACTCGACATATTTAGAGAATGGGTTCCAATTGGTCACCAAAATATAGCAGGATTCTTCAATTTTCTACTGTCATATTTGACACAAATTTGGCTGATTCCTCTTGTGGATTGATAGCTCAAGTGTGTGGCTACATCACAAAAACTGAACAAAAAAGCCCTGGTAACTCTGGAGAAATCATTTTGTTTCCATGGAACCTGAAACTAGTAAAACACTTCACAACTGGAGAAGTTTGTGCATTTAAGTTTTGGGGCATCTCTTCACCAATTTTCTACAGTTTGGAAAACAAGTTTTCTACAAACATGCTAGCCATTAATTGTAAGTCTTTTTTGGGATGATCAATCACCAATGATGCTCCATCAAGAAAGTCCACAAAAAAAAAAGAAGAAGAAGAAAGAAATACAAAAGAAAATGGGGGAAAAAAAAAGCCATACCCTTTGTCATTTTGACAATACCTACTTTCATGGATCTATGAGACCTAAAGTTGTGACACTTGTAAAGCCTTAGGCTAGTTGTATTGGAGTATGTGTTAAGCTTTGGATTAAGTGGTTTAGTGAAACAAAAATGTTTTTGAGCCCCGTTTTAGATCGAAAAACCATGTTTATTGTGAACATGTTCTAAAGTCGTGCTTGATTTATAGTGATCATGTTCATATTTCTCAAAGGCACAGATTAATTCAACTTGGCCACTCTTCATTCAATTAGCTCACACAACACAAAAAAAAGTTAGTTGGCCAAAACACTTCAAAAGAAAACTTTTGATAGAAAGTAGTTGTAAAAACTCAAGAGTGGAAGCTTGGTCACACCTATGATAGTGTTAGAAGAATTTTTTTTAAGTGCTTTCATGGTTTAGTGGTTTAAGATACATTGAATTATTATTTTTCACATGAAACAAAATGTTGAAATTTAAGACATTAAGCATAATTTGCAATCATGATGTATAGGTCAAGAACTTCAATTATAAACATTAACAAAAACCATTAAGTTTTAAAGTGTAATTGTTCAATGATAAGGTGAAACACTCACTTGCATATGAGTGTGAATCATGAACTATTAAATAATAACATGCACAAAGGAATCTTAAGGTTTTCAAACCCTTGTTGTGATGTATAGTGACAGAAGGTTAATAGACATGCGATTTATGATTAACATGCAACTGATTTAACCAAAGTATAGAATCTTTGAGTAATGTGAAATTTGAATTCAAGAATCAAAAATTGAAAATGTTTCAACTACATAAAATATGAAAAAATAATACTTAAAAAATTACAATTGTTATGATCAATTTGTATAATTTTAAAGTCTAAAGGTTTCCATAAGTTGCAAGGTAATCTTAGATTCATATAGTAAGAAATCAATAATTTGTATATTGAAAGTTTATTAGAATTTATCATTAAGCAATATTGGTCAAATATCTATATAATTAATGATGTTCCAAATCAAAATTTTGATCAATGAATCTCCAAAAGACTAATGAAAAGTTCAATAAAGTTGATTCATCGTGATTACATAGGATCATTTCTATGTATTCAATTAAAGATTGATGCAAAGGTCTTTTCATATGATATGAAATTTTGGATTGAAAACATGTATTTGTCCCAATAGATTGTTAGTAATCATTGATTTTATCACAAGACATGCACAAAACAATTTTAATATATTTAAGCACATTGTGTATGTAATCTTTTAACAATGATCAAATGATATTTTGCATATGTAATATCAAGTGTAAACTTTCATAAATCCTTATTCAATTTTGTTGAAGATTGTTATCATGAGACAATACAATGTCAAATGTTGATTTACAAATAATAATATTCACAAGTATACATCTTTAAGCATTATTTGATCACTTTTCTTTTGTATTATTACATTTTCAAAAAAAAAAAAATTTTTTCATTTTGTATAAATAATTTGACAAATATGTAAGTTGTTTCCTCTTTCTTTTGAAAGATAAATACCCATGTCACTTAAAACATTCTTGTAAACCTATAAATGGGTTGATATCATGTGGTTGCTTTAATCAATTTTGAAAGTTATAGCGTGAAGTAGATTGCAAGTCGGGTGACATGGTTTGAGTGAGATGTTTTTGATCAGGGTAAAGTTGTCCAGATTTATATAAGACCTCACACTCCTCTCTCAAAAGTCCTAACACAAATGTCTCTTCATCCACACTTAGAATCACTGACTCGCTCCTCTCCAACCTCAATTTCATCCCGTAGAATAAGCGCATGACAAATTTATCAATGGAATTTGTGTACTCATCTGCAAAACATTGCTTCTTTCTTTGCTTCAACTCAGAGTTTGCCACTGCCGAAGCTCTCCATATATATTGCCCAAACTTCTCACTCGGGTGTCGTCTGTGCCCAACTGTGAGCCAATCTTCTAACCTACTTTGCCTATATGCTTGTTCATCTCCTGACCCAACTTGGTTCAATATTGGATGGTTCTTCCAATCTGGTGGAGGAGCACAAGCATCACCTAGGTTAAATGCACGTCGGTCTATCCATGTCATTGGTGGCTTATGCACGATGTTTTGACCAAAAGATGTTCCTTTTCCTTGTTCATTGTAGTTCCTTCCAAATTGATCATGACCTTGAGCACCATGATCCACTTCATAACGATTATTAACATGGTCATCGAATTCATGCCCATTTCGGTAATTGCTTTCATAATTGTTATCATCCTTGCCAACATCATGATCACCACCTCCATATTGATCATAATATTTCATACTATCATGGTCATTTATGTCATGGTCATTGTCATGATTAGTGTTATACGTATCGCGATGGTCATTTGTTTTTCTTGGTCTTGAATTGTGGTTGCCATCATCTAGCAAATCACAATTTTGTCGAAAGGCACGTGGACTCAATTGAGGTGTCCTATGTAAGCTATCTGCATCCATGATTTACAATTTCAACTGCACCCCAATAACATCATACCCAAAATTCCCTTGGTGGAATCACTTTTTACATATCTTAAAACATTGTAATATGGCTTAAAGATTATGCCTTCAACCATGTATGTATTCTCTTTCAAATTAAACCAGCTTATTTTCATGCTAAAACTTTCGTATTATACCAAATTGCTTAAGATTTTTGCCATGTTTGTATACCAAAATTCACAAAATCTTGTTCTAATTACAACAAATTTGAACATATCCCTCATAATTAATGATCAATTTTATCACATTCAATGTGACAATCTCCTCTATGGATGCAAATAAAATGTGAGGTGAATTGCAAGTTGATTTTGGCACATTTTTAAATTTTTGCTAGTTTCAAATATTTTCTACTATTTTTATGTCATATGCTTATAAATCCATCATCATTTACCCCATTTTGTTCAAGCTATCATGTTTTCTATAATCTCACTACATTTCCTTTGATTCCTATTGCCCTCTTGGGAAGATTGAAACAAAATCTTGATGTATTTATTGTGGTTTTGCAAAACAATTCCATGAATTCAAACTTGTTTCTTTTATCAAACGTGAGGTGAATTAATATGTCATTCAAGTTTAAAGGAATTTCAAGCATACCTCAATGTGACTTTCAATGAAATCAAATGTAAAAATTCAAGTGTTGAAACCCTTTTCATGTAGAATGCCTTGTATGGGCAAGTGGTGCCTAGGAAGGAAGTTGCCATGTGGAGCAGTTGCAACAACTTAAATTCCACACAAGTGGTTATAATGGGTGGTTCATTGGCCACATGCAATCATCCTATGTTTGTCCACATGAAAAGATGGATGAAATATATTACACATGTTGTAAAGGATGGTTAGTTTTGGCAGGCAAGTTTAATTTTAGGCTATGAGGCCATTTGATCACTTGAAGTTGAAAATTTAAGGTTTGAAACATGGGGTTTTCAAATGTTTTGATTTTAGTTTTCCTATATGTCTCATGTCCATTACTTTTTTGCCCTTATAATTATTTTATAAATAACTTGAAACTACCATTCAAAAGAAGAATTGTGATAAAAAATTTGGACCAAATTTTGTTTCCACTATTTTTTAATTACAAAGATTTTTTCTCCTTTTGCGAAATGTGGGCCTATGACATTAGGCAACATGGATTAATGTTCACATTTTCATTGCTCCAATTTGATTTTCCAAAGAATTTTCATCAATATGGATTATAAATTTGGGCTTTGCATTGCTTTGCATTATTAGTGATGATTTATTCAACATAAGGTCAAAAATGTTTAATAAAATTAATTTAATTCAAAAGATAATTAAATTTCCATACATTGGTAATCCATGATCTTATAGATTGTCTATGAAATCATTTCCACTTCCATTAATTTTATAATGTGATATTCATTTTCACCTATTAAAACATAAACATTTTTTGCACCCATGACGTCCTTTTTGGTGCCCCTTGTTGCCTCACAATTTTATTTTTTTTGTCGTTTCTAATGTTTTCCAACATCCTTCCTACCATGCTTCCCAAGAGCCCTTGGTTTGAAAATATATATAATATTTTCAACCTTAGTGTTCACAATGTCCCTTATGTATTTATTGTTGCCCATGGTGTCCTCTAAAATTGTATCCAACATCCCCAACCCTCAATGTCTAGATGTCCCATGTTGCTAGAAAGAAAATTTTCATGTCCAACATGGTGCCTTTGGTGTTTCCAATGTGCCTTTTTGAAGGCCTTGTTATTGCTTGTTGTTATTTTATCATTTCTTGTGGGCATTCCCACCATTTTGTTGTTCCCCTCCATCTTTAGTCATCCTTGGCATTTTCCAAATCTATTTTTGTTGTTGATCAAGTTTTACATCATCTTTAAACCAAAATTCCCCATTGATTTGAATTTTTATTAGGGATCTCCAAATTTGGGAACTTTTGTTAAGTCAATATTTCATCTTGGGATAGCCTTTTGAGACCTTGGCTTAACAAAAATCATTGTGATTTAAAGGTTCAAGAAATTTTGCAATTGTTAAACATGTCATATGTCATGTTTCCACTAATTGTGAAAGAGACCAAAGTTGAACTAGCAAATATATTGTTTTGATCCATATATATGTATATATATGTATATATATATACAAGGAAAAAATGTTTCTCCATCCAAAGAGAAGGTGATTAGAAGGGGCAAAAAAAAAAAAAATTCACCCCCAAATCATGTCTAGAGGTGATGTTAAAGGATTGTTAGATGCCACTTCCTATTAGATATCAATGAATTAGACATTTAGAATGAGTTTATTAGATATAACTAATTTCATAAACATAACATTGATGAAAAAGATCTAAACTTGTTGACTTTGATAAGATGTTTTGATGGATATTTCAATTTCAATGTTGATTTGAATATGTTGTTGATTTTGATAAAAAGGTGTCCATCAAAATATTGCAAATAAATTTAAGTTGGAATATAATTTTAACATTTTATTTATTTAATAAATTATTATTTTATTAAATAAATTTTAATGTAATTTCATATTAATTTATGTATAATTTTTTATTTTCAATACAAACCAAAAGCTACCATGTTGTTAAATTTAGTGTTACCATTTGTTTCTGTTATGAACATTATGAAAATCAATCGATTTCAAATCCATTAAAGAATATATGGATATAAAGTGTGGTTTAATGGTTTAAAATACACAAAGACGTGTTTTAAAATATGAAACAACATTTTTTTCATATTAAAATAAATGTTAAAATTTAGGACATTTCAAAAAAATTGCAACTATGATGTGTGGGTTAAGAACTTTAATTATATTTTAAGATTCATCTTCCAAAACATAAATAACATGTTATTTGATGAACCATTGAACTTAACAGTGTAGTTGTTGGATGAAAAGATGAAGCACAAATGCACTTGAAACTAATTCATGCACTTTTAAATAATAACATGCACAAGGAATCTCAAGGATTTCAAGACCTTATTGTGATACATGGTGATAGTAGGTTAAGAAATATGTGATTTATGATTAACGTGCAATTGATTTAATATTAAATCTTTATGTAATGTGAAATTTGAAATCAAGAGTCAAACTTTGAAAATGTTTCAACTACATAAAACATGGAAATTTTATAATAAAAAATATTTTTAAAATTGTGATAAACTTGTATGGTTTTTATAGTCTTTCCCATCACAATTTGCACAAGCATTGGTGCATCGCCCACAAATTCCAAATCATTCTGTTTTGTTTTTCCCTTTTTTTACTACCCTTTTTTCTTTCTTTTTTTCATTCTTGTAAATTTTTTATGGCAACAAGTTTTTCATTCTCCCATGCATTCACTTCAATTAATGACATGCATTGAGAGAAAATTGCAACTTTTATCCCATATTCATGGGATGTTGAAAAATTTATGATTTACATAATATTTCACGATTGCTTAAATACATTTGATTGATTTAGTACAAAGGCAACTTCAATAGAAGTTTGTAAAATAATTAATAAAAACTGAAAATTTCAAGTCAAGAATAAAATATTATTGAATATTCCAAAAACTAGTTATATTTTTCACATTTTTTGGAAAATTACAACATTTCTATAAATTATATATTTAGTGTCAAAGATGCCAAGTGTACTACAATAATATATAAAACGTACATATAAAAATGACATCCATGTACCATAAATTACGCATTAAGTAGGATGGATTTTCTTTTTCTAATAGGTCATATTTGCACAAGGGACAAACATCACCAAATGAACTAAAAAAAACATACAAACCATTTGATTTCATCAAGTCATGCTTATCATAAGACAAAATCTTCATCTTCTATTTTCTTCTACGATGTTAATAACAATTATAATTTTTTTGGTAAGTTGTAAGGATATTTTAAAATCATATAATAAGAAATCACTAATTTTCATTGTGGAAGTTTATTAGGATTTATCATCAAGCAATGATACTTGTAATGAAGACAATGTTGGTCATATGCCTAAATAATTAATAATGTTCCAAATCAAATACTTAATTAACAAATCTCCAAAAGACTACCTAATGAAAAGATTATGAATTTGATTTGTCATGAATACATGGAACCATCATTTTTATTCAACAAAAGATTGATACAAAGGTCTTTCTATATATTTATGATAGGAAATTTTGAATTGTAAAAATGTTTTTGTCCCAATAGATTGTTAGTAGCCATTGATTTTGTCAAAAGACAAGCACAAAGTTATTTTAATTATTCTATGCATATTATTTACACAACCTTGTAATAAGGGTCAAATGGTATTTTGCTTGTGGAATGTCAAGTGCAAACATTTACAAATCCTTATTCAACTTTGTTGAAGATTGATATTATGAGACAATAAAATGTGAATTTCAAAGATAATATTATTTGCAAGTATATGTCTTCAAACATTATTTGATCACTTTTCTTTTGCGTTATTGCATTTTCAGATTGTTTTATCTTTTAATTCAACTTGTTTAAATAAGTTGAAAAATATGTAGATTTTCAATGTTTAAGTTTTTCTTTCCTCTCTTTTGAAAGATAAATACCCATGTTATCTAAAACATGTTTGTAGCTTATTATAAGTGGGTTGATATCATATGATTTTTATTATATAGTAATGATGTCATGCATAATACTTAATCAAATGATCAAAACCCACATAAAGTGTTTTTATCTAAAGAAAAGCATTGAGGAGAATATTACATCCTTCATTATTTTTTTATTAATTTTTTGAGTCATTTGTATGCACACATAATCAAATAAACATTACTTGTTGTGTAACACATTAAGCAAGTGCAAACCACAACGAAGGAGGAAAAAAAATGTGCATGCCCAAACATGACAAATAATGCTATTGATAAAAGCACAATTTTACACAATTCTAATATCTTTAATCCTATTGTCAGCCTACATTCTTGTTTTGTGTTTGGAACACATTTTAATTAGATCATTACCAAACTCATACCATACTTTTGAACAACAAGGAAAGGAAAAAATATCCAAATATATTTGAAAGGAGAAACGTTAAATGCTACATGAAATTCAAGTGTGAACAACATTACAATAACACTTGAATTGAATTTGAATACATAGAATGAAAATTGAATTGAATTGAATTCCAATTCAACAGTTTGAATTAAAGTTCAATTGAATTGAATCCAAATTCAATTGTAAAGAAATGAGATGCAAATTGGTGGAAAATGTATTGAAAATATACTTATGAATATAATGTTGAAAAAAAAAACTTTAGAAAGACAATTTTGATACCTCTTTATTTAAGAATGGGCTAAACCAATTTCAATTTGGAACTATTCAAATGACAACCGATGATTTATTGAACTTAAAGCTACCTTATTTAAACGACGTCTGATCATTCAATATCATCACTAAAATGATTTCATTAGGACTTTGTGCAACGAAACCTTAGTGCAATTAGTTTAAAAGAATGTTTGAAAATGCAAATGTTAAAATGAATTTTTTTGTGAACTTACTAAATAATCCCCCATAAATTGAGGCTTTTAGCATGTGTGACGAGGATATAACCCACAAGGAGACCAAACCTCAATCATGGATGATTTTAGCCCAAAAAATGGAAATTCAACCTCGTTGTGATGTATTTTTAGTTGTGAGTTTTGATGATATAATTCAACTTTGTGCAAAAATGTTTCGTTTTCTTTTTTTTTTTGAAAAGGAATCCTCATCTAAACCCCATTTATAATAAATTACAATAATGCATGTAGGGCCCATGGTGTGGGCATTTGCAAAACAAATGGCCTAAATGAGATGCCAAATATGAACCTAAACATATGTTATGTAGATCACAAAGACATAGGAGGCAAAGGGTCCTTACACCTACTCATGAAGAATGGGATTGATTTTAAGGCTATTGTCTTTATAGGAATAAGATCCCTCCTCCTCCTCAAGAGGAGGAGATGTAAGATATTTCTTGGTTTAAAAAGATATTCACACTTACAACAAAGTTGTAACCTTTTTTTGTTTGGATAAAAATCATTAATTTTGGTTTTTAAGACCGTTCTAAAAAACCTTTTCAGGTTCTCAAAAACATTATTCAAGCCTAAAAAAAATTCAAGGTTTAAAAACTTTGAAAAAAATAAAATTCCAATTGATTTTTAGTCGAAGTGATTTTCATCAATCTTTGGACCAACAATTCTCAAAGACAGTTCTCACAACCCGGATATTAAAAAAAATGACAATCTAGCTTAAGCCTAAACCTAACACCCACTTAAAAGCCTAAACCTAAAGTCTAACTAAAAACCAACACTAATGTTACATTTAGGTACAAAACACTAATGTTACCATTAGGTACAAAATGGTGACAAACAAATGGAATAGAAATTCTGCTCAGCCAATGAAGCAATGCAACATTCACCTTAGAAGCCCAAGGTTTTTTCCTTTTGGGAAGGGTGTGGGTTGGGGGGGGGGGGGGGGGAGAAGGGGGAGGGGTGAGATTTGTTTGAGTTTTTCTTGTTCTCAATGTGTTCTCATCAAGTTCCTCAAGCTCCAATTGTGTTCTTCAAGATGTTCCCCATATGCTTTAACCCTAAGTTGTCCTCTTATCATCTTGTATAGGTGGGCCAAAGGAAAGGCAATCCATTTTCCAATAGAAACCTCTATTTTGTGGAGGCTTGAAAGTATCACTTTGCTTTGTGATTGGGTAATCTAAATGACTCATTGCAAGAAAAGAAAGGAAAAAGGAGTGATGAAAAAAATAAAATGGTTGAACTTTGGAGACACCCCCAATCTATAGAAAGACGGAATGAGAACCCTAGAAAATTAAGGAGTAGCTAGCTTCTAATATCCCCCCCTTCCTCTTCTTTCCCCTTCTTTTCTATGAAGGATTTTCACACATACCTAGTAGTAGGCAATTTCTTGAAGTCCTTTATGTTGAGAGTATTGTCACTTGTCACACTAAGGAAAAAAAGTGTACCCAAGAATTGGGTATAAAAGGATTGGAAGAAACCTAACCCTAACCCTAACAATTGGGTGACCAAGAAAAAAATGGCTTATCTCACTACTCATGCAAAGAGTTTGTCTCCTCTTGGTTGAAACTATGAACAACAATAGACTTTTTTTTTTTTTGGTTAGAGATCATAAGTCCCACACCTAACCCTTTTGCACCCTTTTAAAAAAAAAATTTGTCGGGGCTAAAAAAAACTCATGACTCTCACTTGGAATAAACTTCATTATTATATCACCTAATGTCTTGGAGAGTCTATTCTTGAAGAGAAAAAAAAAAAAGAAAAAAAATGGGCAAGGTGAAATTCATTCCACCCAAATTGGGGGCCGGGGTTAAAACAAGTTTCACCCTAAGTCCCTTGAGGTTTGTCCATTCTCACTCTCATTCTTCATTCTATGGTTGATTTGAAGGGAGGTTTTCAAGGTTTCAATGGAGAAAGGTTTCCAAATAGGCCAGTATTTTAAAATAACCTTAGTAGGTGGAGGGGGAAAAAAAAGTTGATAAAATAAATAAATAAATATATATATATATATAAGACCCCTTCGTGAATGTTCCAAAATATTCCCTTCTTTTTCTTCACAAAATTTTTTTATTAAAAAATTTAAATAAATAAATAAATAAATCTTTTGAAAATTTCAACATTTCCACAAATAATAATAATATAATTAGTGTTGAAGCTGGTCAAGGTACTTACTACCTATGGTACATAAATTTCAACTTATGAGAAGCAATTCTGAGAAATTTCTTAAGTAGTGTAGGGTTTAGGGTGTAAGCCATGCATGCACGCAAGCCCCATCATGTTGGGTAATGTGGCCCAAACAAGCCCATCATGGTGTGAGCCACCGACATCAACGCATCCCAACATAATAATGGGCCGGGTGACTTGACCATTCCATTAACATTAAGGTCTGCGACCACCTGTGATGGCAGATTCTACAATTTAATGTTGAGTTCTTCAACAGATGACCACATTTTTTTGGTCACGATTACACCACGACAAGTGTATTGATGATGATCATATCATCACCAGAAAGATTATGTCATATAATGTGGTTAAAGAAAGTGGCATAATCTGTCACCCCAGATGTCAATGTGTATTGCCATAATCTCTCGTGTATGTACATAATCCATCTCTCTACTATTGTATGTACATACATAGTAGTAGTCTTTTCTGTATGTACATAGTCATCTCTCTGTATGTGCATAGTAATGTTCCTCTAAATGTACACTTTGTATGCTCTATGTATGTACATAGTAATGTCTCTGTATGTACACAGTAGTGTCTCTCTGCATGTACGCTCTCCGTCTGTACATCGTAGTCTCTCCGTATGTACATCGTAGTCTGTCCATCGTAGTCTCTCTGTATGTACATCGTCGTTTCTCTGTGTGCGACTTCAGTGTGCCAAAAGCGAGGTTTGGCTATGGCGTCTTGCGTCGCCATGGCCGTCTCCCGTCGCGTTTCTTCCTCTTTCCTTTCGATGCAGTAATGATGAGGAGGATGAGCCATTCAGCAGCAGCAGCAGCGTGTAGTTAGTTGCCGTCTTTTGTCGCCGGATTGATGTGGGTTTGATTGGATTTCATTTTCATTTTCATTTTTGTGGATTTGTTGACGATCATTGTTGTTCCTGCTGTTGTGCTGTTGCGCTGCTGCGATGGAGTTTTCTTGTGTGGTCTCGGATCGAGCTTGAGAAGATGGCTTGAAGATTGGTATCATCATCTCATGTGAGAATTTGGGAATTGGCTATGGCTTATCGAGAAGCAATCGATGAGGAGAGACGGAAGAAGCTGTGAAGAAGAACAAGAAGAAGAACAAGAAGATGTGCTTCTGAATGGACGAAGAAGAAAAGACAGACGAGGGAATTAACTGAAGTAGTTTGTGTCGGGAATGATATCAAGGAAGAGTATTGGATAAAGGAACTTGAAGAAGATGAAGATGAAATTCTCGTTCCGGAAGAGTTCCAAGTCTCTTGGATCGGGTTCGGATTTGGACTCGAGGAGACGACAATCGGGTGGCGATGCGAGCTCTTCCGGCGGCCAAGGCATGAAGACGAGGTTGCAGCTGAAGTTGCTGGCAGGTTTGACATGGGAAGCGCATGCACCGAAGACGGTCACAACGGGAGGGAGAAAGGCAGAGAAAGGCTCTTCGACCAAAGCGGAGCAGCAGCAGCAACAGCAATTGACAACAACATCAAGTCTTGTGCCGCCTCCTCTGTGGCCGGACTTGGACACGCTGCAAGGATGTACCGATTTCCTGAAGTCCAGCGGCTTGAACACGCGTGCGCTGGGACATGCAGCATCCATGGTAGACCATTTCAAAGGCTCGTATCAGATGGGGGATTCGTCGTTACCGGACGAGCTTCGATTGGAGGCATGGAAAGGTACGCTCCGTCGCATTGTGAAAACGCTTGTAGATCAGCTCCTTGCATGCAATCCCAGACTAGAAAGTTCTTGTTCTGCGGCGGGGGGTCGAAACAACGAAGAAGAGCATAATATGAAGCAACTATGGCGAGCCTGTGAGGCCTGGATTTTTGGAGCTGTGTATGACAAGATCATGGGAGCTTGCAAGCAAATGTTCGGCCAGAATGACAAACTGCTGGATCAAACTCTGCTGAAGCTTGACAAGGTGGATCCCTTGGTGCTGGGAGTGAGAGGTGAATTCAAGGAGTTTGTGCTAGGGGAAGCTCTGCACCAGTTTCGGACAATCAACAGACTGCGAACTCCACTGGAGAAAGCTGTGTGTCTGCGTAAAACTGTGAACTGCATAATGGAAGGGATTCAGAGTGTGATCACATCTTGTAAAGGAACACAAGCAGATACAGATGGATTGCTCCCTTGCACAGATGATTTGCTCTCCTTCATGTTGCTCCTCATGGCTAAAGCACGGGTCACAAACCTGCAAGCAAATGCCTGCTACATGGACAATTTCCTGTCTCTCTCGAATCAATATGGGGAAGAAGGTGAACTCCGTTACCATGTCACCAATTTTGTTGCTGCTTGCAGTTACTTGAACTCAGAGGAGTTTCAGAAGCAAGTCACAGAACTGGCTCCATCTCCGATTTCAAAGTCGAATTCTTCCCCATCCGGAGGAGGAGGAGCAGGAGGACGGGGAAGTGGGTCTTCTCCTGCAAATGAGGATCATCACAGCAGCAGCCGACATGGGTCTTTTTCTGTTGATTCCCCTCCTGTGCATGCTCGAAGCTCCAACTTGTTTGATGAGTTCCAGCAAGTGCATATGAGCAGCCCCATCAAGACAGCCTACAGCAGAAGCAACACCCATGAAGCAGATGTTCATACTATGAGTCCTGGTGACATCCTGTCAATGAATTTGTTTGGAAGTCCTTTGATGTCCACAAGTCCAGCTTCTGAGTTTCGACCTGTGCAGGGCAGCAGTAGCTGCATGCTAGAACTTCCTGTGAGAAGAAGTATCTCTGATAAGACTTTGAACTCTGGTACAAATGCTCCAGGACTTTCTGGAGGCTCTCCTGAGTTCATTCTGGCTCCCACATACCAGTAATCTTGGAAATATCACACAGAGATGTAGCTGGTTTGATGCCAGTTTTTACTTACTTTGTAGGCTCCTCCTGTTCATCACTTTGGGGAGCACTATAGTTCCTGATCCTTACTTTGGCTTTGGAAATTCCTTTTGTTTCTGAAGAAGGCAAATGTGCCAAACCTTCCATTTTAGAAATTCAGAAACAAAGCAGCACTTGGTGCCAGGTTTAACACACTTGATTGCATATTCTACTCATCAGATTGCTTCAGTGCAAGACATGGTGTGCCAACAATGTCCAGTATTAGACATTGATCCACACCCTCAAACTGACCATACTTTGATGAAACAATATGGGATACTTGTCTCTTTGAATTGGTTTTGAAGCTTCTCTATGTTCAATGGAAGAAAAATGCGGCAGGGAAAGTGCATATCTGTGTTTTGCTTGAGAAGTTGATGCTCTCCACATGTGGCTGTTGTTGAGAATTCAGTCCCTAAACCCTCAGATAGATGTGGATGCAGATGAGGTCACCTTTGTTTACCCCTCCCACTGACTACTGTGAATGGAGTGGCCAGTTGACATAGAAGCAGTGGTCATAGCTGACAGATCATGTACACCATTGCATGAATTGTCAGGACAAAAGCAGGAAAAGAGCTTTGTTGGAGGAGTGAGTTTTGTTATGGCTGATGGCAAGTGCTCTTTTCTATGAAGTTTTTTGTGTGGCCATGACCAGAAGGTGCAAGTGGGTAGGGAGCTGGAGACATGTCACCTGAGAGCTCGTCTTCTCATATCCTTGCTTTGAGGTATGCCTCTCGATTTCTCAACCAGCCAATGTTAGTCATACCAGGGGATGGTTTGCAATTATCTCTAAATCACCTTCCATTGATACTATAGTTATCAGATCTTGATTTTAGACACTGAAAGGTGGTGTTGTGTGTCTTTTGTCAGTGCACGATTTGTAGCGAGCTGGACCTTATATTCAGGCATCTTTTGATAGGATAGATTAGATTTCACATGGCTTGCATTGGATCTAGATAGAAAGAATCCCACATGTCTTTCACTGTGTTCTGATCTATTGGAAAATATCACTATCATACTCAACTTGAATGATTTCTTCTTTATTTGGTGGCAAGTGTTATATATCCAATATTGTTGGGTAATGTTTTGATTATCATGACAGCCATGACCCAAGGCACATCTGGGTACTATTTTCATATGGTGAATGGGAAGAATGTAATCTGTGAAAGTGTGAGTGTTGACATCTGCCAAATTCTGCTTATTTCCATTCCATACAAGGCAGTTTTATATATTGTAGAAACACCTAAATTTTGAGTTGTATTGTGTGTTTTGACAGAAATGACACTAGACAACTGGATTTTGCACCCTTGGATTCATGCTGAATTTTGTCCAATGTATGGTGGCTGCTGGCAAAGCTCTGCTAAAGCTATCCTCTCTGCTGGTGATCTGTTGTCCCATCACTGGTTGAACCTCCTGGAGTCATAGCCGTCTGCCTTCTTTTCTAAGGTTTTTCATCCACAGCCAAGTTCTTGGGTTTCACCTGCAATTCTTCTAAAGACTTTTGTTCCAGTGAAACTTTCAGTTGTTTTCCACTCATCAGAATATGTTCAGAAATGAAGGCCTCAGCTTTCAAGGCCCAACTATGAGCTTTGATACTCACTTCCTTTCCTTTCTTCTGCAGCAGAACACATCTCGAGCTGGTTTGCACCAATGTGGGGCAGTGCTTTCTGTCTCAAAGAAGGAACCAGTGGGTAAAGGTCAGGTATAATAGACCCTTGACCTGGAACCATGGTTTTCAAAATATCAATGAATGGGTCAAAGAAACTACCCTGGCCTGCCAGTTCTTTGCAATGTGGGTCGGTTCTCTCTTTTCAAAGAAAGAACCAGCAGGTAATGGTTGGGTATATGGACCCTTGACAGACAGTTATAAATATTTTTTCAAAATCTTGGAACAGGAGCTTCTTTTGATTCTGAAACTTATCAGAAAACCCAAACCAGAGGCTTGTTCCTTTTGAAAAAAATTCCAAAAAAATTGGAACCAAGGATTCTT
Organism: Sphagnum tenellum; assembly: GCA_963921925.1. Lineage (NCBI taxonomy): Eukaryota > Viridiplantae > Streptophyta > Sphagnopsida > Sphagnales > Sphagnaceae > Sphagnum > Sphagnum tenellum. The sequence continues at coordinate 11,923,691 of OY998158.1, read as the reverse complement.
CGATTTTTAGAATTAAAAAACACTGATGTGGAGGTTATTAACAATCAAGGAACCACACAACACAAGGCCTCCTCTTCTGGTTTTAACTGCAGTTCAAATCCGTTCAGGTTATGGATCAAAGAGGAGTCTTTAACAAACCTTTTTTCTGTGAGGTGGTGGGGTTTAGGAGAATTCATGGATTCCTTAGAGATAGCAGGCAATCTGTAGTGCATGGGAAAGCAATGATGCAGACTTCTGGTAGGCCAAGTTCAGTCTTTGAGATGCAAATGGAACAGTATGGAAAGGGACTATTCCAATCAAAGTGTGTATGACCTAGCTTCAAGCAAGATCATTGATCCTGATAATAGGATGGGTTTTGCTTAAAGCCTTTGAACTTGGAATTGAGGAAGCTTGATACCAGAAGTCCAAGAAATCAATAGTGTTTTTTACAAACACATTGCAAGTGTGGACCTATTTCTGGCAAAGACTGACAATGTGGAAGTACTGCACCATGTGCAGGCATCCCATTGAACACTCCCTGCATACTCTATGTTCAGTGTTTGGCATCCGAGTACAAGAGACTACAGCCCACAAGACATCAGACATGCAGCTGCTGAAACAGATTTGAACAAAACGATTCAGTGCTGGAAGACTGGCAAAACAAAATTAGGGCCTCCATGAAAGGTCAGGCATGCATATCCCTTCACTGTCGTGGATGCCTACTCCTGCCCTCCCAGGTTTTGTAGGTCCCAAAATCATAAAATTCCAGGAGACAGAGCTATTGTGCACATATATCTGGTTGGACACTGTACAAGCATTCACAATGTGTGCCCACATTTTGTCTACATGTTCACAAGGTTTCCAGTCACAATAATCATCAGACTCTCAAACTATTTTCAATCATCTGTTCATGAACTCTTCTTGTGCTCTTCAAAGTGTCAGTGAAGCAACACATGCATTTGAACAATTCCTGAAAATGCGAATTCATTGCCCCACCCTTTCAAATTGTGAATCTGATGGTGAAAGTTGCAGTTTATGCTTGAACTAGATGATTTATGCTTGAGCCAGGAATCAAGAACCCTCTCTGTTCATGGATGAGAGAAGAAACATGAACTTGACATTGAAAACTAAAATGAGCCCAAAAGCTCAGCTACAGCAATGAACACCAACAAGATAAAGAAAAAAAGGAGGATGTCAGCTTATGGCTTTGTCAGTCAACTTTGGTTGCTAACACTGGCTACCATTTCTGGATAAATCTCTGAACATGACAAGGTTCAGCTATCCTTTTGTGTAGTATGTACAGACTGTTGACTGGCAGCTACTGTCTTCACTTTCTCAAAATCAATAGCCTGAAACTTGAGCTTAGAATCAAGGTACCGTGTTCCATATGCACTGCCAAAACCCCATCCAAGTCCTAATCCGACACCACAACCTCCACCTTCCATAAACATAACCAATGATTCAAATCAGCCTTGGCAGCTCTGAAACTTTTATAATATGACATACCTCATTTACCTCCTTGCATATCGCAGAAGAAGGATCAAAAGTTCAGAAGAAAGATCAAAGCTCAAACTGACATTGAAGGGAGTAGTGGGTTGAGAATGCAAAGGCGGATTTTGACATGGAGATAGTTTACCTGCACCAAGGCCCAAAGTTTGCAGTGGGGCTCCTGCAAACATTGCAACAGTGGAATCTCTCAGCTCAACTAGCACACTAGATGTATGATGAAAAGCTCAATGCACCATTCAAATGCAATTCCATCTGATTTCACATGTACATTTTGCAATGCAGTAACAAGACAAGAAGTGAAAAGTCCACTTGCCTCCAAAACCCCAACCAATTCCAAAGCCACAGCCTATTCCAAACCCTGTTGCCAACCAAGAGAAAAGCTTCAGCCAAAATAAAAACAGACTTCTTTTCCTCAGTCTTCTCCTTGTTTCTGACACATAATAAAATCATCTATCTCTTAATTAAACACATACAGGCAGCTGCTACAATACACACATACTGGAGGCAAAAAACAAAATTGCCAATCTCTTTGAGAGATTTCAAAAACCTACTTAAAAAAGAAGAAGAAACCCACAACATGGTGATGGAAAAACACACACACACACACACCCAAAATCTGAAACTTGGCAGTTTTGGAGAACAAGCATAGACTTTCACAAAATGTTCTCCTATTAGATAATCCTACAAAAACTTTCCATTTCTCTAGTCCAATTTTGCTTCCCGGGAGTTTCCTCTTGCCAACAGAGTTTCCTCAGTTCCAAAGTCTCTTTAAACCCTAACCCTAAAAAATTCTCAAGCATGATATGTCCGACCAACAAAGCCATGTTACTCCCTTCCTTTCAACCACGAAGAAGAAGACCAACCTACCAGGCTTTCGAGGTCTAGTTAAGAAGACGAAAAAAACATGGAGAAGGGGGCGGACAGAGACAATGCCAAAGTCTTTGTTAACCCTAGCCCTAAAAAATGACCGAGCTTGATATGTACAACAAACAGAGCAGCATTCCACGCCCTTCCTTTCAACCACGAAGAAGAAGACCAACCTACCAGGCTTTCGAGGTTTTAAGAAGACGGAAACTACAAAGAGATGGGCACACAGAGACAATTCCAAACTCTCTTTCACACACCAATGCTAAAAAACAGAACATTCATTCCCTTTCTCTTAACCACTGAAGAAGACCAACAAGGTTTTGAATATTTAAGAAGATGAAAACAACACAGAGATGAATGGGTGCACGCAAAGAGAGAGAGAGAGAGAGAGAGAGAGAGAGAGATACCGAATCCGACTCCGCGGCCATTGAAGAAGTCGATCCCCATGGCTACTACGACAGCAAGTCTCCCAACAAACACAAATAAAAGACTAGGTGCACACAAAGTGGTACTTGGCACACAATTTTTTTTAAAAAAAAAATTAGGTGAGGGAAGTTTTTGTGGCAAAATATTATTGTGAGTGTTTTTTTATAAAAAAACTTTCTAGAGAGACACAAAGTTCAACATGGAATTGGGTGAGTATAATAATGCTTGTTTCAAAGAACACAAAGTTGGGTGAATTTTCAAGCCATTCATAAATAAAATACAAATTAGGTGAATTCAATGCCAATTCAAGTTGGGTGAATGTAATGTAATTCAACAAACACAAAATTGGGTGATTGTAATGCCATGCAACAAACACAAAATTGGGTTATTGTAATGTCATGAACAAACACAATACTATGTGAATTTCAAGCCGATTCACAAAATGCAAATTGAGTGAATGTAATCACATTCACCCAACTTACATTGGGTGAATCTCAATGCCATTCAACAAAATTTTCATGTGTTTTGGGGAGATGTCCATTACTTGGTAGGGAAGGAAGGAGGTGTGTCAAGGGAGGTATGCATACCAAATACATAGGTCTCACATAAATAGATAAACAAGTAAATCAATAGGAATGATGGTCATTTTTATCCATATATTGTCATGCATGTTGGGAAATTTCATCCATGTACATTCCATTCTCCATGTTATCAACTTCTTTGATATTGTGATTGTCATTAAAGACATTCATTTTCATCCATATGATATTGGTTCATTAGTGTCATTAATTTTTATATTACCTTGTGATATCAATCACATCCATGTTATCAAAATTCATCCATGTAATTCATTGCATGCTTATGACTAATTACATGAATGGCAAAATTCATGTTTGAGAATAACCTTATTTCATTCATTAGACTAGTTAATGTAAACAAATTTGTTATTTCATACCCTCAGAAACCTTTTATAATTTACTTTCATCCATTGTAATAATGCCTTCAATGTATTTAATCAAAAATTTGTTGAATGGATCTCAATCCTATGTCCATTAATTGGGCTCCCCACTATACCCATGATGATCAATTTGTCCATAAGGTTGGAATATTAAAGCATTTTCATTCATTTGTTCCTGAACCTTACAATATCAAAACAAAATTCTGTAATCATATGGATTTTCCACAAAACCATTTCCAATTCCATTTATTTTAAAACTTGAGATTCAATCTTCACCTATTCAAAACAGCTTTAAAAGTTTGTTTTCATATACCTATTACCTTTTACCCACACAACTGGGAAGAACCACTAGCACTTGGATTAGAAAAGGAATGGACTTTACAATGACTTACAACAAATTACTAGAAATGCTAAACAGTGCATTACTATCCCCATCTTGGACAAATTTTCTGAAGGAGACCAAGCATGATAATAAAACCCAAGACTAGCACAATAATAATAATTATTGTTAATAAACAAAGGATTTAATAGTGGTTCAAACGGGGGTGTGATCAGGATCCGCACCTCTTGTTTTGTGGATTGAAAGTGTGTGCTTGTTCTTCCCAACAACCCACCCACACACAGAGGAGAAACCTCTATTTCACCCATTTGGCATATAGTGCTTGGTAATCAAGTTTGGATAACATTTAGTGCAGCAAGTAATGTGGAAACACTAACACCAACAGGGCTTAGGCTTAGGGTTGTTCAAAACATAGAAAAGTTATTTCCCAAATCAGACCCAAGTTTGTAAAATGCCAGAAGAATCCCCACAAACTATAATCTGCCATTACAATTCATGGTGAAGGAGAATACTGAGCTTTGCCTCCATTGCACTTGCTGAATTCCACTTGTGCATTGTTGCTTTGAGGGTGAAGGAAAAACACTCAGAATGGCCTTCACATTGGTTGCTGCATTCCAATTGCCCTACCCATTGCTTGCTGAATTCCAATTGCCTCCACCTTGCTTGCTGAATTCCAATTTTCTCCACATTGCTTACTGATATTCTACTTGGGACTTCTTGCTTTGACAAGACACTTGCATTTTTCTTGAACTCATTTCAAGCAGACAAGAATTTGTAAAAAAAAAAAGACAAAATAAGCTTCTTCATCCCCGACCCACAACCCTATCTGCAAACTATGATTCAAATTGAAGGAGATCACTCAAAATTGCCTCCACATCACTTGCTGAACTCCACACATGCACTGTTGCTTTGACAACATTCTGGTTTTCTTGAAGTCGTTTCAGCAGCGGAAACCTGCCATCCACCTCAATTGACAAAAGCAAGAATGTTTGAAAAAGAAACAAACAGTAAGTGCTGCTTGAAATGTAGAAGTGTATACAATGACACAATTGAAATCCAACACCCAAAAAAAACACTGAACTAAAGAATTGCTGTGTGCCTTCTAGAGCAGCATCTCTCCCATGAAGAATGTGTGTTGAGGGTTGGGTTTAGGGTTTCTGAAGAACCTCATAAGTTTGAACTCATTGAAGAAGGCTCTCACCCTTTTCTGGCAAGGACATGGTCCCCTTTCTGAAGTTGCAAAGAAGGACAAAAGTCTCCACCACCATCTCCGATATAAATCACTTCCCTCCTTGTTGAACCACTTGTTGTCTTCCCTTGAATGCTATTCAGAATCAAGCCCTGGATTGAGGGAGAGAAAATCCACAACAGAGACTTTTCAGAACACATTCCAATCAAGGTTTAGGGTTTATCATAAACCCATGACACCGAGCAGCGGGTAATTATGCCCTGTAAGTCTTCTTTGAGCTTTCTTCTGGATTCACTAACTACTTGGTTGTTGTCATTGATTAGCAGTGATTTTAGAACTTGCAACAGAGAGACAAAGAATTGTGGCTTTGGAGCTCACAACAGAGAAGAGAATTTGTGGTTTTAGAGCTTGCAACAGAGAAGAGAAGAGAAGAGAACAAAAGAGTTTGGTTGTCAACAGGACCATTTTCATCATATCATGCAGTCACAAGGCTCTGGATCGTGATGAGAGTTTGAAGAAACTTCATTGCAACATTATTGCAAAATCAAACATTCTGCAACCCTACATTCTTCAATAATATGAGCTTCTTCAGCTTCAGCTTTCTTGCAATTGTAGTCATACCTTGCACATGTTAGGAGGGCAGAGATTGCATCCATGTGGTGGTAGCTGCTCATCTGCAGCATGAAAAGGAACGACATGCAATGCTCCATTTTCAGCTACAAAAGCCAGGTTTGTGTGTATGTTCTTGTCTGGGAAGTAGTGATGCAGATCATAGCTGTGTAAGATCTTGTTGATGAAATAGGAGTTGGCATCACTGACAATCTGAAGTTCACAACTGCCAAAAAAATTCTTCAGAGATATTGATGATGGTGACCCTAAACCCTAAGCCCTAAACCTGAACAACAATTGCCAGGAAAGATTGGAACTTGAGGCAACAAACTGCAATGATGCCCAGCCAGCACAGAGGACTGATGCCAAACAGAAGTAGGCTTGATGAGCTTGGGAAGGAGGAGAGAGCTCACCCAATTGCGGCTGCTGATTTGATGGCCGACACCATGGCCGGATGTATAGGAGCTTGCTGGAGGCATTGATCTATATCCTCCATGGATCGACCAGCATCATGAAGCTCCTTCATCATTCTGTCCTACAATAATGTTCACCCAATACACATGTGAAGCTGGAGAATCCATTTCCAAGAAGAAGAAGACGACAAAAACAACAACAAAACACACACACAGGGAGGAGGCTAGAGGAGAGGCACAGAAAAAAAACAAACCATGAGCTGAGTCCAAGGGAGAGTGCGGTGCAGGGAGTTCATGAGAGCAGAAGCACCCAGCTTCTCCACCACCCATGTATCACTGTTGCAGTCTAGCAAAGTCCAGTCGAAGTCCAACACAATCATCGGACGCAGCAGCGGCAATGCCATCTCTCTCTCTCTCTCTCTAACAGGTGAAGAAGCTGCCTAACCCTAAACACAAAAGAGTTTGATTACAATTGCAAAATCTGGAAAAAGAAGGGGGAGAAATGAATCCCTCAGCAGCTACAGAAGAAGAAGAAGAAGAAGAAGTTCCCCCCCCCCCCAAGTTCTAGAGAATCTGAAACAGACAACAGACCCAAACCCCAAATTGCTGCATATTGAGGATCACTCTACAAACTACTACCACTACTACTTCTTCTGAGCTTTGCTGTTGCTTACTTCTTCTGAGCTTTGCTGTTGCTCATTTTTGAGAAGATGGGAAACAATAATTACTACTACTACTACTACTACTACAACTTCTGAGCCTTGCTTTGATCAAGAGATCTTTGTGAGAGGTTGCAGAAGATGGAAGGCAATTGATGCTTTGATTCTTTCTCAAACCATGGCAACTACCCATTGTTTTCTGCTTTCAAAGATTGATGGTAACAAATGTATAGTATGCTAGCAAAAGAAGATCATATATATATATTATGAACAAAATTTCAATACTTTCTTTTTTGCCAATTTGTATCCCTTAAAACTAAATTTTGAATTTAATTCAACTGAATTTTATTTCAATTTTTTTTAAATTAAATAAAAAATTTATTCAATGTTACTCGAGTTCAACTTTTTATATATAAATTATTAGGATTTAATTAAATATGCAATGAATCCAATTCAATTCAATTCAATTCAACTTGCATGCGATATCATTCAATATTTTCATGCAAAATAGAACTTAGTTTTCACGAAATCACTTTGTTTTTTTCATCAATCAATTGATCAATTAATCATCACTAGTAGTCATATGCAACGATGAAGCCCAAGTAACTAAATAAACAAGGGTTTGTGTAAATATGTGTGTATATCTATCTATACACATGTATACTAAAGCTTGAAGATGAGAATGCCAATTGCTAAATGCATAAATCCACAAACCTTTCCCTCAAGAATAGTCTAATTTTAAACCATAGAATCTTCAAAATTAATGTAATTATTCAACAATTATGTGTTGAAGATGCACCTATACTATGGTATTTTGCTTTCCTTTGGCTACTTTAAATTGCAAAAAATTGCAATCCTTTTTAGGGAAGCCCATAGTACCAATTTTGTCCTATTTCTAACATAATAGGCTATGAGGGAAGGCACCCAAACTTTAAGGTGTGTTTTAGTTTGTGGGTTAATGGGTTAATTGGTGCACCACCCATTGGCAAACCCATTAACCCTAACACTCACTCCTAAGTTAGGGTTTAGGGTTTATGTGTATTGGTTGTGCCCTAGGAACACAATGAAGAAAAAAGTGTTTTGTATTCACACCGTCCATCATGCATGGTGCATTAGTGGGTGCTTGTTAGTGTTGGGTTTTAGCAAATTTTGTTTGTAGCCAAACTCGTGGTCATGCCTTCCCATCATGGAAGATGTAAAAAAGAAAGTGTAAAAGTTTGTATCAAGGTTTAGCCAAATTTGGCTATAAGCCCATATGATATGACGTACAAATCTTTAATCATCATTTTTATCGTCCATTTTTTGCTACACATTGAAAACCAAATATAATAGAACTCTGGTGATTTTTACCATTTTTAATTTATTTTTTCTCAATTCTAATTTCTAGCAATTGAAAACCTCCAAAATCACTTCAATTTTTGTGAATTTTTTTTTTAAAAAAAATTTGCTAAATTTTCACCAATAATGACATAAAGGCCTGGTGCTCAGAGATGCATAGTGGTTGACAATTGTGTTGACATCTCTAATAATTGTGAGGAGGATGAGGGGGATGCCTTCCAAGAAGCTCTTACATGTGCCTGGCTTGTCATAGAGAAGAAAACCTTTTGGCACATGACAACATTTTTAATTAATTCACTGCAGTTTCTTCATACTTCAAACATTTAAATTTAGTTTCACCAAAAGACCCTTCATGGCTCTCCAATTTTATTATATTATAATTTATTTTTATTTTTTAAAATTCCAATTTTGTGATGTAGTTGAAGTGGCAATTATGATCCATAAGACAATTTAGCAAAAATTGGCTATAGAAAAGTATGAAAGTAAAAAAAAACAAAAAAAACAAAGTATCTTTCTATACTTTTGGCTGCCTATTCAAACTTAATATATAATCAAAGGATTTTTATTTTTATTTTTTTCAATTAATTATTCTTTGAAATTTGGCAACAGAAAACCCAAAATATCAGTTCCTAGTAGGTAGTGATTTTTTTTTTCTTTTTTCTTTTTCTTTTTTCATTTTTCTGTTGTAGGTTCATTAGCCAACATCTCAAGAGAGATTTAGCATTAATTGGCAGCAACATGTGTCTATAGAAACTGTCCAGTCAGTTAAGAAAAGACTAGCCAAAAAATCAGTCAAAATGTGGCAAAAAAGTTTCTTTAATTTTTTTCCCCTTTCTTTGAAAAAATGGCGAATTTATCTCAAAAAATAGAGGATTTATTTATAGCACAAATATTCTCTTTTCATTTTTTAAAATTTATTTATTTTCATTGCTAAGATAAAAGAATCCACTCCCAAAAAATTGCACGAGTAACATGCAAAAACCATGTCTATAAGTAGCTAGGTATTATTACACATTAAATTATTACTTCACTCAAGATAACTAAGAAAACAAATTCAGACCCCCAAATCAAGTAATATCATTGGCCTTAAAAAAATAAAATAAAAATTAAGTCTTCACAACCCTACCTATATTTCTGATGAACATAAAAAAATAAATGGTCCATTTCTACCATTTTAATTGATCCTCTAAAAATACCCACAAACCCATCAAACCCCATTTCTCTTCCATTTTGATTGGTCCTCTAAAATACTCACAAACCTACCAAACCATAATTTACACTTTTAACTATTAGTTCACTCAAGAAAGAATAACTAGAAAATTAATTAATTAATTAATTAATTAAAATCTGAATACCCAAATCCAGCAATTTCATTGACCATTAAAAAAAAAAATTCTGCACACTTACACAACACCCTAATCCAACACCCTCTATGTATTATTGCCCTAAAAGTTAGATTATAATACTATAACCCTATCTCTTGTATACACAGACAGAAAACAAAATAACTAGGACCTCAACTAATTTTTCCACCAATTTTGACAGCCAGTTTCAGCATAATAGGGCATCAAACGTGTAACTCTGGAATGAAAATTTTACAAAACAAAATAACTAGGACCTCAACTAATTTTTCCACCAATTTTGACTGCCAATTTCAACATAATAGGGCATCAAATGTGTAACTAGGAATGAAAATTTTACAAAACAAAATAACTAGGACCTCAACTAATTTTTCCACCAAATTTGACGGCCAGTTTCAGCATAATAGGGCATCAAATGTGTAACTAAGAACGAAAATTTTACAAAACAAAATAAGTGGGACCTAAACGAGTTTTTCCACCAATTTTGGTGGTAAATTGAGTTTCATTCTGTCTTTCCTGAGCGCCTCCATTGCTGCTACATTTTTTTTCACTGCTCCTACCTGTACAACAACTACTATAAATAGGTACTCTCGAAGCCTATGCATTAATTTCAACATTTCATACTGAGATTTAAGAAAATTTCCTTACTTTGCAGAGACCACTGAAAGAGGGGATAGGGGGTGAAAGCAGGTCCAAAGAGAGGGTGAAGACAGGGTGACTTTACAGATAAGTATTGTGTAGTCTAAAGATTGTTTCATATTTATTGCACTGCAGGAGACAATTGTTCACAAAAAAAAAGTCACTGAAGTAGGCTAGGCTTAGGTTATAACCTAGTCTTCTTATATAATAGATTTGGTTTTGTTGTGGGAGGGTCGTCCTTTCCAACCGTCCGTCCCGTCATCCGCCCCGTCATCCAAGTTCCTCATCCTAGAAGAAGATGATGATGGAAGAGGACTAATGGCAGCCGCAACAGTTTATCCAAATGTTTATGTGATCCAATCATGTAATTTATGAAAAACTCCTGTAATCTTGCAATTTGCCAAAAGCTACAAATTAATTTTTAAAAACTAAAAATTGTTGAAAAAAAAAAAAGAAACAAGAGAAGAAATCTTCTTAAAACAACACAAGAAATTTCAAATTAAAAAAGAAAAAAACAAGTTGTTAACAAATAAATAAAATGAAACAAAGTTGTAACAAAAAAGAAAAAAACAGAAGAAATATATATATATATATATATATATATATATATATATATATAAGGGAAAAAGCTAGAAAATAAAAATAAAAAAACACTTTAACAATTAGAAACTTTTTTAAACACTTCAAAATAGAAAAAAAATGAAAACATATAAAATAAATATATTTAAACATGAAACAAAAAAGGAAAATACAGTAAAATAATCTTAAAATAAAATTAAAAATAGATGACAAAAAATAAAAAACCAAAATATACAGCAAAAGAAAGAGAAAAAAAACCATACTTGAAAAAAAAAAAAAAAGGTTCGTCTTCTTTTTCCAAACTTCAAACCTGTATCTAATCAAACAAAAATACAAAAGTTTTTAAAAATTATTTTCATTACAAAACATATTAGAAAAAATAAAAACTAAATAAATAAATAAATGCATAATTTTATTAAAAAATGAAGATAGACAAAATAAGAATAGAAAAAATTAAAGCATGAAACAAACATAAACAAAAAAAAGTAAAAACACAAAAACTATAAAAAAGAAACAAATGAAACAAGGAAAGGGAAATACATTAAAATAATTTAAAAGAAAAACATTTTAAAAAATGAAGAAACCAAATCAAGAGTAAAAAATAAGAAAAAATAAAACTTATAATAATGAAGAAAAACCCTGCTTGCAAAAGAATGAGGTGTGTCTTCTTTCTCCAAACTACAAACTTTCATCCAAATAAACAAAAATATAAAAATGAAAAAGAAACACTTTATTTTTTTATACAAAATAATAATAAAAGACAGAAAACACATAAAAATAAAAAAATAAAAGTTTTTAGAAAAAATTAAAACATGAACCAAGTTTATAAAAACCAAGGGACTTCACAGTGCGTCACTGTCCGTCCGGTCGTCCTCCTTGGGTTGTATGTTGGGGGGGCTTTAGTGGGTGGCGGACCACCCAAGACCCAACATCTTTCGAAAAGACAGATATTCTATTGGTAGCGTTGCCCTTGTGGTGGAACTTTTTTCAAGAGCCGAGATCAGGATTTCCGTTCAACTGGACATCATTAATATATCCAAATTACTGATGCCATCACAGGGTGAGTGTAATTTGGGGGAGGGATGATATATCATAGGCTGTGATTGGGTTCAGCAAGTAACTTTCGAATAAGCAATATATTTATTTTTAAGGATTTAGTTTTCACACATGTTCATGAGCTTTTTTTTAATTTTTTAATATTGCAAGTATGACAAGGTTTGTTGAAATTTTCAGAAAATTATTTGAACTTAGACTTGCAAATTACAATTTTTTTCAAAAATAAACATTTTGAATTATGTTGTTTTGTTATGTATAGAGTTCGTAATATTGTTAATAGAAGAGAAAGTGATGTCATATGTCACAGTGTCCGTAGATCACGGGTACCCACTAGTTTTTAATCTATATACCGTACCCTAGGTCAATTTCCACATTGACAAAACGACATTTTTTCAAAATTTTAAGAGTTTGAAATTATTATAATTTTCCATGATCTACTAAGATTTTTTCATGTGAATAATGAAATTATTTAGAGTGTAAACTATCAATATTATGCCGATTTTCAACATGTCAACTTCATATTTTCACCCCAAAAAATTAAAAATCACTATGTTGAGGATTATTAATGGCGAAACTGACCTTAGGGTAAGGTATTATCTTGGGTGTCCTTGTGGGTGGTCATTTACTCAGTTTTGCCATATGGCTCAGGTTTAACAGTTCAGTTTTTTTCCTTTTTTTTTTCAAGGTTTGTGATGTAGTCAAGGCTATGTTTTCTTTTTTCAATTTTGTGTTGTTAGCCAAAATTGGCAATGACGCACATGAAAATTTAGCTGATATTTGGTTACAAGTAAAATTAAAAAGTAATTTTTAAAAAAAAATCCTCCCATATATACTTTTTGGCTACATACTTGAACTAGGTGTAGAAATCTAGTGATATTTCTTTAAGTTTTGGTTGTGTTTTGGCTATTGAAAATCTTTAAAAGCATTTTATTGTAGCACTTTTTAATCTTTTATATGGCTTTCTGGCTATAAATAGGCAGTCATTAAAAAGTGTTGAGTCAAGTGACAATCACCCATAAGAATATTTAGCCAAATTTGGTTATAACCTTCATTGAAATGAAAATAGAATTTTAAATCCTTCTATACCAATGAAATTTTTTTTGGCCATATGCCATGAGCATAAATTCAATATAGATACAATAACATTTCCTAACATGGGGGCTAAAGCATATCTTATTTGACCCTTATTGGTAATTATGATCTAATATTAATTCGAATATCTTAAATTTTGTAATGGTATCCTTACTCTTTGACATTGAAGGTTAAAAAGAAAAGGGATATTTGCCTTTTCATTTATCATAAAATCTTTTTAAACCTCCACACAATATACCCTTCCTTACCTTCAAGACAAATTTGGGAAATCATAAGGCAAAAAGAGAAAATATAATTGCCCTTTTCATTTATAGGATCGTCACAAAATCTCTTTGGAGCTTCACTTTGATATATATTTTACCTTTTAAAATTATTTAAATATATCAATATATAAGGCAAAATCAAATTAATTTTTATATTCACTTTGTTTTTGTCGTGACGTGTAGTGTCATGACGTACGGTGTCGTAAGGATGTAAATACGCAGTAAATTATACTAAACAAAAAGATTAAAGTCAGTCAAAGGTATAAGCTAATCAACTAAAAAGAAATGCATGCACACCCACACATATATACAATGCAAAAGGGAGGCTGAGATGAAATTATCATGTATTGAAATGTAAAGAAAGAAAGAAAGGAAGTGTATGTAGACGGTGGTCGTGCAATGGCCACCGTGAGCATCTAGAAATCCTAGCTTATGATGGAGGAAAACTCCTGGCAAAGAAATTCTAGAAAAACTAAGAAGAGAAAGAAAGGGTTGGACCTTTTATACCGTCGCCAACAACTCAAACCCTAAGTACCTAAGGCGTACAGTTGCCTAAGACTATGCATTAACCCTAAAAGCACACATGGGCATGCCCATAACTGGCCATCATGTATGAGGCCATATACGGGCATGACAGCTGTCGTGACGTGTAGTGTCGTGACGTACGGTGTCGTAAGGATGTAAATACGCAGTAAATTATACTAAACAAAAATATTAAAGTCAGTCAAAGTTATAAGCTAATCAACTAAAAAGAAATGCATGCACACCCACACATATATACAATGCAAAAGGGAGGCTAAGATGAAATTCTCATGTATCCCCCCCCCAGACCTCAGCCGAGAAAAGCATGGCTGGTCTGAGTAGGAATCAAGGTGTTGTACGAGAACATGATGGACAGTACCAATTGCCAACGGGAACTTAAGTGAGCTCCGGCTTGAGGCAGAAAAGATGGTATCCACCATTACAGTTGTCGCAAAGCAGCATTTGATCAGCATCATCCGTCCTCTGACATACCTGACATGGATAATCAAATGGAGGAATCCAAGTTGCCGTGATGATGGTAGGATCCAAGTTCGGCAGGTGGCAAGGCGCACAATTTTTGGAATGATCCCGAATTGTGCGTCTGTCAGCTCCTTGTAACTCCAACACACCTGAAGGTCTGATCGCCTTAATCCTCAGGATAGTGTGACCGAAAGAAGTGTCTAGAGTGTCATTTGGTTGCCGCTAGAGATATACAAAATCACCAACATCAAATTGTCTCACCTTAGGTTTGTAACTGCCACCTCGTGTGTGTGCATACCGTAAGGTGTCTCGATGTTGTGCAATGGACAGGTTTTCCATGGCCATGGGCATAACCCTCCTGAATAGAGCAGCCCTTTCTGCAATGACCCTAGCCCAAGTGGTTGGGGAGTCCAAGTCCATAACCTGGTCCATTTGAGCAGCAATAGAAGAAGGTGGAATGGGATGTCTCCCAAAAAGTAAAAAGTAAGGAGAGAAATGAGATAAAGAGGCGTGTTTGGACATCCTGTAACCCATGGCGATGTATGGGAGGGCCAGGTCCCAATCCTCTTTGTTCTTAGTGAGGCAAATCTTCCGAAGTCCTTTCTTGCATGTTTGAACCATCTTTTCTGCAAGGCCATCAGCTTGGGGATGATCTCTTGAGGTTCGACGATGGTCAATGAGAGCATGGTCAAGTAGGTCTTGGAATTCTCCCCTGAATTCTGATCCTTGATCAGTAAGGCACTTAGCACAAGCCCCAAACCTACTTAGAACCTGTTATAAGAAGGCTTGGCTAGTGCTGTGTGATGACTTGTCCGGTAGCGCAACAAGCTCAATCCACTTTGAAAAATGTTCAATCATAATCATGATGTAAACATTATTCCTAGAGGTTTGTGGTAACTCTCCAGCTAAATCACATGATCAACGATAGAACATGCCCTGAATAGGGAGTGGAGAAAGCGTGAGCTATCGAGAGGAGAAAGAAGTTTTCACTCTATGACATTGTTCACACCTAGCAATCATGTCTTGGACTTGAGCATACATACTTCTCCAATGATAATGAGGAGCGAGAAGGCTATAAGTACGCTTAACTCCAAAGTGTCCAAGCTCCGAGTGTATTTTTTGAACAAGACCAGGTCGTTCATGGGGTGGTGGAACCACTCTGTCGCCTTGTGGTAAGCATCGGACGAGGTGATTGTCCCTCCATGAATAGCGCTTAGACCGTTGTTGTATGCGATCTCGTTGACTTGATGTAACTTGGAGAGGGTATTCCCCATGTTGAAGAAACCTTAGAGTGTCAAAGTCCTCCCATATATCGAGAATGGGATGCTCAACCAGGTTACATTGCAATAGTGCAAGATAACTAGATGCCTCATATACAGGTACTGCTGGAATCTGGTCAAAATCTTGCCTGGCTTCTGAAAAATCTTCAGAGGTAGTGAGGGGTCTTCGTGACATGGTATCCGCATTCTGATGTGTAATACCAGGTCGGTGAATAACCTTGAACTCATATTCTTGAAGTATAAGCGCCCAACGAGCTAACTTACCAGTAAGTTTATCATTGGTCATCAACCACTTGATAGGCTGGTGGTCGGTACATAAAGTGAAATTGGTGCCATAAAGATAGGGCCTGAAATGTATGACAGCCCATACAACAGCAAGGCACTCCCCCTCGTATGAGGAGTAGTTGCTCTCAGCCTTGTTGTTGCTTCGAGATGCATAGGCGATAACATATTCCTCGCCTTCCTCATCAAGTTGGCCAAGAATAGCTCCAATACCAAGAGCACTCCAGTCAGTGTGTAAATGAAAACCTTGTTGAAATCAAGTCTTCTTAGAATGGGGAACTCTGAAAGCTTTTCCTTGAGTGTGTTGAAAGCTTCCTGAGCTTCATCACTCCATGTCCAAGCAACATCCTTCTTCAACAATGCATAGAGAGGATGAGCAATAGTACTAAAGTCTTGGACATAAATTCTATAGTAATTACATAGTCCGATGAAACTCTTCAAAGTGTGAACATCAGTAGGATTGGGCATCTCCAAAATGGCTACTACTTTGGCCCAATGAGCCATAATACCATTTGGTAGGATTCTGTGTCCAAGATAGACCACTGAGGTGACAGCAAACTCACACTTCTTAGGATGGATCTTCATGTTGACTTCGTGGAGCCTCTTGAATAACTCCTCAAGATGAGCCAAATGCTGCAGGAGTCCCTTGCTATGCACTAGGACGTCATCTATGTAACACTTTAGGAAATTTGCCCCTTCAAGAACCTGGTCCATGACTCGTTGAAAGAAGACAGGTGCATTCTTCAATCCAAAAGGCATCACAAGCCATTCCCATAGCTTGTTACTTCCATGGAATGCTGTTTTCTTGCGATCCTTCGCAGCGAGCACAATCTGGTTGAAACCTTACCTCAGATCCACACTTGTGAAGATGTTTGAATCTCCAATGCTATCAAACAATTCTTCAGGGATGGGCATGGGGTACCTATCATGAGGTGTAACTAGGTTCAAAGGCCTATAATCCCCGCACATCCTTTTCTCAGTCCATAATCCAACTAAATCTTTTTTTGCTGGCATTACTGTAGCAGCTGCGAAATCAGAACGTGATGGCTAAATGAGACCAGCCTCATGGAGCTCCTTGCATCTTTCATCTACCAATTCCCATTCATGTTTGCTCAACCTATGCCTTCTTCGATAGACAGGTGTCTCATCTGTAAGGTCTATAGAGAATTGCATGGTCTTGCACCTACCTAAGTCTTTCATTGAGAATGCAAACACATTCTCATACTTAAATAGCAAGTTTGTGACTTGGTCTTTCTCCTTCTTGGTGAGCTGGTTCCCCATAATGAAAGGGTAGTTGGAGACACCTGGAATGGAGTTGGAAAGTGTGTTTGAAGAACCTGGTGTATTGGGTTCTCCATTATCCAATTGCGTAGATTCGTAGAGGGTTGTAATTGTTTCTCCAGAAGTTGATGTACCTCCAAGTGTATTGGACATAACTTGAGTCAAATTACATGGTACCTCCTCCCCCCCAACACTGAGAATGAAATGTAGAGTGTTGAAGATAGGCAAGTGTACTTGGTCGGGGTGCCATGTGGATGCATCGCTGGAACTGCAAGTTGATTGAATCAGTGTTGGTGTTGTGTACATTTGAAAGAGTACACAAGTTACCAACAACCAGGTAAGGGAGTTTAGGTCCATGCCTCTCCCTAGTAGAACATTACGCTCCAATCTAGTCACCTTAGTGTGATTAGTAGTGCCAGCTTGGAACCCCATAGCCCTTTCTCTTTCTTCTGGGCTTGGTTCATCCCAAGTGGCTGAAGCATGACGATACACCAGGTGTGGTCCATCTCCTTGAAAAGCATGCGCTCCTGGGAAGGAAACAAAGGTGGGCCAAGCACCTCTTGGTTTTCCTATTGTGTTCGCAGGAAACCAAGGAGGTTTTTCTTGCCTTGTAACTGGTTGGCAAGAACTTTGATCATCCAATATGTGAGAAACCTGTAAGTTGGGGTCTCTGATAGTGTATTTCAGAGCTAATTGCAGAATTGAAAGTGGTGCCAAGTTGGTCCACCAATTGCGCAGCCGGTGCGCATAGGAACCACATTGTGCTGCATCAAGTAGGAGCGGGACTCCAAGGTAATGCTTGACCAGTGTGTAGTGTTCCTGGACTTTCTCCCTTTGATCAAGCTGAGAAGGAGTGTTCTCAATTACTTAGCCAAGTGTAGGAGAAATGGATTGAGCCCAGGTGATCAGTCATATCATGTCCGTGAAAAGACCAGATCTTGTGTCACTCAAGCCTTCTCCAAATCCAGCTACTGAAAATCCTCGACACTCCCAACCTAAAATGATGAGGTCGACAGGGCCAAGTAATTCCATATGCTTCTTCTGAATTAGTTGTATGTCAGAAGGCAAAAATGTGAAACTAGCCTTCCATGCAGTGGTTGCAAATTGTTGTGGAAATCTTGTTGTGAACTCCTTCATTCTTGATGCCGCCACTTGCCTTTCAATAGGATCAATGTCTACGTAGAAATACATCCGAACCACCATCCCCGAATGCAGTAGGGCTTCGAGACCTGTACCAATACCACCAAAGAGCTTTAGTAATGTAATCCCTTCCTTAGGTGGTGTCCAGGTGACTGGCTGATGAAATAATGGCTTAATTGGTTTGCCATGGCTCTCCATGCTTTCAAAACTAGACAAAGTTTTGACCAAAGGCTGGTGGGCTACCTTGAACCTTTGTAAAACCTCTGGTCCATGTTGAATGTCAGTAGGAACCACCCTCAAGCTTTTAGTAGCTTGAGTGTAAGCTATCTCCTCCTCATCTCCTTCTATCCATTCGTGGCTAGCTTGTTGGATGTAGGAAATGGTGTGTGCTTCCTTGAGCATACAATGGTGAGCCATAGGACTGTGGTTCCCATGCAAATCAAGGGGTATGTATCCCAAGTGGTGGCCATCGGTCTCCCAATCCACTCGGTAGTATGCATGTTCAAACCAGTTGTCAATTGTGAAACCTGGTGGAAACATGGCCTCTTTCCCAATGAACACATCATAACTGATGGCATTGGTGACTAAACATCTAACCTGTAAGCAAAGCTCCTGATCTGTACCTTCATTGAACTTAAGTGTAATCAAATCTGAACTTTCCCCAAGTACCTCCTCTACGCTCCCACTAGCAGTGCGAATCTGCCACATAGATTTCCGTAGATTGGAGTCAAGCATGCCCATCTTCTTGGCGAATTGAATTCCAAGAATCACTGGTTGGGCACCTGTGTCAAGAAGTACCACTCTGGGTGTGTGTCCTCCCACTTGGATTACTGGCCTGATATTGTCAACAATGGCAACTCTAGTGGCAATGGAAGTTCTCTCACTAGGCACCACCTTTGGAAATGAGTGAGAGACTTTGTGGAGAGAATGGCTATCCGCAACACCTTTGCTAAGTAACAAATCCACAAGGGAGGTGTTCTGAACTCCCTTCTGATATGTGAATGTAAAATCAGAGGTAGGAAAACCCACTAGTTTAGCCATGCTAGAACTAGTGACCAGATTACGAACGCCATCTGCAACACGTGAGCCAATCGAATGTCTCTCCAAGGTGTTGGATGGAATCTCTGTAGCATGTGGTTCAGGGATTGGTAAAGGACCTGATGTAGTGTTCAAGGTATACTCTAATATTGTAATTATGTCCTTGGTGCTTAGCTTCAAATCTTGAAAACTAAACAATGGTGTACTCACAAGCTTTTGTGCCACTTCATGTATTTGAAGTTGGCATTCCATAAGCTGATCAATGGAAAATTGTGTGTTTTCCTGATGTACATGTACTCCTCGGACACGAGAATTTGATGCCCTAATAGCTTGTGGTGTAGTAGTCTCCTCCCCCCTCGCCAACAAGGTGCGTTCTTCTTCCATGTTGAGAGGACGAAAAGATTGTGGCATGACTGCTCGAGCTCCTCTAGCCCTGGTAATAGGACTTGAACCAGATGTGAGTCCATCAGTCTGAATTACCTGCCTAGTGGCAGAAACTCTAGGTGCCACACTAGCTTCTTGTGCCGCGACATAGGAAGGGCAGAAAGAAGTAGAAAATTTTGGTGTGAGACTAGAGTTGTGTGGAGTAGAAAGAACATACTCCCCAACCATGGCATCGTGTGGAAGGCCATAGAATGATCTAGGAGGTCCCTCTCGTGATCCTGAGTCTTGTAAAGGTTGGGCATGACTAGCTGGTTGGGAAGACTTGCCTTTGAGATTAGCAAGTTGAGCCCTTAATGATTCGAGTTCATTTTATAAAGTCTGAACTTGAATTGCATGGCCTTGAAGCACCTCCCTTTTGTCAGCATTGTGCTCCTTCTTCTTAACATTCTTGTTGGAATTACCCTTGGTGGGTAAAGCCTGAGTGGAAGGATGAAGTGCCTTGGCTTTTGGTTGAGGGACAGCGGAAGATGCTGGCAGATTTTGCCGTTGTAATCGGAGTTGCTTCCGCTCTGGGAACTTGGCAAAACAATCAGATTCCTGATGTTCCTCTTTCCCACAATAATCACAAAAGAGATCCTCGGAAGGAATGTTGCACTCACTAGCTTTGTGGGGAGGATTGCCATAGTAGTTACAAGAAGGTAGGATGGGTGTAGCCGAGTGCACCGCTTTAGTCCTTGAAGAACAATGTGATGATCTAGTTGGCGCAACTTGTGTAGGTTGAGGCCTTGAACGTGATGGAGGCCTCATAGTGTTGGCCTCATAGTGTGCATGAGCCAGCTCTAACTTTTCGGAAATGTTGTACACATCCAATAAAGTGTACGAGTCTCCAAATTCTACAAAGACTCGTTGCAAAACCTGTGCATGAAGTGTTGGAGTACCTTCCAAAGAACGAAGATACCGGTGGGCAGCTTCCAAGTCGGTGATGCTCTGGGTATCCTCTTTGAGTTTGAGAAGCCTCATGTAAAGCATCTTGAGGGTTTCATCCTTCTGCCGAGAGAAGGTGGCGAGTTGCAGAATTTTTTTCGGAACTTTTGGCTGGAAATTCCAGCTCAAGAATTCGGAAGAATTCCCCACTGGATCAACAAAAGCTGGTGCATCGGTGGTGGAGGAATGTTTGCAATCGTAGCAATGAGTTGTTGAGGAGAAAGGTTTACTGAGGTAGGTACTGGGTCCGGATTATTCGGCATAGTCCCGTGATGTGCAATTGCAGCTTGCAATGCAGCTTGAGAGGCGGTGGCAATGGCCATGGCGTAAGCTGGATTGGGAATCTGGGTGACACCCAAAATCCTTGCAGAATGTTGCTCGTAGACATCTAGTGCCTCATAATGCACATAACGAGCCAATTGTTTGAATGCAAATGCCTCGGTGTAATTAGCGTCGTACTTGAGCTCTAATTCACAAACCACAGTTGAGAAAGTTGCCTTGAACTCCCTCAAAGAAATAGTACCTGGCCTTCCGCTGAACTTCT
Source organism: Sphagnum tenellum (assembly GCA_963921925.1). Lineage (NCBI taxonomy): Eukaryota > Viridiplantae > Streptophyta > Sphagnopsida > Sphagnales > Sphagnaceae > Sphagnum > Sphagnum tenellum. The sequence goes on along the minus strand of OY998158.1, from coordinate 11,902,479 downwards.
CAATTCTCCCAGAGGAGCTGCTGACCTCCATGGTGTATATGGGTGTTGAAGTCACAGCTTGCAACGGAGTATGTGGTGATGGTGTGAAAGCAGGTGCAACAATAGGCGTACCCCACTGATTAGCCCCTCCAAATGGACTTTGATGTACTGTTGATGTAGTGTAACCTGAATTCCTAGTAGGAGTTGTACTAGATGATGATGGTGCTGCGGATGCTTAGTGGTACCGTCGTGAGGGTCGTGAACTCAATGATATTGGTTCAAAGGGTTGTGTGTTACTTCGTAACTGATACCTTGGTTCTAGATGAGTACTACTACTTTCATCATCCGAGGACATGGTGTTGTCCCATGCCCCAAAATTTTGTGATAGTACGTAGCACTAACTACAAAATTTTAACACAACGTACAATTTGAAAAGTACCATGTGTTGTTGTGAATGATGCAGGACGCAGGATGGTAGGGCGCAGGACCACAGGACGGTAGGGCGCAGGGTGTCATGACGGCAAGGCGCAGGACGGATGACGTCAACAGTAACGTCCGGCAGGACATAGGATGGATGACGTCATCAATGACGTCCGACAAGACGCAGGACGGAAGTTCGACGGACGAAAGTCCAACGTCGAACGTGTAGAGCTCAGCCGTCACTGCGGCGATGGCGGGCGGCGCTACACTGCAGCTCCTCGCAACGCTGCAGCGATGGCCGGAAGCGTTGTTGCGGCGTTGGCCGGCAACGCACTGCAACTTGCAACGTTCTTCCGGCGCTACTGCAGCAACGCGCTGGACGTCGCAACGTTGCTGTGATGGCCAGCAACGCGTTGGACCTCGCAACGTTACTGTGATGGCCAACAGCGCGATGGCCAACAACACGCTCGACGTCGCAGCGTTGCTGCGATGGTCGACAGCGCGCTGGACCTCGCAGTGTGTTGCTGCGATGTCCGGCAACGGGCTGGGCCTCGGAGCGTTGCTGCGATGTCCGATAGCGCTACACCGTTTTTGTTTTTTTTTGTTTTTTTTTTTTAACCCGACAACTTGAAGAGAGAAAAAGAATGGGAGAAAGAAAGAAATTTTGACACCTGCTCTCTAGTGTTTCGACTTCCTTTGTCTGTGCTTTGGTTGGTTGTAAGAAACACAAAGCTCCCTCCAACAACACGAGTAGCAACAGTAGTAACACGCTCCTTCCGGCAGCAACAACACGAGTAGCAACAACTCAAGAATTTCAAAAGCACAAGAAATCTGTTGCTTTCAACATGAAGCAAAAGGGAATAGAGTTTTTCTAGAATTGAAATGTAAAGAAAGAAAGAAAGGAAGTGTATGTAGACGGTGGTCGTGCAATGGCCACCGTGAGCATCTAGAAATCCTAGCTTATTATGGAGGAAAACTCATGGCAAAGAAATTCTAGAAAAACTAAGAAGAGAAAGAAAGGGTTGGACTTTTTATACCGTCGCCAACAACTGAAACCCTAAGTACCTAATGGCGTACAGTCGCCTAAGACTGTGCATTAACTCTAAAAGCACACATGGGCATGCCCGTAACTGGCCATCACGTATGAGGCCATATACGGGCATGACATTTTCATGTTATATTTAGCATAAAAGGTTGTTACCATGAAAGTAATTTTTCACAATTATTATTCTTTTCTTTGAAGGTAATTTTTGAATTTAATATGATATCTCCAAGGTATAACCATATTAAAAAAAATCATATATATCTTAATTTCAAAGATATGCAAAATCATTTTACCCTGCCAACAATGGTACAAACCAATCATTTTTTGTGTGTGCAAATTCACATAATTTCAACTTGAAAAAGGCTATTGTGATTTCTTAGATTAATTTGGGCTAAGAAAATTGGTTGTTGTTGCCATATTCCACCAAAGAATGACCTAATGGTGGCAACCAAAATTTTCAATGGTCACAAGAAGTCACAACCAATGTTGAGTGGTTTTTACTTTTATGAAAATCTTTTTTGTTTTAGTTCTAAAAATAAATTATAACCAATTTTTTTTAGTCAATTTTTTCACCATAATAAATTATGGTTGTGGTTGTGGTTTTGGTTTTGAAAATTAGAGGTGTTTTAAGTGACCAATACATAAATAAGTGATTACTTGCTAGTTAACGTTTTGTTAAATTTCAACTCTAGGGAATTAAGTTTTGAAGGTTGATCTTTGCGATCTTTTGATTTTGAAGCATGCAAAATGTTCATTAGTTTGAAACGTTTCAAGTTTAAGTGACTATTATTTTTTTATCTCACTTTTCAAAAAAAAAAATTGTTAATTGTTCAAGTTTATGCACTTTATTTTTTAATCTTCTAGTTTCACACACAAGCTTGTTCACTTGTCTTTTGGTTGTTTCAAAACTACAATTTTGATTTCAATTTCAAAAAAAAAAATCATTTGTGGAATTTTTTGTGCATTTTGATTATAGAGTTTTATAGATTATTATGGTTTTTCACATCACTTTCATAAGTCACTTGCATCCTTTTGTTCTACTTGTTTTTACTTGTTTTCTAATTCCTAGTCATTTGGAAATTTTAAAGTTGCAATTTGTTGTGGATGGATTACCTTTCAACTTTCAACAATTATTGAGCTTAAGTTTTAATTTTATCTTCCCTAAGTTCATTATGCCTCAATTAAAACTCCTAATTGATTTTAAGTGCCTTCATTTCTTTCCTTGTATTCCTTTTGATAGTTCATCCCTTTGTCAAAATTTGATATTTTTGTTCCATCTTCTATAAATGCAAATTTGAATAAAGCTTATATGGTTCTAAGTTCTAATAAAACTAAAGCAAACATTTCATACCAAGTTGTTTGGGTTCTACATCTAGGTCCTTGTCGCAACTAATGTCGTGTCATTATTTGAATTTTAAAAGAATCATTAATCTTGATTTTATTTTCATTTCAAAATTGTCACTTTTCATTTCAAAATCAAAAAATTGCAAATATTGGTTATTTTGAAAACCCTAAATGAACTTACAATTTTCATGAAAGAATTGCAAATTTTTAACCAATTACTTGACTTTTTTAAATTAAAAAATCATGGATATATATCATAAATAGGTTTTTGATTTTCTTTGAAAACTATGATTATGAATCCTAAGAACCACCTTAATAATTGTCAAGGGTTTGTTGTTGTTTTTTAAATAACCCAACATTAATCACAACCAAATCCTATTCTTGTCCATGCATTTAAGAAATAATAGGAAAAAAGTAGGAGGTCAATCATATTTTTGAAGATATTTGGGTAATTAAATTTCTTTGAATTGAAATGGTTATAGGATCTAATGGGTAGTTAATGCAAGTCTATTGCAAAATTTGTATTTTAAACATCAATCGTGTAATATCCCAAAGTTTTGAAATATATAGGACTAATACATTGTAAAATAAAGGTCCAATACATTGTAAAATAAAGGTCCATATTTATTTATTTTGTAAATGTGACAAAAATTATTGCCAAAATTCAAAAGTCCATTGATTTCGTCCATGATTGTGATGTGTTTTTTGACTCCTTGGGAGGCAATTTGTGTTGATTTTACATAAGGAAGTCCTTTTTTGATATTTCAAATAATGGAGGCTGGCTGGAAACTGGGGGGACGGAAAAAGAAAACGGTACGGAGAGTCATTGAAGGCACAGTTCTTTCTTTGTTCTTAGCAAAGGCCAAAAAAAATACCTGCAAAATTTTTTATTTTTTATTTTATCGTGGCCCACAAAAAGCTACGCTCTGCGGCCCTATTCGAATTCAACCTCAAATCCAATTCAGACTTGTAAATTATGCAATTACTATGGTGAATTTACAAAAAAAAAAATATTTATTTCTCTAAAGCAGCAAAGAAAACATACAATTTACAAACATAAACTTAGTGCCATTTGATGAGTGACTAAAAAGAAGGGGGAGGGGTATAGAAAGAAAAAAGTAATAAAAAATAAAGTAATTGCTAATAGTAAGGATTTTTCGCGATCCATGGGTTTATATAAAATCCATGTTTTAGGTGTATCAAAATACATTATTTTCACAAAGCGTATATAGTAAAAGCAACTGATAACGCTAGTAACAACTCCTCTTAAAGCTAGTAAGTAAGCCCCACAGCCTAAAACAGCAAAAAACAAATAAAATTTGCTACAAAATCCGGCTAATGGGGGTATTCCTGCATATGAAAACATAGTAATAGACAAGGTAATAGCTAAAATAAGATTGGTTTTGGCTAAAGCACCTAAATCTGCTATATATTTGAAACGGTTTTGACGTAATGCTAAAACTATGGCAAATACATTGATGGTCATTAATACATAAATAAAGACACCAATTAATAACGATTGAATTCCCTCTATGGTTCCACATGAAAAACCGATAAAAAGATAACCTACATGTCCAATAGAACTATAAGCTAAAAGTCTCTTGACTTTGTTTTGGGCCATGGCAGCCAGTGCTCCTAAGATCATAGAAGCAATGCTACAAAAAAAGAATAGTTGTTGCCATGTTGGATCATAGAAACTGTAAATAAAAACGCGTACCATATTGGCAAGTATAGATATTTTAGGTGCAATAGAAAAAAATAACCAGAGTAGGTGAACCCTCGTATACATCAGGTGCCCACATATGGAAAGGAACTGCTGTGATCTTAAATAAAAAACCTACAGCAATAAATAAAATACCCATAAAGATACGACTAGATTGAGCACCGAACAAAGTTATTTTATATCCAGTGAAAATCTTAGCTAATTCCTCAAAGTTGGTAACTCCAGTAAATCCATAAATCATAGAACAACCAAACAATAAAATTCCAGAGGAAAATGCACCTAAAATAAAATATTTTAAGCCAGCTTCTGTGGAAAATTCAGAGTCTCTTTTTAATGCTGCAATTACATAAAAACATAAACTTTGAAGCTCGATAGCTAAATACATGGCAATTAGATCATAAGCAATTTTATATATTTTATTGTATTAAAAAATATTAATGTGATTTTCATAAAGGGTCACCATAATTTGCTTTAACCCCAAACCAATGTGTTTTGCTACATTTGCTATAATAGTTTGTCAAAGACCAAAACATGAATGAAAATGCAATTGAAAGTTAAACATGTCCTTTCTTGATGGGAGTTCCTTGTGTTGCCCATTAGACCAACCTTATTATGTAAGTGTTGACTAAGTTTGTTAGGTTCAAATTAACCTAACCCAATTCTGTTACTTTAATGGGTCATGTTATTAATTTGGATTAGATAAGGATAGCTGCTCAAATAGGATAAATAATAATAAAAGTATATTTTATTTTAGCAAATCCATAGTTTAAGGGGGTTAGGAAGGGATCTTATTGTACCCTAAATTAAAAGGATATGGTGACCTAGATAAGTGGATGAGATTTTAACTTGACTAGGCAAAATAAGGTTCGTTATATTGTGTAATAAACTAATTAGGGCATATGATAAGGGATACTAAGGTGGGAGGACGCTTTTAGGATCCTTCTAATAGGTAGGTCTACACTAAATCAATTGTAGGTTGTGGTTTCTTTAACGAGTTGCATTATGAAAGGTTTACTATTAAGCTTTCATGATCATTTGAAAGAAAGGAGGGGGTGGTTACTCATAAAATGTGAGAGATAGGAGTTGAAGCATGATGGTTAAGGTTTGTGAGACTTTGGAGCTTGGCACATCATGAATAAATGAACAAGGTGCAAGTACACATTCATGGGAAGGCAAGCTTTCAAGGCAAGTTCAAAAGGAGGGAGGTTTGAGGTGGAGGTGGAAAGATCATGAAAGTGGAAAGAAAGGAAGTAGTTGTGGGTCAAAGGAGGCATTTCATAAAAAAAGGTCCATTCCAGACATTTAATGGAGAGGCTGAAAAATGAATAAGTAAGGCTATTTTGAGGAATAAAAATAGGACAAGAAGTAGGTAGAAGAAAAATGGTAGAAAAGAAGAGAAAGACGATGGAACCCTTCAATTACATTTTCTATTTTGTACCCTTTTTTAGGTGCTTGGACTTTTAATTTCATCACAAGTTTGAAACTTCTAAATGTGAAGTTGTATTTCTTAGGTTTTACTCCCATGATTTTTGGGAATTGATTAAACTAGTTAGGGTTGATGCATTAGGACATTGTTTTTTGAATGATGCATGTTAGAAATGGGTGATGTTGGAGCTATTAGATTATATGAAAGATGGAGTAACTTTAAACCTTAAGAAGTAAGAGGAGTGGGATGGAAAGAACATTGATTGGAAAGTCCATATGCTCATTCCTTTGGAGAAATATTGCATATGTGAAGTTTGAAGGGATTATAGGTTATGAACACCCATACGTGTTGAATTGTGGCAAAATGTAGATTTGGTAAAAATTTGCATGTGTTTATGTGTGTATATCAATCGTACTATTTGGGTGGTGTTGTTGTCTTGTTGGGTAGTGTCAATATAGATAATAAATATAGGAAATGGATGTGGGAATAAAAATGTAAAAGGTATTGATAATTATTATGCTTATGGTCTAAAAGGTTGTAATATCATGTGTGTATACGTGTGTGTGGTTTACCAAGTGGGGCTAATTTAGCTTGTCAAGATTGTTGTTTAGTAGTTAGGTTTAGGTGTATGTCGGAATATTTAAATAAAAATGGGTATTTTTAATCATTGTCTAGATAAGGGTGTTGAGAGATGTGTTACGAGATCATGAATGAAATATAGGGAGGGAAAAACCTTGAACATATCTAGATAAGCCCTTCATCCACCCCATTAATTTAACTATTCCAAATTGAGTATACGTGCTTAAAACCTTACATATGTTTTCAAAGGGGTGAAAGAATGGGCCGAGGTGTTGATGTGAATTAATTTTATGCATGACAAAGTTGTTTCACATATTTGAAATTCAGGTTTTGCTAAAATGTGTTCATATTTATTAAATTCACAAAACCCTAAACACCATTTGGAAACATGTAATCACAAAGACCCGATTTTTTTGATAAATGTTAAAATATGGTGGATTTCAATGTTGTTGCTTAGTAAATGCATGATTTTTAAGTACAAAAGTTTGGTGGCGGGGATGTTTGGGTAACAAACATTAAATTCCCACACAAAAGTTAATTTTGTATGTAATATTGAAACCTTTTTGGGCCTCACATACAATCTACTATTGTTTGAATGTGTGCAAAAGCTTTGCAAATTTGCACAAAGCAAAAATGTCTTCATTTGTGGTTTTGTGTTTGTCATTAAAATCTACCAAGGTAGCACGTTCAAATGATTTTGTGATCACATGACCAAATTATACGGGTCATTTTAGTTTATTTGATTTCGTGAATATTTTAAAACACATTTACAAAATTCTATAGATTGGTTGGGTTCCCAACCTTGCATGAGGAACAAAATTTCCATCTTACCATTTTGTGGGTCACACATATGATTCACAGATGATGCACTAGATGACTAAAGCATTGAATGTGGTTTTTTCTGTGAATGGGTTTAAAGTAATGGAAGATGTGAAACATTAATGCAACAACATTGCCTTTAGTTTTATTCAAGACCTCCAATGATGATTCTTCACTTAAGATTTGATGAATGCAACCAAAATTATCTATCTTCATTTTTGGGTGCAACTTCAAGTTTTAAATGTATTTTTGGCTTAACTAAACCTTTTTCAAGGCTCATTACTTTCATACCAAAAACATTAGGATTATTTATGTTTTCTTTTTTAATTATATCAAAAGAAACTTTGTTCAAACAACAAAAACCATTAGTCAAATTGATAATGTAGGTCAATTGTTACAAACTTATAGTGCATTAAAGGGACCCCAAGAATGCAATCCTTGAACATGAGTGTGGAGCAAGTTATCTTGCATGAGCTCCTTTACCAATGGTTGCATGAATGGTTGAAATTCATCGAACTTTCAATGGTAATGATTTTAGGCAGTGTTAAAAACAAATTATGATTATCAACATTCAATTCCATGGAAGGTAAGTCTGAAAATAAGTTGATTATTCACTTCAATCTTGTTGTGCACATGTATGTGCAAAAATGTTTTTAAATTATAGAGATGTTTTCTTAAGATTTATAGTAATAAAATCTTTGATTGTGAACAATAATCAATATGCACAAATCCTTAAATTTCACTATCCCTTTTAAAATCATAATATTATTTTTAAAGTTTAATTTTTTTTTTATGCTTTTATTTTTTATATGTTTTGCAATTTTGCATTTTGTTACTATGTTTGGTTTCATGCATGGTTTTTTGTTTTCAATTTTTGTGAGAAATTTACAACTTCATGTGTGGTTTGGTAATTTTATCATGTGTTACTATGGGTAGGGTCAATTTTTTACTAAGGTTTGATTTCCCCATGTGATTTCATAAGTAGCTAGATTTTTAGTTTGCTTGTTATATTATCATATTCTTTTTGGTTTTTTATAAGCTTTAATTGGCAATTTAAGCAAGGTTGTTCCATAATTTGACATTTTCAATGCACCAATTGCCACCAAAAACTACAAAAGTAACCTTTTCTTAACCTTTCCCCCAACATACCTAGCCACTCACTTTGCACCCTAATTAAACACCCTAGGCTACCATGGCAAACCACCAATGGATAAATAGTAATTACCTCAACTAATTTATCTAATGAAAAAAGACACATTTTATTTAAATGAAAAAAAAACATTGGTACAAACTACAAACCAATGGGTTGATCTTTTTGTGCATTTCCACTAGGGTTATATGGATGCATCATAATACAACAATTGTTGCAATTTCAAATGTACAATTAAGTAATGCCAATTCCTTTGAGAAAATCTCATGACTTGATCAATCATCCACAAGACGATTTTGTCAAATTTTGATATTAAAAAGTCAATTAAAAAATCCCTTCTATATATATTGTTGTTTAACCTACTAGAACTTAATGTAGAATGTGGAAAATTTGAAATTCCTTTTGGAAATTTGGTGACAAGAACTCACAAAAAAATACACTTATTATTCAAAATTTGAAAAAAAGATTTGCCAACCAATGAAAATTTGCCCCAAGGAAAAAAAAAGAAAGAAAGAAAACATATTATTTTCAATCTTTTTGATTTCACAAAAATGCAAAAAATAGAAAAATCCTTTTTAAAAAATGGCATTGAGGAAATTGCACACTTTTCCAAAATTTCCAAGAGGAATTTCTCAAAATTGCCAAAAACCAAAAAAAAGTTCACTGATTCAGCTGTGATAATCCAGGAAAGGGGATTTTAGCCATTTATGAGTGATGATATGTGCTTCATGACTCATGATCATCATCCACTCATGCTCATCCAAATAAGGAATGATGAACAACAATCAATCATTGGAGCAGATATTGCATTCATCACCTCATGGGTCATGATAATCATCATCCACATAAAGAAATAAAATCTTTAATCATCCAAAATACATTTCCTTCATCCATTCATCGTTCATCCACATTGATGATGATCATCTTTCTTCACTAAGGTAGCACAATTTTATTTTATTTCTTCATTTTTGTTTTTTGGGGGGGGCGGCAAAGTTTTTAGCACTTGGTGATTTTTTAAACAGAAATCGGGCTCTTGGTACTATTGGAAAGCCTTTGACGAGTGGGATTTCTTGGAGGTGATTTTGTAAAATTTAGACCTAAGATGGAGGAGATATTGAATTTTAAGTAGCTTTTGTGCCTGAAAATAAAATTTTAATTAATTAATTAATTAATTTCTATTGCAAAATGTGGGATTTCTTATGGTCCAAAAAATTGAAAATTTACACAAAAATGTTTTTTTTTTTTTTTTTTCTGGGTTGATGTTGAATTGCCATATTTAAAAAATAAATTAATAAAAACCACACAACTTCTATTCTATGATTCTCTGTCAAGCATTGGAGATGGTAGTCAACAATATATAAAGGAAAGATTAAATTGTTTTTATTTTCCATATCTCCATTTATAGCTAAACTTGGTTAAATATTCTAATGATGATTTCCACTTCAATTACACCACATATATATATATATATATACAAGTGGTACTCGTGACCTTCGAACACCCGTGGTTATGTCAGTCTAGCCACCCCGAATGGTCTGTTTGGTCGCCATTTGGAAATTATCCCAAAATAACACTCGTGAATCCCACCTTAAGGCATTTATATTGTCACAAATAAAAACAATATTGTGACTTAGAGCAGTGGTTCCGACCGACGTTGTGCGGGTATCAGAATCAGCTGTGTGTACCTTCAAGTTATCAATCTACGTATTTACTCCTTTACCCGACGGGGTGAGAAAACCCAAAACCCCGGTTCTGACATTTTGAACCTTGGTTTTCAAAAGTTTTGGAAATCTCCAAAAATAAGCTCCTCTATATAACCACTGGTTCTTTCGATAGTGGGGGCAGAGAGGAAGGTTTTTATATTCGCCACTGGTGCAGTGGGAAAGGGATGCGATCCGACCGTCATTCCTTCCTTTCGAACGGTTGCGATGCTTTGTAAAGATCAGGTTCTAATTTGTACACCTAACCGGTGTGAAGATTATGGTGGTCCAACCCCGTCATAGACTGACATCGGTCGCCTGCTGCTTCACCGGCCTCTCCCTCCCTCACCCCCCAAAACCCCGTCACAGATGGACTGACAAATTTATTGAATTAATATGTTAGATATAAGGTTTAGGGTTAGGGTTTAGTGTTTAGTGAAAATTCAATTGACAATATCAAAAAAATTAATATAAATAATGATGATATTGCATGGTCAATTAGAGACAAATCGATAACTTGTGAGAAAATTAGAACCCTACTTTGTGCAACAAAAAAAAATCAATAACAATTTTACAATTTCGTCCTAAAATTTGGTTTGTTCATTTGGATTGGTACCTTACTAAGGTACACTTACTGATGGATGGATGATAATCACTTTGGCTTACACAAAAGCAATAAGCTTGCTTTTGTGTAAGCCAAAGTGATGATCATCCATCCATCACTATCCATCCATTCATGTATATTAGGAAAGAAAGTAGAAAAACTGGCGATCATATCATCCCTTGGGAAAGATTTAGCCAAAATCTAGTTATAAAAACCCATAAAAGTAAAGAACAAAAAAAATTCTTTAATCATTGTTTTTATATAGATTTGTGGCTTACATATACAAAAGAATGAAAAAAACCAAATAAATGAATGTGAAGATTTTTTTACTCTTTTTTTGGTTTTTGGTTTTCTTGCCCTCATCACTTCTGGCGACTGAAAATCTCTCCAACCCCCACCCCCCCAACAAAAGATTTTTTTATTAAAAAAATTGGAAATTATTTTTTGGAAATTATTGAATTAATTTCGCCTTTTTTGGCGAAACCGAGGCTAGGTCCACCCTTCTCTTCTGTCCCTTGTCCCCTTTCTCATGTCCTCCTGTGCACCGTCTTCTTCGTCTTCTTGTTCTCCCGCACTCGTCGCTTGTTGCGCATCAATTTCTCACCACCGTCGTCGTCGTCGTCTCTCCTCTCCTACGGAGACACAGATAGAGAGAGAGAGAGAGAGAGAGGAAATCCGCCAGTAGCCTCGGACGAGGAGGAGGAGGAGAGAGATCAATGCTGTGACTTCTCCCTCTCCCAGAGAGAGGTCTGTCAGCTCATGTGACAGCTTCTCATAGAGACTTTGTCTTCGTCGTTGTCGTCGTCGGAGGAGGAGAATGCTGGGACTTCTCGAAAAAAGTGGAGAGGTCCGTCAGTAGCCAGCTAGCCGAGCTTCTTCTGCTTCTTCTGCTTCTTCTTCTTCGTCTTCTCCTCATCTCTGATGTTATTGAAGTAGCTCGTTGGTTTGGTTGTAGTAGTGACAGGATCTGGAGCTTGCGAAGGGAAAAGAAGTCGAGTCTTCTCAGCAACAATAACAGCTCTCACAGGTTCGAATGCCTGCCTTCTTTGCCAACAGCAGCAGCTCCTCCCACCCGCCCTCCTGCGTGCAGTCAGTCAGTCAGTCAGTCAGTTCGTCAGTGTGCTTGGCTTTGATCCTTGCGGCGATTTTCCCCCCCCGCCCTTCCTCGTCACTCATGTGTGGGGGTTTTGGGGTGATGGGTTTTCAGCTACTTGCAGGTCTCGCTCCGTGTCTTTCTTTCTCTCTCTGTAGAAATGCCATCCTGTTGTGTTCGAGGTGTTTGAGTTTTTCTACGGGATGTGGGTGGGTGGAGGCGATAAAAAGTAGTGGACTGTTTCTGGATCCCTCTGAATTTTTGAGCTTTGTAACTCTGCTGTTATATTCTTGTAACCCACTACATTGTTTGTGTGTGTTTGTTTGTTTCTGCACATCAGCTCCTCCGGGTCAGACACTCACATTTGCTACTCCGGGTCAGAATCTGCAAGTGTTGAGAAGAAGCCTCTGAAGCAACAACAAACAACTTTCTTCTTAACAAATTTCTTAGATGTGAAAACTCTTGTAAAATTTCTTACATGTCAAAACTAGTGGAGTTTTTTAGCTTGACAGAAGAGACCCCATCGTCTCACCCATTTGAAGCTTCACAAGCTTTCCCCTTGTGAAGCTTGCGTACTTGCTAGAGAGTTCGACATTTGCACTCTTTGCTTGCATGGGAGGGTTTGTTTCAATGTTGTTTTGAAGAACAGGTAGCAGTTCTTCTTTTGGAGATGGTAATTGGACTTTGATGCTTCATCATGAGTGTGCATCTAGGCATGCTGCATGTATGATGATCACCCACCTGGAGGGAACTTTGCAAGAGTCCTTTATATGTTTCTACATATGCAGAGCTCTTGAGAACACATCTGCAAGGCAGCATCTGATGTGTACAGCTTCAGCTGTTGTCTCTGAATTTATTTTTGAGCTTGCAGCACTGCCAAGTCACCCTGTGGCCTGCAGTCAATCCTGCATTCTTGGCCAGACTTTTGCTTACTACTTCTAGACCTAACCAAAAAAAACAAAAAACAAAAAAAAATATCCCTGTTTTTGTTCCAGTGCAATTCTCCACTGCCATATTTTGTCATGGCAAGTTCACAAGAACTCAAGAGCTTGAACAAAAAGCTGGCTTCTGAGCTGATGACTCAAGAGCTTTGACCAAAAGCCAGCCTCTGAGCTAATCACTCAAGAGCTTGAACAACAAGCCTAATTCTGAGATATACTCAAGAGGGTTGATGTGGTTCAGCTGGAAAGGACAAAGTTGTTTGTGAATCATTGAATCCTAATACTAGACTCAATCCTAGTTCGGAATTTTTATTTTATTTTCTCGTAGTAGTTGCTCTCCTGGCAGCAACAGGCTGATGATCGTCAACCAGGTCAAGAAATAGCCAGCTAGGGTTTTGGTTGCAAGGTTGAGAGCTATGAGCAGCTGCAGATTTAGTCAAATTAGTCTTTATATTTCCCAGCTCTTAAACATTATCACTTGTACTTCTTTTGAGCATCATGCATTTCCTGACATTGTGTATTGTCTCTCGTTCATGCATCAGTACTGGAGTCGGTCGACAGGAGTGGAGAGTTGCAGCAGCTGTGGTGATGATGATGAGAGAGTTGAGGTCAGGGCTTTATGCCACTGAAAGGAAGATCCGGCTCTTGCCTTTGGTTCTCGTGGTGGCAGTACTGTGTGGCCTTTCATTTTATCTTGGAAACATCTTTGATTCTGAGAAGACAAAGCTGTCGTCCGAGGTCATCAACAAAGAAGCAGATGATGAAGTTACATCCAGTCTGAGCAAATCTGATTGCCTTCAGCCTGCTTTGAAAGTCGAACCTTTTCCTGAGTGCAGCATCAATCTGCAAGACAACACTCCCTGCTCTGACCCCAAGGTAAAGAACAATACATATGTAAAATTCATGCCTTAAGATTTTCCATCTGATTGTTGTTGTCATTGTTGTTTTGCATGGAATTTTTTTCCCCCCCTTATGGCATTCTCAGTTTCTTCAATGAGCTCCTGGTTCTTGGGCTTTTGGGACACATGTCTTCAAAGCATGTTCAACTACATATGAATTGCATTATGGGTGTCATGATCCAAATGGAGAAGAAAAACCTTACAGCCATCAATAGTGTTATGAGTGTCATGATCCCTATGGAGATAAACTGCATGGTGTCACGGGTGTCATGTTCCCGATGGAGAAAAAAATGTGATGGGCATCAATGTCATTAAATGGGCATCATGATGCTGATTGAGAAAAAAAGCATGCTGGGCATCAATGGTGTTATGTGTGTGATGATGCCGATGGAGAAGACAAGCATTATGAGTGTCATGATCCAAGTGGAGAATTTAACCTTACTCTTTTTCTAGAGTACTACAGTTTTCTTTCTTTGTTTTTTCTTTTTGGGTGTCACAGAGACTGATGTTCAACAATTTGATTGAGTATGTGTGTGCTTGTTATGACTTTTGCAAGGACAGAGATGGACAAAATTTGACAAGCATCGTATGGCATTCAGGGAACGACATTGTCCTCCCCGTTCTGAGCGTCTCCAATGCTTGATCCCTCCTCCCCCTGGCTACCAACTCCCCATTAGATGGCCCACAAGTCGGGATGAGTGCTGGTACAAGTAGGTGCCATTTACTTATTGACACCCATTGTCATTCTTATTTCATTACTAACACCCATGCTCAATTCATATATTGCCCATCCAGAAATCTGATATTCTTTTGAGCTTGACATCAGGATATCTTATCTTCCAACTTGATTTTCTTGGGTCTGCAAAGTCAGTTGCCCATATGGTGTATTTTCGAGGTGAAGTTTCATGTGTCATGGTTGTGGTTTATATGGTCCAGAAATGTGCCATATGAGTGGATCAACACTGCAAAGGCAAATCAAAACTGGTTGAAGAAAAAGGGTGAGAAATTCTTCTTCCCGGGTGGAGGTACAATGTTTCCAAATGGTGTTGGTGAATATGTTGACCACATGGAGGAGCTCATTCCTGCCATGAAAGATGGCTCTATTCGAACAGCTCTCGACACTGGTTGTGGGGTATGTAGTTTTTCTGTCTGAATAAACAAAATAATTTCCTGTTAAAAACTATATATATCTGGAGTTGTTCAGTCTCTTCTCCAGTTACTACCTATCCATTTTTGTTCTGTTTGATTCAACACAATTGCAGTTAAGGTTTGTATAATTCTGCTATGGATCGAAGAAATGATGAGATGGGTAACAAGGGATTTGATGGTTGTGACTGTGCAAGTGCAGGTAGCCAGTTGGGGAGGAGAGCTTTTGGAAAGGAAGATTTTGACAATGTCATTGGCACCAAGAGACAACCACGAAGCTCAAGTGCAATTTGCACTGGAGCGAGGAATTCCTGCAATTCTTGGTATCATCGCTACACAGCGCATGCCTTACCCAGCAAGCGCATTTGACATGGCTCACTGCTCTCGTTGCTTAATTCCTTGGACTGAATTCGGTAAGCTGAAATTTGCAATGTCTTACACTGAAAACCCTACTGCCAATCAGTCATGTATTTTGTATACTTTTGGTTTGAAGAAAGAAATTGGGAAAATTATGCTCTCTTTGTGTGCAGTTCAGGGTTCAGGGTTTAGTAGATGGGTGATTTAGTCACAGGGGATTGCAGTCAAGCCTTAAGTGTCCAACCTCTCATCTGTTGGTGTTTCTGCTATTTTCTCGATCAGGTGGGGTGCTCCTGTTAGAGGTTGATCGAGTACTGCGTCCTGGGGGATTCTGGGTGCTGTCTGGGCCACCAATAAATTGGCAGAACAATTATAAAGGATGGGAGCAAACGCCTGAGAAAATGCAACAACTTTTGGATGGTATTGAAAGCCTGTTGTCACGGATGTGCTACAAGAAGTACGCCACCAAGGGTGACATTGCTGTCTGGCAAAAGCCTTTCGATAATAAATGTTATGAAGAGCGTAAACCTGAAACTTATCCACCAGTCTGTGACGATGCAATTGAACCAGATGCTGCTTGGTATGGTTTACAACACTATTTTGCTTGGTTGTCTTTTTGACATTTTGCTGCATCACACCTTTTTTAAGTGTTGGGTAATGACTGTTCAGAGGATCTATCAACTGAGCAGCAGGTGGTGGCAAGCTGGGTCTGACCAATTGCCATTATTGGACGTAATTGGCACTTGAGATGGATTCTGCCACAAGCATTAGGAGCTTTTAGACTGTTTGTTAGATGGTAGAATGTTATATTTGGCTGGTCACATGCATTTGAAAGAGCAGTAGTTGACAGTAAGAAGCTTAGGGTGAAGGGCAGAATCTCTCCCAAGTGACAATTATGCAAGTGGTTGTTCAATATCCATCAGCTTCCAACCAGATTTAAGTGTGCGATTCCAAATCTATGTTTAACCTTGGTAATGTCCTCTGCCTCTCTTAAAAGACATTGAACTCAAGAGTGTATTGCTCCTCAGGTATGTACCTATGCGGCCATGCATTGTACCGCAACATGAAAACACGGAAGGACTTGCAGTAGGGAAGATTGCAAAATGGCCAGCAAGGTTGACAGCACCCTCCGAGAGACTCAAGCTGGTTGCAAGCAAGGTGCAAGTGTTTGAAGCTGATACACGCAAGTGGAAAGACAGAGTTCGACACTACAAACAGCTATGGTCAGAATTTAAGTCAGACAAGATTCGCAATGTGATGGACATGTACACCCAGTTTGGAGGCTTTGCAGCCGCACTCATTGACGACCCTGTGTGGGTCATGAATGTTGTTTCATCATATGCGGCCAACACTTTGGGCATCATCTACGACCGTGGCTTAATTGGGACTGTCTCAGATTGGTATGCAACCCTTTTTCTTGTGCCCCTAATATATTTCAACCCCAATATCTTAACCAGTGTTGGGCGGTTCTTTGATTTTGTTATATACCTCCAGTTCCCATTTGAACATTTAAAAAAATCAGAGACCCTGGTTTCAGCTATGTTTTAATTTAAAAGTCCAGAATAAAATAACTGCTGGTTCTGTGTTTTTGAACATTTTCAAAGAACCAGTGGGTTTCCTCTAAGAACCAACAATGAACCAGTGGTTCAGGGTAGGTTCTTTGACCAGTTCTTTGGATCTCTTAGAACCAACAGTCAGGGTACCAGGTACTGAACCCTTACGCACTTATTGGGAAAGAAGAGAGAACTGCCCAGCACTGGTTTTAACCTTTCTTTTATGACCAAATTCAAGTGTGAATAAGATCAACCATTTTTCCCATGTCATGATGACGCACAGTGAGTTTGTTCCTGGAAATGGTTCAAATCAATGGGGGAAACTAAAACCCTAACCCTAATATGTGAACTAACTCCAGGTGTGAGGCGTTCTCAACATACCCAAGGACATACGACATGCTCCATATGGCAGGCCTTTTTAGTGCGGAGAGCCATAGGTAACTAGTATATTCACCCAAGCTCCAGCAAAATAAATAGCTCTTTTTTGACAAATTTTTCAGCTGGGTTGGGCTGAGTTTATGCTGGGTTGTGCAATTCTTCTTATGTGACAAATGAGCTTTGATTTGATTGATCAATCATGCTTGTGTGTGTGCCTATGAGTTACAGGTGTGAGATGAAGGATGTGCTTTTGGAAATGGATCGTATTCTGAGACCTGAAGGTATTGTTATCATCCGTGATGGTCGCAACTTTTTGGAAAATGCTGAGATTTGGGGCAAGGCCATGCGATGGGAATGCTCACAACATGATACTGAGCAAGGACCTGCAGATGTAGAAGGTCTGTTATTTTGTAGAAAGCAATTTTGGCAGTCGTCAGAGACTGCCAACTCTTGAGATCACATATATAGCTCTGTCTCTCAGCTCCGACTTTTGCTTTCAAAAGTCCTTCAATTGGGTTAGGCTGGGTTAGGAGGGCCCACTTGGGCAGCGTTTATTATTTTCTGCTTTCAGACCACTCACTGATGGGATTGAGCACAGCCCCGTCACTCTTCTACTTTGAAGTGGGGTTTTCATGGATCATCACTTCTCCTCTTCTAAGTCCCATCATCACATATATCAACGGTTTCTTTGAAGGTTTATCCTTTCAGCTGGCTTTTGCAAGTTTATGGTTTTGGTACGCTTCACAGAGAACAAAAGATCGCTGGATTTTTCACCCATGTGGATTCTTTCTTGGATTTCATTGGCTGTTTCATTGGTGGTGGTAAATCTATCTATCTATTTATGGTGTGGAGTTATCTTTGGGAATTCATCCATCCTTATGGGGCTTGTGTAGTGGGTTTTTCATTGGCCTGAAGTGGCTGCAGTGTGATGACATAGCCAAAGTCATGTGAGCAAATTCATGTGAATTTCGCCTGAGCAAAGGCATATGGCCCATGTCTTGTGATTACTCCGAGCTTTGATGTCATGCTAGTGTTCTTTACACCCATGTTTGGTAGTCAATTGTTGAATTGTTTTTAGTGCTGAAAGAAATTGGTACTTGTGACAGTTTCCAGATTAAGGTGTGGACCCCAAAAAAAGTTCAATTATCTTTGTGCAAATGAGTTTATAACATTGTGAGATTTTGCACTAAGTTGTGACATTGAATCTTGAGATTTTGATGACAATTCTCTTAGTTTAAGATGCTGGTTTCTTGGCATGTTCTTTCAGTTATCATCTGACATTAAGCCTAATGAAACTTGGAATGTTTTATGGCACTTTGTCATTCAGTCAAATTGTCCAATAGCATTGGGTCAAAACATGTGAATTTCAGTGCTGAAGGACCTTTTGGCTTGATCGAATGATTCCACAATGTAATGAACATTCCTTTCAATGCTTTCAAAGTGGGGGTGAACCATTGAATGTTTGGAATTGCAAGTGGCTAGCAACAGGGTTTCTTTTTATACTTCTAATTTGTAGCACAAGTGGCAAGGGCATGTGTGAAGGTAGTGTGTAAATGGCTTGTTCCCAGAAAAAAACATGTGATATATGTGACTAAAATGCAAGCAGAGGGTTTTGAAATGCAAAGGTAACTCGGGGTTACTGCTTGCATATCTTTGTGTACTCAAGCAAGCTTAAAGCATGTAGAGGTGCTCAGCTTTTAGGCTTCCAACATTTAATTATGTTATGCATGATTTTCAAGTAGAACAAACTAAGAATGAACACCTTGCAGGGGATTTGAATCCCTATCACAAGAACCTTGACCAAGCAAATGAACAAAAACTTTTATGAGCATAGCATGATAGCTTGACATGTGCAAGTAATAAAATGCACTAGAAATTTGCACATGTCACAACAAAAAACATTGAACTTGCTTTGTACCAAAACAACTTAGCAACAAATAACAAGTTACAACAGCACAAATAAGTACAACCAACAACCAAAGTCTCCCTTGAATTTGGCTCAGAATCCCATGAGTTAAATGTACCAAGTTGCTTGCAGGTGCAATAATGTCATTTATTCACATTCAGAAGAATTACAAAGGTTGACTCACAATCTAGTTGCAACTAATATTGTGGGAAAATTACCCTAAGTGAATTCATGAGTTCATGATTCAAAAACCTATGCTCCAATTCAGTGATTGATAAATCACATGCAACAATACATTGGGCTTTCACAGCTACTTTGAAAAATCACAAGTAATTACAAAATGTATGGTAGTTAAGGAATCAACAAAATGGATCATATGAGATTGTCCCATAATGTGGAAAGCCAAGTGCTTTATGCATCATTCAAGTCAATGACCCAATCCTGGTCATGTGTTCACAACCATGCCTATGAACTTAGGAGAGCTCTTAGCCGAAAAAGAAGTGTTCAAATTGATGTACATTCTGCTTGTACTTTTATGTTAGCTTCTACAAGTGCATAATTAGCTGCAAGAATAGATGACAAGTAGTTGCAATTGCAAAAGCACAAAACAAGGTTGCATGCACAAGTGACAATAGCAACCAAATGTGACAAGTAAGTTTTGCTAAACCTTAAACCCTAAACTCAATTGTGTGGAAGAAATTGACCAAAAAAAAAGCTTATTACACAACTTTCGTTAAACCCTAAACTTCAAACTCAATCACGTGCAAAAACATTGACCAAAAAATGGTTTCAGCCTTGATGCGTATCGAATGCTTGAAGATGAACTACTCATTACGATTGAAATTGACAAACAACAAAGGTGTGAAAAACCAACATGCACAACCCATTAGTGACAAATTGCAAGAATGAAAAACCACATCAAGCAAAAGTGTTGTGACAAGTAACAAACACAAGACACTTGTGACAACCTCGTACTTGCAAATGTGAAAATAAAAGAAATCAACAAATTGAAATGCAACAACAAAGGATGAACAAGAAGAGAATGGAGAAAAGAAAGACATTGGAATGTGATGTTTACTGATGGCAAAGACAGGTTCTTAAATGTTACTAAGGCCCTTGTAGCCATTATTGATCGATCATTGATTCCCTTGATAGACTTGAAAGTGTAATTCCAATTTTGAACGGTCCAATCCAACCTCCCAATCATTCTAACTTCAAACTAATGGCTGCATTGGACAAAGTAGTGTGCACAATTGTGAAATTTATTCATAGTTCATTTCAGGTCTTGACTCCTGATTACAAAAACTTGAGGAACAAACATTGTTTTAATGTTCACAAAAACATTCAAGGCTCTCAAGATTCAGCCTTTAGGAATGGCACTTGTACAACATACAAGCTTTGTGGTGATGGCTTGTTGAAGCACATACAATATGCAACGAAAGAAGTGGTGGAGACAACAAAAATGAAGGCTCTTTGGCTTGTCCCAATGTTGAAGATCTAACAAAATCCTAAACCTAAATTCAACCAAATGTGCCATCCTTGGATGGCCACCCTTGCAAATCTTGAGTGACCGAGCTCATAATTAAACAAATTTAACAAATTATTTGCCCTTTTTTTAAAGCTTAGGTGTAGCAAGCCCCTTAGGATTGGTAAAAGTTTGGCGAAAATTCCCCAATAAAAGAACCATTGGGTAGCAAAGGGTTAATTCTAGAAACTCATTTCTGGGCAAACACAAGTGTTTTGATGGCTACCACAAACAGGCATTCAGAATGCTTTCTTTGAGGTCAATGAAATAGCTCAAGAATCAGTTTCCAAAATCAACCTTGGTTCCCTTTCAAGCTGGTTCCCAATATTCTTCACATTCACATTTCAAGAATTGCAAGGTTTCATTGTGATTTGATGAAGTATATTTTGGCCTGATACTTGTTTTATGAACACCTAATTTGGTCGTTGTGAGTGTTAGATTAACATGCATGAATAAACATTGTGTCCAAGTCTTCTTTTTTAACGAATGAAACCTCAAATCCACTCTCTTGTAGCACCAACCCAATTATGTTTGGGTAAACTTTTGAACCAACAACTAGCTTTCCTTTGTAAATCTTTTCATGGATGACCCAATTGGGTTAGGTTTCCCAAAAGTAAAGCATACCCAAGGTGGAGTCGAGTGGTGCTTACTTTTGGAATGCACCACTTTGAGGGTCTTGCCCAATATTAAAAACTTACAAGTTTTTTTTTTTTCTTTGAGGGTCTTGCGTAACATAGAAACTTACAAGAATTTTTTTAAATTTTTTTTTCTTGTGATACACCAAATCCAAAAGGCAATTATCTAGAAAGAAATTATGGAAAGCTTGAGAGTATTTTACATATATGGAATTCAAAATGACAGGAGACGTTAAACTTGCATTTGTTGCATAGGTTTTGGGATTTTAACATTCGAGGACTTGTCTTGAACTTAAATTTCCAAGAGGCTTCAAAAGGTTGATTTTGTAGGGAGTAATTGTCTTTTAACATCTAAAGGATACACTACAGTAGCCTAGGGTCAGTTTTTCCACCTTGACAAAAACTAATAACTATTTGTTTTCAAAAAATGAATTCGTTTTGAAATTTTGAAATCACATCATTCATTTTCAATGATTTTGAAATTACATTTTCCCCTAATCATCATTTTCAAAACCCTAAACTCAATAAATGCCACATTGTGAAACCCTAAACTTGATAAAAGCCACATTGTGTTGCAAAAGTGAAAAGCTTGAAAAGTGATTGACTTACTTTGCCCAAATGCATCGACCTAATGGATGAAAAATAAGTGTAGGGTATAAGCCCAAGGGTGAGGGCATTATCAAAATTAGGGTGCATGAGGCAAGAGTTGAACACAAGATTGATTTTGGTAATGTTATCACCCATGGGCTTTACTCAACATAAAAATTGATGCAACCTTAGAGATCAAAGCTTTATATTTTTCATAAAGCCGATCTTAAAAATGAACACTCGTAGTGAAAGCGGAATGCCTAATTGCAGGGTGGAAGAATAATTATGCACTATAATGTGCTCCTATTATGCTAGAAAAATTCTAAGAGGTTTTTATGAGTGTTTGCTTCTAGAACCACCCCAAAAAAACAAAAAAAAAAAAAGGGGGGGGGGGCAGGTTTGCTACTTGTTATAACAAAGGGAAAAAAAAAGTTAGTTAAAAAAACCTCCAAATGTTGTTAAGCAATGTCGGGTGGGTATCCAAATTGCAATGTAGGAAACAATGATTTTGAGTACTCGGAACCCACTCAAAATTGTTTAGAAAAAATAGGAAACATTTCCAGATATTTTAGGATTGAAATCAAGGATGACAAGAGAACATATTTCAAGGTGATAAATACAATTTCGACATGAAATCATATAGCAACGAGAAAATGATTTTAATCCTCATGAAACTTATTAATGTAATTTAGAAATTAAAAGTAGACTACCTTGTATTAGTTTAACATTATTAGTTTAACCAACCTTGACCTTGAAAATTTTAGGAACCACTCCTAGAATCTAGGGACACTCAACACTACCCTAAACCCAACCACCTAGCCTAGTTACACAAATAAAAGGCATGGGTTGAAGTAACATGTTTTGATACTAAGACTAAGCATTCATTCATCTTATGTAGGTAGGGTAAATGGGCTAATATTGTCTTATCCTTTAAGAAGCTTGATCTCTTGACACAAGACATTTATTGTATGTCCTACTTATCAGGTTGTGTGGATTGATCCAATGTAATGCTTGGGTTACTTGGATCAATCCCATGTTTTGTGGTGATCCATAGCTTGTCAATACAACCAATGACTCACCCCAGCTAAAATTGGAATTTTGGTGGGTAAAAAAAGTCACAAATCTCTAATAACTCAATCAAGGAGGTTTGTCATATTCAACAACTTTATAATTAAAGGTTGTTGCCCTAAAAGGGTCTTATATATAAGATATATATATATATAAGCCAACACCACCCAATTAATGGAGAAGCATTAAATGCAAACCTAATGCAAACACAATTATGAATAGACTAAGTAAACAAATAAATAAATAGATAAAATACTTTAGTTAGATTTGTTTGAAACCCAGTGTATTAGAAATGGCACCAAGTCCCCCATTGGTTCTTGGGAGGAAGTGAACTTGATCTAGGGTTTAGGTTTTAGGGTTTAGGGGTTTAAACCCTAACTTAACCTGAATGGCATTTCTTCACCAAATCAAAAGGGTAGGTGCACTTAAAAACTCATAAGGAATCTGACAAATTCCATGACAATTAAAAAACACCATGTCCTCTAGGGCTACTACTACTACCAAGGAACATCATCTCACCTAATCTGGCAAAACACTTATTTTACTTACAAGAACTCTTTCTACAAACAGATTAGGTCTGAAGTCTGAAGTCTGAAGCTGAATGCATGCTAATAAAGAGCAGATCCACCAACTAATTAAATCATCCAAAATTATGATTCATTTAGTGGACACCACCATACCCCTGCTGAATTTCATCCAATTTGATCATCCAAAATTATAATTAATTTACTGGACACCATCACACCCATGCTGAACTTCATCCGGATGACAGTTTACAGGCAGTGCTGCACCCTATTTGCAAAGCGAAGAGAGCTGCGCTCTCTGCCCTTCATGGGCAGAGGGCTGCGCCCAAAAAATCTATATTTTTTATTTTCCAAATAAAATGAGCACCTCAGGGTCGAACGATAGATCCGGCCGGGCTCTAAATAAAAGACGGCCAAAGGTGTCCTCTCCGATTGCGAGGTCAGAGTGTGTATTCAGCTATTTCGGGGAAACTTTGATGCAGATGTCGTTCACACAAAGATATTTGCTTACGCGGTTTCATGCCCACTAAAATATTTTCTAATTTGCCAGAACATCAAATCATCGCCATTGTCGACTTGTCAAGCCACTACAATGGATTTTCTATATTATTAAATTGCTGCCATATTATCGGCAAAAATTGTAGGTCTATTTTGAATTGCGACTAGGTCTTTTATTGTGATCTGCAAGTTTGGCTTAGTTTTATGTAAGCCATAATCTATGGTGCTGCCAGTGGAGCTGCTCTTAACCCTCCACAAAACCCAGTCTTCTTAATGCCAAGGGTCCACTAACCTCGGCAACTACCATAGTACCATGACAAGTTCAACATTTCAGCATTGAATAATTTAATTTTTATTGTAAAAATTCCATGTCCCCCCAAGTGGAAT
Organism: Sphagnum tenellum; assembly: GCA_963921925.1. Classification (NCBI taxonomy): domain Eukaryota; kingdom Viridiplantae; phylum Streptophyta; class Sphagnopsida; order Sphagnales; family Sphagnaceae; genus Sphagnum; species Sphagnum tenellum. The sequence continues at coordinate 11,878,192 of OY998158.1, read as the reverse complement.
ATTCCAAACAGATCTAAAAGATTCTTTAATTTTCCTGTTAATTTTTTTTTCTTTGCAAATAAATTATAAATAAATAAATAAATAAAATTTAGAGGGGAAAATTTCAACATGTCTGAAAATAATATGATTAGTGTTGAAGCTGCTGCCAAGGTACTTGGGTATATCAGAACCTGTGAAATAAGTACTGAAAATTATTGTGATTCAGATCCAGGGGGCCACAATGCATGGATGAGGTTTAGAGAGTCAGACCCTAATTGAGAAAAGTTCAAAAAAACCCTCTGAGAACAAAAGACAAACTGCATTTATGCACGGATGCACACAAAAAAGAAAATTATTTCTTGCTGTTGTTGTCATGTTATGTTTCCCATCCATTTGTGAGCTTTGCGGTTATGTACATACTTGAAAAACACTGATTGTGTTGTTGAGAGAGAAAGAAACTACTGCACAAAATTCATTTGTTGCACGGAAAAACAAAACCCACCATAAAAAAGTACCCACAACTATAAGAGAATCTCCAGTGGTGCTCAGTATGTGATCCTTTGGCTCATCACATCAGTTAAATGATTTTAGCTCACTGATTGCACGGTTTACAGTGGCTGGTAAAAGTCTCAACACAGTTGTGCACCTACAGAAAAGAGTGTAATCAATGTGATCTGACTGCTGTTCAGTATTTCTCATTGGCCCATCATATATGATGATTGGTCCAGGTGGTTTGCTATTAGTAGTAGTTCCCCTCCTATTTGCTGTCCCAGTTTCAATTTTTATTGTTGGGATTGCAAAAAAAGTAAACAACTAAACTTGGATGTGAAAAATATTTTTGGAGGGTCGTGTACTCAGCACCACTTGAGATGCTCCAACTACTTAAGTTGAACTCTTCAGGAGTAGTTATGAACTATCAATTTGCTTGTTCAGGGGATATCAACTCTTGCTGTTGAACATTCAAGTCAGAACTGCAAGAGGGCTGCTCCCCTAACATTATATGTGCATATAGTTGTTATTGCAGGCAGTAGTTTTCTATTGCCTTGCTTCTTCTTTTTCCCCCTGGCTGCCCATTTGCCTGTCCAAGATGTGTTTGGGTGGTGGTGCCCAGACACATCCTCGTTGTGCCCATACACTCATTGGATTCTGGAATTTGGGTGCACTCTTGGTATTGTTGGAAATTCCTTTGTGAGGCTACTACGTTCATTCATACGTGCCAATGACTGCATCAATAGCAGCATAAATTACTATGTTTGTTCATACATAGACCAGCCAGGTAGGTAAGTAGCCTTCGTGTGATGTCTACATGGCAAGTTATCACCATGACTATCACAAATTATTAAGGCGTTGGTTGTGTATTTTCAAATCTTCAAAATTCAAAGATTTTTCCTTCTATCGACGACGATATCTTATCACCTTGAAAACTAGGTAGGTAAGTTTTTAATTGTCATACACTTTCCCTCTACTTGATCCAAACTCCCCCACTTCCTAGCTTTTGCTGCCCACAAGCTGGCCGCACCATCACCAAATCTTTCAAGCTTTGCTGAACATCGTAACTTTGCTTTTGCAATTTCATTTCATCGCAACATCACTCCGCCATTTTGTGTTGCATCAAATAGAAAATAGTTACTTAGTTTGCATTAGAACAAAATCAAATTGCAATCAATTTGCAATGGAAACAAAGAACTTCACATCTACAGGTGCTACATCAATGTCAACAAGAGGGAGTGGTGTAGGGAGAGGATCATCAAAAGTGGAAGGAAATTAAAAACTAACACATCAAAGGCACAAAAATTGGGAGCATGTAGAAGTGTTCGTTCTCATACAATACAAACATGTTCAACATGCAACCCAAAAACAATTGACAAATCCACGAGTGCACATGGTGCCTGTCGCACAACATTGGAACATGATTGCAAATGAATTCCAAAAGATAGTCCATTCCAAAATTCCTCGAAATGGAAAGATGTGCAAGGACAAATGAAATGATTTGAATTCAAATTAAAAAAATTTGTCAGATTATCACAAAGGAATAGGCCATCACTCGATGTTATGGGAGATGATTCTTGAAGAACATGATCAATATTATCTAATAAAACAATTCAATATGGAGTTTTATGAAGCAATCGAAGCATTTGAAGGTGAATGGATTATTATTGTTCTGATTCATGTGAGGGTTTTACAAGTAGAAGGGGAGGAAACTTTGTTGTGTCAATGTCTGAACCAAACACACAAGAAGAACAAGATTCTACACAACATCAATCTTTCATAGAAAAGCACTTGGTGATGATTATGTAATTAAGGAACAACTTCCAAATGAATAACAAATTGCAAGTGTTTGGGAGAGGACTGATGGTATGAACCTTGATGAATTTGCAAGTAGTTTTCAACATTCCCTAGTTTTTGTCAATTTATCAAATACTCCAAATGCATTTATAGTTCACACTTCACAACTTCTAACAACAACCCCAATTGCACCCGGAAGCACATGAGTCAAATGTAAGTGGTCAAATATGTTTTCGTTAGTAATCAATGCAAGAAACAAAAACATGAAGATTGTAATGGAAATGATGGATTGCATAAATTTCATGCAACTTGAAATAAAAAAGTGTTGCATGAAGATCCAAGAATGCATAATCAAATATTAACTAAAGTATTACAAACGTCAAAACAAAAAAATCCACAAGACAAGCAAGGATATGGTCATTATTCTTCCTTGTCTTAGCAATGAATGTGTCATGTGTTCATTCACAACAAGCCACTATTGCTTACAACTTATCAGTTTAAATCATATTCATCATAGGAAGATGAGGGAATGCAAGGGGAAGTGATGCCAAAGACAAATTGAACTTCTCATGGAACAACTTGACATTGCAATAATAACATGGCAACAATATGAACAAAAATAAATAGCAAATTACAAGTTTGAAATAACTTACAATTGATTCAATCATGAACATGACATAAAAATCAGAATTCAAGTTGATCTTTGGTTCTATAATGTAAAAACACGATTCAAAAGAATTCAATTGCCTTGGTGAGGCTTGTTTCTAAGTACTACTCCAAAAGAATTCATTGATCTACTTTTTAAATTCCAAAACCCTACAACTTTGGTTCAAGGTCATTTTCAATAGCATGTTTAACATGAATCCATTATGAATTAGATGTATCCTACAACATAAGGCCACATTATTTGCATCAGTTTCCAATTCCAATTGAGTCACCAAAATCTCAATATCTCTTTGTCCTTCCCATCCAAAATCATGTTGTAAATAATGCAATAAACACACCACAACATCAGGTTAAAATAAAATGTTCAAGTTACTTTTTAAAAGCAACTCTCTAAAACTTTTTTTCAAGATACCAAATGAATTTTCAACAACATTCCTAACTTGACAAAGTTGTTTGTTGTACATTAAAGCCTCTAGGATAATATGGTGAGAATTGGCAAGTTGTGTGTCGGGAATCATCAACCATGGAAATAAAAGGTAACCTTTGTCTCCAATCAAGTAAGGTTTGACATCCTCCAAACCATAATTGAGACGAAACAATTCCCCATTCATGGCCTTTTGGTACAAAGATGAAATTTGAAATTTTGAGCATCATTCATTGATCCTGACATTCCAACAAAGATATCATGAAATTTCTTTAAATTGACAATAGCTTGGAATTGCATGTTGTACAATTTTAACTTAAAGCAATATTAATCTCTAATAAAAGGGCCTTTGGGCTTATAGATATGGATTCGTGTGACATCAATGGCGCCATGAACAGATGGCTGACCGGAAAAATCTTTGAACCCAATCATGACTTCAAACAAATCCTCCCCCTTTGGCCACTTGATCCAGTTTTTGAAAACAACATTGATTACATGAATGAATCACAATTGACTTACCAATGGCGAACATCTCACTATATTGAAGATATTCTGCTCCATGGGCAAGTTTGTAAAGAAAACATGCCACCTAAATCCCAATTGATATTGCACACATGATTGAATTTTCTTCTTTTCCATTAAAAATTTCAATATGAAATTCAACAAATTCACAACTTCTATGAACTTTAAAATGTTCAATCCATCTTGCATCATTATACCATGTGACAAAAAAAATGAGGAAACCAAGTTGTGGACCTAGCCTTTACCCAATCCTCGAGATCTTTGCTAAAACAAAATTTGTAAAGAGAGGACAATATGGCATGATGTAGAATCATAGAATTGATGAGAACATGAAAATGTTTTTTGTTTTTTGTGGACTGGAAAGGAAATGAGGATTCTAAAGGTTTAGATTCATAACATAGAAATAAAACATCATGTGATTATAAAACAACTTGGAAAAAAATACCAACAATGAAAATTTCAATGTCGACATTAGGTTGAAAATTTTGATGAACAACCAAAGGACTGAAAAACAAAGATGAAAAAAAAAACTTGGTAAAATTATTTACAAAAATACACGAGGATGCACACATGAAGAAATTTTTATTTCCTGAAATTGGATTCAAAATTTGAAAAAGAAACACAAACCAAAAACTTGCAAAAGAAACCAAAAGCCAAAAGTTAAAAAATTCAAAAACAAGAAAAAACAAAAACAGAATTAGAAGCAAACAATGTGCATACAAAGCATAGGAATGCAATAGTCGTAAGTTGAAGGAGCGCAAGAAAACGTAAAATCACCTATCAAGAAAAATGAATGAAGAAAGTTCAACAAAAGTAGCAAAGAACATGCAACAAGAAGAATAAAGAACATAAAACACAGAATGAAAATTGAGCAAAAAGCATGAGTGAGTGTAGAGCTTGAATAAAGATTAGTGTGAATGTAAGGAGATGAACTCAAAGCTTGAATAGATATCAAGAAAATGAACACAAAGCCTTAGTAGAGTTCAAGAAGGTGAAGGTGTTTAAATGAATAAGGAGTGCAACAATGAAATAGATGGAAAATTGCAGGTTTTTTGTTGGATGAGTTAAAAAATTGGGCATGTTGTGTCAATTATGACCTTAAGTCCTTGAACATGGGTACCTACCTCTAAAGTACTAACCCTAAAGTCCTTACCTAAAGGGCCATCTAAGAATAACAACCTTACAATGGTAACTATCGTTGTAAACTTTTTAGTAATTGTAAACTTTAAGCAATTTTTACTACTTCACTAATTTTTTCATTATTTTTGTCACTAACCTACCCCTATATGTGAAGGGACCTAAAGTAAGATTTAAGGAAGGTGATTTGAAATTTGCATAACCTAAGATGCAACAAATATTCAATTTTGAGTAGTTTTGGTCATTGGAGATTCAATGAAATTACAAAATTGGTTTTGAAAAGAATAATTAGTTGGGTAACTAATTCTCACTTTGGCCAAAGGCACAAGCTACATTAGTCACCTTGAAGTAAAGAAGTGCATTACTTCACCAAGCCTAATTACACTAGTGATTGTATTGCTAATAATAGTGTTCTTAAAAAGTGTCTAGGGCAAAAACCACAAAGATAGGACATAAGTGAATAAATTTTCTTACAAAAAACCTTAAACCCATTTCCTTTTCTAATATAAGGTGGGTATATACCATATACCCCGTATTGAAATTGGTATAAGATTGATACAAGGTTGACATTATCAGTGTTGGTTGGATGTTCAGTTTTTACTCGAGTAATGGGTTGGTCCAGGACAAGGTATTACAAACCAGCTTGCCCAAAATGGATTTTGATAAAAATCATTTAAATATCCTACCTCCTAGGTATTGACTAATGTTGGGAGATTTTTAAAAATAAAATTTAAAAATTCTAATTTTACACATAAATGGAACCAAGAATCCAATTTTGGGTTTGGTTTTTCCAAAAAAATAAAAAATGGTTTCATAATTATTAAATATGAACTAGCAATTAACCTATTGTTACCCTTGGTCCTAGTTTTTCAAAAGAATATTTATTTATTTTTAAAATTTAAATAATATTCAAAAAATCGGGGTTCCAATTCCACACATAATGGAATTGAAAATCCAGATCCAATTCTTCAAAAAATATAAATTCCAGTTTTGGCTCTGGAATTTGTGGATTAGTTTCACAACACAAAACCTAATTCTATTTCAGTTTCACTAACCAAAATCAAAACTGGTGGTTCTAACCCAATGTTAATATTAACTTTGTAAATACCCATCAAGACCTTACAACTCTAATATCACTTTGGAAAAACTAACTAACTAATACCCTACCCATATCCAAGTTTGAAGAAGACTTGCATTTAGGTAGGTATTTTATCTCTTAATTAACCCTTAACCCTAAACCTTACACCCCTTTTGATGTCACCCCTAACCAACTAGAAACTAAAGTCCACAAAAACAAACATAAAGCTAAAACCTACCTTGAATCATAATAAGGGGTTTCTAGGTTGGGGTTTTAAAAAAAAATTGACCCTTTGCATAATGTGTGGGTATTAGGTGAATTTCATGTGATTATTCTATAACTCACCTCTTATGCATAATGGGCCAATTTTAGGTGGTAATTTTTTAAAAATTGACCATTATGCATAATAGGCAAGTATGGCAAAAATAATGCTTGAACAAATTGTTAATTGGGTGTTTGTTTAACTAGTGTTGGGTGGTTTTCACAATTTGAACCTAGGACCTCCCATGGGAGGAAGTGAGTCGTAATTAACAAATGTTGGGTCTAGGTTTAGGAAAATAGAAAACTAAATAACCATTAGGGTATGGGTTTTTATTTTATCTCACAATTAGAGAACTGCCTAGGGGTGAATATTTGAACTTTTTCCAAGGGTATGGACATGGGGTGGACGTTTCAATATTTTTATGGTGGATATTTGTGAGGCTTTTTGACAAATATCTTGTTAAGGCCATCATTCAATTTTTGATGAAATACCCAGTCACAATTCAAGGTCTTTAATTCTTTGAATTGGAAACCAATTAAATCAAAAGACATATATTAAAAAAATTGCACATTAACATTTTACATAGATGAATAATATGTAGAAAAAATGGATCCATAATCACTTGAATGGTAAGGTTAGATCATTAAAAACAATGTAAACTATCACGCTCCATGAAATTTTATTGGAGATGATTCACAACTTTAAAGTTCATAAAACAAAATGTTTTGTTAACTAAACATGCATCAATGTTTTTGCCAAATGAAAATGTGAAATGATCTTAATCAAAATTAATCAATGTGTCAAAATATGGTTTTTTACAAAATTTTAACAACTATGAAACTCATCACTTCCAACTCATTTCCACCCATGGCATATTATAACTAGTTGGCACAACAACAACAACAACCATCAAAAATTAATTTTATTAAAATTTGATTAGTTAATACATCTACCACAAGTGAATCATAACCCAAATAGAGTGTTGTATGAACTTGCAAATCACCATCAACTTTCTAGTTTTCACAAACTTGCAAATACATGTAAATTAACACAACACAACCTTAATGAATGCATTTTCACATTTTGTAATTAAACTTTAACCCCTAGAAACAAAAAACTTCTACAAAAACAAAATAAACCTCTATTAAAAAATAAAAGGCATGTTTTACCTTTGTTGGGCAATGAGGCAGATGAATGGCATCACAAAACTTCTAGGAACTCTTCACAATCCATTCCATCAAAAAATTTAGCTTCAAGCTTTTTTGTGAAATCAAATATAACTTCACATGGACTTGCCAAGTCAAAATGTTTGCAACAACCAATGTGCAAATCTGATGGCTAAGTTTTATTGATAACTTTAATTTGTCAAGAATTTTGGTTTGAAAACATCTATAAATTGGGGATTCAAACAATGGAAAAAATCTTGTCAATTTTGATTTGGGAGGTTGGAATGCTCAAAATGTGTTTTGTCAACTTAGTAATAACGATAATTTGTGTGATTATGTCCACCACCAGCTCAAGGCATACTTGCAATCCACATCAAATAGACAATTGTGGAATTGATAGGTTGAAATCCCTTGACACAAGGTGTTTCAATGTGCTTATATTTGTTTTGACAATGTGAAACAAATCTTTGGAATCCACTCGTGAAGCTAGCACCTAACTTAGCTCCTCAATTGTAGTTGGCATTAATGATTTGTAAAACTCCACCAATAAAGGTAACAACTATGAATCATGATCAACAACCAAATTGACCTCATTCTTATGATTAACATATGATGTGATTCTAAACACATACTTTTAAATTTAGGATCTAGCATAAGCACCAACATTTGATGACCTTTTCTCCTATCAATACCATGCAAAAAATGTGAAAGGCGTAATAATTTCTAAAATTTGATGTTTCATGCAAATTTGTAGCTCTTCCAACTTTGCATTAAAAATGGTTACAATTGGATCAGCTAAATTGTTAGAGACAATTTGATGTGCAATTCATAGGCTGTGGAAATGATAAATTGCAAAGGTGTTTCCAAGAAACGAATGTCCACTATTCTTATTCATCACACACATAGTTACTATTGGTGCCAACACTTTGAAGATAATTTCACATATTGTGCAAGTCCTTTGAGAATGTACCCAATGTTGCAACCATTATTTGTTGATAATAATAAAAAGCTATTGTTAAGTGGAAACTAAGGCATCTTGAAACAACAAACTTGACTTGCAAACCTATAATGGCAACCCAAAAACAAAATACCTAGCCTAAACCATAAATGAAAACAACTTGCATGCATCTTCATGCAACTTTAGGGAAAAAACACAAAAATCAAAATAAAATAATAAAGAAAATAAACAAAAACAAAAACAAAAATAAAGAGGCAAATCCTACTCATCTAATTTTCACCAATGTGTTCAAATTTTTGGGTCTTGATCGATAATTTATGCATGTTTTCTCACAAGCTTACTTCCCTTTGCCATATATTTTAGGCCATGTGATACACTTGTGAATGTCAACTTGAATAGACTTGATAGACATAAAATTGAATCCCTAGGCCATTTTATCATCAATGATAAGATATTGGCAAACTTTTGAAAGCGTGTGTCCCAAGAAAGCTCCATAAGAAAACTTAGGCATCCCCAAGCCATTACAAGAAATAATATACTTTAAAGCAAACACATATGTTTACAAATTAGCCCCTTCATCCTTTACATACACCAAAACCCTTTAAATAAAGATAAAATTTTCAAATAACTACCATAATTGCATCAATAGTATTAGATGTTTCAAATAAACCAATGGTTACATGAATGGGTTCCCAATTCTCTAAAGTGAAATTTACAACCATAAAAAACACGTCATGTGTTCTCTTTTTTATCTAAAGATGAAAGGTACATGCGGTTGACACATAAGTGGTTAATGTGAATTGCACATATTCCACCAAAGTGTTTTGCATTAGTGTAGGCATAATTTCTTTAAACAATACCTTTGAAGATGGGAAAACCACCCTTGGGCATAACATGTACACCAATCTTTGAAACCAAATGGCTTCCATAGTCCTCAATGGCAAAAACCTTTTAATCACATATAACATCACATCTTCCATGAAAGCCTTATATGTGAAGCAATCTTTTGCAAATTGGTTAATAATAACAATAAATTTAGAAATGGCAACAAGACATTTTACTAGTTAGTATTCAATCATGTGTTGAATTAAGTTGACTGGCAACATGCTCCAAATACTTTATAAACAAAATTAGATGTTCAACCTCCACATGTTTTTTCTTGTTGTGGAAAAGTGACCAATGATCCAAGGTTGACAATTCTAAGATCAATTGATACTAGATGGCAATAATTTCACAAATAGGTAGCATGGATGGTAGTAGTTTCAAAGCCCAACAATAGTGATCATAGTAGCTTCGCAAATTGGATCACACAAATTAACAAACAAAACCAAAACAATGGTCAACCAAGGTGATGGTGAACATAATTAAAACAATGGCAAACCAAGGTGATGGCAACCATAACCAAGTTGAGTCACAATTCACAACGAATCATGTCAATTTAAAACATAAGCCAAAATGCAAAAACAAAGAAAACACAAAAACCTAAACTGTTTCAAGTCTAAACAAAATATAAACCCAAGTTCAATTGAGCAAGTATCCAATGAAAAACATAGACAAAAACAAGTTTACAATAAAAAACACATACACTAATGAAAAACTTACCTTCCTCATGGTCTTGTAGGATTCTTAGGTATTGCAACAAGCTACAAATTTTGTTGACCACCGCTCCTTCACCTTCATGATGAACAAACATTCAAAGCAATATTTCATTTTGTCACATTCATGAAAACGACAGAAAAAAAAAGCAAATTCCTCTACAAAAGTAACTTTGATTGCTTGATAGTTTGTCAACTCAAGCTTGACGTGCAAAGTAAACTCTAACCTTAAAAATGAAAATGAAAACCTACCTTTGCTAGTGTTCTCCTTTAGGTATGTACCAAGTATACACATTTGAATTTTTGTCGTATATTTATTTTCATTTTGTGATGTGCTATTGCGGTCATAGATATATCAATTTTATTTACAAACAAGTTTGGAGGTGAGGGAAGGTATGAAAAAAAAAAAATTGGGTCTCGAGTATGGGTAGGGGTGGGGATTTGTATTTATCACCTCCACAATTACACACACACACACACACCCACACACACACACACACACACTACCTTAATACCCTTAAAGTACTTGGAGTCAAATTAAATACCCACCCTACATTGGTCATAACCAATAGACCACACTCTCACAATTGAAAAAGTGGTGAATTTTTATTTATTTGTGGTATAAATGACAACCATCTATATTACAATTGTTTTTTTCCACTTCATTCTTACACATGAGAGCATGATCTAATGGTTAAATTTTGGAATGATATACCCCCCCTTAGGAGCTCTTGGGTTCCAAATCTCTTTGGGGAAGCCTACATACATCCTAGTGCTAGGTTCTAGCCCCTAGGCTTAAGACCTAGCCTTCTCAACCCTTGAGTATTAGGGTTGGGGGCTGGTGGCATTTGGGGGCAGTTCTCATGTTTGTTAACCCTTGCTTCTGAAAGGCCAAGACTTTCACATAAAGTGATAACCATTGGAGTTCAGACCTAATAATCGACTTGTAACGCCTGGATGGTTATCAACCCTTCCCTGATACCTGCCCGACACTGGTTGATACCATGTGCATGTAATATATATCATACCTTGAGTATTAGGGTTTGGGGCGGGCGACACTCAGTGCAGTTCTCATATGTGTAAGGACCCTTTGTTCTCAAAGGGTGAGAGATTCATGTAAAGTGATAACCATTGAAGTTCAGGCTTGATACTCGACCTAAGCCCTAGATGGTTATCAACCTTGTTTTGAGACCCACCGGACACTAGTTGATAACCATGTGCACCTCTATATACCATACTAACACTAGTTATTACCCTTTGAGCTTGAAAGATGACCCAAATTTGGACACAAATATGAAGGATCCTTTTGATCAATGATTCTTTTCAATGGTGAATTTTGCTATTTTGGAAAAAAAATTGGGAAAAATGTGGATTTTCAGCAAAACAAATTGTCAGTTTTGTGGAGTTGAAAACTGAGCCAAAAAATTAAAATAAAATAAAAAAAATTAAAAAAAAATTGATATGTTGCAGCTTGTGCATCTAAATTAGTGATAAAGCATTTTTGAAAAAGTAGTGATATAGTCTTTTTCTTTTTTTTTTTGTTTTCTTTCTTTCTTTTTTGGTATGCTAAAAGAAATACTTTTAGTGTCAAATTTTCCAGTAAATTGCATTGGGTTTTGGAAGGCACACTGGGAAAAAAAAACACACACAATAAGAAAAAAGGTGGGATGCTATCCCTTTTGTGCCAAATAAAAATATTCACTTGCAATTAACACATAAGTAGAGGGGGTGTTTCACATACCCTCAGTTTATAAATATGTCTGCAAATGGGTAATTTCAAATAATATGGGGACATTTTGGAAAGGATATAACTTGTGTCTAAATGAAATTAAAAATAAAAAAAATTTCCTACAACTTATGGAGATGAAAAAAATTATACTCACACACACAACACTGGTCTGACCATATCGACTTCTTTCCATCCATTTTTCCTGTCCATCTTTGACTTCTTTCCATCCATTTTGTCTGTTCCATCTTGACTTCTTTCCATTCATTTCTTCTGTCCATCTTGACTTCTTTCCATCCATTTTGTCTGTTCCATCCATTTCTTCTGTCTATTAGTTTCTTCTCTTCATTTGTAGACCTCACTCACAAACTTGGTTGAATATGACTTGGTTGAATATGACCATGGACAACAGACGTCATGCTAGAGCATTTGGGCAGTTGGACAGCTGCCCAAAAAGCATAGTAAGCTGATTTCGCAATGACAAACAATTTTTTTTTCTTGCCGCCCTTTAAACATGTTTCCCACATGCTTGAAGTTTTTTTTTTTTTTTTCCTTCATTTATAAACAATTTGTGACCTAATCACTTGGGCATATATATTCCATAGCAATCTGACGGGTGTAGACGACCCAAGTCTAAACCCTAAACCCGAGTCTTCAATGGTGTTCTTTTTTGGGTGGGAGAGAGAGAGAGCGCACACATATGATGAGTTTCTCGGTCTTTTGGTCGTGGGTAGTTTTCAAAGTGTTATTTTCCGTGTTGGAGAGATCACACATTGGACAAGTCGTAGTCTTTTGGACATGTTGGCAAATTGAGATGTATGCTTTACGTATGCATTCGATTCGGAGAAAAGCAAATCTGTTTTAAATGTGACTTATTTGATGCTCCAATGTATGCTTCCTCCCTCCTCCCTCCGCCCCTACCCTCCTGGGCCGTTGTGCAAGATACAACCACGCCATCTAGTAAACTTACAAAGGGCTAATGTCAATAGGTGTCGAACCGGCATTTGTAAATTGTGCATGTAACTTACACCCAAATGAAAAATATGAGGACCAATGTGTCATTGATGATCGATCAACCTCCTTGCCAACAATTTTTAAAAACATTATTCCTTTTTTTCCTTGTATTTAAAATTTTATTATCGTATTGTCATCTATTTGTTGTCATTGCTACCTTAGACAACAACATGTGGCATATGAGTCCTTAAAAAAAAAAGTTTAAATAAATCCTTTAAAATATTCCTTAGAAAAAAGTTGTCCAAAACCATGTAAGAAGAAAGAAAGAGAACTTTGCACTTTTTATGAGATAGCAATTCACTTGCTATTGAAACACGCATCACAATGTGGGGCCTTTTTGCACCATAAGAGGATGTCTGTCAACCATGCTTGAAATCGTTGATCCAATCATCAGGACAAAAGAAAACCGAAGAAAGTGAAGAGAGAAACACCAAATGTAATTTGCACTATAACATGTCCATGAAGTATGCTCCAAAACTTTTATCCAATTGGGAAAAAGGAAGAAGAAGAAAAAAAGAGAGAAACACGTTGCACATCAACTTAGCATCGAACCAATTGAAACGTCAGAAGTGGCACACATGCTTATGTTACTTCCTTTCCTTGAAACTGAATTTACAAATATGACCCACATAGTGGTGTCATACATACTCGTTAGTCCATGTAAATAAATAGTCAAGAGAAGTAAGGACAAATCATCATCATTATCATCATCCCTCTAGTGAAGAGCTTAGAAAGTCACTAAGAAAATCCACAACAAGTCCCCTTACTTTTTGTTTGGCTTTAAAATGTGCACGAGTCCTACTCTCAACCTTCCTTATATAGCCAATGCTCTTTCCCAATGCAATTTCCATTGAGAAATATCCACATCAACTGCACTCACAAAAGGAGCTAAGAACCCAAAGAATAACCTTTTCCCGGAGTAGTTGGAACAAAAATTTCAAGTAGTGGAAAAAGATATATTGTAATAATATATACTAAAAGGCACTATTGGTATTTGAAAATCAAGGAAATAATTTCCATGTTATGTTTATAAATTAAAATAAAAGAATTATTATTATTATTATTAGTTTTTATTGAAGGCACTGTTTGCATTAGATATTTCCAACTCTTACTCCACAAGAGCTTGTACTTTTATGTGTTTTTACGACTATGTTGGTCAAAATGGACAATCCCTATGGGAAGGTCGTTGGCTCCTTGTGTTGCATGGAGAGAGTTCCACAGCTTGGTAACAAAAGAACCCTTGGTTTAAAAAAAAAACAATCGTGTGTTATTTGACAAACCTTATCTTTTGCACTTACTTGGTCCCCAGTCGGTTAGAGAGCATTACAACTTTAGATCCTTGTCTGAGGAGAATTAGGACATAAAAGATCTCGCTCAAGGGGGAGGGGGGTGGAAGGGGAATTTCAATGTAAGTTTCTGCCATCAAATTTCCACCATGATGTCAATAGAAATTTTGGTTGTTTATTGAAATACTCTAGCCTCTAGGTTCATACCTTCTTCAATCCTTGATTTTGAAGCCATAATGCTCCACTCTCAAGATCTTCCCCTATGCTTTCAGTTTTGTAGAAAGTAGGTACATGTTGGCTGCCATGGGCGGTTGATGTCACAACTACCCAATACTTACACCTCAATGATGACATATTTGGGAAGTCTGAGCCATCGAGGACAATTTCTTTTTATGTCCATAATTTGCTCAACATTTAGCCTCGTTTCGAGGTTTCTATGGAGATTCCAAGTGGCCATTCTTTAAGCACATTGTACTACCTACGGCAGCACTTGGTTGGTTTGCTACATGAATGAAAATTGGTTTGGGTTGGCTTTTTCCACCCCCTCAAAGTTTGGATGCTTAATGCTTAGAACACATAACATATCATTTTATGAATTTTGACTTGAATATCGATGTTCAGCTACCAGGGTTTTGCTAATATAAGGATTATGGAAAAAATAATTGAACAAGGCCTAAAGCTAATGAAATTAATTTTAAATAAATAAATAAAGGAAAAACATCTTGCAAGGGAACAAGAGAAGAAAAAAGAAAGGACCCCAATTAATCATCCTTTGCAAAATCTTTTACTATATTTAATTTCAGTCTGTTTGTCAAAAATGAAAATGATTGACCTTAAGTTTCACCAACAAAATTTAACTTATGACAGATGGTATTAGTTAAGTTCCATTGATCTTGCTTATCATACTTGGAGAAAGTTAAATATAATGAGCTTTTAAGTAGTGGCCTCTATCAACCATCCTTGCGGTTTTAGTTGCTCAGATCAACTTTTGCTCATCCAAGTGATAAGAAAGGTTCCTTTTGCATTTAGCTTCAATTGCTTGTGTGTCAAACACAAGCAATTGAAGCTAAAAATGTGTCAAACATGTTAACTATGTATGCCTCGCTTGGTGGTGTGACAAGAGTGGTGGCTTGTGCAAGACACAAGGTCTTTTAGTGTTCATACTTCTCCTTTTTTTTTTTCACTTTCAATGACGTACCTAGGATACCATGGATAGCTAAGAATGTTAAAAAGAAAGTACCTAAGGGGTTGATACAACATATTTGTAAACTTGGGGAAACATAAAGCATTTGAAGGAATTTCCTAAGTGTATGCGGAGGAGGCCACCTTTATCTTGGGGGGGCACTTACACCATCTCCAAAAGTGTTGAAGGGATATTACGACGAACCCCACCTTCCTATGTTTAGGTTGATGATAATGTTTCCCTCAAGTTTCCACTTTACAATGGGCAAAGCCCTACTCAAAAGCCCCCCAACTGGAAAGTCACTAAGCAATATATATTAGCTACTAAACTAAACCCTAAATCCCTAAACCCTAAACCCACACATGATTCATGTGATGAGGTCTTAATGAGACCACCCACCAAGTGCATATTGCACTCCTTTTCTTCCTTAAAAGCTATGCAAGGAACTCCTACTTTTAGGCTACTTATCGATCTTTGTATTAATAAGATGAGGTGTTTTCCAAGTTCAACCTTTTTCCTTTCTGCATTGAGTGATTTTGATTGGCCTGCCAACCCCAAAAAAAAAAAAAAAACACTGAAACTTTGGACCAAAAATGGAGTGCCTCCCCTTTCAACCCACCTATGTAGGTGAAAAGAGGACAACTTTGTGCCAATTATATGAAATAGAAGTGTGAGCATTGGGAACTTGGGGGGAACCCCTTGGGAACTTAATGGGAACAAACAAAAACCAAAAAAAAAATCCCATCACCCCCTTCCTCTAAAGGGGAAAAAAAAAATCTTGAGCATCTTGGGTGCATGCTACATACCTGTAGCCCCCCCCCAAACCCCCCGCCCAATGAACTAAATCAATAAAGTAACAATTCCATCCACGGAATTGGTATCTTATAAACACAAATTATACTAGGAATTTTCTGAGAGTGCTGCTTTACATTATAAAAAGAAGCCATTCCAACACGGAAAATATTGACCTGAAAATTGTTCGTCAACAATACTGAAACCAAAACTAGAAATGCTTCTTGTCCGATCGGATGGCTACCACTACAAATGCACGATATGCCAATGATAAGACCGACCTTGTGCCAATGATTAAAGACCATGGAGGACGGGATCCGGCCTGCCGTCCAATTCGGAATCGATCCAGAAATCAGATACAAAATAGTCCAGAGATTGGAACATGCGAGTCTCTGCCTTACCTCTTACTTATTGGGGCTTCTAACAATGCTTATTGCATCCAACATCGAGCCTTAATTGTTTCCCCATCGCCACCCACATAACTTATAAGCGTGAAGAATTGGACAATATGAATTGAGAAATTATTGAAGTGTTTTTTTATTTAAGTATTTTATTTTTTTCATATTAATTTTATTTTATAAATGAATTGCAATTCTCCTCGTGTGGCAATTATACATTAGTATATTTTGGCAAATTTGATGATATTCAAAATATGAAAGTATAAAATCTTAAGCAGCCTTTTGTATTGTAGGCCAATTGTGGTGACTTTTATTATATAAAAAAAATTCTTGATGATTTTATTTTCTTCAAAAAACAGGGAAATTTGTGACAACATAATATTCATTTCTCAAAAAATGGCGAAAATTTGCAACCAAAAAGAAGAGGAAGAAACATCATTGAATGCCACCAAATTGGGTCACTCATTTATGGCTAACCAACCCAAAACACAATCATTTAATTTTAAAAAAAAATTACAGGCTCTTTTAGAATCGCGTATTGTGTCGGGCACATTTACAAGCCGAAACCCAATTTCACACTACTGCAAAGGTTCAAAGCATGTATGTTGTTGCAGGCCAGGCCAGGCCAGGCCAGGCCATTCAGGCCATTTTTACTGCTGCCAGTGGAGATGCTCGAATTACGGATATTAATGTTGGTTGGTAGTTGCCTGACTCTTTGATCCAAAACAAAGGTATATTTGAATTTGGCAACCCAATCCACAAATTGTTGGGCAGTCCTGGGGACCTCTGCACACGAGCGAGTGTCCACCACCTCCTTCACCGAGTCACAGTTGTGGTTGTGGGCCGTGGTTGTGCACTGACTAATGTTTAGTTCAGAAGCACGAGTCTGTTGGTTGTTTGGTTGGGGGGCGGCCACCAGCAGCCTGCAGACATTGATAAAAAATGTGTTGGAAGTCAGGGGAGGGGGTCTGGAGCCAGGGTTTTTGAAAACAATTTTATATTTTAAAAAATTCATTAAAAAAATAAAAATAATCAAATTTACACTAGGAAATTTTATTTTATTTTTTTCAAGTTTTTTGGTGGAAAAAAGAAAAAAAATTAGAATTTTTGTGATATAACTAGAGGGCACATTATTATTACCCCACCCATGGAGTGAGCGGGTAGTGTTTTTTTTCGTAGCTAGCTTTTAAAATAATGTAAAGGGACTCTCTAAAGGTTGCATCAATTTTTATGCCATGGAAAGCCTTCAAGTAATTACAGTATCAAAATCGGGCTTGCACTTGGCTAGCACCTCACGTACCCTTATTATTTCAGTAACACCCTCACCCTCAGGCTTTATCCTACACTTCAAATTTTATTTTTAAAGGATTTTTGTCTGTAGCCAAAGTGGCTATCATCCATAGGAAGATGCAAAAAAAGTGATGACGATCTATAGGAAGACTTAGCCAAATCTGGCTATAAACTAGGTAAATATGAAATAAAAATATTTGATCATCCTTTTATATTTTCGGTTACACACTGAAAACCAAGTTTAGAAATGTGGCTATGTTTACTATTTTTTTTGGTTTTTCTCACTTCCTAAGTCAGGCATCCAACGAGGATTCAGAATTTTGGTAATTTTAGTGCTTGTGAGGACTTGGGGTGGGGCGAGGGGATTTGGGGGCTCAAAGAGTGGACAAAACTAAGGACCAATCCAGAAGCAAGAAATCTAATCCAATCCGAAGACACACAAATCTTGCGGTAGGAGAGACACATACCCAGACCTTTTGGGGTCCAAAAAACACCTAATCGCCCAATGTGAACCTGCCACCTGTCACATTTATCTTCTCTATAGCTTATCTTGGCTTTTAAACTTAGGGGTATTTATTTATCTATTTATTTGTAATTTCTGTTTAGCAGGGCTGAATTTTTTATTTTTTTTGGGTCCTGCCCAAGTGACTTTATCTCTATGTGCAAAGGTGGGGGGAGTACAAATTTTTGATTGGGTTGATTATTGAACATTTTTTTCACTGATAATTCATTTAAACCAAAAATAAAAATTACAAGGGAATTTGGGCACACTCCTGGTATTATTGAAAAGGCCTTAGTAAGTAGGATTTAATGAAGGAAATATGGAAATTGTTTAGATCTAAAGTGTGGAAGATATTGAATTTTGGGTAATTTTTTTATCAATTGAAAATTCAATTAAATTACGAAAAATGGTTTTGGAAAAAAAAATTAGTTGGCTAATTGGTCCACATTTTGGCCAATGGCACATACTACATTATAACATCTATGAACAAAGGTTGTTTGTTTGTTGGCCTTACTTACCAAGGCAAGGATATTGTGTTTAGATTCATTATAGAGTATAGTAGCTTAAGGATTTTGGCCCTGAGAAATAGGTCAATTTAATTTTTATATGAGGATTTTTGAAAGATGATAATTTGGCTTTTGTCAAAACTTGAGATTAGTTATAGAGTTATAATATCGGAATTTTGTTTCTTTTAGAGGATTTTTTGAAGATTAGGTATATTTTTGCTATGGGTGAACCATTTGAGTTTCCATAATTCTTCTTTTGCCTTAAGATCCTTTTTAATGTAAATGGCAAGGCCACAGTGTGACACACCCCCTTGTTTTATATGTCACATTGAGATCTCCCAAACCCCAGTGTCCCTTGTCTTGCTTTTGGTACATACCATTGAAAAGCCCTCAATGGTAAGGGTTGCATTGAAGTAATTTGGTAGTGTTTAGACCTATGGTCAAAGGGTTATTGAATATTGAACAATTTTTTTCGAAAAAAATTTATAAAAAAAAACCTAAACAGACTATAAGACCTTAGACCACACCTATTTGTTTAATAATAATATTATTATATGTTCAAAAACATTTATACTTGTGTATATATTGTAATTGAATGTTTGGTTGCTGAATATGGCAGACAGACAGCATTTGTTGCCCTGTCAGTATTTGATTCGGTAGTAGTTGTAGTTGTTTGTTTGTTGTTGCTGATGTTTGTCGGCCAGGTGCTTGGAATTGTTCCCCCCACGCAGCCGCCCCCCCCCCCCCCCTGCCCCTTTTTTTTTGCCCTTTTCTTTTGGGTCAGATTTCATTTCCACACTTACCTGAATGGCAACCCACCACCGCCGCCGCCCCTGCAGTCTTTCTTTCCTTTTCAATCATCCAAGGTGGTCGGTTGAATGTCATGCACCCACGAACAAGGACTTCAAGGACTTCTCTGTATCTGAATAAGGCTTTTGGATCAGAATGAGCAAGAGGATCGCTTGCCGTGCATATAAGGTTATGTAGCACCCTTAGTTAGAATCAAGCCCTGACAAAGTCTTTTTGTGTTTTTCGATTGTCCAAAGAGCAACCAATATGCACAGATTGTCCAAAGAGCAACCAAGCGGCCAGAATGAACCATGACTGGTGTGCAACCAAGTGGCCAGAATGAACCATGACTGGTGCGCAACCAAGCGCCCAGAATGAACCATGATTGGTGCACAACCAAGTGGCTAGAATGAACCATGACTGGTGCACAACCAACCAAGCGGCCAGAATGAACCAGCACTCTCACCAGTGCACTGTGAAGGCTGGATGGTAAGTGGTCATGGAACCGGTGCCTTCGAACTAACCATGATTCAGTTCCCTAGCTGACCATGGTGATTAGCTCAGTTGGTTTTTTCTTGCTATCTTTCAACAAATCCTCTTGTGGGTGTTTTTAGTACAGTTGCCAAAACCCTCTGTGAAATGAAATTTATGCTCCCTATTCCGGAGGTAAATTAAGTTACACCAAGTAGATAGATGTGCCTCCGTTTTCCAACTAGCAAGAGCAACAAATTTTGTGCCCTTGATTGAGTAGTTGTGGTGTTTATCAAGGCATCCTTGCTTTTCATTACCCCTTGAGAGTGCATCCATTTATGTCATCTTGGCTCCAAGTTGACCTTCTAGGATGTATATTATTTTGTATGTTATTATTGTCATGGCACTACTCAAAGGTTTCCATAGATGGAATTATGACTTTGGAAGTTGACATGCAAAAAATTGTCAAAACATGCATGCATTTTCTTTCATCTTGGGGGGCACAATTTCTTGACCTTTTAAAATCATACTAATATATTATTACGCACTCAAGTGGTTGTAGTGCAAAGAACATATTGGCAAAATAATTGAACAACCACCATCAAACTCACTACTCAAATGCTCTCCCAAGAGCCCCATTTTCTTGGACCAATGTGCGGTTACGTTAGAGTGCACAAGACACTAAACACTCCTTAGTGAGCTTTGTTTGGAGCCTATTTGTAAATTACTCCATGACATTGCATAATTCTTCTTC
This sequence comes from Sphagnum tenellum, assembly GCA_963921925.1. Taxonomy (NCBI): domain Eukaryota; kingdom Viridiplantae; phylum Streptophyta; class Sphagnopsida; order Sphagnales; family Sphagnaceae; genus Sphagnum; species Sphagnum tenellum. Next base: position 11,857,408 of record OY998158.1, on the reverse strand, counting down.
CCCACCATCAATACTTGTCTTGCGTAGGATTCCATCAATTCGATCTAGTCTAAGATAAAACCACCTCCATTTGATTCGGTCTAGTGTTAAGATGAGGGCAGCTTGGAGGATTCCATTGATTCAATCTAGTGTAAGATAAGGGCAGCTTGGAGGTTTCCGTTGATTCCGTCTAGTGTAAGATAAGGGCACCTTGGAGGATTCTGTTGATTCCATCTAGTGTGAGATAAGAGCACTTTGGAGGATTCCGTTGATTTGATTCTAGTGTAAGATAAGGGCACTTTGGAGGATTCTATCGATTCGGTTCTAGTGTAAAGATAAGGGCAACTTGGACGATTCCATCAATTTGGTCTAGTGTAAGATAAGGGCACCTTGGGGGAGCTCGGTTTTTCAAAGAGTCCCTTACATTAATGTGGAGACACTGGTTATACGTTGGAACAGGCCCCATTAGACAGAACACCGTTCACATGCTGCATTCCAAGCTGGAATATGCCCTTTGCGCACCATTATCATGCTCAGGAAAATTACCAGACCGGTTTTGTGTGGAAAATTACAGGTCTGCCACCTGGGATCATTTTAAAAATTAAGAAATTAAGCTTAAAAGAGAAAACTCCAGCCCAGGACCTTTTATTCAATTTTTCGGTATGGAAAATCTGGCAAAGTTTCCCCAAAAAATAGACAAATTAGTCAAATTCACACCAGAAAAGAAAAAAAGAAAAATCTTAAAATTTCCCAATGTTTAAAAATGAAAAGTCATAAAAATTTGCTTGAAAATAGAAACACTGCTCAGGGGGTTATTATTATTTTATTTATTGCAATTTACTATTATTATATATATAATTTGGCGAATTGTACTCCAGGTCCTGAAACCTGCAGTTTTTAATTTCAGATATTTTTCTTAAAAAGAGAAAACTGCAATCCAGGTAAATCACCAGACCAGTTTTCAACAGGAAAACATGAGTCTTCTTGGCCCCCATTGTTTTAGAAAACAAACAGAGTTTCTATTTTTCTGAACCCCCAAAAATGGGAAATTCTTGAAATTTTTAAATTTTTAAATTCAACTAATTTTCGATGTAAGAAAACTGGGAAAAGAAATCCTAATTTTTTAATTAAAAAAACGTGTTGGTCCTGGGATCTTTTTTTTATTTAAATTAAGAATTTCAAATCTAAAAGAGAAAATTCGAGTCCAAGAGCTTGTCCTTACATGATGACGTGGGCACTTAGATGGAGCATCGTCGTGAACAGATCTGATCGACACGTTGCAGAGCATCGCACTGTCCACGAGAGCAACCGGCACCTGTCCTTTCCAGCATTCATGCGGCTTTGGGACCGTCAGATACAGTGAGGGAGCGGATCTGAGCCGAGAGTGACTTAGGTATATAATTAGTGGTAAAAAAGATTTCACCTCTTTCAAATGGCAAATTACAATTACGGTTTAAACTTTCCCCTGGTTTTCAAAAACTCCTTTTTTTACTTCTTCATCCATAGAGCTTGACGAAAGTGGTAAGTCTTTCATCACCATTCAGTTCACAGATTCTTTTTTTCATTCACATTTCACCGAAAAGAGAAATTGGCCTTTCTTTTGTTTTTGGCGGGCAAGAAAAGAAAAACTTTATAAGGTCAAACTTCTCACATTGACGGGTTTTTGCGCTTTCTTTTTTTTAATTTTTAAACGACCCTGCCCATTTTTTGCTTGCCCTTTGTGAAACCAGGTGAGAAAGCGCAAGCGAAGGTAGGGTGGGGCTGGGTCGGTAGGTAGGTCTCCTAGGTAAATAGTCCACAAGGGTAGCCTAGCCTACTCACTCCAGAGTCCAGGCTTCCTTACTTTAACTAACTCCAAGTGTCAATGCCAAAAAGAAATTTTTGAAAGGTCAAATTTCTTAAATTGAAGAGTTTTTTTTTTCTTTTTTTTACCACCCTGCCCAACAAGTTTTGTTTACCCTCTGGGAAACTAGGTGAGAAAGCAGTGAGAAAGCACACGCGAAGGAGGAGGGGGAATTGGGTCGGTACTACTAGGTCTCATACGTAATCGCCTATAAGGCTAGGATAGACTAGGCTAGGCGTGCCTATTCACTCGCTCACTCACTCTAACCAACCCTCCCTCCTTACTTAACTCCAAGTGGGTTAAGTGTAACGGCCAAGTTCTAAAAAGGCCAAGCATGACGTGGCGTCTCAAGCGAGTGGCCAAGACGCAAGTGGCTTCTCGATTGCCCCCACCAACCCAACGCAAAAGAAAAAAAGAAAAAGAAAAAAGCCTCCCTCTTCCCCCACACTCTCGCGCTCGCTCTCTCTCGCTCGTTTCCTCCTCCCTCGCCAGTTTCCCCCCTCGCTTCCTCGCTCGCCGGTCGCTGCTGCGCTCGCTTTTCTTCGCTATAGATTCCTCTTCTTCTGTTTCCAATCTTCATAATTGGCGTCGTTTTCTGCTGATTAGTTTCTGAGAGAGATTATAACTAGAAGCTCCTGATTTTGTATTTCTGATAGCAGTTGTTCTTTTGTCGCTCTCTTCTGAGTAGATTTTTCAGCTGTTGGCTTGGGCTCCTGTGTTGTTTCTTTGTCCGTTGTTGGCGTTGTTTGTTTGCTTTTCTGTCAGCTGGAAGAGTTGAGAGAGAGAGAGAGAGTGTAATAAATTCAGTTTTTGGTGTCGTGTGTAGTTTGTGTTTCCGGCTTCTGTGAGTTTTATTTTTTGTTTTGGCTGGGAAAGAGGACTTTGTTGTGATCATGGGGAGTTCATGGATTCGCGGAAGTTTGTTGGGAGCAGGGGCGTTCGGGCAAGTGAACCTGGCGATGGATAGAGTCACAGGCGCCTTCTTCGCAGTGAAATCGACCGTAGTATCATGTAGCAGTAGCTATCAGCAGGGGGATGTGGAAGATGTTGGGGCAGCGGTGCAGCCCAATTCCGCTTTGGCAGCAATGGAAAACGAGATCCGGATATTGCAGGAATTGGACTCGGAGTTCGTAGTGCGATGTCTAGGAAGCGATTGGAGTGAAGAAGGCGGCAAGCGGATGCGCAACGTGTTCCTAGAGTATATGCCGGGCGGTAGTCTGTCGGACGTGTTGAAGCAGTTTGCGGGAGGAGCACAACAGCAGCAGCAGCCTCTGGATGAGCAGCTCATCCGCTCTTACACTCACAGTATCTTGCAAGGAATCGATTACCTCCATCGCCGCGGAATTGTGCACTGCGACATCAAGGGCAAGAATGTGCTGGTGGGTAATGCGGGATCTGTGAAGCTCGCGGATTTCGGATCCGCCAAACACGTCGAGGAAGAAGAAGAAGTCGCAGATTGTCGGAGGACTACGGGAGAAGATGCTGCTGCTGCTTCTGAGAGAAGAAGAGGAAGAACTGGTGGCGATGGACTGAGACAAGACCAGGTGACAATGGAGTTGGAAGAGGATTGTGGTGTGCGGAAGGTGAAAGGGACACCGCTTTGGATGGCGCCCGAAGTCGTGCTACAAAAGGAACAGGGATTGCCTTCGGATATCTGGTCGCTGGGATGTACTGTGGTAGAGATGGCGACGGGTCGAGCTCCATGGGCACATATTGCGGATCCCTTTGTGGCGCTCTACCAGATTGGGTGCACCAACGAGATGCCCAGTGTGCCGGCTTCGTTGTCGCCGGAAGCGCATGATTTCCTTGCCCGCTGCTTTGAGCGCAACCCTCGCACGCGCTGGACCAGCGCTCAGCTCCTGCAGCATCCCTTTCTCACAGGAGTTCGGAGGACTTGCTCGGATGTTGTGATTTCCAAGAACCCATCCACTCCTTTGTCTCCCACCAGTGTTTTGGAGCTTGGGAATGGATCCAGCAGCAGCAGCAGCAGCAGCAGCTCTGTGGTGCTCTCCTCCTCGTTGCTCCAGAACTCGATTCCGCCTCTATCCCCGCCTCGCTTATGGAGGATTTCAGCAGCTTTCCAGTCTCCAACAAGAAGGGCTGCTGGTGGGAAACGCTCTGAGGAAGAGGCAGCTGCTGGTGAAGAAACAGGCAACAGCAGCAGTAAGGATTGGTGGAGAAGCACTTCCCCTCCTGCTGAAGGAGAATGGATTGTGGTGCGATCTCCAAAGGCTGCCACCAATTGTCCTGTTGTACCTCACAAGAAATTTGAGTCGAAATTCGAGTCATATTACAACGAGGAGGAGGAGCCCACAGATTCAGAGATGATGGCTACATCAATTCTGCAAAAACCAAGGCCGCTGATGATGCGGCAATCTCAACGACGACAACAAGAAGCCAGTATCATCTTCTACTCTTCTTCTTCTGCTTCAACACCTGATGAGGAGGAGGAGGAGGAGGTGCTGAAGAAGGAGAAGCTCATGGGCTCATCCATCTCCTCAACTGCTCGACAACTCTCAACCACCACCACAATCATGATGATGCAGGAGTACCCAATCCCTCAGGAGCAATACAAACCTCCATCGTCAAAGCCATGTTCAATTTCTTCTTCTTCCATTTCTTGCTCTCCAAGAAGATCACCACCCAATTCTGCAATGCCAGAAAAACACCCACCATCTTCTGCAGCTACTTGTGACATTTTTCACAAGAAAATTTGGCATTCAAATCCTCTGATGCAGCAGCAGCAGCAGATGATGATGATGATGCAGAAGAAGATTGTTTCTGAAGCTGATTTGCTTTCTAGTAATATTGGGGATTCCACAGAAGATTGCCATGGAAATAATTTCTTCTTCTTCTTCTCCTTGTCAATGGATGCAACTCAGAGAGCTAGTAGTTTCAACAAAGCTTTTCATGCTCAATGGGAGGTGGTTGTTCACCATAAGAAGCGGTGGCGATGGTGGAAGAGGCAATTGAGAAAATTATTTCCAAATAGTTTAGAGAAATATTTGCAATGGTTTTCTGCTTACAATCACTTGAGGCTAGCAACTACACAAGGCCACCTTCATTGTAATGTTGTGCCATGGATAGTAAATAAAAGCAACTGCTGCAGCAGCAGATTGCAATTCCATCAAAATGAGTTCTTTGTTCTCTCGTTTGTTGTGATCTCTCTTGTGTTTGTGTGTGTTGTGATAGAGTTGTTCTCTCTTGTGTGTGATGATATGGCTTTTGTGTCCCAAGGCTTTGTCCACAACCCCTCTTTTTTTGTTTTCTTGCTTGCTCTCAAAGTTGCAAATGGTTTTCAAACATGGGTTTTCTTCATTTCTGTTGGAATTGGGTTTTGAATTCACATAGGTTTTTCTTGCTTCCTTTCTTTCTGTTGCAAATGGTTTAGGGTTCACATTGTTTTTTCTTTCTTTCTTTCAGTTGCAAGTGGGTTTTCAAATATTTGTTTTCTTTCTTTCTTTCTTACAGCTGCAAATGGGTTCTCAAATATGGTTTTTCTTTCTTTCTTACAGTTGCAAATGGGTTTTCAAATATTGTTTTTTCTTTCTTTCTTTCAGTTGCAAATCGGTTTTCAAACATTGTTTTTCTTTCTTTCTTTCAGTTGCAAATCGGTTTTCAAACAGTGTTTTTCTTTCTTTTCTTTCAGTTGCAAATGGGTTTTCAAACATTGTTTTTCTTTCTTTCTTTCAGTTGCAAATGGTTTTTCAAACGTTATTTTCTTTTCTTTCTTTTGCAAATTGGGTTTGAAATAATTTTTGGGTCACCAGTCAGGTAGATGAGGTACATTTTCGCCAACCTGGTGAATTCAGGGATGATCCCAGCCAAGGTCATGCCAAGAATCTAGGCTTCATACCCCCACTTCTTGCTCCTATCCCTCTTCTTTTATGACAGAACTGGAGGAGCAACAGCAAAAACTCCTTTCCACCTACTTAGTTGATCCAACAACAGAAGAGGGGTAGAAGTTTAGGTTCTTGGCATGACCATAAGTGTCCTGCTTCAACTCAGAAGCTGACCTCAGAGGGTGGCTTTGGCATGACCATAAGTGTCCTGCTTCAACTCAGAAGCTGACCTCAGAGGGTGGCTTTGGCATGACCATAAGTGTCCTCTTTCAACTCAGAAGCTGACTTCAGAGGGTGGCTTTGGCATGACCATAAGTGTCCTCCTCCAACTCAGAAGCTGACCTCAGAGGGTCACCCTTCAACTCAGAGGGTGGCTCAGGGTGTACCCCACCTATGTACCTGACTCCTACCATTGTTAGCACTTCCAATTTGAATTTTTTGCTTTATACTTTACACGTGTACATCAGTGTTGTGTGGTTATTTGAATTTTTAAAGAATCATCAGTTCCAATTTTATTTATAAACATTCCAAAATAAGAGAGTCACTGATTCCATTTAGTTTTTTAAAAATCAAAATCAAAATCAAAATCAAAATCAAAATCTGGGTTATTTCACAAAACCTTAAAGAACCTGTGGTTTTATGAAACAACCATGGGTTTTGTTTAGGGTTTAGGGTTTTTTTTCCAAGTTTTTTGAGAACCTTGGTTATATATCAGAACTAGTTCTCTGATGTTTATAGAATCACAGTTACGAATCCTAAGAATCATCTGGATAACCAATTTTTGGTCTGTTAAGTCTTGGCTTGACTCGTGGCTAAGATTGTGAACATGATCTCAATTGGACACCAGAAAGATGTTGGAAGCTTGTTTTCTTCTTCCTGGTGGGTCACTGACAGCACAGAAGAGGAGCTCCAAGGGGGAGGACACAGGCTTCTCCTTCGTGGGTTGTGTTGTGACAGGCTCAGGTCCTATTTACTTGGGTCGTGCTTGGGGTCCTTACTCGCGCGTGGTGTTCATTCGGACCTACATTGAGGACCTGATCATCCCTGCTGGTTGGTATGACTGGGGTCTTTCTAGCCGAAGAAAGTACGTACTACAGCCCCCGTCACCAGCTCTGCTCTCCCACTAATAAATCTTCTCATATAAACTTCTCATTAAGATCTTCTCAATTTTGTAACTTTGCACGAATCTTGTATGAAGTCTAGTGATCAGCTGAATCTGTCGCAGCTGACCAGTCAGAATCTAAGTCCAATATTGTAAGGAAAATTAGAGACTTATTCTGAATCGTGTATTTTTTGGGTGGTTTTTAATCTGGTGTGTTTCGTGTGGGCAGAACTGTGTATTACGGACAATACAAATGTTCAGGACCAGGAGCAAACACCAAAGGAAGGGTGAATTGGTCTCTTGAGCTCACAGATGCCCAAGCAAGGCCCTTTAAAACCATCAGCTTTATCGATGGCGCTTCATGGCTCTCCAGCTTATAAATTACCCAAATATTTGTGCACCCATGTTTTGGGACTAGTTCTAGGATTTGTAGGGTGATTTGGGAACTGTTGAATCAAGGTACTAGCTAGTTGTCAACACACAATAACAGTAGTAATTGGGACAAAAGATTCTCAACATAGTGTGAGTAAGTGTCTCACCTCAGGCATCATCTATCTCCAGACTCCCAATAGGGAAAAACTAACCATGCTGGACCTGGCTGCCTCATTGACATTTAATCTGCAGATTGCAACCAAGTAGATCAATTGGTCTGCAGATCCAGGACACGAAGAAGATGGACCAATTGTAGTGAGACATAGCCAAAAGAATTGAGATCAATTCATCACTTCACATATTGCAGTACTAATGTTTACAATATTGTCATTAGTTACAGTTTTGAGTGGAAGATTATTTTTATGTGGGGTTCCTTCTTCCAGCAAGATGGATTCTGCAGTGCAATAAAGTGGTTACAAATATCTCAAAGTTTGCAACAATTTGATTGCCATCTTTCCTTACCCAAGAACTGATTCAATCTGTTTCTGCACTATACACAAGTACATAATGCCTGTAATGATAATTTAATGAAAACTAATTTAGCATCAAAACAAATACTACTTGTAAAATCTCAAGTGATATAACCTTAGATTGCGAACACAGTCTCTGCAATTCACAGTGAAAAAAGATCTTCACATATGATACACAACACATCTGCTGGAAAATGTACTGAACAAATCTTTACTTGGTTCTTTTGCAAAATTCAGCAGCATGGATAAGTACATTAGAGATCAAAGTCTTCACTCTACACAAGATGGAAATTGTATTGTTCCTGATTCATTGATCAGCAAAGTCAAAAATCAGCTTTGAGTGTCTATACAAGTAACATTCACCATGCCACAACAGAATGAAGATGCAGACACTGTGTGCAAGACTAGAGGGGGACTGCTGAACTTTGCTCTTGCCTGTCCAGCTTCAATCATGAGTTGAATTAGAAGTTGCATGGGAAGTCTATTGTCAGCGTTGTCAGTTCTCAGGGGACACCTTTAAAAGCATTATCCAATTGACCTGAATAGAATCCTTTCTAACTTCTGCACAAACTACTCACACTAGCTTGCAATCAACTACTGTCGTTCTCTCTATATTCCTTTCACATTCCCAATTTTCTATGGCGATAGAAACTGCTTTCTCCTGCTCATACTACCCACCAGGATTTCCTTCTCTCTTTGCTTACATGCTTCAGACTTCACATATTTCTTGGTCACCTCCTCCTCCACCTGTTTCATGACAAGATTAGCTCCTGTTTGCTGAAAGGAGAAGGGTTCCAGGGAAAGTTGCTGAACCACATTTCATATTTCTGCAGAATCCTCCTCCATGCCTGCGACTCACAAAAATGGAAACATGCTGCAAGGAGCCTAATTGTCATTCTAGACCTTAAAAGACTGTCTCAAAAAGGTTGAAGGAAGCATTGGCAGGAAAATTCTGCTTCAACGAAAACCGTGCAGGGTATTAATTGCTGCCTTCTGTACAGTTCGATAGACATAGTCATACCTCACAGAGGCAGCTCCTTGATGAGACTGGTTGATCAGTGAAACCAAACAGATGGACCCAAAACAGTAGAACAGTACTTCACATCATCAGCACTGCATCCTTCCTTTCTCATCACCAATTCCTCTAACCAGAATCTTACAGAAAATCAAACAGTGATTTAGAAGTTGGAGATATGACCTGGAGAACTTGGACTTCGGGTAGATAAATCATAAGACCAATTTTCAAACTGCAGCCTTCAAAACAGAGAGGTGCAGTGGGCAGGGCTGTGAGTCAACTTGCTAACAAACAACCAGGGGAGAAATTGGGGCATTTCTTTCAACTAACTATTGCAGCATCATGCAAGATTGTGTGACATGCATTTGGTGTGATCATCCAGCCAGCATCTCGTTGTGCTCAAGAGAGTTTCACATAAACTCTTATAGTAGACAAAAACAAACAATCCTTATTTATGATGATGATGATCTTCTAGGTAGAGTTTATTGACAAGCCCTTTGTGCTATGACACTCACCAAAGAGTTGCAGATTGGAAGAGAAAAGTCACGAGCCACGTTTGGGAGAAATGTTTGAAACTAGGTGCTGAACAAAAAACCTTTTAATTTTCTCACCGACACTCATCGAAGCCGTTGCAGAAGAAGAAGACACAACAATAGTGATAGAGAGAAACAGATTTTGTGCAGAGCGCGAAACCCTAATCCGAAGGAGCTTGAACACCTGAACTCTCTCTCTCTTTCTCTTTGTCTCTCTCTTTTCTAACAGGTGAAATCCCTAAACCCTCCTTTTGCGCGGTGCGGTGTTCGCGACAACGTAGCCCTAAGGAAGGAGACCTTGATTTACTCACAACAGGAGTGTTCTTGGAAGATCTATTGATCGAAAGATCGACTTGCTGCATCTCTCTGTCAAGCTTGTTCAAAACTCTTGTGAACGTCGAAGTCTCAATGGTATTTAAGATTTCAGAATCCATTGATTTCATAATCGACAGTTTGGAGAAGGATTGAATGGGAGCTTCTGACAAGAACAGAACGACAGGTTGAGATGGACGAAAAGACCCAAAATAAAAGACAAGCTCCAAAGGAAAAATCCGTAGGTCCAATTTCGCCCTGGATCCAACACAAAATCGTTACAATCCTTCTGCAAAACCGTCGATTCAAAAATCAATGGATTCTAAAATCTTAAATACCATTAAGATGTCGACGTTCACAAGAGTTCTGAACAAGCTTGACAGAGAGATGCAACAGGTCGATCTCTCGATCAACAAATCTTCTAAGAACACTCTTGCTGGGAGTAAATCAGGGTTTCCTTCCTTAGGGCTACGTTGTCACGAACCTCGCACCGCGCCAAAAGAAGGTTTAGGGATTTCACCGAAGAGAGAGAGAGAGTTTTCAGGTGTTCAAGCTCCTTTGGAATAGGGTTTTCCGCTCTGCACAAAATCTATTTCTCTCTATCACCATATTGTTGTGTTTTCTTCTTCTTGCTCTTTTGTAATGGCTTCGATGAATGTTGATGAAAGAACTAAAAGATTTTTTGTTCAGCACCTAATTTCAAACATTTCTCCCAAATGTGACTCGTGATTTTTCTTTTCCAATCTGCAACTCTCTGATGATTGTCACAGCACAAAGGGCTTGTCAATAAACTCTACCTGGAAAGGAGATGGAAAGAGCAACGCCAAGCTAAACCACCCATGTCTGAAATCAATCGAGCGACCGCGCGCCCCTCTCTCTCGCTCTTGTCTACGACGGCTTTCGCGTTCGCTGTTTCACGCTTCGGACCTAACGAAGCACCGCCACATACGACGACGTTCTGCCGGATACGTACAATACGAATCGACTATTACCCGTAGTTTCGTATTTCTACCTACAATTTTGTCTTTAAATATGTTTTTCTGTAGGGTAAGCACGCTCATCACCAAACAGAGGCCGGTGATCAAACGCCCATATAGTGCAAGTGGCCTGCTTACTATAAACCCTGCAAACCTGCATGAGCATATAGTGTAGTACCTTGGTGGCTTCGCATAAATTAAATCATTTTTAATTTTTTCAAATTTTCCCTTCGGGATATGGCAACTTTGAAGTACTTATTTTCAAAAAAATCCTTTGTACAAGTCATAGTCATTTTTTTGGGCACCAGTCACAACAAAATTTCGTCACAAAAAACCCTAATTTGGATTTTTTGGACTCGGAATCACTTCACTTTGCTATTCCAGAGAGAGGGAAAAACCATCTGACAACAGCCGACCTTGGTGTTTGAGAGAAGAGTTTGATGCAGCAGAAAGCATGGTGAGTAAGACTCCTTAAATCAATCCATTTTGCATCATCATGATTTGCTGTTTGAGGTTTAATCTTCTGCAAATCTTCTGTTTAATCTTCTGCAAATCTTCTGTTCAATCTTCTGTGATTGTTGCAATCTCACCAACAGCATGAGGAAAATTTGTTTTTCCTCACAAGTTTCTCAAACCCATTTTCTCCCTTCAAGAAGCAGCAGCAGCCACTGAATGCTCGCAGGCCATGAAGAAGAATCCCTTAGGGTTAGGGTTTAGGGTTACTCAATCCTTGTTACTGAAGCCTGTAAGCAGAATCATGCATTGGATGTTGACACAGTAATGGAAGTCAGTATGATGATTGCTATCTTTTTGGAATCAACTGCATCACTGTTCAGAATATTCAGGGCTTGTTCATAATGAACACATTGCTTTCTGGCTACCCAAAGATCTTCCTCATGTATTGCAGACTGTTGATTTTGGAGGCAACTATCTTAATCAACAACACAATTTACTTATGTGTTGCCATGTTTTTCATTGTGTTGTTTGTTGGAGCAGGATTACTACAAATCACTCCCTCCTTCACAGCTCCTTGATCAACGGGGTTCTGATATCATTGTCATAAACCCTGGTAACTCAAAAACCCTAGAGCTACCACTGTAGAAAAATCCCCTTTGTATTTTTCTCATGACCATCAGCTCATTGAATTGCTTCTGGGACATTTGTCATGTTTTTCTTTCCCCCTCTGCAACTTCCCCAGCTGAAGTTCTGGAATTGGGGGTTATCTGCAATGGCAGGCTCTGCCAATGTGCGCATAGGCCATGCATCTTCAAAAGCCCCAATAACTGTTCCTCATTGCATTGCTCATCATCTTTGGATCAATGACAAAAAAGAGGGCTCTGCCAAAAGAAGCTCACACAAAGGCGCAGTTGGCGAGAAATGGGTATGTGCACTACCAAATATGATAACATATGATTACCTCACTGAATATATGCTGTTTGACTCTGATGTTTGTTCAATGCTGCAGAAACTGACACAAAGCTCTTTCTTCTTTGTATTGCAGTTTGGGACTGCATTGCTATCGGCAGCAAGACGTGATGAACGCAAAGACATTCTTGAGATGGTAAGAAGACACATACATCCTATCATTGAACTTCTCTGGAGAAAATCTAGGCTGCGACATTCTTCTGTTTTGGCTGTTAGAAAAGTGTCCAGTTCTATTGAGGATGTAACCCAACGGGTGAAGAAATACTTGTTTATATCTGTTGGGTCACACTGTCATCTTTTTCCTTTGTTCTCTAAGGAATCATATGAACTTCATCAATGAGAATGATAGGAACCCTGACATGTCTTGGCGGGACTTTCAGGTGTGTTCACAGCTAAAGCTTCCAACATCTTTGCCTGAAACTGGAAAGGTAAGATGTCTTATAATTATCCACTTTATTTGAAGTGTTCTAGGTTCCTTTAGTTTTAGCAACCTAAGCAATCAATGCTGCAGAGTGCTAGACCCTCTGAATTGTGACCTTTCTGAAGCATGATCTCTCTTGTCTGCATTTATGTCTTTGCTTAACAAGTATAAATGCATGCAATTAATTTACTGTATTCCTTGTCTTTCTTTTTTACTCTGACTGATGCAATTGGTGACTGTTTTCACAGAGGGGCCAGGCAGGTACCATGGGAGGTGACAAATTTTCTCTGGTTCCACAGAATGAAGACACATTTTCATGGACCCAAGTGGAGGATGAATCAGATTTAGTTCTGCCTGCTACACTGAAACAATCCTTATCAAAGTCATCACCTAAAGGCACACCTACAGGTGTAGTTGCTGTAAACTCTCTGTTCCTGCAAAGATCTCTTTGATTCATGTCTTATTGCAAGGTTCTGATCATTGTAATTTGTGGGGCTCTCTGTCCCAGAGCTAAAACTTAGTACCAGAATGTTTGTGGTTGAACTCCCTTAGGGTTATTTGGCAGGTGAGAAGGGAGAACCTGGCATTGTAAGGCCCTATGGAGGCCCACTTGTGGAAACTGCAGCCTTACCAAATACACATGACGTGACAGAGAATGGAATGGCCATGGAAGAAGACAAGAGATCAAAACCATTTCGTAGGTATATTTGTGGGGAAGACTCCTTGAGGATTGCAGCTGACGAACCCTACTGCCTACATCGGCCAATGTGTCGAGGACGCCTCAATGTTTCCACCCATTACAGTTTGCAACAGGTATTTCAATCCTCCAGAACAATGGGTTCTATTCTGCTCATCTGCTCATCTGGTTCATTCTTTCAATTGGTTTGGATGCCCTGCAGACTTTCTGTAGTATGCTCAATTTTTGGCAATGATTGTCATATGGTTTTTTCTCCTGGTGAAATGGTGTGTTGTAGAAATATGCATCTTCCTGAACCAAGGTACCAGTTGAGTTCTCCAGTGCTGAATTGGGTCTGGGAGGAACATTGTAGATGTCATTGTTGGAAGCATTTTGCTCTGGGTTGGAAGATTAAGTCACACTGTGTTGCATGGCCAGGTAAGTGATGATGTGTACAGGATCTGGGATTGGATCCTGACAGAGAAGTTCAACCTAGCTGCAAAAAGTCGACGAAATCTATCAGCTGTCATAGTTGTCCCTGATACTCTTGACAGCAGAGGTGCCAATCCACTCTCAAAGGATGCTTCTCTCTTTTTATTGTTCAATCATGATGTAAGCTTTCTTTTGCAATTCTAAGCACTGAATTTGCCAGCGTGTATGCAATGCTGCATATATTTACAACTGTAACTGCAGAACAATTTTTTTCTTTTTGGGTGTGTTGGAAGTTGCCGACTGAATTTGTGCTTCTTGTGGTGTTGTAGAAGTGAAAGAACTGCTAATGGTTGTCTTGAGAGACCTCCAATTTCATTCAGCTGTCGTATTTCAGGTATATTGTCATCTCTCTCATGACCTAAATGACTCCTCAATATGGTTGGCATTCACCTGCAACCAATCAATACCACATGGCATCACAAGATTCCAAGATCCCCAGAAGAGGCGGCTCATTACAGGGTTATTACAGGTTCTTGAGTTGACTAGATTGTCAAGAAATTACAGAACATGAGATTTCCTACAGCAGATGCTACATTTTGAGAGTTTTGCCAGGAGCTAAAGACCTGACTTTTGACTTGAGATGTAGCTTTCCAAACTGACCACAAACATATTGGGTGTCTTTGAGAGGACTACAGCACTCTTAGATAAATTTCCTGAAGGATTTGACCTTTGGGCATGGTTGATTATTTGCAAGGTAGTGCACATCTAACCTCTCATCAGTTCTGATTTGCAGGAATGTGTGGCAGCTACATTTGGAAATGGAGTCTCATCTGGTTGCATAGTGAACATGGGTGCACAAGTTACATCAGTCATGTGTATTGAGGTTTGATGATTTCCAGGGCCTTGCTCCCACTTTAGTATTTCTTGGCCTGCTATGCATTTGCTTACTTTGGTGTTCTGGTATTGATATTGGTGGATATAGGCCATGAGAATAATGCTGGTGATAAAGTGAGAGTTCTGTTGTGCATGGGCTTGCAGGAAGGAGTTGCTATTCCAACAACACGTTCAGTGCTGTCCTTTGGCGGAGATGTAAGTCCAGTCTTTGAGTTGAAGTCTGTTATTGGGTTTTGTCATTGTCTAGTTTGAGCCACCTTGCTGCTCAACTGAACGAAGGTTCTTCATTTTTGTCCCAGTGATGATATATGATTAGCTGTCTTCTTTGGTATTAATTGGTTTCTTGTTTTTTGTCTTCTCTTGTTAATTTCCTAGAAATTATCATCAGTCTGAGAATGCTGATGTGACTGTAGTAGGTGTTATGTGACTGCTGGAATGACGACATATTATTTTTCTGACCCTGTTTCTTGCAGGACATTACAAGATGTTTACTATGGGTGCAACAGCAAAGGCAGACTTGGCCTCATATTGACAGTGATCCATTGCATGACCCTTTGGATTTCCAGACTCTTAACAACCTGAAAGAGACCCATTGTTTGATGAGAGTGAGTGGAGTATTCATGATCTGGAATATTGTGATAAAAGATGTTCCATTATTGTCCTGTTTGCCTTTGTTTTCTTCACACTATTTGTGTTACAATGTCTCAAGTTTGGCAAGGTAATATGAAAAGTAGATTTCTTCCAGAACACAAAATGTCTTATAGTCTGAATTTAATCCAAAGGAAGTTTAAAAGTTTTTTAATGACCCCAGGAATATGAGCAACGTGTGGCAACAGAGATTCGGTGCCGTACAGCAGGCGAACCAACTCGTGTTTACAAAGTCTCCCTCTCTGCCTTGAATGTACACACCCCTAATCACCCAGAGCCATACTGATGTGCACCTGTCAGTTTTTACAGAACAATGGTTCTTTGCGTTTCAGCTTCTGTTTGGGTTGAATGTTTCAGCCTTATGTCTGAACAATGTCTGCACAGAGAAAGACTTCTTCTCAACTCTGATTTTGCAGGTGCCAGCTGAGGGTCTTTTCTACCCATCTCTCTTAGCACCGGAAGAGTACTCTGCCCTTATGCGGCCATGGTAAGGCTCTTGATTTCTTTAAGAGCCAGGATTAGTATTTGCTCAATGCTTTGAAGGACATTCCTTTGTCCCCACCATTTTCTCAATAAAGACAGGATCCACACTGGCTCATTACAAAAGAATTGTGCTCTTGGATTAGAGAGGTTTATAGATTGAAGCAAAAACCTTAAGATCAGCCCTGGATAGTCTATCTGGTATGCAGTTAAAGAGTTGCTCCTGGAAACTCCTGCAGGTATCATGTGGACCATGAAGATGTTGCAGATGACAGTCTTCAGGAAGCCAACAAGCGGAATGAAGCAATGGAACCAGGATTTGTCAATGGAAACCTGAATGGGGCTTATGTTTCAGCTGGGAATGCTGAAGGCTTTCCTGCCAACAGTGAGGAAAATATGAGGGACAGAGTAGAAGAACTTTCAATTGGTCTACAACAATGCATTGTCAACAGCATTCTTTCTATAGGTCCACTCAAGACATGTGACCCCAGGATCAGGATTTTGAACCAAATTGTAGTGTATCAGTTGTTGCACATGGCAGCACTTGTTCATACCATTACGGCATGCAGGTTGAGACTAAAAGTTGGTCTTCAATGAAATGATTCTCATGACTGAGCTTTCACTAACCCGTTCATTGATTGTGCCTACAGGGCGCATGGATCTTCAGAAGAAACTGTTTGCAAGTATACAGCTTGTGGGTTTCTTCACACCCTGTTCCCTTGAAACAATGAATTGGGAATCCTTCAAGTATTTTCCAGTGATTTGAGTACTCCAGGTTCTGCATGTTTCAGATTGGCATGTAAATCTCTTGGGTTTCTTATGGTGTTATCTCTGAACTGCATACATTTGGGCCAGGTTGGTGGTGTTGCACTGACAAAGGGACTGGTTGATGCAATTGAAGAGAGGTACAACGCTTCATTCAATGATGTGCATGTCTGGCAGAATATTTGTTTGTTTGCCATTTATGTTGAGAATATGCTTTAGTCCTTTGGACATACCTTGTGCAACATTTTGGGAGGTATGGATTTTCCATTTCCTATTTGCTTTCGATTTCTTTTCAGTCATCTGTGACTTTGATAATCTAGTTACTGCATGTTGTGACTCAAAAACTGTGTCTGAGAGTGTGACAGAGTACTTCACACAATACCAGCACATGAATCTGTGGATACAGTTGAGGTAACTGGCAGTCCATCTCGACAGTCACCACATATGCTAGGGCTTTCATTGGTGTCTACTTTTCTATGTTTCTTAAGAGAGGTCATACAGCTGTGAATCAGTCAATAACATGGTGACAGTATCTTAAATGATAGGTCATTGTATGATAGACTTATGCATCAAGAGTGGATAAATCAGTGGATCATGGTCTTGTGACAAAGCCTTGGATGTTCTTTTTTGAGAAATCTGAATTGCATGTTGGCCGTGGTTTTACAGGTCTTGCCCAATCGCATGGATCCCTCAACAGCCATGTGGCGAGGTGGAGCGGTGAGCAAGGATTCTACTCTTCCCTCATTAATCTCTTGGACATCTCTCTATGCTGAGGGCTCTCATTTAGTTTGTTACCACTTCTTCTCATGTCACTCACCTGCTTGGAACAATTGTTCAAGATTGACTTTCAGACTATATGATTTTACTAAGAAATTATTTGTCAGGTTCTCTAGTGGTTTGGAGGGTGGGCTCCATGATAAAGGCACAGATGGATGGATAAAGGTCCATTTTGTTTGAACCTGCTTTTTTTGTTGTGGGCAGGTATTGGCAGTATTAGATTCTGGCCGGGATTTGTGGGTTCAATATGAGGATTGGATGGATGGAGGAGTAGGAGTTGGAACTGGACGAAAGTATAGGGACTCCAACACTCTCCATTCTCAGGCTTTTTGGTACAATGCAATGCTGGATTGAGGAGGCTAGTTTCATCCTCTTCTCTTCTATTTTTTAGGCTTCAAAATGACATGTTGTTCCATATGATCTGTGGAGGCCATGTCAAACATGCTTTTTCCCCCTATTTTTTGGGTGCTCCCAATATGCAAATGGATTGAAGATCTGGAGATTGGGAAGTCGTTACAGACTTCCTTTTAATTCCCTAGAAGATAAGGGAACTCTGGATTATGTTAAGTAGTTTTGGATAGTTCACTAGTGGTGAACTTGATCCTTGGCGCGTTGCAGTCAGAACTGCTGTAAACTTTTACCTTGTGAACAAATGACAGCAATTAACCATCTGGCCTCAGCTTCTAGATTTGATTTCCACTACATTGGTAGTGATAGGAGGTGATCAGAAGGGAGTGGAATGCATTGAGTTGTAAATGGGAGATATCCAATTAGTTACTTGACTACATATCTTTGCATGAGCAAAATTTCTTGTGCTCTGAGAGGAGTTCTGCTTTGCATGTGGTTCTATCCTGTAGGTTCTGTTTCCTTGGCTTGTAGCTAGTGTAAAATCTAGTAGGCAGGTTCAAGTCCTAAGTATTCTCAAACATGTTACTCAACATCAAATACTAACTCACTTCATTAGGCGTCATATTGGGCTGGTTGTTCTGGGTAAAGGCATGAAAGATGTAGCTGGGCAATGTGGATCCTACTATTTACTCAGCAAATATAATGTTGGACTATGAATGATCACCCATTGAATTTCAGATGAGCATGATATTGAGATATCCGTCCAACGTGGCACATGTATGTGTGGGTGGGTGTGTGAGATTTGGCATGTAACTCCTTTTTTTTTTGTGATCTGTGTTTTTGACACCCAATTGCATACTATTGTTCCAGTTCGCCAAAATTGTTGGTGGTATGCTGGAATTGGTTACTCCATACTGCGAGTGATGAAGGCAAGGAGTATATGGTCAATCTTGTCAACCAGTTGCTGGAGTTGCATCTAAAGTGGGTTTAATGTGCTGTCAGTCTCAGGTTTGGGACATTTCTGCATACATTCCAGCCCACCCAGAGACAACATGATCATGAGACTTTTATTTAACAACAATAAAATAATACATTGTTATTAAAGGAGTGAAACTCAAATCATCATCAAATTCAGTGGTAGTTGAGTTTCACATTTTATTTTATTTTAAATTTCCTTTAGGCACCTTCACTGCTACTATAATTACTTTCGAATCTTGTGCATTAGATATTGAGTTATAGCATTTTACATTCAAATTCAATAAAAATTTGAGGCTGAAACCTAAGTTTTAGGTGTAAAAGGAGGGTCCAAAGGCAAAGTTACTTTGTGGATATCTCTAATAAATCTAGGTTTTTTATAACAAGGGGTGTGTCACACTGTGGCCTTGCCATTTGCATGAAAAAAATACTTAATGCAAAAAGAAGAATGATGAAAACTCAAATATTTCACCATGCAAAGATATAATCTCCAAAAAATCCTCTAAAAAGAAGCTAAAATTCTTCAAGGTATTATAACTCTATAACTAATCTCAAGTTTCAACACAAGCCAAGATATCATCTTTCAAAAGTCCTCATATAAAAATAGACCTATTATTATTATTACCTAGGGGCCATAATCGCTTAAGCTACTATACTCTATAATGAATCTAAACACAATATCCTTGCCTTGGTAGGCAAGGCCAATAAATGGTCAAAACACTACGAATTCACTATGAATTCTATGTAAACTAAAGGACTTATTTGCACATTCTACTCTTATAGGCCAATTTTGTTATTTTATTCAATCTAAGGTAGTGGCATAATGATCATGCTTTGGGTAAATATATATTATTTCAACGAAGAAAATTGGGAAAATTTTGGAATTATTTTTCTATCAGAAATGTGACTAACTTTTCTATTTTGTTGGAAATTTTCACCATATTTTCAATCTTACAAAATTGGGAGGGGAAATTTTTTTAAAAAAAGAACCTATTTGTGAATCTGTTCACAATATCAGATTTATCTCTTGGAACCAATTATTCCTGAAAAACTTAGGCTGCTTTATAATGATGCATTATCATTGATTCAAGTTTCAATCTTACACTTCTATTTTATCTCATTTTTCATTTTTGAATTACGAAATACAAAATAGTGCATGTTCATGGCTTGTGTGTATGTACAATGAATTTTTTTATATACTAACGATGGTCCATTGAATTGTGTAAAGCATTAGCACAAATCATTTACCTTATCAGAACATAAATTTCCATTGTGAATAAAACTTAGTTATAACCAATAAATCTAAAGTGTGAATTACATGTGTGCCATTATGTGATGATATGATTACTTAAATTCTAATTTCATTGTTAATTTCTTAATTATTACATAAGTAAAGCAATAACTTTTAATCATATATTATAAAATGTTTTAATCAATTTATAAAGGTATAACTAGCTGCAACTGAAAATGTTCTCAGATTCCATCTAAAATCCATCCATCAATTATCACATCAACATAATCATGGTGTAAACAATTGGTTCCTAAAAACCTAACTCAAAGACTAGCCCAAAAATAATGAATATAAGGCTTTTATTTGGGGGGCGAGAGATCACTCATTGATAACCAATTAATGAAGAGGAAGAAGATTTTGAAGAATAATTTTGCACAAAAATAAAAACATAGTCATCACATACCGTACCCAAATTTTTTAGAAGAATAAATGATGTTGCAACTAAGAAAATCATATCAAACAGCAACAGAAATATCAAAACTCAAGTGCATTAGTTTGTCTCCAGCATGAATTTTATAATTGCATCTGCTCTGTGTCGCAAGTCATCAACTTAAGTGATTTCTATTAAAGTGATCACTGGACATCCAGTCTCAATAAGTGCATGTGCAGTAAAGCCATACACAGGTCATTAGTTATTTGGCAGTTCTTATCCATAATTATATAGTGAACCATGATCCTGGAATAGAGACCATGCTACAACAGCTCTACAAGAATTCTACCTCTCCATAGCAATGGGTATATGCACAGAAGAATAGTCTCAATGAAGATTTTGACTAAGAAGAAATTTCTCAACTTTAAATGAATATTAGAACAAAAAAACCCTAAACCTTATCTAGGTTAAAGCAAAGACAAAGATAGCATGCTCTGATTCATGTCACAACTCCTAGAAGGAACTTTTTCACCTGCCTAATCATTGAGAAAGAGAGTGCAGTGAGAAAGTCATACATCTTATTCTGAAGCAGTAATCAAGTGCTCTGTGTCACCAGACAAATCCTTCAGTGGAATCTGTGAAGTCACCCGTGGGAGAGCACCTCCAGAGTTTGACAACTTGATAGCTGCAATCTCTACCCTAAAGAAGATCCACTGAAAGCGGCGGCACATCTCAAGAAAGGAGAAAAAAAAGACAGTCCTGAAGTTGTGTCGCAAATGGGCTGACAGCTTGTATGTCCATGCACCTCTCATCACCAGGTTGCTACCTATTGCCCAATAGTACACCTGCCTCAAACATAAATTTGCAACCTTCAGTGCAACTTTTTGTGCAGGCCTCTGACAAGAAAAACAAACCAAGAATCTAAAATTTAAAAAAAGTGGGAACTGCAGTACAGGGTGACCACAACATACCCCAGGTCGGTTGTATAGCAAGATTGGACGAAGACACTGCTTCCTTGGTCTGCAGGGACCAGATAAGCACCTACATGCAGCAAAAAGTAGTTCTTAGGCATGGTTCAATGTGGGAAACAATATGATAAAGAGAGTATGCTCCTGACTATCTACACAAGTCTGCTCCATAAGACCAAACCAAATAGAACATCAACACCCAAATAGGATACCTGTGAGATTGCAGAGAAAACTCTACAATAACACTTTGAAGGTAAATTTTCTGCAAGTTCTCGTCAAACCAAAACAGTCATAACCTTGTGAGTGTAAATCACAAAGTACCAGACCATCTTCTTCATCATGCATGGCAGTGACTAGCTGCCATTAGCTCCTGCGGTAGATGTCAATATGCACATAGTAATCTGCTCAAAACAGGCAAATATTCTACACAAACATGTGTCCTGTTTTTCTGTCACATTTCCAGAAGCGATGGTAAGACTATGTCATCAGGTTGGCAAAGCACTCAACAGACTGAACTAATCAAAAAAGTTGATAGTCTCCTCATTCAAGCTGCAACAACTCCCTGTAAGCCCAGCATCTAAGCCCAGAGCATTGAGGGGCCTACATAAAAGGGAGTGGTTGAGGCCTCCTGCACCCTGAACATATCCTTAAGCACACCAATGCTTGAACAGGAAAACAAGATCAACAGTCCCTTAGCAAATCACCCATCAACCCATGTTCTTTCTCTCACAAGCCTCTAGTACATGGAGACTATTGTATGTACCAGTCCTCAAACACTTCGGCAATTTCTCATCCTTTGTGAAAACTTAGGTCTAATTGGTTATGGAAGGAAAAAACTTATGACCATGAATCAGGTCATTCTCAAAGTCAGTATCATGGAAGGAGACAAACCCAATATCCCAGTCTTTGCGGATATCCCAATAGAAGCAGTAACATGAATTGAGAACAGCAAAAACCAGCCACAGTGGACGCAGCCAGCCCTCCCAAAACTCTTGCAACACATGATACTTCATCGCTGACAATAATATGACAGGGAAAGTTGAAAAGTACTTCAATGCTGTACCCACCCTCCTCCACTCCCATCAGTTATAACCAATCTGACAAAAGTGTAGCAACAGTTATGATAACAGATAAGTACTGCTCTAATGCCTCAATGAGCTGCTTTAAAGATTTCTACAAGGACAGCAGCAGAATCCATGATGTGTGAGACTCATAACTCCAGACTTCCTTGTACTGACCTATTGGCATGTGATGGGTGTATAACAGGCATATCTATTTCTGTTGCTGATGAATTTCAGACATGTAATGATTCCAATATGTAGATTCCACAGATATTGAGCACAGTACTTTCAAGTTTTTTGCATCCTATACTTATCCCAAGAAGTGTACACATAAAACATACCATTGGCAAGACAAGTTTTGTCTTTTGTGTCATGATACTGTCGCATGCACTGGATAAAGCGGATCACATAAGGTAAGGCCAAAACAACTGGAATATGAATAGAATGGCTTCCACATGTGTCACCTGGCTCCAACCAAGCAACAGTTGCCACCTGGCCCACACACTCACCAATTGGAAGGTCTGGAGAAGGCCTCAATTTATGTGGATTCTTTCCTTGCAGTTTTCACAAGAGCAGAAGTGGAGGAAGCTAGGAATGGAAATCCACAGCAGATATCTGATATGCTACTGAAACGCCTCTTACCACAGCTAATCATTCAAGGTACAAAGATCCCTATTAAACAGTGATAGATAAAAAGGGCAGTCCATGCCCTCACTTGATGGGGATACAGAGAAGTAGTCTACAACTAAGATGTCAGTCTTCATACATCAGAAGTTGAAGAGTAAGTCAAGCTTAAATTTGCCTGCAAAGTAAATAAGGAAATCTGAGGATATCACATGGAGCTAGTTTCCACAGGATATGGGACAAGGGTAAAGAATGCAAACCCAAGAGGTACAAAACTTGCCTGCCAATGATACATTCTGCAAACAGAGCGCTCCAAGTCTGAGAGGACCTGCACAGTCAGGGGGACTTGCTTGAGAGAACCCACAAAAACCCTGCCAACTGTACATCTAGAGGTACTGCAAGCCAATTCTGAAGTCCAGCACACAGATTGTTAAGTAGGCATCACAGCCACCAGATTCAATGATGAAACTATGAAATCACCTACTGGGTTGCTATCACACCACAAAATCAAGTCATTGCTCATTTTACAAAGTGGGGTCACAATCAATGGATTGGAAACTTCCGAACTCAATGAGGAAGCAAGATGAAGACATACTGAACCCTAAAACATCAAGGCAAGTGGGACCACAATCTCTGGCTGTTGTTCAACAATCACAATAGAATCTTGAAACAACTATAAGACTGTTGACTTCCTCTTAAGGGGTTTTGCTCATATGCTTCAGCAAATTTGAAATTATCAACAAAGAACTCAAGAAATAACACTGGCTGAACACAATGATGAAGGTAATGTCACATACTTTGGCCATGGAGGTCAGCACATCTGCCAAGAAAAAGTCTGAAAATGATATAGGCTGCACATGAGTGGAAACTTCAGTAGACTGAGAAAGCAAATGTGCACTTGACAGCAAAATCTGCCTCTTCTCAACATCATCCCTCTGTAGTTACTATCTGTGTCTTCTCCAGGCCTAGCAAAGAGGAAGTGGGATACATCTCTGAGTCTCACAGCAACTGTTCATCAAAAGGACACCCAAATATCATTCCCTAAGATGTTCACTTCATAGGGTTCATCTTGTTGCCTCTCTCTTAGCTGTGGGTCTATGTCTCCTTCACAATGAAGTCAGGAAAATTTAGATGAGTTTCAGGAGGATGATAGAATCACTCTACTAACCCAACAATTTCTGTCAAGGCTCCAAGATCATGTATAATTCTTCACATCTTTTCAAGTGGTTCCAACTCTTTGAGGTGTCTATGGTTTCATGCTTCAGATATATCACATCTTTTTTGTCTTTGTCTATCTATTTCATTTTGTTTGATGTTGATGATTTTTCATCTTTTCTGGTGAATTCACATTCACACATCAGAACAGAAATAAGATTACCACCTTCATAAGCCATACAAGTCAATACTGTTTCGTAATTTACCCCCTTGTCAATTTTCATCCATCATTGCTCCAGAAAATAACCATTTCTGCATTTCCCCTTATTCTTTGCTTTATGCTCATGGAGTGGAAAATTGTTGTAAAATAAATTGGCAATGGTTAGGAAAAGGCACCTGAATGGGGAAAATCAGTCGGACAAGAGTTCTCAAGAAGTAGAAACGTGTTTGCATGTGAATTACATCCAGAGGCAAACCCAACACCAAGGGCACCATTACATATAGAAGAATCTGTCACGTCAGGTTGGTAAGCTCAGATTATCCAAACAAGCAAATAGAGAAAAGAAACAGAGAAATTTGAGAGCAGATGGAGGAGATCTACAAAAGATATTTCCCTAACAAGTCAGAAACTCTTGAGATGTACTCATGATTGTCACCAGGAAATCAATTCGGCACAGACATTGCAATTGGATAACCAGGCTGGGCAAAAGCTTCACTGATTCCTCATTTCTTTGCCTTGGAGAAATAAGGCTTGCCATAGCATCAGAATGCTTGCTCCCCAAGGACAGGCATCCCCAGTACAGGCTAATCATAGGAGTTGGATGACTAGCCTAACCAGGGAACATCACAGCCATGGGCCACCCTAACATGGGACCGGACCACAGGCCATGATGGTCACCATGTAGGGGTGAATACCTTACACGGAAAACAGGTTATATACACACAATCATACACAATTCTGACAAGATTTTTTTTTTCACCAAATGGCAAAAGGCACTAATGAAGCCACAGTAGCAGAATGAATTGTGATAAGATATCTGAAAGGTGGTGCTGTACTTACAGGCTGTGAGGCAGCATGGAAGACCATACCACGGGAGTAGAGATACAGGTATGCAGTCATGCTGGTTATCACAGCCACTGTCATCCATGAAGCCACCTGCAAATTTGTTGCAGTACAGGCTCAGATTATTGAGTTCACAGAGCAGGAATAAAGGTGATGGCAATAATAGCAGGGATATGTACACTCAAAGTACATCCAAAAAAACCTATCTGGAGGTGCACAATGACAGGATACTGTTGACTCTTAAAACTGCCACCAGTTTCTGTGCAACACTGCTCATCTGATCAATTACTGCAGTTACTTTTTTGACCTGTTTTTTTTTTGCCTTGCTTCAATTAGATGCTGGAGGGAGGACTCTGATTGTTGGATGACCACCTTCCATATCTCATGGTGTGTGAGATGAATGTGTTCAAGTTCAAACACCTTGGCGTAAGGAATTCTTGCATTCAGAAACACATATATATTTATGCCCCAGAGCCACACCATCAAAGCCTGCACAAACATTCATTGCCGCTGATTATGCAAATGGGCATTTTCAAATGGAAAACCTCCGCAATGCCTTGCCATTGGCATGCCCTTTTCTACTTCCTTCATCTGGATACCCTGAACTTGCTAAGTGATCTTGTGTAAAGCATTTTGGAGCCACATCACCAGTCTGTGTGCTCCAATGTAAAGTGCTCTTGTGCAAGAGTCAAGATCTGCCAGCCTTTAGGGCTTCGTGACTATTTCTACGAAAAAGTCAATAGTCACCCCCAAATTGAAGCACTCTGACCGAGAATCCAGCAGGGAGTTGAACAGTCTTTTTCTCTGTTTCTACTATTGCAGAAGACGCTACAGAAAGTAATGATGATGAGGAGAGATATCACTGACCGTGAGGAAGACAGGATTGTAGTACAGATAGACTTCGAGGAAGAATTTGTCCCTTGTACTCACATTCATCAAAACCATTGACTCATGTGCTACCTGCTCCAAAGCAATGCCAATCCAGAAACTGTGATGAAGTTTGTAGGGCATATTTTTTTGTCTAACACTGCAGTGAATACATTTTCCTGGCAATATGCTACCTGAAATTGCTATCTGCCCATCCAATTGGTCTGTAGTGCAAATGATCCTACATTCTCTGATCTCAAACAAGGGATCAGCAAGACAAAAGATAGCATCTCCATCTGACTCCTGATGCCATTCAGCTTAGAGTGACTGGGCATTGAACTGCAACAGTACCTTCAAGCAAAAGAGAATCCATACTGCAGTGAAAATAGCCTGCATAGCAAACCACCGCTCATGATACGCCATATGGGAAACCGGTTCTCAAGAACAAAAGATCGATGTTCAAATTCCACCAGCAGGAAGAAGACAACAAAAGAGCATGGAAAAACCTGTTACTGCATTTCATGTACTTGAAGAACCCTCAAACTCTAAAAACTCACAGCAATTCGCTGAAGAGAAACAACAAAAATCCCTAAAAATCGAAGGCAACCATCTTCTTGCTTGGATTTAAGATGGCCCAAAAGCGACTACTGGTACAGAATACAGAGGCATTGCAAACCTCCATGCCGTTGGCATAAGGCTCTCTGTTCTTCTTCCCCCAACTATGATGACTCAAGATCTCTGGCCGCATTTCGTTATGTGGCTGCGCATGGAAAATCCCTTCTTCACACTCCAAATAATATTATTCTTACTACTGTCATTTCTCCGTGGTGCTACCGAGTTCATCACCGGTGAGAAGAAGACTCTTTGACATTTGCTTCACCCTCACTTCTCTTTCTTCTCCTCCTTCTTCTTCTCAGTTTTTCCATCGTCGACTTTTTTTAAAAACACAACAACAATAGCTGCTGCTGCTTGAAGCGTCGATTCCACACACACTAGCTCTCGATCTTCTCGTTTCAATCCCCACTATTCTTCTTCTTCTTCGCCAGATCTTTCTCCTTCTCTTCTCCGCAGGACCTTCCCTGCCCTTCCCCTTCGCTTCCCTTTCCTTCGTTCCTTCTTGCGAGGAGACGAAACCCTAAAAAGTAACAAGCCAATAATTTCCTCAACACTTTGTGTTTTTAACGTTACAAAATGCACTCACGTTGTTGGTGGAGGAGGTCAACCAAATTGCATGGAAATGGGAAGCAGATGAAACCCTAAAAAACAACAACCCAATAATAATTTCTTATTTTTTTATTGTTTTTAATTACTACGAAATGCACTCACGTTTGTTGGTGGAGATCAACTAACTTGGATGGAAATGGGGGAAAAATGAAACCCTAAAAAACAACAAGCCAATCATTTCATTAACACCTTTTTTTAGGGTACAAAATGTCCTCACGTCTTTGGTGGAGCTCAACCAATTTGGATGGAAATGGGAAGATTAGGAAACCCTAAAAAACAACTACCCAATAATTTCCTAAACACTTTTGTTTTGGGGTGCAAAATGCCCTCACATCTTTGGTAGAAATGTCAATCAACTTGGATGGAATTGAGAATAAGATGGAACCCTAAAATGCAAGAAGCCAATAATTTCCTAAACACTCCTTTTTTTCTTTTTCTTTTAGGGAACCCTAAAATGCACCCACATCTTTGGTGGAGGTCAACCAACTTGAATGGAAATGAGAAAAAGATGGAACCCTAAAATGCAAGAAGCCAATAATTTCCTAAACGCTTCGTTTTTTTAAATGGGGAACCCTAAAATGCACCCACATCTTTGGTGGAGGTCAACCAACTTGGATGGAAATGGGAAGAAGATGAAACCCTAAAATACAACAAGCCAATAATTTCCTAAACTTAACACAATAATATGCAATCATGTTGTTGGTGGAGGTCAACCAACTTGGATGAAAATGAATTAAATTTTACATCCAACATGAATGAAAAAAAAGAATAACTTTATTAATTCATATGTTTTATAGCCTAACTTGGATCCCATTTTATTTTTAATAAGTAGAAAATTGGTCATTCCATTTCAAACTCAGTAAAATAGGACTTGTTGTAAGGGACACCACTTACATGCCACTGAGGTTAGGTGTTCAATAATTATTGTAAAATAATCACCACTTCTTTGTGCTAGAATGTTTCATTGCAACTTGGCCTCAAAGAAACATTAATGTCCCTTTTTTTTGCCATGATTTTCCTCCCATCCCTTTCAAGTCATAATTCCAATGACTTCATTGGGGAGGGAATCAATGATTGTTGCCATGGTATTTATAATGAACCTTTTTAAGGAATAAAAAAACTAAAAATTAACACAATAAAAAAAAACAACAACCACATTTCAAAAATTGAAAATATGTCATTTACAATATCTATTTATTTTGATGAAAGTTGTTTGTTTGTTTATTTGTTCCATTTAAATCTCCCAAACCATGGTGTCATTTTTGGGTAAATATCAAAATTGCCAATTTCCATGGAAAATTTGCCTAATTTTAGGCAATCGTCTGACTTTTGGAAAATTTTGGAAATGACAATTAAAGTAAAGGGAACTATAGTTGATATTCCCCTATCTTTCACTCGATTGCCCATCACTACACATTGGTGTTTCCTGGAAGCACAAAAGCATGTGAGTTTTTATAAATTAAATTACAATCTCAAGTATAATGTACTTATGATAAGTACATGTTTGACAAAAAAAAATTCACCCAAAGTTTAGCAAAAATAAAATAAAATTTTGATATTTGCCAAATTTGTTTGTTGAAAATTTGTGAAAAGTTATTTATTGTTCCAACCATTGGGAAGTTATTACAAATATACAACATAATGTGTACATTGCATACTTATTCCTCAAATGTTGAAATTCTAGGAAATCAAATTTGAAATTGTTAAACCTTGTTGTATTTAAACAAATAAATATTCAACAATGAAGTGGTAACGTGTGCAATTGACTATGGTCTTGGTGTGCATGCCAAATGCTGGCATATGATGTTTAGTGAAATGTGCAATCATGGGGTAAATGGAAAATGGTGAATTCAAATTATGTTGATTAATTTTAGGTCACAAATTTCCACATGCCTAATTATCAAACTTGCAAATTTTGAAAATTGGGTTTCATAAGCAACATAAGATACTTGTTACATACCAAAAAAATTTAGAACTATATATTTTATAGGAAAAAAATAATTTATGTGATTTTAAATGTGCAAAAATAAAATCAATTACAAGGTTTTTTCTTTCATTTTTGGCAACCATCCATAAAATGGTCTAGCCATATTTGATTACAAGATAGGTGGGATAGTTTTTAAAACATGAACGATTCTACCATGAGAGATTTTTGTCCTAAAAATAAGATATTACATTTAATGTTCTAAGGTACATTCATTAAATTAGGAACTAGGGGTGTAATTTTAATAAGGAATTTGATGACTATTTATTCTAAAAGATTTTGGGTATATATTAGGAATATTTCATTTGTAAGTTACAAAAAATCATAAGAAAATCCTTTAGATTCAAAAATATGTTCCATTATATTTTTACAGGAATATGTGTTTTAAGACCTTTTTTCAAAATTATGTCATTTTCAAGTCCTTTAAGAGTTATTTATGAGCTTTTTCAAGTAGTAAAAACATTATAAAACATTGATTACAATGATTAATCAATGTTTTTGAGAATTCAAATTTCATTATATTCATTTCAAATTATTGCACATGTTTTACAATATAAATAAAACATTCTCTTTAAAACATAAAAAAGAAATGTGCAATATTAATATAATGTTTGACATGAAAACATCAAAAACAAAGCATTGGTAGTTCCTACGACTCCTATGTTTGCGAATGTACTTGCTACTATGGAAGTTATATTGGATGAAAATTTATTGCCTTTATGAAAGACCATGAATTATTTTTTCACATTTGTACCAAAAAATAATGTTTTAAAATCATCTTAGAATTCATTGTGCATATTTAGAAATTGAAACCATATTTCCATTGTATTTTCTTTAACCATACAAATGAATATAAAGTTGCAAATAATTATATTGTTTAAATTTTTTGAAAAACTTGGAAAAACTTGGATAATGTAAATATTTATTAACAATGTGCATGAGGTATTTCGATGTTTGAAACAAACATCAATATTGAATGGATATAATTTACATGGAAATATTTTTATTTTTAGTTTCATTTTGATGTTTGAAAATTTGGTGATTTTTTTTTTGGGTGTCACATTTTGGGTTTAAATTTTCCATGAAAGGTGTTTTGTTATGATGTTTGATGGGTGTATGTCTGAATAAAAAAATTGTTAAATTTTTTTGGTCTTGTTATTAATATTTATGATTTGTTTTACACATGGTCCATGAAAAAAATTGTAAATATGAAAATTCAAACCACAAGGTGGTAGCATTTTGGGAATAATTAATTAGGTGGAAAATGCAACATTTACATGCATATTTCTACAAACATTACACTTTAAATAAATGGAGACATTAATGGTTTTTTGTTATACATTGGAAGTGTGTTTGGTATTTTGAATGCAATATAAATTGATTTGTGAAAATTTGACCAATATGCTTATGTTACACCAAATTTGTATTCATTTATAAGGACATTTGTCCATATATGGTCTCATTGAGATCCAACTTTTGTGGTGTTTTCATTAAATTATGATTTTAATTCAATTTTATCCATGACATATGTATATATTTGCTTGGTTTTTGTATTTTAGATGTCAACATCAAAATTTCCCATAATGATGATTGAACAATGTTCAATAAATTGTTGAATTATAGTTTGAAGATTGTTTATGAATGTAGAAATTGAACATGAATGAATTTTATACACACATACAATATGTATTGCTTTCCATGTATTAATATTAAAAGTTGTTGGTATATATTCTGAACCATCACTAATTATTGTATTGAAAGAATCTAAATGCATGTGTATGACATACATCATCATTAACCCATGCCCATCATGGATTGAAATATATGAATACTTTGATGAATATATAAATTTGTGCACATCTATTGATGCATGGTGTATTTTGGTTTCTATAACACATAAGATATGAAACATTTGAAGTTTATGATCATGATTGATGTTTTCATAATTTTGGTGTAAAAAAGTTATATTCAAGGCTTATATAATTACATGAAGATTATATGAATCATCCATTTTGTTTATATTTGGACATGGCACTTGGTAATTGAAAATATATTTAATTTTAGTAATTTCATCATGGTGTTGATAACATGCATCATGTTAGGTTACATCACTTCTAATGCAATTTTTTCGAATATTGGAATGGTGAATACAATAAAACTTGTTTTTTCAACCAATTTTCAATAGTTTTATATTTATTGTAATTTACTTAATAATTTTGGGTTGGTGATATTTTGAAATCTTAAAATTTTTAATGCTATAATATAATTAATTTTTGTTAATGATATTGATTCATATAAACTAAGACAATTAATATATTTGTTTATGATCGATGAACACATTATATTAGTTGAATTTGGTTCCAATTCACTTAATGCGACTTGTGATTTTAACATAAAAGCACGTTCTTCGAAAGGAAAAATATTTATGAATTGAAATGTTTGAGATGAATGATATAATGGTAAAAAAACACAAGGTAAATAATAAGTTAAGCAATCATTTGTTGGGCATAAAAAAAAACATTACCTAACTTTCGAATTCTTGTATTTGCATTTATATTATTTGTGATGCATTTTTTAATGATAAAATGTAGTTTTGATGTCATTGATTTATTTATTTTTGTCATATATGATGTGTAATATGTTGTAATTACGTATGGGTCCAAGATAAATTGAATATCTTTATTTTTAAACCACAAATGAACAACACATATATTAAATGCATTAGTTTTAATGCTTTTAGGAGTTCGTTTTAAAAAAATGTGCGATTTTATTAATTCACATATCAAACTTCATATATATGTACTTTTCATTAAGGTTTTAAAATTTTTAGATATTCAGAAAATGATATATCATCATTTTTAATTTTTTTTTGTTAAATTGAAATATTTTGTTTACTTATGTATGGAGGTATTGTTGTGAAAATGGATTATTTTCATTTATTTAAAAAGGTATTTTTTGGTTTTGTTTCATGCATAGGAAGTAATGGGTAATGAATTCTACAAACAACATGGTTTTTTTTTACATGTACATGTGTTTTGATGTTGTCATGCATTTTGTAATGAGTTTGGTAACAATAATACATCACGAGAAATATACATGTTTACAAATCATTCAATTTTTTTCATTTGTGTGCACTCTACACATAGGTGCATTTTTAATCCATAAAATCCATGGTTATGTTCATTCCCATGATTTTGGAATTCGGCAATGAAAAAAATTAAAAATATACTAAAAAAATAATGATTTTTAACGATAAGTTTATAAAATTATGATGTTTTATTATTGTAATATCTTGCACATGTGATAGGGTCAATTCATATCAATTTTGTTGTATTAGTAGATTATATGTTTTTTTTAAAATCTGAGAGATTTAGTTTTGAAGCATGTCATGTGTGTAAGATTTTTAATGAGAAGATCCCATAATCTTTTAGTAGATGTAAAAATGATGAAAAATGTTAGAGGACCAAGTTGTTGAATCATTACAAATAATTTTTTTCAAAACCTTTCAAAATAATCACATGAATTACGTAAACCTTCCAAATTGTAATAATTTAAATATGATTTGTAAATATTATCTAATTTGGTTTTTTTTTAACTTGATAAACTTTTAAGGTTTTATCACATAGTTTTCATTTTCGTATTTGCACCCAACCATAACTTATGGTTTTTTGGATGGATATTTTAACAACTTAAAAAAAAGGTTAGAAATATTTGTTAAAAAGTTCTCAAATATATAAATTAATTCCCATTAATTTATTTGTTGATATGAAAAACCTTTAGATAATTATCGAAGTTGTTCATAAAACAATGTTGGAAAATTTAGTTATTTTGAATGTTTATCTTCAAATAAACCTAAAGGGTGAAAATTTTGACTTAAGGCAATAGAATATATAAAATTTTCATTATCCAATATTTTTGGAACATTTAAAAAATTATGTGTCATTAAATTTGTTGGTGTACAATGTATTTTTTCATTATCAAAATTAGAGTTATTAAATGATGCATTATTATAAATAAAAATTTAAAAATTTGAATTACTATGCAAAATAAACAATTGCCCATTGATGATGAATGGTAACATTTAAATATTTGTGTTTCAATTAAATATAATTCAATGACCATCACCATATTTGGACAAACATTTCTTGACATATAAGGTGATTTGTATTCAAACTATCGCTTTAAAAACACACTTATTACTACACCATCATATGGTAAACATGGTAGTATTAATTGAGTTTAATCCACATTTATAGGGACATTAATACCAGTGCCATGCATTTTATATTGCCCATACCCTTAGAGTTTATAAATTTAATTAAAGGCAAGACATGTTAAAATAATATGTTTTATAATTGTGTTTATTTTTGGATTAATGGAATGATTTTGTTTGTAAAAACACATATTTGGTACTTAATATAAGGGTGATTTATTTTCACTAATATTATGTAAACAACTTGTGCATACGTGTCATGTTGATCTAGGTTTTATTTGAATTTAAAAATATACAATAGATTATCTTGAAAATTAATTTGAAAAACATTTAAGAGTTTTTTTTAAATGTAAATTTTAACAATTAAAACATGGAATTATGGGAAAATCTTGGATTTGTTTATTACAAATGTCATCGTATATTGAATTATGTGTAATTTATTTTCTCTTAACATTTTATTTTATTTTGTTTTATTGAACATCATGTTTTGCTAAAAGTTGTTGTGTGCAAATTGGTTTTTTAAATTTCTTTTAAAATGCATCAAACATATGATGATTGAATTTTGTCATTTATGAAATATTATTATGATTTATATGTATATATATTATGTGATTCATAATTTGGGATCTTGTTCTTTTAATATTTGGAAATATGTTGATGAATTTAGATGTTTTTGCCTAATAAATTAAATTTGGACAAACCTTCAATAATCCATAAATGTTATTTTCATAAAGTGCACAATCAAAATATTCTTTTTTCTTTTTTTGTGTTACACTAAACTCAACAATCACATGGGAATATTCCATTTGAATTTTGGGATTAAAAATTTGTTTGGCAAGGGAAATTAAAGTGAACGGATTAGACAAAATCTCATTGATAGAAACATTTGTGTTGTTTTAAAAAATAAATTGTAAGTATTGAATATGAATTAAATTTTTTAAATAATATTTATATTACAAAAAATGTTGAATAATGCAACAACATATTCCAATGGTGAATCCCAAATATTTTTCAAAATGTCCATTAATGCAAAATCAAAATTTTCATTCCAATAAAACGTGTAATTAGTTATGATAATTGAATGGGAGGTTGTTGCACCACTAATTTCGAAATAGATTAAAAATCATTTAAATCTATGGTAACTTTGGGATTGTTAACTTAAGAAGTAAGTAAAGATTTAGATAGACCATTAAAATATTGAATTGATTTAAAATGTTAAGAGTTATATGTTATATGTAAAGGCATAGATTGAAAATCCATGGTTCATCGAAACATAATGCGTTTTGATACTTTATTCCAAATTTAAATTGGCATTTATAGATATTTGATTATCCAAAATATTGCAATGAAACCTCCTTACAAACTTCCCATACTAGCATTTAATGCCATTTTTGTCACATATTGAAGTTCATTTGTGACTATGCTTTGATGTAAGTCAAATAAAAAACTTAGATTTAATTTTTGATTATGACATTGTTGGGTGATTTTTGTATTTAATAATAAACATTGACTTAGAGGTGCCATTCTATTTTGCTTCAATTCAAGAATGATAAATAATAATCCAATAAATAAGATATAAAATCAAAAAGACAATTGCTTATTTCATATTTGTAGGTTGAAACTAAATGAAGGCCATATGAATGTAATATATATTTGAATGATGAATCAACAAGATTTAATAAAGGTGTTTCCATTAGTATGAACTTCAACTTAATGGATATCTATATAAATAAAAGCATGGTTCCCACATAAACACATTAAAAAAATTTAAATCAATGATTCATTTAAGCTATTTACTTTTAATATTTTTGGGAAATTCCTTACATTGAAAAAATATTTATATTGGAAAATTCTTTAATTGAAAATTTGTTAGCATTGAAAAAATTTATATTAAAAATTTACGTGCAGTAAAAAAAACTCATTAAAAATTGTTTCCATTGAAAAATTGCTTACATTGAAAAAATATTTGCATTAGAAAACTGATTATATTGGAAAATCATTTACATTGAAAAACTACTTGGATTGAAAAATCGCTTTCATTGAAAAAATTGCTTGCATTAAAACATTACTTTCATTGAAAAAATTGCTTGCATTAAAAATTTAATTTCATTGAAAAAACTTCATGAATTGAAAATTATTTTAATTGAAAAAAATACATGTGTTGAAAATTACTTTAATTGAAAAAACTTCTTGCATTGAAAATTACTTTAATTGAAAAAAACTTCATGCATTGATAATTACTATAATTGAAAAGATTGCCTGCATTGAAAAAATTGATTTTACTAAAAAAGTTGCTTCCATTGAAAAATTTACTTCCATTGAAAATACTCTTTCCATTAAAAGATTTGTTTACATTGAAAAGATTTCTTTCATTGAAAAAACTACTTCTATTGAAAAATTACTTTCATTCAAAAATTACTTCACATAAAAAATGTTGTATTTAAATTATCTTTGGCACTTGGTGTAAATTAACATACAAAAACTTTCCTTTTCCTTTAGAACAAAACTATGAAAATGATTATATAATATATGGGCTATTTAAACCAAAATTTTGATATAGAAAGTTTTTACATATATAGATTATTTGTATATTAAAGGTAACTATAAAAGTGTCACATAAAAACTAAAAACAGCCTTAATAATTAAGAAGGTCATTTGAAAAAAAAAAAACAATGTGTTCAAACGAAAAGAAAAGATGAACATAAACGCAGGGAAAAGTGGAAAAAGATAAATCATTAAGAAAGGAATACTACTATGCACACACATATACATAATATGTAAATAAAAAGATTCAAATGCATAAGAAGTGCATAATAAAATAAGTTTTCAAATTTTAATAATTTAAAGAATTAATATATAAAAAGGAAAAATAACAAGATAAAAAAGTACTAAAAAAATATCAAGAAAAAAATGTCATTCAAGCAGAAAAAAACATCATACCCCTTTATTTCAAATCATATATTTATTTCGTTTTTTATTCATTTTCTATGATTTAAAAAACGATGGGTGTCAAATTTAAAACTTTACAAATGATCTTTGAAGTACAAAAACATTAAACCAGCGTATTTGTTAAACTTTAAAACAAAAATTGTTTTTTGTTGCTCAAACCTTACATTTTCACCCCCTCCATTTCCATAAGCCATAGTTTGCTTATTTTAAAATCAATTTTAGTGATTTTTGTGACATTATTGTAACCAAAAAGAGAGGGTCCGGAAATCTAACAACACATGTACTCTCCTCTATGGACCCTGGTGTCCATGCTCTCCAGGTCAATCTCACCCTTACTGACACCTCAACATTTCCAAAACTCGTTCATGCTTTCCTGATCTCTCTGATCTTCAACGATTCAAAGACCGATAGACACAACAACACAGTAATCCCACAACACACATCTCCTGTCCTATACTTCCACACTGATGCGATTCAAAAAGAAACTCTTGTATCTTATTCACAAAATATATACATCCCCGAAGGTACAAGCATTGCCTTCCTGCAAATTCACAAAAGAAAAGTCTGAAAGTTCCTAGGCTTTTTCTTCTTCTCTGTCTCTTTCCTCAATTCTTCTGCAACAGAAGCTCAACTATCCGTCAGACGCAGCGGAAGATCTCTAGCACAGCTAAGTTCCCTTCTGTGGAACTCCCTAACTCCTTCTTTCGGCCTCCGCACTATGTTGCAAAAAATCTCCATTGTGCTCACTAAAAACAGCCTTCCTGATCTTTTTCTTCAGAACTTCGTTCGTTTCTTCCAGAAGCTTATCCATTCCTCTAGTGCCGTTCCATCCCACTCACCCAATCCGCTATCATTGCTCGCCGTCTTCATCAATCCGGTTCCATCATCTTCCATGAATGCCAGCCGCCATCTCCTGCGTACCATGTGGCACACACACAAAAAGAAAGAGGACATCCATGCACTCCATGCAGCAGTAATGAGCGTCGAAAATAGGGCGGCCGCTTCAAACAGACCTAGAACCCAAACACAGTCAAGTGTCCACACTGAATCTGTCCACCTACCTTCGCATTACATTATATGTGCCAAAAAAAGGGTTACAAAATCCTTTCAAGATTCAAAAGCTATTGACCAATATGTAAAAAAATTGCAAAACTTTATTTACAAAGGTTTTTAATATACTTGGTTTATCGTATCGTACTAAAAATATAATATATTCTTCTTTGAACAAATACACTCCAAACATTTTATCCCAGTTCGAACGCACAGGGTTACCCCTGTCCATAACCTTCAACCTACAGTTCATCATCAGCAATCTACTAAGCTAGCATAAGGTATCACCTTCAGGTCTCGTTAGCCCAACGAATGGATGAAGATTTGAGATGCGTTCGCAGAATGGATGAATATTTCAGAATCAGTTTTCGAATAGATGAAAAAATGTCATAATCGCTCTGTGCGTGGATGAAAAGAGGCCGTCTTGACGGATTCTCCTTAGAGACGGCGATGTCCGGTAACCAGGGCGCTGGTTACCTAATAGCCTGTACACAAATACATACAGATTCGTATCTTATATATAAATTCACGTAATCTGTGCGTCTGTGACGGAGCTCGGGTGTGCAAGTCCGGCTGATCGGCCTTGGCTTGGCAAAAACGGGATTCGAAAAACGGAATTCGAAAAAACGGGATTTGAAAAACGGGATTTGGAAAGAACGAGATTCAGAAAAATAAGATTTTGAAAACGAGATTTGGACAAACGACATTCGGAAAAACGGGATTCGAAAAACGGGATTCGAAAAAACGGTCCCAACCCGGCAAAAACGACATTCGGAAAAGAGGATTCTGAAACTGGGATTCTGAAAACGGGGTTCGGAAAAACGGGATTCAGAAAATGGGATTAGGAAAAACGAGATTCGGAAAACAGGATTCGAAAAAAACGGGATTCAGAAAACGGGATTTGAAAAAACGATCTCGGAAAGCAAAAACGGGATTAGGAAAACGGGATTAGAAAAAACAGGATTTGGAAAAAATGGGATTCGACCTTCAAGCCAATCAGGTTCGACTCGGCAAAAATTGGATCATCTCTGTCTGTGCTCTGCAGTTGCAACTCCAGAGCTACAAGCGCGTGTAAGTATGCCCCGAGTTGGCGTGCCTGACCTGCCAAAATGGCCATCATCTGTACAAGATGTGGAGAAAGTGGGCAATTCTATGAAGGAAGATTTAGCCAAACCTGGCTACAAATCCAAACATGAAAGCAAAAAGCGTTCGGCATGGCTGGAGTGGTGTAGCCACGGGTTACCCACTAGTAGTACATAATACATACAGATTAGTATAGTACATAATACATACAGGGTTGGATAATATGCAAAAATGGCGGGAAATTATTAAGGCCAGTTCCCGCCATTCTCTGGACCAGGAAAGCGCGCTTGTCGCGTCGTCGAGAGCTCGCGCGAAATTCCGTTGTGCATCTCCCAGCGCTGAACTTCCAAGGGTTTGTCGTAGTGACTTTCAAGAGCTTTACAAGCAGCAGGGAAGCGATTATGGAGGAAGAGCAGGAGCAGAGGGATGTTGTAGCAGCAGCAGCAGCAGCACCCACTTCCTCTATTTCTCCCGGTCGCCTTTCCCAAGGTCTTGAGCTTTTTGTTTGCACTACTGTTGTTTTCAGTTTCTGGTTCTTTTTTATTTGTTTGTTTGCGTAGAAGAGGGGAGTACTTCTTGGGTGGCAAACGGTGAAAGCAAATCTTGAAACTGCTTTTTGTGTCTTGGGTTTTCAGGAGTGTCGTCGCCATTTCCTCCGATGACTTCCCCAATTTTTCACCGACGAGGGGAAACCCCGTCTTCAGCAGAGACACGACGCAACGGGAGGGTTAATACTACGCCGGCATCCGCCACGCGAGGAGGAGGTAGAAGAGAGAGGGAAAATGGCACCACCACAGCTCGCAGACGAAGTCGTTCTCCCAGCATTGCAAACTCAGGCTACAGTTCTCCTTATGATATGGCCACGCCTGGCACTCCTGGCACTCCTATTTTCAACCGTGGCACGTATCCTTCATGATCATCATCTTCAGGAAACCTTAAACCCCGCCCATACACCCATTCTCTCCGTTTGCATTGATGAAACTTTCTCTTTTATTAAAGCGCAACAGAGTGCTCGCCATCATAATCTGCCATCATCTATAGAAAGCATTATCCATGTCTTGCAAAATGGGTAGCAACTCGCCACCCACTCACTCATCTGGAATTTCTTAACTCCTGGTGAAGACCACAGTATTTCCAGAACCAGAGAAGTGATCTAGGAGGTTCCACAGGCAGGCCTAGACGGCGAAGACGCTCGACTTCTCGGGATCCAATGGATGTAAGTGGGTTCACAGGTTCTACAATTTCCTGCTCTTTTTGGTTCCAGTTTTATCTCCTTACCATGCATTGAGGGTTTGAAGGTGATGGAAGACAATCTGCTTGATGGTGCTTCTTTGTCCTTATCATGCAATGTTGGCCTCAGTTTCTTTTGGTTTTGTGTTTCTTTGCAGGCACGACCATCATCTGATGCAGAAGATGGACCTACCACTCTCTCATATGTCTGGGGCACCAACATCAATGTGCCAGATGTCACAAATGCAATTGCCCGCTTCCTCCAGAATTATAGAACAAGCCCTGAAGATATGGAGGCGAAATACATTCAGCTGATAGAGCAGGTGGGGTTTGGGATTTTGCTACAAAGCATAGGGAAACCAATCAGTTGTTGCCAGTTAGGTTCTGCAATTCTGCAAGAAACCATTGAGGGTTGGTGGTGGTGGTGGTGGTGGTGGTGGTGTTATGAAAGTGAATGTCAAGGATATGTCCCCTTTCACTATTCATGTGCTAACAATCAGGTGCACAACATGCTTCTTCCAATTATCAGGCAACAGAGAGAGAGGAGGATACATTGAACATCGATGCTTCAAATGTCTATGAACATGATCCAGATTTGTACTCAAAAATTGTGCGCTACCCACTTGACATCATACCTCTTCTGGACGTTGCTTGCTTGGAGGAAGCAGTTAAAATCAAACCAGACTATGAGAAGGCAATTGAGGTTTGTGATCTTTCTGCTTCTCTGCCAGGTTCTTCAACAGTCTCATTTCTTGGATATGCTGATGCAAAGAGTTATGTTAGAAAAGTCCTCACTGTCAACTGGATCAATGTCCAGCTGCAACTCAGTTTCTCTGCACTGGTTTTGTATGCCATTGACCTCCAGAGGCCCATTACCAGTAGCTGTTGACATCCATGGTGATGTTACAGTAGCTCATCAATGCTGTAGATGTTGTTGAAGACCTCTCAATGTGCATGTGACTGTCACTATTCAAACTGCTCCTGAATTGTGTTTGGTTTGATTTTGTTCTTCAGAATTGTGCTTTCCTTGTTTTCTTATTTGTCAATTTGATGTCAGATTGTAAACTCTAGAACTTGATAAAAAATCTGTGGTTGTTCATCCCCACTGTCTACTTGCTGACTTCATGTTCATGTTGGACTGTTAGGCTAGACCTTTCAACCTTAGGGAATCTGTTAACATGCGGGACCTCAATCCCTCAGGTACAATTGCCCAGAAAATTGCATGTTTCCAATTTTTCTTTGTTGCATACCATTCTCTTGAAGCCAGATCTTTTGAAGAATAGTTTTCACAAATCTGAGCTGCAATTAAGTGTCTGCTATGGCATTTGCAGACATAGACAAGTTGGTGTCAGTGAAGGGCATGGTAATTCGGTGCAGCTCCATCATTCCAGAAATCAAGGAGGCCTTCTTCAGGTGTTTAGTATGCAACCACTCACCCAAGATGCTTCAAGTAATCAAAGGTAAGCCAATCACCTATAGTTGAATGATCAGCTTCTGGCTCACCTTTCTTGTTACATGTCTTGTCTGGCCTCAAATTTTGTGTTCTTCTCTGGGCCCTTCATGCAGAAGCTCAAGCACAATCTGGCAGCTGTGACAGAGAATTGCAGTGAACCAAATTGTGATTGGGATTAGTACTTGAGAAATTGCAACATGCAATAAAGCCCATGAGCATAGACTTCAATGTGAGGATGGGGAGTGCAGGCTTTAATGCTTCCACAATGTTCACAGGTGTCATGATTGTTTCTAAGAGGATTGATGACGATGTGTAGGGAGGGTTGAGGAACCGACAAGATGTGAAAAACCTGAATGTGCAGCACGAAATTCTCTCGCTCTCATACACAACCGATGCACGTAAGTCATTTGACTTTTTTATCTCTGAATCTATCTTGCCTTTGCACCAGGTAGCAGGTATGGCGAAAACTGAATCAACTATTACTGTCAATGTGTTATTGTGGATATCTCTCGGCAATCTCTTAGATGAAGGTGTTGGTCTGATTTTTTGTTGAGTGAACTCACTAGGTTATGAGTGCACTGATTCCTGTCATGTCTGTTTGGATTCAGCCAGAACTGACACAATTGTTACTATAAAGTGTTTTGTGTGATTTTCTCTACACTCGCATATGTGCACTAGACAGCAATCAGTGGATTGTTGTGTTCAAAGACATCGTTTATGGTTTGCAGATTTGCAAACAAGCAAATAGTTCGGTTGCAAGAAACACCTGATGCCATCCCTGAAGGCGAGACTCCACATACTGTAAGCCTGTGCTTGTACAACACCATGGTTGATGCAGCTAAGCCTGGGGATCGCATTGAGGTATGTGTGACCCTTGAGTTTTTGCAGGGACATTAGCCTAGGGTTGTAGACTAAAATGCAAAGATATTCTTGAACAGAGAAGCCCATAGTGAGGACTGATTATCTGTGTTGCACCTCTGGACTCTGGTTCAGGTGACAGGGGTATTCAAAGCTATGGCCGTTCGTGTTGGGCCTAACCAACGGACACTGAAGTCACTTTACAAGGTGCCTAATCTTATGCATTCATTATCCTCAGTTAGGCAACACTGGCATCCAAGCTCATCAGGTTATTGTGATTGCTTTAGGTTAGATGTTTTGACATTGAAAAATCCAGATTTGTCACTTTGTATTTTTGGTATGTTCTTGGCAGACATATATTGACTGTGTTCATTTGAAGAAGGCTGAAAAGTCCCGAATGCAAGCTGAAGATCCATTGGAGAGAAACAGGGAGAGTGACAATTATGCATCATTTCATGAGGGTGATAGCTCAGATGCAGCAAATGAAGCAAAGGTAAGATGAGGTGCACTGCTAGCAAGTTATATGGTATGCTGCCCTTTGGTTAGCTTTTATGATTGGCTTATACATCTAGTGTCGAACAAAATAATTCCCAGACTGTGATGAACCACTTGACATATTCATGAAAAACCATGCAGATTGCAAAGTTGAAAGAGATTTCAAAGTTGCCTCACATCTATGAGCTCCTGACAAGATCACTGGCTCCCAGCATTTGGGAGCTTGAAGACATTAAAAAGGGGCTTCTTTGTCAGGTATGTCTTGCGACTCCTGATGATACTCTCAGGTTTTGCTGTTGAGCTTTTGAACTTTTTTCCACAAGCATGTTTGGAATGATTTTTTTATTAATTCTGCTTCTTCATTTCTGCAATTTTGTTTCCTGTTGCAGCTCTTCGGTGGGTCTGTCAAGAAATTGTCATCAGGGGCTTCTTTCCGAGGAGACATGAACGTGCTATTGGTTGGTGACCCTGGAACCAGCAAATCTCAGCTGCTCCAATATGTGCACAAAATTGCACCTCGAGGCATCTACACCAGTGGGCGAGGAAGCTCAGCTGTAGGATTGACGGCATATGTTGCCAAGGATCCTGAGACCCGTGAAACTGTAATCTTCAATCCTCTCACAGTGCTTTTGTGGAATGTACTTCACATCACAGGCTCTGCACTAAAGAGTGCAGATATGGATGACCTCTTATGCAATGTCTATTGGCTTACATCTTGCAGGTTCTAGAGAGTGGCGCACTTGTACTAAGTGACCGAGGCATCTGTTGCATTGATGAGTTTGATAAAATGTCAGACAATGCTCGTAGTATGCTCCATGAGGTACTCAACTTTTATCCTTTTGCTCGTCATTACATACTCCTGCACATGTTGGGAAATTTCAGCTGAACAAACCATTCATAACACATTGAGCTTTTTCCCTCTAGCAAACAGAAATTGGTCAGGACTAATGCTGAGGTACCTTGTGCAGGTGATGGAGCAGCAGACAGTCTCTGTAGCCAAGGCAGGTATTATTGCAACATTGAATGCCCGCACCTCTGTGTTAGCATGTGCTAATCCCAGTGGGTCCCGGTACAATCCACGCCTTTCCGTTATTGATAACATTCAGCTTCCTCCCACCCTCCTCTCAAGGTGCTAGTGTTTATCCTCATGTGAATTCAATCATGCTGTACTTGATGGCAATATTGACTAGACCTGTCTCGTCTGCAAAACAATGTGGTATCAGTGGTTCATGTGCTTCCATTCCTCTGGAACTTGGTATGTTTGCAGTACTTGATGCTGTCAGTATAGGTTTTGGATACTCCCATCTTCACTGTTGGCAATCTCTTGGTCGTGTATTGAAGGAGACCACTCATGCATGAGCACTGTGATCTTGTTGTGGAAGCAGATTTGATTTGATATATCTGGTGTTAGACAAACCAGATGAACAAAATGATCGCCGCCTTGCTAGACATCTTGTTGCCTTGCATTACGAAGTTCCTGAGGTCCTTTACTGCCCCCCATTATCCTGTGTATTTTGAAAGGTAATTTCAATCAAATTATGAAAATCTAGAGCTGGAGGGTGCAACAAAGACTGGCATTTCTCACAATCCTATGAATCAATTCAAGTCTCGTCAACATCTGTAATGATACTATTGTATTTGGGTTGCTTTGTAATGATATTTCTGCATAGTTTAATGGAAAATGAGTCCTCATATCTTTCTAGGAGTAATTTTTCCTTATCCTGCATTGGGGCATTCAAAGCTAGAAATGTACTTGTGAACCAGAACGACAAAATTGAGTTGTGAATGACTTTAGTCTTTTATCCTGAATTGGTGGGGGTTTATGCAGGCTCCAAAGCAGGAGGCTCTAGATCTTCCCACTCTTACAGCATACATCACATATGCACGTCAACATGTGCACCCCACATTATCGTCTGAAGCTGCTGATGATCTTGTCAATGGATACGTTACCATGCGTCGCAAGGGCAACTTCCCAGGAAGCAGCAAGAAGGTATGTCAAATT
Source organism: Sphagnum tenellum (assembly GCA_963921925.1). Taxonomy (NCBI): domain Eukaryota; kingdom Viridiplantae; phylum Streptophyta; class Sphagnopsida; order Sphagnales; family Sphagnaceae; genus Sphagnum; species Sphagnum tenellum. The sequence goes on along the minus strand of OY998158.1, from coordinate 11,813,122 downwards.
TGCTTGATATACCACTTGACCTTTGAGTATACAGGAATCCATGCCCTTCAAGAATATTTCCTCAGTGTTTTGTTGGGCAAGGCAGTTACATACTGTGGCACCAATTTGATGCCTAAGAATGCTGAAATTGGGTGTCACAAGTACATTGAGATATTCTCAAGATGTGCATTATTGTTTGCACTTGATCTATGACAAGATCTACTTTTTAATCACAGGTAATAACTGCCACACCACGGCAGTTAGAAAGCATGATCCGCATCAGTGAAGCCTTGGCCCGGATACGCTTCTCTGAAGTGGTGCGACCATACAATCCCTTTCTTTCTATCTCTCTTGCAAATCTTGGCTGGGTTTGTATGTGCTGGTCTGTGGCACACATTCGAAGTAGTCACAAGCATACACTAACCTTGATTTATCTAATGGCTTCAAACAAGTGGGCAGTGCCAACAGATCAAATTTTGTTGAAGTCTGCTATATTGCTGGCTTATTTCCTCAAAACATGGATTGCTATATCTGACAGGTTGAGCGATGTGATGCTGCTGAGGCAGTACGATTACTTGAAGTGGCGTTGCAACAGTCCGCTACTGATCATGCTACAGGTAAAACTCAACACAGGAAAGCTTCTATCTGCTGTGCAGTTCCTTCACATGAAGTAAAACATGTCTTTTGGGGGATTTCACCACAGGCACAATTGACATGGATCTCATTACAACTGGAGTGTCTGCAAGTGAGCGAACCCGACGTACCAATTTGATAGTTGCCTTGCGGACCCTTATTGCTGAGAAACTACCTCTTGGCAGTCCCCCAGCGAAAGTCCCTCAGGTACAGTAGATTTCCACCCACTAATTTTCTCATCATTATGTACCTGAAAGTTCCCAACGTTTTTACCATTGGTTTACCTGTAACAAGATAATGGAGCAATTGAGATCAGTATATCTATGTTTCATGTCAAAATCAGTTCTTTTGATGAATCTGCAGCTTTTGGAGGATATGCGGAAGCAAAGCACTGTGGATGTGAGCTTGCAAGATGTGAGATTCTATCTCTGTACTGTGCCAAATTGGCCTGCTTGCTATTCTGTCTGCTCTCTTTTGCCTTAACTCATCTGAGACTTTTATCTAATGCCAGTATGGATTTGAATGTCGAGTTGCAGCTTCGCAATGCATTGAGCTCCCTTTCAGGAGAAGGCTATGTAAGTATCCATGGGGACAATGTCCAAAGATTATGAACTTGAGAATCAAATTTGTCATCACCAGCCCAGCACGCCTTGGCAGAGAGTACATTACCCTCCCAAAGTAAGATAAGTCCCATACACTCAGTTTAGAAGCTAGGTTGTCATGCCAACTCCATCTGAGATCGGTCAATTTTGCCAAACCAGATTGTCTTTATCCTAGATGTGTTTTTAATAGTCCCAGAGTTTTATCAGTTACATGATCACTGTAAAGTCTGTCTCTTCACAGAACCAACATGAAACCAAAGGATTTGAATCACAAAATCATTTCTATACTACTACTGATATACACTGCCCTCTCTATGCTCTTATTTTAGATGATTGCTTTTATAATGAGAAGCTAAAAATGAAATGAAGTCTACCTTAACAAGCTTGTTCCTGCTTGAATAATGATGGTATTAATTTTTTATGTCTACTGCTAATATGTGACTGAGATTATAACCTTAGCTTCCAGTCTTCATGAGATTTGTGTCTTCAACATGCTATGGCAGTGTAATACCACTTCTCAGCACAAACCAGAAAGAAAAAGGAAAAAGAACAGAAAAAGGGTGGTTGTGTCACTAGAGTGGAGAAAAGAAAAAGAAAATCTTTAAATCGGCAACCTTAGAATTTTTTTGGGGCGCAAATTGCCATTGATAGCAATTCCAATTGCATCCGGTCAATAAACTACCTGATCTGCAAATCCCCCTTAAAATTGGAAATTGAATATTAACTGTCAGGAAAAACACGATGGTTCCTACTTGTAAATCCCCTTTTTTTTTTTCAAGTTACCTCTTTATATTGGAAATTTGTAATAGCCTGTGCATGAATTCTACGGTGGCCTATTAGCTCAGTTGGTTAGAGCGTCGTGCTAATAACGCGAAGGTCACAGGTTCGAAACCTGTATAGGCCAGAGAAGTTTTTTGCCCCTTTTCTTTAAACTTGTTAAAAGCAATAAACAGGGAGCACATGGATAAGAATTGTGTTTGGAATTTTGCAAGAAGGACCACACGACAGATTCCAAAAAATAATTCATTTACCAATTCCTGGTGATGAGTTCCCCTGGTGTTCGGGTACCGTTTAAACTCCTAATCGTAAACCCTATATTCATGCAGTCAACATTCTGACAAAAGGATGACCCATCCCTCTACACCTTTGGTCTTCACAGAGTGTTGGGTATCTCCCATATATGCATGGTTTGACAACCATCTGAGTACTTGTTAGTGGTCACAGAAATCCCAGAAACCTGTGAATACAAAATATCCTTTTGCCCCTTGGGTTCTGGTTATACAGCAACCCAAAGTTTCCAGAGATAGATACCCCATTGAAGCTTGATGCATCAAGACATTACTGAACTTTCTTCTTCTCCCCCACTAGTCAAGCTTTTCAGTCCCCCCACTCATCAACAACAATGCCCCCGCTAAATTAATTCCCATATTGAACTCCAGTTTCCTAGAACAATTCCCCTTAGTATCCGATTTTATTCACGAAATCCCTTACAGTCTCACACCCATTCTACACAGTTCCTAATTGCAGCAGAATTAGAGAGAAAACTGTTTTCCAGGTCCTAAGATCAGTCTTACTCCATCTGAAAACCACTCAGTTCTACATACAAATTCTGAAAACTTGTTAGCTTCTTGATTGCTAAGCTATCTTCTGCCAAGAGCATCCTCCTATTATGTTTGTTCCCGAGCTCAATCATCCACAAACCTCCGATCCTCCAAATATGTTGCCTCTAACTCTCTTTTACTCTTTTAATCTAAGAATGAGGATCAATTTAAGAAAAGCAGATATGGGCATCAGTAAAGATCAACAAGCATTTGAAGGGCCCATATTACACAGCAACTTCCAACCTTTCCAGATGCACCTCCCATTCTCCATTCTGATTTGTTACAGGCATTTTTGCTGTAGTTGAAATCTAATCTCAGTTGTTGGCCTCTGATTGTAGAAGCCAAAACATCAAACCCTTAAAATGCTTGATACACCAAACTTGGCCATTTTGAAATTTCAAGTAGGTACATATGTGCAGCAGTAATTTATATGTTTTTCGATTATGTAATATTGGTTTTGTGAGGCTTTTCCAAAAGCTTTTATGCTACTCTGCTGATGGTTGTAGAAGTAAGACATCTAACCTTGGTTGGGATTTTAATCCCTAAAAGCTTGGTAAGCCTAATATGGAATTTTTAGAATATTAAAGGGGTGTGGGCAATGGAAAAATTTATATAGATTTTTTTTTTTGATGATGCTAATCAGGCATTGCCAAATGGATTTGGATGAGGTTTGATAGGTTTGGGTCAAATAAATGCATGTATTGGGCTTCCAACCAGTCCAGCCTGCATTCAAGATTACACACCATTAGGGTGATGGGTATTGAAGGTTGGGTGATGTTTGAAAACTGATTTATGAGTTGATATAGAACACACACCTTGATTGCCATGGGTGCTCAAGATTAGCCTACTTTGGGGCTCCCCCCAGTTCTTGGTGTTTTGCAGCAAACCAGGTAGCCCTATAAAATACTTTTGTGATTGGCAATGTTACAGTTTGGGACTGGCAGCTAAGAGTGATCTCCTTAATTGGTGCAGAAGACAAATTATAGAGAATTTGGACTCCTAAATCTCTTTGCATGAGGGCTGACTCATGGTTAGACTCCTTATTTGAACAAGATGCGAAGGCCTTGGGCAAATGAGCACCCAAACTGGTGCCATGGTAAAACCCCCAAATTCATCTAAAATGCTTTGAAATATTATAAATATTCCATGCGTAGACTAAATTAGGGTCTCTGAGTCCAAAACTACTTAACATTTCTTGGGTTCATTTGGCCACTAAGAGACCTCACTCCAAGAAGAAGGTGGAGGTACCAGTGTGGGTGCTGGTTCACCCTGGCCAGATGAGAAAGCGGTGTAAGAGCATCTCCAGCGGTGGTCAGTATGTGATCCTGCACAGTACAAATGGATGAAGAAAAGCTAACATTATGCCGGTTTGACTCAGGAAAATGGTTTTGGCTCAGCATAATTGCTCAAGTTGCCGTGGCTGGTAAAAGGCTCAGCAGCGCTGTGCACCTGCAAAAAAGAGTGTAGTAAATATGATCTAACTGCTGCTGAGTGTTTCTGATTGGCCCATCATACTGATTAGTCCAGGTGGTTTGCTATTAGTAGTCCCCCAGCTATTTGCTGTGACCTTATTGGTGGGGTTGCAAAAGAGTACTGTACATAACTAAACTTGGATGTGAGAAATATTTTCGCAGGGTCACATACTGAGCACCGCTGAAGATGCTCTAAATGCAATCCACAAAACCTGGACAAATTCTAAGTGTTGGGCAAAAGCCCCTGGGTGGGGGGCAATTCCCAAAATAAGGGGGCCATTACATAATGGGGCCAATAGTTAAATGAGTCTGGTGACTGGTCCAGCTGACTGGGCAGTACTGGGAAATAATAGTGGATAGATGGTAATGCCCAAAATTTTATGTCCTTCCAAAGTGCTTATTGATTGTGCCAAGTGGCTTGGTATGCTAGTTCTTAGCGTCTTGTATAGCTCAAAATATGCTTTAGAATGATGGAACCCTGGTAACAAGTCCTTTGAAAGCAGCAAGACTGACAATGTGTGAACAAGTCCTTTGAAAGCAGTAAGACTGACAATGTGTGAACAAGTGCTTTGAAAGCAGTCAGACTGACGAATTGTGAACGAGTCCTTTGAAAGCAGTAGGACTGACAATTCGAGAACCTCTCAAAATCAAATTTTTATTGGCAGGGATGTGCATTTCTAAATACTCTTTAGTGGTGCTTTTTGACAGGCATTTCCAACTTTTGTACTATGGGTCTTATCGTCTTCTCCAGTTCTCCCAGTTTGATAGGGTGGCTAACAAAAAACCAACTTCTATTTTGGCAGATTCATAAAGCTCCTCCTTAGTCTTAGGCTCCACTCCCTATAGTTCACTCTCAGAATTTTTTTCAATTTTTTTCTTATTTTTTGTCCTCATTCTCTAGAATTTCATAAGATTTAATATTTAAATTATTTCTCAAAAAATCATAATCGACTTTAATTTGTTCCCAATAATATAATTATATATTAATATAAAATTGAAAAATTAATAATTACAAAATTATGTTCATTAAGAAGTTTAAATACAACTAGGAGGTGATTCCAAATGGTCATAACACAATCCTAATATGATTTTTAGGTCCTACATCGTCTAAGTTCTAAGTATACTTTTAATGGAGTTTGCCAGGGTTTCATCGTCTAAGTTCTACACACAAAATTGCAAGCATTGTGAAAGGCAATCATGTTGTTACCTCTTCACATAACAAAATTGATGAGTAAGCTCAGATCTCAATGGGCAAAAGCTATTCTAAAGTCATTCCAACGTAAGTAGTTTTACGTTCTTCCCCCTTTCTCCAATCCCCTTGTCCACTTCCCCTCAGTTGCTTATGTTTTGTCTCATTTCAATAATGTGATCATCATCAACAACTGAACCATGACAAAGCAATAGACACCCTCACCTCTCATCACAAATTCATATGCTTTGGTAATGAGAGGTCAGCATTCCTAGCCTTCCCTACACTTTAATTGAACCCTCACCTTGAATTGATACTAGCTGCATAGCAGCATATGACATCATATTTAAGAAAGGCAACATGTCTGTCTGTCCGTCCGTCCAAGTCCTTAAACCCATATCTAAAAAAAAACTCATATCTTTTCGTTTCAGGTCTTGCAGGGCAGTGTAACTTCCTCCTCCTATCCCTGGCAACAAAAAGAAAAAAAAACACTGCCCGTTCCTTGTGTAACTTCCTCCTCCTGTCCTTGGCGGCAAAAGGAAAATTCGAAACAGGGCAAGGCAGGGGCGGGGCAGGGCAGGGCAGGGCAGTAAAAAATAAAAAGTAAAAACTAAGAAAAAATAAAAAACAGTGGCCGAAGGTTACAGGCACCCACGGGGGACTTCATAGTGGCCTTCGGCCATGGGCACCCACTAGTTATGATTATTGAAGGTAGTCTATCACATCCCCATGTTAGGAAGTCACCTTTTGTATTATCTTTGAACTCTCCTACCCAATGAATCCAAGTATTGACCTGCTTGAGACTTCATATCCAATATTAAATCAATCCGATCCTTAGTTAATGCCTTTGATGATGTTATATATCAACCAACAAAGCATATACTTGCCCAACATTGATTTGTACTTTGTATGCTGGTAGGAGTGTGGGTGCTAGTTGACTTAAGGGACATGCAACTAGAAAACGTAGTTTTTTCCTTCTAGAGGAAAGGGGAATGGGGCAGATTTTTTTGCTGGATTTTGGTGTTTGGAATGTCATCTAAATTGGTTTCCAACATACCAAAGTTCCACTCTTTGTAACCATAGGTCAGTCAAAAGTGAGACATTACAATCATTCTATTCTGGGAGTGTCCAAAATGTGAACATATTTTGGGAGATGGGCTATTAGAAGAGAGTGAATGATCACAAAATGATTTTTTTTAAAACTTGGGGTGTCCAAAAAGCTGATCTATATCTTTTAAGGAAGGTAGTATTTTGCAAACCCTAATTTTCAGAAAACATTCAACCTCTCAAAATTATGGCAGGCTTTTCCGCCTGCCCACCCTTCTCCAGCCACTAAAAAAAAAAACCTGCCCTACTTTTCCGAGGATGTGAGAGTCCATGGCAAAAGATATCCTGGGAGATATCAGTGCTGAGTTCTAATGCTTGACAATGGTTGTCTAAGAGCATCTCCAGCGGTGCTCAGTATGTGACCCTGCGAAAATATTGTTCACATCCAAGTTTAGTTATGTACTCTTTTGCAACCCCACCAATAAAACTGAAACTGGGACAGCAAATAGGTTGGGAACGACTACTAACAAACCACATGGAACAATCATTATGATGGGCCAATTAGAAACACTGAGCAGCAGTTAGATCATATTTATTACACTCTTCTCTGCAGGTGCACAGTGCTCCTGTGCGTCATACCAGCTGCGCATTTATGCAGAGCCAAAACCAATTTCCTGAGTCAAACTGGTAGAGGTTGGATTTCCTTCATCCATTTTTACAGTGCAGGATCACATACTGAGCACCACTGGAGATGCTCTAAGCCCTAAACCTACACAAATGAAGGCAGGTTTTTATGCCTACACAGTTATAAATACATTGGTCATACTCGAAGCTTCTGTAGTATTCATGTCTGTGCGGCTACAGCGTCAAGAGGATCTTTGATGAGAGACCATAAACACACAGTCCAAGCACAATCAAGAATTGCATCCTGAGTACAATAAGAGAATAAGAACAGATTTTGTCTTCAGAAAAGAAGGTTCCCCCAGAAGCCAACATCTTGGGGGCAACTAACTTATTTGAGTCAAAAAACTTGTCGCAATGAGTCAACCTAAGTTAAGAACAATTCTTATGAAACAATAATGCCCACTTTAGACGAGGGTCTAGGGTCCAATTTCCTAGGAACCAATTTGGACTGATTTTAAGCAAATTGAATCCTTGAGTTAGGCTATACCTTGGTCCCTTGGTTCTCCAAATCAGGAGCTCTCCTTTTAGCACTAATTTTTTGGTCCGAACCAATTGATTTTCCCTCCAAAACAGGTGCCATGTAGGTTTAGCCCCAGTTTGCCACTTTTTGGTCTTGAACCCTCATCTAAAGGCCTTTAGATAAAAAGTTATCAATAAAATTATGATATATTTGAAAAAAAAATTATAATATAAATTCCTAAGTCAAATGAACATTAGGGGGGTGGGGCAGGCACACTCAAATTCAATCTGCATATAATCGGACGTGCGAAGAAAGGGGTGTGAATTTAACCAGAAAAGGTGTCAATTAAAAATATTCCCATATTATATACTAAATAATGATGTTAGCTTCTTTCCATTTTACTTTCAGGTTTTTTGTACGCTAGGCAGGTATATATTTCATGCTTCCAACAATTCCACAAAAAGAAATCAATTACTGCCTAACTGGGGGCTAGGTACTACAGAACTGTTACACAAGTGGCACTTTACATCAGGGGCATAATTTGATTTCGGTGAAAAACTGGGTACCTAATGACTTTTTATGATGATATCCATCTGCATGATAAAAATGCATCTGGATGTTTTATGCATGGGGCTGGGGGGATATTTATAGAAGCCCCCATCCCCTTTAAAAAAGAGTGAACCCACAAGGGCACCGTGCAGGATGGATGATGTATGGACTAAAGACACTTTCCATTGTATTCCTGGCACATAGCTATCCAGGGTTGTTAGCTATGTACTAACCATGCACATGCATCTATGGGCCCCTTGGTCCAGCACCCACCAGTGCACCAGTTGAGGGATGAGTCTGTTCAAGTTGTTTTTGGATGAACTTAGACTAGGGGACTTTTTTTTTTCCCCCCCTTTCCTTACCTTACCATGCCCCTCAATTTCAAACCTAAACACCTACCTACCCCCTCACCTCTCTTCTTCTTCATTATTTTTCCTCTTCTTCTTCCTTTTGTCTGCTTTTCCTTAGCAACAGCGCTGTAGTAGCCCCTTCACCATTGCTGCCAAAGGAGGAGCCGTGCTGCAAAATTGTAGTTTCTGCCATCGCTACCAAAGCTGCCTCCGCCATTGCTCCAGTGCATCACCATCGTGTGTGTGTGTGTGTGTGTGTGTGTGTGTGTGAACCTGAGAGAACACAAAACCAAAGAGTAGTAGGGCACACAAAACCAGAGAGTCACGAAGCAAAGCATGTTGTTCTACCTTGCCATCGCCACACATAACCACAGTTGCAAGGCAGAGCAGATTTTTCTGCCTTGCCTTGCCATCACCACAGGGCAGGGCAGGTTTTGTCCAAGTTTGACTTGCACAAAAAACCAAAGAAAAGAAGGGCAACGCATGTTTTGTCCTTGTCTACCCTCTGCTACTATCGCCAGAGAAGACCATAAAGAAACAAGGCAAGGTAGGCTCTATCCATGTCTACCCTGCCCTGCCCAACCATTTCCAAAGAGAAGAAAGGCAGGCTTTATCCCTGTTTGCCTTACCACACATCTCACAGACCTGATCAATTTTATTTTCGTTCTCCAATATGGTGCAAAGGTGCAAAAAAAACACAGAGAGGCACCCTGAAAACCCCCCATCCTTATGGGCAACCTAGAGGAAGATGCTTCTAGTGGTGTGATTCTTCAAGTTGATGCAACTAATGAACTATCAAACCAAGAGCACGAAGTTGAAAAAGTCCTTTCAACAGCCCATGATGTAATATTTTTGGAGGTCTTTCCTCCTCTTTAAATTGCAAGGAAGGGTGGTTAAATGGGTCAAAAAGGGTTTGAAACGATTTTGAAAGGTGGAAAGTACAAGGAATCATATGCTGTAAAGTGGATACTAACTACACACCAAAAGAAGGTGAATGAGTCCATTGCTAAAAAAGGGAAATCTTGAGTACCTTTCAACTTGTGAAGCCTTGACATCAAAATCGACAATGAATGCCTGCATATGGAGTGATGCATCATCAATTTTGGGATGGAATGAATGAAAGGCAATTACTTGTGCATGAGCAAAATGTTACATTGGAATGAGATTGCCAGGAGGAAAAAGCACAAGGGCATCAACAGGTTTTTAAATCACATTTGGTCAAGTTTGCTTTAAAAATCTTGTTGAAGATTTTGGGGATTTCTAATTGGGATGTGATACATCCTTTGAGATACATTCTCACAAATTGAAAAGATGAAAAACTTGGTGACACCATCTTTCAATGCAAGTTATCTTATGCAAGGAGGGCAAAAGTGGCATGGAATGCCACTTAATGGGAGTAGGAATTTACAGGTCCATTCGACTTGGAAAGATGTAGGTTATTTTTTATTTCCATGCATAAAAAAGCAATCACTAATGGTGTTTATTTTCAAACCCTTTCATTATTTAAAGTTCAATTGTTCAATTAAAGTTTGTAAATGATTTTTTTTAAATGTGCAAAATTTTGATTTAGGTTGCGTGGAATTTTTAAGGATTGATTTGTGGCAGATGCAATTTTTTTTGTTATAAGGCATCACCAAATGTACACTCACCATCACGCAATAGAATTGGAGGAGATGGCCAAAGCTTATTGCCAAGTTCATGGTTTTAACGATGATGGACATTTTTGTACTAATTGATGTGAATTACTACTTTTTATATTTTGGATTTTTCATGAATCTTTTTTGCATTTCTTAATTGAATGTTTCATAGGCCATATTAAACAATTATTTTGAATCACCTTGTTTTCTAATGTAATATTTTAATGTTTTAACCCTAATATACATGTTTAAAATAATAAACCCATAATACCTCCATAAACACCAAAAATTCACTAATACCAAAGATGAAATATCCATTCTTTTGATTTGTTTGCTATTGGATAAGTATATTATATGCAATATTTGCATATCATTGATAAAACACATATTAAAATTTTCTTTTTCAATTACAATATTTACATGGGGCTCAAAGCACACACTAGATTTTTTTCCTTTTTTCTAATACTTGCATGGGGGCTCAAAACCCGCATTTAAATTTTCCTTCTTAGTTGCAACACCGACATGGGGGCTCAAAACACACATTGGTTTTTTTCTCCTCTTTCACAATATCCACATAATGGTCATATAAACTCATATGTGTTCCACACATTCAAGCATTTTAATATGGTGGATGCAAGTATTCCATTCTTGAATGGGAATTCATTTAAAGGGGTTTCAACCAATAGACAACTTTGTCAACAAGCCCTATGTGCAAGTATTACATATATATTTTTAAAAATTATGAGATTAAAGTAGAAGGTTTAGATTTAAGGTTAGGCTTAAAACTTTAAGATTTGAGGTTAGGTTTTAAGTTTTAGGGTTTTCATTTAGGCTTTAGGTTTAGGTTTTATGGTTTACAATTTGGGGTTTACATAGAAGGTTTAGATTTAAAATTAGGCTTTAGGTGTTAGGATTTAAGGTTAGGCTTTAAGTCTTAGGGTTTTCATTTAGGCTTTAAGTTTAGGTTTTAGAGTTTACAATTTGGGGTTTAATTAAAAGGTTTAAATTTAAGGTTAGGCTTTAGGTTTAGGTTTTAAGGTTTATAGTTTGGGGTTGAGGTAGAAGGCTTACATTTAATGTTAGGCTTTAGGTTTTAGGGTTTTCATTTAGGTTAAAGGTTTAGGTTTTAGGGTTTACAATTTGGGGTTTAAATCAAAGGCTAAAAATTAAGTTTAAGCTTTAGGCTTAAGGGTTTCCATTTAGGCTTTAGGTTTAAGTTTTAATGTTTAAATTTCGAGCTTAAAGGTAAAACATTTAGGTTTAAGGTTTTAATTTTATAGTTTTGGTTTCAAGATTTTGGGTTTAATTTTTCAATTTAAAAATTAGGATTTATGTTTTAAGACTAGATTTTAATGTTAGGTTGTAACTTTTAGGGTTAGGTTTTTAGTTTTAAATTTAGGGTTAGGCTTTAGGCTTTAAAGTTGGGTTAATGTTAATTTGTAGGTTTATGTTTTAAGTTTTACATTTTTGGGTTTATGCTTTACATTTAGGCTTTAGGGTGAATTTGTGGGGTTTACAAATAGTCTAAAAATGTCATGATAGTTTTATTATTATTTGTAATCCTTAAAATTATACATAATCATAAACTACTTAAAATTAAAATTTACATAGTAATAACATATCTACACTAGACAATTTCAATAAGGTAATAAAAAAATATTCATAATCAAAAGATGACAATATTTGTCATTTATGTTGACCAATGGTGCAATAGTTAAGGACTTGAATTTTTTTCAAAGAGGTGAAGGGTTCAAGTCATCATACTTGCCCATGTGTCGTTTAGCTCGCCTAGGCTAGGTGGCTTACCAAACTAAGTTACATAGAGTAGGCCACTACATGTGTAACCATTCATTGGATGAGAAAATAACAAAATTATATATATATATGCTATACTTACATATATCTTAAATTTTTTGTTTCATGAATGTGGGTATTGCATATGGTTTTTTGTAATATTTACATTCTTTTGTTTGGTGATGTGGATTTGTTGATGTAAGAGCAAATGTTTAATACCTATATGAATGGGAAATGCATAATAATTTATAGTACCTTTCAATTACTTTTCAAATAATCAAAATATGGAAATAGGTCCATTTTCACAAATGAACAATACATGTATAATGCAATTTTGGGAAGTAGTCATCCGATCGTTTGTGTTCCAATTGACTACATGTGCCTTTTCAAATATTGTATTACTTGTATTTTCCAAACATAATAATATATTAAGTTATTGATTACTATTAAATTATTGATGATAATTGCATTGAAAAAGAATGACTAATAATAAATATTAACACTGTTACATTTATTAATATTTCATTTTAATTCTTTTTTTTATATTGCTTATTTTTACTAAGACATTATTATGTTACTAAAATTATTAATTACACAAAAAAAGATTAACAAGCATTAATGATTCTCTTATTAATACTAAAACTTCATATGTGTTTGATTAATAAAGTAACATTATTATTTTTTGATATTTATCCATTTTTTAATATTGAATTGTATTAAAATAATATTAAAATAATATTGTTAACAACTATGTTTAACTAAATATAATGAATAATGATAGATAATGATACTATTACGAGTATATTCTTCACTAATAATTAATTAAATATTCTAATTTATTACTAATAATAATAATTATATTATTATGATAAAAGGGGGAACTATTAGTGGATAATCATTAAAAATAATATCATTATTTAAAAAAATGTTCTTAATAAATTTTCATTATTATAGATATTATTGTTAATATTTTTAGTTAATATGTAAGATACTTATAAAGTAACTAGTGTTATTTAGGCTATATAACTATGTAGGTGTATAATAATATAGTAACACAATCTATAATATTCAAATAATAATTATTAATATATTATGATATATCACCATCATTTTTTTATTAATAGTTATTTGATGTATAATAATTTTTAGTTTATCATGTTATATTATTAGTACCATATTATTATTTTATAGTGTGTCAAGGCCACATAACCTTTGGCTTAAACTAAATGACACCTTTGAAATGGAATACTTGCATATGGGCCTCCTTAATTCACACTAGACGTTAGGTGCATTACGGAACAAAACCTATCTAGAAGCCTATTTAAACAACATTATAAATTGGTTCCAATAACAATATCTACATATAGTCTTCTTAATACATATTGGAAAACAGTGCCCCAACTATAATACCTACATCACAGAACCTAACCAACCTTATGAATTGATTGTAATACTTGCATATAGTGTTCTTAAAGCACAATGGAAATTTATTCCAACAACAATACTTACATTTTCATGGAAGACCTTCCTTTTATCTACCATGTTTTTAATTTTTGGGTATTATTGGTGTTGTCATGTTGATTATATTTGAATCACAATGGGCCCACAATTGGATAGTCTCCATTACTTATGTTTGACATTGTGGGGTTCATGTTAACATAAAACATATGCCAAGGACAACCAGTTCCCTTGCAATGCCCATTCACATGTGCAACCTAAACATTCTATAAATGGGTATTCCATTTTTTACGCCACATTAGCAAGACATTGATTCCTTATGATCCAATAACCATTTGATTCAATTGATGGTTGGGATATGTGCATGAGAGGGATTTATGTTGCCTTTTTTGCATTCATTTTCACAAGACATTGCACAACCTACTTTTTTATGAACCCCCTTTTGTTCATTTCATATGTGTGCATGTAATGTCATACAATTGTTGTTGTTAATTTCCAAACCAACCAATCAATTCAATGCCCTCCAAGACCTTTATTTTCAAATGAAAAGCAACAATTTAAAGCACCATGGTAGGACTCAATGTTTGTTTGTGTATCTTGGTTGGAATGTGGCATGCATTGGAGGCCAATCATCCACAACTTTAAAACACAATGCATAGTACAATATTAATTAAATCAATGTTCTAGTTAATAGAACATGATCATACCCATTTAAGGGGATGTAAAAATATGAAACTATGATCAAACAAACATGTTTTCAAAGACTAAAATTGAAAATGAAGTCTCAATATTTTCCTTGGGCTTGATGGACATATACATCACATCGTGTAGGCCATGAATGATTCTTCTTTGAACTTCAAGATCTTTGATCTTCTCCATTGTACATAAGCATTATGCCTTGAATACATGCCATGCACAAAGGAATATAGGGATGTTTTTCATAGCCCAAATAATTTTAAACATTCACACACAAATCACACTAACTTTTAGCATTAGCTAGATATATAAGTACATTGTAAGAGGGTAAAAGTACACCATAGTGGACAATTTTGGAAATCATAGTGGCAAATTTTTTTAATGAGTCGAGTATTGTTGCATTGTATTAAAATCTATTTGAAAAACTTGGTAAAACTAAGATGAAAAATTGAAACCTACATTCTAATCTTTCAAACCCAAAAAAAGAATTACCAAAAGCAGCTATCATGGATGTCCCAATGTTCAAATTGTTTAATTTAGCCACATCTAGAGAAGTTAGAAGTTTCACAAATTTTGGACTTTGGAGCATATATAGTTGTTAAAAAGAAGGTTAGGACTTGTTTTTAGAAGATATTTAAGCAACCCATCTTGTTGCTCAAGACAAGGTACAATCTTACACGAAGCAAATGCCAAAAGATGATTTCATTCCCCTTGCCATAGAGACCTACGGTTGTTTCCATTTTTGTTTTGAGTCTTTTTTGACTTCTTGTGTACATACTTGTATAGCTTGCCATCAACAATCTTCCTTACTACCTTTGATGCTTATATTTCATTATAGGCAACAAATGTCGATAACCCTACAACGTGCGCAAGCCATCACAACTCTTCAACAAGTTAGCATGCTTAATCATAGTTCTTCATCTTTCCCACACATACTAGCTAATGCACCTTCATCACTAGCTGATTTGTGGCAGAGGATGCCATTTTAACATTACATCTTCCATTTCATTACTACTATTTTGATGGTCTTGGTTTTCCTTTCGTGTGTTTACATTTACTTAAACATGCCTTGTACTTTTTGTGGATGGATTTCCATCCTTTTATATATATATATGGTTTCACAACTTGTCATATCTCAATTATTCAACAAGTTTTATTTCATGGTATAAAATAAATAAGCCAACTAAAAGGCCTAATAAGTTTGTGTTGATTATAATAGTCATAAAAACTTGTCCACACTAGGTATTAAACTTGACTATAACATTGTTATTCTCTATTGGGAAGTGATAAGACAAAAGGACTATCACTTTTGGATATGGTTCCAACTTCTTAACTTCCAAGGGAGATTTATTTGTGTTATCAGTGCACACATAAATAGGTTGAAGTTTCATGTGGTCAGATTTTGTAATAAGGATTAATAAAATAAAAATAAAATCTGACTCTAGTATCTTACCTTGTATAGTGAGCAAACACCATCATTCCTTTGTCTTATAGACAATTTGTGCTAGCAAATTCTAGATCCTCTAATTTTGTTGTACTCCATATGCTTGAAGTACTCTTGTCAACTTGTACATTTTTCATTCATGTACGTCAATAGAAGCAAACCTTCCAAACATCACATGCAAGACATTTGAACAATGTGTCTATCACTTAAGAGATAGAATCCATACAACTTACTCCATAGTCCATATCAAAAGAGCTTTGTCTAGTATTATTTAAAATTGAAAGTAGATGGAATATCGTTGGCATGCATGCAATATAGAGAGAGGGCCAAGAAAGAGCAGCAAATGAAAGGCATTGTCCATTGTCCTTCCTATTCATAAATTTGTGACACAATTGTGTGTTTTGCACCCTTTCTATTTGCAAGTGCCTTATAAAGCATAGGGTTTCTTGTACTCTAAGATGTACCTCACGAATCTCATACATATTCAAAGTATGCTAGTTTTTGTATGTACTTTAACGAGCAAGCAACTGACCATTATCAGGCTAAGCAGGCTGGTGCCTGCCACTTATGCTGGGTGCTACCCAGCTTGTCAGGGCGGCTTAGCTAACACAATTGGCAAATGTGAACCTGGTTAATTGTGTTAACATCTTTGGCCAATGGTTATGATGCACAATGAAACGACTATGTGAAATACATAGGAACTACATGGGAGCATGTGAATGACAAAGAAACAACTTACATGGGAACATCATGTGAATTATTTTGTGAAACTTTTAGAAATGTCACTACAACATGGGATTGTAAAGACCTCCAAATTCACCTTTGGAGGCAACGTTATAGAGTGCAAATTTAAGTATTTCAGTACCACATCCAAATTCAGTGTTAACATTTGTCTCTCCCTAACCCATAAATAATATTGAGTAATATATACTGAAAGAACATTTATATGTCACGTGTGAGTCAATCACTAGGGCAGACCAATTGCCACTAATCAGTAGAGGAATCCCTAAAATCACCTTGTCTTCACCCTATCTTTGGGCCTCCTTTAACCCCCTAACTAAGGAAGATGTTAAATCGGGCAAAGAAATTTAAATGCAGTGAGTACAAAGAGTACTGCTGTGATTTTTTCCCCAAGTCTGCCATTCGCCCCCATTATTTTTACCTGGTAATACCTAAACATGTTTTGGTTCCATGTTTGAATTTTGGACATGTTATGAGTGTTAGGGGTATGTAACATGTCACTGCACATGTTATGTGCTTTTGGAATATGAATAACATGAAAGGTTATTAATGTAAAATGTGCCCAGGTATCATCTAATTGTTTTTTTAGTAAATATGAATGGGGCAAAGGGCAGACTTGGGGGAACAAATTGCAACAATACTTTTGTACCGATTGCATTTAATTTCTTTGCAGGATTTAACATTTTGCAGGGAAGCTCTGTTTATCACAAAAATTGATGGTTTTCTGAATTTCACCCCTGGTGAATGTTAATTAATGTACTGTTTTTTTTGGCAGGTTTTTTTTTGATCTTACACTGTTTATAAGCAAACTCATTGTTTTCCTTGTTTTAATGAATAACTCTAATGTGTAGCCAATTAGCCATGAAACCCTGCCAATCATAAATAAATCAAAGCACTCAAAAAAAGGGGGAATACAAAGAACAAAATGGTAAGACCCACGTCCAAGAAGGCAAGAAAACCACCTAAGGAGGTGAATCACAGAGGGAACATCAAGTTCCCAAACCCCCTCTTGTTGCCAGAAGCATTTAAAATAATGAAGGGGCAGGACCTTCTGAAAGGAGGCATAGCGTTGAAGAACCCTCGCTTATTGCAACAGCCTGTCTCAAAATAGAGATCATCTGTGTACATTCTAACATCACTGACACCCTCTGCCTATAAAATGAAAATTTGTGATGTCAGCCAACTAAGAGTAGTGAACTCTTTTTTCCGATGTTTTGAAACCTCCAAGTACAATTGCCGTTTTCACATCATTGAGCTTTCACCTCACCTAGAATTTGAGAGAGACAAATTTTGAGGTTCAGTCTGGGCCAAGTTTAGCACACAGTTTTGTCAGGACTCTGCAGGGTGTTTTTTTTAGTAAATGCAGATGTCGCAGAGGTGGCGATCTTAATGCAAATCTGGTGGACTTATGGCGATAAGAGAAAGATGACAAGAAATGTGCTGCACTTAGTGGCTGCAACCATATTCAGCATTCCTTATATGAGGTACTGGCTACAAGATCAGTGAAGAAGGTATTCAGCTGGCGATGCCCTTTCAAACTGTCAGAATGAAAAGCAACAGAAAAAAAAGCAACCACAGAGTTCCCAGTAGGGACCCTAAACCAGGCCTCCTAAAATGTGGCATTTTATTTTTAAACGCCACATTTAGATAATTTAAGGTTTCCTGGACGCCGAAAATAAGAAGTGAATGTTTTGTCTGGAAACGCTACATAATCACTAGAGTCTAGTTCCGCTAGCAGGGCACTAGACTGATTTTTTTTTTCTACCAGCTACTCAGGCTGCCATCGACTAGACTAGTTTCTTTCAGGGACTTTAAGGCTTCCAGGGACAGGACTGGTACCAGCTACTGGGGGACAAGGCCCAGCGGACTCTTATTACTCGGGATTAGAGTCTTAACGGTTACTTATGTCATGAAAATTGATTAAATTCAAGGCAATTTGCCACTTTTTATTTATTGCCGATTTTGAAGATTTTTGGACACCGAATTTAAGCTAGAAGCGATAAAATCGGCGTTTGCCATATCTTAGGAGGCCTGCCCTAAACCCTTTCCGCCAGCAGTTGCTTCTGTCCTTTCTCTCCCATTTGCTTCCCAAATAAAGGTTGACTACTCATTATCCCTTTGCACAAGGGTACTGCACTAATGTCCATTTGTTGACAGAGGAGTAACACCAACAACATCCACACAAAAAGAAAACTTGGCCATCATTTTTATACTATACTTGGGAGGAAAAAATATTATGTTTGCATGATATTATACTTCTTAAAAATCGAAAACTCTGCTGGGATCTCTACATTTGTCGCGCACGTGAAGGAAGAAGCGCAGCACACTGCTGCTCGAGAAGCAGATCTGCCCCTGATCTTCCCCTAAACCTGGCCGGCGAAAAATCTTCACTTTCCGCTCGGTCGCACACACGGCATACGTCTGCCTGCCACTGTAGCTCCCTTCTGGCCGGCGCCCACGAACTGCGGCGCTCCGTTTAGCACGCTGCCCGAGTCTCTCACGAGTCTCACCGTTCGCCTTCCTGCTCACCTGTGCTCACCTGCCTATCCTTCATAGCCCTGGGAACATAAGGATTTTGATAGAAACTTGATGGGAATAAAAATAATTTGATGGCCTGCACAAGAGGAATTTGATGGAAATTGCTTAGGAACTTGATGAGACAAAAGGATATTGATGGGTTATTGATAGGAACAAGAGGAATGTGATGGGAATTTGATGGGAACAAAAGGAATTTCAAGGAGCAGGCAGGCAGAACCCAAGGTTTTCATAATCATGTGTACAACCCATCTAGTGTTTGTTACCAATTAAGCATATTTGTTCTTGCACTTTTGTACATTATAGATGGAGCAGGCATTGGGTTTTCATTAACAATTGTTGAAATTTTAGTAGTGTACCATAGCCTAGGGTCAGTTTCCACATTGACAAAACCAATGATTGTTTATTTTCAAAAAATGAATTTTCTTTTTAGTTTTAAAATTATTGTTATTGTCATCATCTACTATAATATTGTGATATGAGTAGTGAAATTATTCAGAGTATAGTCTATGATAAATATGATTATTTTCAACATGTCAACTTCCTATTTTCAAAAAAAAATCATTTCATTATTTTGGGGATTATTTAATGACGAAACTGACCTTAGGAAAAGGTATTCTCTTGTTGCTCCTCACATGTAACCTCATGAGGGATCTTTTGACCCACCAAATGGGATCTTGATTTCCTTTCTAAGGCTTGTAGCATTTTAGGTTTTAGCACGTACAATTCAAGTGCGTGGTTTGAAATTCCTGTTCATTAAGCGTATTGTTTGAACTTATTTATAAACTGAAAATGTGCATGGTAAACGTTTACAATAATTCATTATTGACACGAATGTATGTGTTTTGATGATGAAAAGTAAAAAAAATCATCCACACATCCAGCAAAGGTTATGCGATCCATCCTGTCCATAAGGTGCTTGTTGGATATGCTCAATCATATACTCATTCAATCCATTGAGAGAAGGCTTCCACTATTGGTAGCTAAGAAAGTGTGGTCAAAACTGAAATTCTCGGCTATGGTTATGCATGGTGAAAGGTAAAGGGAGGAAGAATCAGAAGGTAGAGAACCTCTGACCACCAGTTTGTTTGTGACGGAAGTGACACAACGAATCAGGATCTCACTTTTAGGTAGACACCAACCAAGGATAGATAGGGCATCTCACTTGCATGATACTCATTGTCACCACTTTCTTCTGGAAAAAGTGGAAGTATATGCCTCTAGAAACATGTGCATGGTTCAAAAGAGAATTGCTCTCCATTGGGAAAGGGAAAAAGTGCATGTTATTCGTGGTACCTAGAGAAGTCAAATTGTTCCAAGGGGGAGTTCCAAAATAATGGATGAATAAATTTTTTGCATGTAATGTTGAAAAAAGAAAGTGGAGTAGAAACTTCAGAAATGTGCAAAGAGGCCCACATTTTCCACCATTTGCGCCAACAAGGCAGGGGATAACCAACGTGACCAATGGCAAAGTCCTGGATTGGGTTCAGATCCTTCTTGGGACAAGTGGGTTTCCTTAGTTCCGGATTCTATTCAGATTATTCTTAGGACAAGTGGGTTTCCTTAGTTCCACATTCTCTTCAGATCATTCTTGGGACAAATGGGTTTCCTTAGTTCCAGATTCTCTTCAGATTGTTCTTGGGACAATTGGGTTTCCTTAATTCAATTAACATCTATCATGGTACGCTCAGAGCTTTGTCAGATTACAAGCCTAATATGCCACCCTTACTTAATCTACTTCAAGTTTGGGATTTGCCTTGGAAAGAATCCACAATATTTATTTAGGTCATCTCCACTTATTCCCCTTTCCGATATTTAAACTTCTAGAAAAAAAAGGTCAAGGAGGGCCAAAAGCAACAAATATTAGTTAGGGACACATTTGAAGTGCCATTCCACTACATTGTCTACATAGAAAATCATTTTGAGATCAGATTCTGCCAATAAATTTTCAGGCATCTTACATTGCACAAATGATTTTGAGGGAAGATTCTGCCAATAAATTTTATTTGGCATCTTGGAGTTTAGGGTTTGATCTTCTGTAAGTGCCATATAATATAGAATCTGCTACTTTTTGACAGGATTTATTGTGCTATATAAAATTATGCAAATAGAATCTGCCTCAAAAAGCCTTTATGTGAGGGAAGGTGACCCCGCCCCTTTGAGCATATCCTGGCCCTCAGTCTACCCTTAGGGTTCAGCCTACTGGCCACACCTTAAGGGCCTACTGGGGTCCGGAATGCGTGCTAAGGGCACCTTCTCTAGTCCTGAAAGTCAGATGGAGCTTAATTAAGCCCTTTTTCAAGCTCATTAATATGGGTGAAACGCCAGTCCCTCTTGCAATAGAGAAATTCTGCTCTTAAGGGTACCTCCACATAGACTAGAATTTGTTCCGAGGAGAAAAGACAGAGGCTTGGCAATAGAGTTTTCCTTTAAGTCATCCTGTCTTCACCCTCATCCTGTCTTCACCCTGTCTTTGGGCCTCTTTTCACCCCCTATCCTCTCTTTGAGTGAGGTACGCAAAGTAAGGAAGTTTTATTAAATCTGGGTATGAAATGCTGAAACTCAAAGTTAGATGCACAAGGTTCGAGGTAAATATAGTAGTTGTACATGTAGGAGCAGTGAAAAAATCGTAGTTATAAATAAAGGAAATGCGGATCAAAACCGAATGAAACTCAGTTTGGCACAAAAAGTGGTGCATTTATGAGTTTGACCCCTTGAAGGCTAACGTACTTTTTTGCTGGTTTTTTTTTAATCTCACCCGGATCTGGACCAAACTCAGGGTACTGGTGCCGTGTTTTCCTGACTTTACCGAAAACTCTAACATCTCATCTAAAAGCAGTGGGGGTGGTGTCATAAGCGGAGCTACTCACTACCGAAAAGCAATTGGAAACTTGGTACAACATTTGTACTATGTACATGTTGAAGCCATGAATATCCCTTGTAGCAAAGAGCAGGGCTCTTATGCATATATTACTAGCTGTAAAATTCCCCCTGACACTTCAGGTGGAGTTTTAAGAACCCTCACCATTCTACACCTTGTGACTCGTGTATGTATAGGTTCTTCATGATACGGTTCGCTTCATGTTTTATGGAAGGTTCGTATTAAAATTTTGTGTCTATTATTGTGTGCATTTTGATGGGCAAAATAAGGCAAATTTTATTTTATCTTGCTTGTCAAATGAAAGGCAAAAAAAATATTGACTGTTAAATGAAAGACATTTAAAAAAGATTGCCTCTCATTGTGAAAGAGCAAAAAAGAAAAGAAAAAAAGTGCTTGTCAAGTCAAAGGCAAAAATGAAAACATGATTCTCACATGAAAGATATGAAAAATATATGCTTGTCACATGAATTTGCAATGTATACAAATTTGATAAGGTTGCAATGTATGTACAATAGAAAAGGATAACTTTCAAGTCCCAAGTTCAAACCCAAGGTCAAGTCCTAGTAACTTTGCACATGCCGTACAAGGCTTTCACCCTTTCATGCTTTGATTCTTTTGTGGAGGGTCCTTTAAAATGGTGGAGTGAAGATTACAATATGATGCATTGCATGTACTACACATGCATATGTACTTGATTAAATTTATTCATTGAAGGAGATGAAGCAATTATGGGGGAGTATGTGCAAGTAATTATAAATAAATTTAAATGACCCATTTCTTGACTTCTCAATTTTCAATGTTTTAAAGTTGATTTGTTTTTAAATGATCGATTTCTTGACTTGCCAATTTTCAATGCTTCAAAGTTGATTAGTTTCAAACATTATCCTAATGATGATAATGACCGACATTGGATTACAACTCATTGGCTAAGCATTTTGATAACAAAGTTTATGATTTTGGAGGCTAATGTTGCTTTGTGTAAGGCTGAATTGCTTGAATTTTCAAAGATTTTGAAATGTAAGTGTGAGAATAAAGGCCTTTTCAAGTCATGGAATATATATGGGTATAACAGAGTATATATGGGTATAATGATCATTGGCATACAAATTGATCATTTTTTATGAACTTGTGGCATAATGTGTTTGTTATTCAAACAAACACAATCATATGTGAAAAGGATTTTCAAAACAAAATGCTATAAAAAATATTGTTTATAATTTCTGAAATTGGAGACATTGGACGTTCTTTTTAATGCATGGGATTGAAGTTGACAACATGCACTAGACAACAATCTAACAACAAAGATTGCTAAATTCTATCAATGGATTTGAGATGAGCGTTTTTGTATTTTGAGTATGATTATAAAGTTCCTTACAATTTTAAATCAAGAAAATGTATTTACATTGTTAAAATTAAATTTATTCAGTTCTGATTTTGCACATGTTGTTGTCAATATTTCTCCATTTATGGAACATGAAAACATTTTTTTCTCAATACAACGAGTTAGCATTAGACAAATATAATAACAATGGATTTGAACATATTTGTAATAGAATAAGATTTTCCTTTTGAGGCTTTATACATTGAGTGTTTTTGTTGAGATTATGTTTGAATTCAAATGTTGTGATTGTTTCTTGCAAATCATAGTTTGTTCCATTTCATTCACAGACAACATAAGTTCATTTGTATAATTTTTATTTGTAAAATAATTTCTAATGTAATATACCATGTGAAGGGCTTTTTTTTTTGTGGAATTGCTTGTCAAAGGAAATGCCATGTATAAGTGGGGGACATTCACATGTGGTCTGACTCAACTACCGCCTCAATGTATTATTTTGAGAATGCTCCTAACCTAGGGCGTTACGCAATTTTTAAAGCACTCTTACAAATTAATTAGTGTGTTAAAGCACTCTTACAAATTAATTAGTGTGTTAGCATGTAAAAAAGCATGTTGGAAATTATTTAATGTTCTTTTTTGTAGGTGATAGGGGTGAATAAAGACTCATGTATGTACTTTATAGGTACGAAGTTTATGTCAATTTAACACTTAGTACACATTGAATGGGCGGCAACACCCATAGGATATTACTATCAATGGGTGAAGAAGAGTCCTCTAGGTACTTTATGCTTCTGTAAACAAATCAGCAGAAGGTTTCTAGTGTACTCCTTATCTAATGGATTCTCTCCTTGGCAAAGGGTGAGATGTTTTGAAGCCAAATGCTCGCTTCAAATGGTGCTTTGCTCTTAAATATTATTTTCACCATGATACCTGGTGGATTACTTGATAGGCATCATGAGGAAACCATACAAAAACTTATTTTTTTGTATGAGTGTGCTATGTGTTGGGTAATTAAGCGACCCCCAAGTTCTTCAGTTCCTCCTTAGGTGGGTGCTTATTTTGGGAACGAATGCCCGACTCTTGAGTGTCACCATACCCGTTTACATTGGGTTGACACTCATGGGTAATAATGGGTTAATAACAGTCTGAAAAGGATGCCTTACACTACTTAATTGTTGGTGCTGGCAAATGGACGTGGTCATAAAGTCCACGATAAGGAGTAGCTTTTCGTTCGTTGGGCTGTACAGTATGTCAGTGATGACTAAGAAGGTACGGGAAAAAAAAACCAAGGGACAAACAAAAGACGTAAGAAGCTGACTCATCAGACTAGGGGTGGGGTGTGGGAAAGAGGCTAGATGACGGGGATGATGGTCCCCACGAAAAGTGGACCCAGCTTAGCGAGCCAGTGACTATCCACCGCTTGCTTACACACTGTGCGCCATGTGAACTTGTTCGTGACTCATTGGCCTCTCGATCAACTGGTGGCGGCCAAAAATGATCACTGGATAGGACGCCATTGGCTGTACTTCATGTGCGGCTAATCGCAAGTGGCCCTTCCCATGCACTTATATCCGTCCAAAGCACAAGCCGACGAAGACATAGAACAAGACGGACAAGACGAAGCAGGAGAAGGAGCAGCAAAGGAAAAGAACGAAGAACGAAGAACGAAGAAGACGACGACGGAGAGGAGGAAGAAGTAGAACAAAAACAACAACAAGGGAATCCAGGGCGGACAAAAAAAAACGCTTTGCAAACGGAGAAGAAATCGTTGTCGTCGTGTTTGCGATGGTGATTGTAGCGCTAGGGGAAGGCAGGGACCGTTACAATTGCTGTGGTGTCTCATGGCACAAAATTATGGCTACCTACGGAGTTGTTGTTATGGTTGGTGGTTTGATGGCGTTGTCGTTAGTAGTAGAACCTGGTGTTGTTGCCCATAGCAGTGTTGTTGATGAATCGTCGTCGTCGTCGTCAGTAGCATCTGCGTGTCAATTTCCTGCATCTGCTTCAAGGTTTGGGAAGTTGCGTCGGGGAACAAGGGAGGCTGTTGTTACTGTCCTCGGCTTGCGGCAACATCACGAGGATGTGCGGCAAATCGTGAGCGATGATGGAAGCGAGGAGGAGGACCAAGACTGTGTGAAGATCACGCCTCCTGGAGCAGCAGCAGCAGCGGATCGTTTTGCGACGGGGGATGACACTCCGGATCCGGATTTCCGCAAGAATTGGCCTGTAAGTGTGTAGTTGCTGTGGATGTCACACTATCGTGCAAAAGAAAGTTCTTAGTGTTGCAGAGATGAAGTTAGACAGACGGGAGTTTTCGCTACTAGTCATGGTATATCGACGATTTCGGGAGAAAGACCAATAGAGACATCAAAGAAAGAGAGAGACAGACCTGAAGTCCTCCTTCGCAAGACCTGATGAAACTGAATTAGACTTCTGAACTTCCTCCATATACCTAGTGCAAAATTTTCCTCGACATATATAGAGCTGCTGAACGGGGACTCGTTCTTGCACAGTTGATTTAGCTATGTATGTACGGGGACTCGTTCTTGCACAGTTGATTTAGCTATGTATGTACACCTGAAGCTTTCGGGTGTAAAGTACAAGTGTGATAAACGTTTGGAACGTTGACTCATAGCTCCTGAAACTGATCATCAACATGTGCACAACATCAGTTTGCACGTGTTGTGCACAGGAGTTTCCAGTTTGCACGTTTGGAACATTGACTGATAGCATCAGCATGTGCACAACATCAGTTTTCCTGTCAGATGCTCAACAAGTGCGGGAGTTTTTTTCATGGGGACTCCGCGGTAACAAGAAAAGTGTACATGTGGCTTCTTCTTGAGTAAGGAACTGAGAAATGTTTTTAGGGTACAGCAGCAGAGGAATTGGTGCAGCAAAGCCCCTTTTTCCAGGTGAGCTGTGCTAATGCTGGCTGTGTGGGCTGGATGGAATTTCGATGCTGAACTTCATTTTGTGTGTAAGGGCAGAAGTTTGAGCCTGGCTGGAGGCTTGCAGTAGGTACAGTCCTTGCCTTTCTGGGAGCGGCATTTGGAAGTGTGGGGGGTGTTGGCGGTGGAGGATTTTACCTCCCAATTCTGAGCTTGGTGATTGGCTTTGACTCCAAGACAACAACTGCACTCTCAAAATGTGAGGAAGATGTCTGGAATTGATGATTTTTTCAAGAACTGCAGTGTTTCACATTGAATTGGTGCAGAGTTGTGTTATGTGGTTAAATTTACTGAGAATAATGTGTGCTCTGGATGTCATGATTGCAGCAATGATCATGGGAGCTGCATTTGCTGCAGTAGTATACAACCTGAAGCGGTGTCACCCAACCAGGAATGAACCAGTCATAGATTATGACATTGCATTGCTATTCCAGCCCATGCTTCTATTGGGCATCAGCATTGGAGTTACATTCAACATCA
This sequence comes from Sphagnum tenellum, assembly GCA_963921925.1. Lineage (NCBI taxonomy): Eukaryota > Viridiplantae > Streptophyta > Sphagnopsida > Sphagnales > Sphagnaceae > Sphagnum > Sphagnum tenellum. Next base: position 11,786,603 of record OY998158.1, on the reverse strand, counting down.
TGTTTGCAGATTGGATGGTCACTCTTCTTCTGATACTGCTGTTTACAAGTACTCACACTAAAACCCTAATTGAATTCCTCCTCTGCAGATGATACTCTATGTGCTTTGAACTAGACTTTCCCTGCCTGATGAAACTGGGTCTTATGAACAACTGCGTGAATGCAGGTATTGTGGTCAGTGCGTTTCGAAAGGCAATCTGTACGTGGAATGCGGAGTGTCAATCTGCAAAGGTTAGTGTTTAGTTTAATGTGTATTTCCCTGTGTTTGTTTTGAGCTGTATGTTTCATAATGTTTGTGAGATGATATAGGGTTTTGATGCATCAAATTATTGCTCACTTGCAAGTTGCAAATCAGGAATTGCTACAGAGGTTTGGTCAGGAATAGAATAAATGGATGAGGCAGAGCAGGATCTGATGCTAGGAGAGAGCTTCAAAGTTCCTGGTCAAGCATGCAGTGTAGGCATCTTCCAATTCTGTCTGTCATATAGGCTGCTGTCATATGCACTGGAAATCATCATTGTCTTTTGGAGTCTGGACTTGCAAGGTGGTAAAGTCTTCTTCTTTTGGTCAAATTGCAGGTGGAGGACCCTTCCTTGCCTATCACCTCTACAGGTTGTGAAAAAGGTATATCTTTCTGTTTCAATTGTGGTACTTTGTAGGTACTAAGACTCAGATGTATGAGGCCTACTGTTAGTTTGATCTTTTTGCTGTTCTTATCTTGTAGGAACTTTTTTGTCAACAAACCTCATAAACACTTTCTGAGAGTGAGGTTGATCTAAATGTCATAAGAGAATTCAGATTGTATTTGGTTTCCTGGCTTGGAAATGTTTTGTAGATCTGGTCCAAGAGGAGGTTGAATACATTGCTCTTCCTGCAGAAGATTGCCAACCTACTTGTGAGCCAGCGTACAAGCCAATTGTGAGTGTCAAGTCCATTCAAATCCAATTTGATTCAATTATCCTGCATCCATTTGAGGTTCTCTATTCCAGTGTTGAGCATTAGAATGAGACTCACAATGTTATGCAGAAAGCAAGCTCTTTGAATCTTGAAGGAAATATACTGTGAGATGTAATTGAGGGTTGTGAGCATCCTGTGCAGGAGCCACGAACGCTGCAACAAAATGTTCAATGGAAATCCATGGGACTGCTATTTGTTGTGTGGCTTGTGTTCTTAGCCCTGCAGCTTCTGAAGGCAAGTTATTTGCAGCCTCTCATGTCATTTTTTGCGTTAGAAGTGCTGAAAGTAATATGTTGCAATCAGAACAGGGGTCTTCCTGTTGGTGGTCAGGCATAATTGTAAAGCATGGTCATGGATGCCATACTGAACAGTTGCAATTGACTTTGAGGTACTTAACTATCACTTTGGTAACATTACTTGTGTGCTGAAATTGTCTTGCAGAATCAGGCAGCTACTTGCAGTATTTGGTACTGGGTGGTCAATGGTGCACAGGTGTGTTTTGCTCAACATGTTATAACCTGCAGAACAGATTCTGTTTAAAGGATAAAATGATGTCTGTGAAGTCTAAAAGTCTTGTCTTTCTTGAATGAAGTCTTGTAATGCATTGTGGTTTACACTCTCTTATGAAAAGGCAGTTGCATTGAGGTTCACCCCTCATGTTTTTCAACATCAGAGAGAATATAATTGACCTACTTGTTTGAAGATAAGGTGTTAATTGGGGGAATTAACAGACTTGCATCTGTCAGAATTCTAGAATTCAAGGCAGAACATAATTCTTGTATTTATAACTGGCAGTATGGAAACTCTAGATCAAGGGATGGTTTCAAAATTGTTGCTGTCCAAGTTGTTCTTCAAATTTGACTTCAGTGGACATCATAAGACAAGCAGTCACTAATACTTGATATGCGGAGTGCAGATTCCAGTTGCACTGGGGGTGACAGGTTTCCAAGCATGGTGGTTGTACAGAAATAGTCAAATCGCATCAAATACACACCATGAGGCAGAACTTGACTACACATTGACAGATTTAAATTGGGGAGTCAACAAGCTGGCTATATATGCAGGATCAGCAGTTACGGCTGGGACAATGGGGGGCCTTCTTGGGATTGGTGGAGGAACTATCATAGGGCCCTTCCTCTTGGAGCTTGGCCTACCCCCTCAGGTAAACCATCTGTATGTTTCTTGGACAGGGCTATGTGGACTAAGGTTGGAGCTTTGTCTATGATTTGTATCTCTCTCCAAAAGCTGGATCTGTAGAATGTGAACAACACAAAGTCAGAATATACCTGTATGACTCATGTAGCTCTTGCAACCACTCTTAATGTGTGGGGTGTAAAACACACAGGTATCATCTGCCACTGCAACATTTGTAATGCTGTTCTCTGCATCCATGTCAGTCGTGGAATATTCCCTCTTGGGTCGTCTTCCCAGGGATCATGGTATGTACTTCTCAACATTTGTGATGCTTCATTTCTCCTTCTCTATAACAAATCCGTTAGAAAGTGGGTTTTGTCAAGAACATGTCCTATCACACAGCAGTTTAGACAATTTCATGTAATTTAATGATGCACTCTTTGTTGCAATAGCTGGTCTTATTTTATACAGAAGGAACTAAGTAAATGCAGGGCTTTCTGGCTGGCCTTATTTGTAACAACTATTACATCTTTCCAGGCAGGAAAATGAAAGGCTGAGTGAGAGTAAGTGGATTTGCAACTCTTGTTGAACTAACAGCTTGATATCAAGTTAACCTAGTGAGTGCTTTGATGTTCCCTTTTCAAGGTTTCATTCTATGTAATAGAAGTTTCATTATCATTCAGGACAAGCAGTTTGGTTATTAAAAAGCAAGAGCCCTGATTGTTTATAAGGACACTTATGTACCCATCAACTCTAGTGTGTCAAATTCTCTTTTTCTGTATCTATGTTCATCAGAGTTTTCAGAGTAATCAGAATCTTGGAAACTTGGAGGTTTCCAAGGCTAACAGAGCGTGTTGGGTAAGAAACTCCTTACAAACTTCACAGAAAATTCTGGGGGCTGGGGGAACAGCTCTTGGGCTGACTAAACTAGGGTGTGTGGAAATTAAACTTCAATAATGAGAAGGCACTCTCCAAAGATGTTGATAGCACAATCAGGAAACTTGAAGTTCTCAACTTTAGGGTTCAGTTGAGGATTTGGTTCATCCATCCTGGCTTAGTTGCAAGCTCTATGAGCCATAACTTTTGGCCTTCTATGATAAAACCTGTCCGTTGTTGCGAGGTTCTGAGGACAAATATATTGACAAGATTTCACCATGTGCATTGCAGCTATATTCCTTACAACATTGGCAGCTGTTGGAGCTCTCTGGGGTCAATCAATGGTGCGTCGAGTGGTTCTTGCATCTGGGAAAACCTCTATCATCATCTTCATGCTTGCCACATGCATTGCCTTCAGTGCTGTCGTTCTAGGTGAGCTACAATCTTTTACATGAGCTACTGGCCAATCTTCACAGATTATGTGACTTCTATATTTGACACTGCTGGAGAGTATCATATACATTAAACTGTTGCATTTACAGAATGTCCTGTGGCTCCTTGTGGTCAGTAACTGATTCCTATCCTGCTCTTTATCTCTGAAGGATTTTAAGAAAGTTTGTTGATAACACTTACATATCTTATGGGTTTATTGGGATTTGCAGGCTTACAAGGAATGCTTAAAGTATATGAAGAATGGCAAGCAGGTTCATACATGGGGTTTGAAGACTTGTGTAGTACGTAATTGCTAACTGCCCAACACTAGGGTAATTTGTATTTGAGAGGATTAATGAGAGGACTCATGATTACCTTTGTCCCACACATTTGCCTTTAAATCCACTATTGCAAGTTGTAGCAAAGGTGCTATGTATGCACATACAAAGTGCAAACTGTACAATTAAGGGAACCCATAACTTCAATTCAAATAAGTAAAATTCAAGGTTTATCTGCATCCACTACTTGAGGGCTTGTGTATGTAGAGAGTCATACACTAAAGAGCAAATAGGAACTCCTTACGCTTACATCATTAGGGTGAAGACTCTAGTGGAGGTTGACTATAGATGAGATACCGAACCCAGTTCCTTTGCATTTCACCATGTAATGGGGTGATGCCATGTGCAGTTGTTGTTCCATCATCATTTGAATTTCATTTTGATGACCAATGTTATTTGTTGCATTGTGATGCCGAATCAAGGTCTATCAGCTTTAGAGCATCTCCAGTGGTGCTCAGTATGTGATCCTGCACAGTAAAATTGGATGAAGAAAATCCAACGTTTGCCAGTTTGGCTCAGGAAAATGGTTTTTGCTCAGCATAATTGCAAAGGTTGCTGTGGCTGGTAAAAGGCGCAGCAGCACTGTGCACCTGCAGAAAAGATTGTAATAAATATGATCTAACTACTGCTCAGTGTTTCTAACTACTGCATCATAATGATTGGCCCAGGTGGTTGGCTATTAGTAATCCCCCACCTATTTACTGTCCCAGTTGCAGTTCTATGGGTGAGGTTGCAAAAGCGTACATAACTAAACTTGGATGTGAAAAATATTTTTGCAGAGTCACATACTGAGCACCGCTGGAGATGCTCTTACAACTTTGACATTTTGACAAGCAAAAAGTAAATAGCTCAATCCAACAATTACCGATGATTTGAACAACAACAATAACTAACATGAATTGATCATCTTGGGATCTAAAATGGAAAGCACACTTGATGTTATCTGGAATATGGTACTGTTGGTGAAACCCATTTTTGAAACATGATAAACTAGAATGAGTATAGTAGGAAGGATTTGACATCTTGAGAAAGCCAGAAATTGACCTACAGTGTTCCATGACATTTTCTAAAGGTTAGATAGATTTCTGAAGTGGAAAATGATTTGGATGCATGACTTTTGGACTATGTGAAATTTACTGCAGAAGCCCTAGGAATTAAATGAAAATATTACCTCAATGTAAAGCGAAGTCTATTTTGCAATGCGGTAAGTTTGTGTGATGAGAGCTGAGTTTTGCAAGTTCTTTGAAGAGAGGCAATTGACAGATGAAAAGAAATTTGCAAAACAACTTATGAGCAGCAAAAAGTTGTCTTGATGTGATTGTCACATGAAATGTTCTCTATTCGGACACATAAAAATCCAAGGCATGCAATGATCCATAATATTTTTCCTTTTGATAAATTGGTGATGACTTGGGGAGGTTACTCTTTGTATATTTTATGAAGCATGTCAAATATTGAAATATAATTAAATATTCTAGATATATTTTATGAAGTTTACCTCTCTTTTTTGCCAATAATTTGCACCCTAAATTTTTTTTGTGTTGTCTGGAAACATTTGGATGTAACCTCCTTGGGGTCATGGAACACTGTATAACACGAGTATGAAGCCAGTCTCCTTGCCTTGAGAGGTATCCATTTCCAATGTTCATTGATGTAGTTTCTCATTCTATTGATCAAGCATATCAACCTTTTGAACCCTGCTAAATGCCTTCAACTTGGCTGCAACATGGAAGGCGGAAAGTGTGTGTTAGTGAATGTTGTTTCAGTTTCTGATTCTTAAATCCCCTTTAAGTGTGTTATACAAGTCATCAATATAAAGGAGCATAGTGAGAAACACAAATGAAAAACTCTACATGGTCCTCTTGGCCCACCAAAAGCATGTTACAGTAGATGACATTAATATTAGCAATACAATGGATTCAAAAAACCAAGCTCACGGTTTTTTCAATCTGGAGGCAGCAGAAGTCAGGCACCTGGTGAGATTTCAAGTCCCATAGAGAGAGATGGATTTATAATGGTCATGATGTATAATCAAGCAGCTCGCTTGATTGCAACAGCGGACTATACACCTTGATAGTACATGCTTGAAGGACTTGCACATTGCCTCCTGCATACATATATCATGAACTTCTTGTGTAAATCTTGTGAATCATTACAGTGCCATTCCAAAAACCCGAAAACAGAATTAAAAAACTGGCCACTTTGTTGAAGTTCAAGAGCTTAGAAATTAATTATTGTGCATCAGTTGATATGTTTGAGACTTTGAAACAAGAAAATCAAAACACATGTTTTCCGGCAACACAATCCAAAAAAATTAATTGGTCTTCTAGCTGAACTTCCTCCAATTCTTTACCATCATCAAGAATGGGCTTGATCATCATGAACATTGGGATTCAGGAATTGAAAAGAGAAATTCATTGAAATGTATTGAAAAAACAATGATGCAAGGATGATGGGAATTAGAAAGAGTGCAGTTCAATTGTAAAATTTGCAGCAGAGAGGATAATGTCATGGGGGAGGTATACAATGAAGCCAAGTCATAAGTATAAGAGAAGAAGAAGAAGAGGAAGAAACCCACAGTTGGGGTGTTGCAGGCAGCAAAGGAGAAGATGGTAAGTACTCACAACAGCAATCTGTGATTTGTCAAGTTTGGTGGGATGAAGCTTCTTCAGGCTCTTGGAAGAAGAATTGCTTGTCTTCTTTGAAGAAACTGCAGCAGCAGCAGCAGCTTGTATGGCGTTTGCACCACATGAGCCTGGATCAGAGTTCAACAACTCCACGTTTGCTATGCGGTCGTAGAATGGAAGAAGCTGATCTCCGCTAGTTATGAAAGGTGCAGCATTTTGATCATCTCCTGCATTTGAGGACAAGCTTTTGGAGCTTGCAGTGGCGGGATGAACTAGATCTGTATGATATTCAAGCCCATAATGAGAACAAGCAATCGCTGATCCTTGAAACTGCTTGTTTTCATGTGCTGCATGATTATCAAAGCTGGACTTCTTAAATGGGGACTGCAACAGCTGTGGACCTGCAGCAGCTGCAGAGAAGCTGCTGGAGCTTCGCACTTTCAGAGGCAGCTGCAACTTCGCTGCAGAAGCTACAGTAGTTCCACGAGTATTTGATTGCAATGATGAGGAGCTGATCAAATGAGAGGATCCATGCAGTGTCGTCGTCCTCTTCCAGTCATGCGTTGCGGAATGCAAGCTAGCAGCAGCAGCAGCAGCTCCTAGTAAGCGACCCGGAGGTAATTGCAGCAAGCTAGGCTGCAAGATCGCGTTGTGCATTCCCTGCAATACTCTACTACTGCTCTGATCTTGAGCTTTGGGTTTGCCAGGAGATTCCTCCCACTTGAACGGAACTGCAGCTGAAATCCTCCTCGCCGATTGCTCTGGACTTGATAAGTCTTCTTCCTCGTCGTCATCCACAGCTAGAGTCTCCACCAGAAATTTGGCTGCTGAAGGAGCCACCAAGTCGATATGGACACATGAAGCAGCTTCTTCCGTCTCTGCATCATCGACCACCTCGTGATTCCTGCAATACTCTTCATTACAACTGATCTTGTCAAACCTCGAACTAAGAAGTACTAGCCGTTCTTGACCTACAGTGTTTGCTCCTGCTGCATAGAATCTATGACTACGTTGCAATTCGGGCTTGAATAATTCTTCGGCAGCTTCACGATCATGATCAGCGATGATGCAGCTGCTACCATTCTTTGCTGCATCATGTCCTTGATCAGCTGCTGCAGAACCTTCGACTGTTGCTGCAGCTGACAGTTTCATAGTGACCAATTTTTCCGTGATTGACAAACTTGTGTTCATTCTTCTAGCTGGTCGAGGTCGAGGAGGAGGATGAGTGTGCTGCTGCAATGAGTAGTTGTCATCGAAACCGCGAAGAAGGCCTAGCTGCTGATGCTCATCGATGCAGCCCCTACCATTCTCCAGCTGCAGCAACTCCTGCATAGACCCATCAGTGCTCAATAGATAACGACAGTTGAGCCCATCTCGTTCGAAAAACTTGTTGGCCTTTGATCGATTGTGCGAGAGGCGAAGCATGGATTGTGCTGCAGGTTCTGTAGTACTACTGCAGCTCCTGGCCATATTCTTGCTTGACAGAATGTTAGGATACTCGACAACATTGCTGCAGCTCTGATGACACGATCTGGAATCTGGTAATATGGGTGAAGAAGGCAGTGATCGACTTGAGCTGGTCCTCATATTGCAGCAGCTCCGGTCATGATTCCCTCTCTCACACACTGCCTCAGGACCTGCAGGACGAGCAACGCTGCTCATGACAGCCGAGGGCCAAAGAAATTTCCGCATTGCAGCATCGGATCCATGCAGTCCTGCAGCTCCTCGATGTTCACTGCTGCTACTAGCTGCAATTCCGGGCCAAATCTTTTGATCTCCTGCTGCTTCACCGCTTGCCACCTGATGATGATGTCTGATCCTGGCAGTGCGATCCAAACATTGATACTTGCCTTGGAAATTCGACCTGGGAAGAATATTGGTCATGGATCCAAGATTACTATGTTCTTCTTCAAGGCCCTGAGGCAGCTTGAATGTCATTTCCCCAGGAGCTTGACATGTTTGAATCTCTTGCCCTTTCAACAAGAAATTTTTGTCCATTCGAGTGCAACCTTTGAACTCTGATGTGCTTGCCAATGGATTCAAGAATCTCTTGTTGGAACTCAATGCACACTCTTGACTCCATTGCAACTCATGTCTATGGCTTGAATTGCTTGCTGGAACTTGAGCAACAATTTGCGCACAATTAGGTTTTAGCTCAATGGGTGAAGAAGAAGAAGAAGAAGAAGAAGCAGCAGAGGAGCTCATTTGGGTGCAAGAGCTTCTCGTTAGACTTCTTCTACTACGAGTTGGCATTGCTTTCCTTGGCAATCTTTCCAACTGCAAATCACTAGACTGCATACCACTTCGGATCTGAAACTGGGAGCTTCTTCCATGATCCTTGATTGTATTCATTTCAAGTGCATTCTTCGAAACCAATGGCCAAATTCTTGACCCAACTTCTAGTTGATGATTTTCATAACCAACAATTCTTCTTGGTGCTGATTGATAATCCATGTCTGAAGTGAGTGAATTTGGGAAACAGGAATTGGAGCTCAACGTCAAAGCTTTCTGAACACAATGTACATATTCATCACAAACAACCCAACAGACTTTGTGAATTTCACAAGCAAGCACTTGCCTCATCATCACACAATGGCTCAGACAGCCCACATTATGCCAGTGATTCACACTTACACCATTTTACATGACATGTTTACACAGCTACTCCAAGTACCTTGGCAGCTTCGACACATTCTTGTCAAATAATTAATCAATTCTGAAATTTTCATGTTGACAAATAAAATATTCTTGAAGGTTCAATGATTTCCTTCAGAAATTTTTGTTATTAGAAGAAATCAAAAATTGAAAATTTCAACATCTTTGAAAATAAGACAAATTCATGTTGAAGAAGTCAAAGGTTTTTTGGTTATTTACACTTACATGGTTTTACACCACATGCTACATGAATATGATGTGTTATCCAGCTATAATTTACACTTACACCCACAATACTATTCAAACCAACAATTACTAAAATAAGAAATGTTCCATAAAGTTCTCCAAAAATGAACTTACATTAAATCACACAACACCACCTGATGAATAACATTCCTCAAAATGTGAAATTGTTTCATGAAGAGCTCAACAATTGAATTCGTAGTTAGTGAACATATTACAACAGCTGGTGAACATTCCTCAAAATGCACAAGACCAAATGAAAACTAGTTACTCACATTGAACATCTCTCTAAGTCTCTCATTTACAGGTGGAGGTGACAAAGTATGCAACAATGGATGATACAACTATTTTTGCAGGTTTAGGGTTTTAGGTTCCTAAGTTTTGCCACCATTGTTTGTTCAAAATCATTTCAAAAGAAATTCAATTATAACATGAACTTATCTCGGAGCATTACAATCTTCAAACATTACAATCTCCAAAACATGTGGAAATGAAAGTCTTGAGGAGTTATGTTATAGTACATCACGATTGAGCAGTTAAATTACAATCTTCTTGTCTCTCTCTCTCTCTTTGTAACTTCTCTCTCAGTAGTAGTTAGTGTTTGGTGGAGGTGCTGCTGTTGGAATACTGCCAGGCAAGTTTGATTTCTTGCCAACAAAAGAACAAGAAGGACTTGTGAAAAAGAGAGGAGACCAGCTGCTGGTAGCTGCATCACTCATTGACCAGGTTCCTGAAAACAAAATAGGAGCATTACTAGTAATACTTGTTTGCAGATTCTGGGGACTATATATATATATACTCTTTGGACTTGACCAATTCATCATGTGCAGGGCAAAATTGGCCTGGAGAAGCCTTTCCTGGGATTGTGAATTTTGCTAAGATTAGCTCCTGGTATTCTAAGGATCCAGCTGCTCCACCCACACCCAAGCTTTCAAATCATTTGTACAACAATCATCAACTTTTGTTTATGCAAATTTGGTAAAGTCGGCTGATTGATCCATCACCCCCTTAATTTGGAACTACCTGGGCAGCTTGCAAACACATGATTTTCCACACATACAGGGTACTTACTATGTATCGTGAGATCTAATTTATCAAGATGATCTTGTAACTACGGTACAAGAATGATAAAATGTGGTTTTTCTTGTACAAATTGGTAGCTGGTCATGACACAATGTGTGTCAAGTAAACTTTGTGGTTTCATTGTTACAATGTATAAATATGTGATGATTATTGTGACATATGTTACATTAAAATTGTAGTTTGACATTACTTTGACATCCATTTGCAAAAAAAGGAGGGTAGATTGTTTGTTTTGTTGGCCTTGCCTACCCAGGCAAGGATATTGTGTTTAGATTTATAGAGTATAGTAGCTTTAGGGATTTTGGCCCCTAGGTAATACCAAGGTCTATTTTTATTATATCAGGGCTTTTGAAAGATGATATTTTGGCTTGTCTTGAAAATTGAAACTAGTTATAGAGTTATAATATCTTGAAGGACTTTGGTTTGTTTTAGAAGATTTTTTGAAGATTATACTTCCAAATGGTGAAATATTTGAGTTTTCATAATTCTTGTTTTGCCTTAAGATACTTTTTAATGCAAATGGCATGGCCACAGTATCACACACCCCATGTTTTGTTTGTTGTGTCAAGATCTCCCAAACCCTAGCATCTATTGCCATGAGGGTTCTTTTTTTCAATTTTGTGATGTAGCAGAGGTGGTGATGATCCACAAGATGATTTAGCCAGATTTGGCTACATATTAGATATGAAAGTAGGAGGAAAAAACAGAATCTTTCTATATTCTTGGCTACCTAATGGAACTTCATCATGAAAATCTGGCGATCTGGAATTAAAAAATTTCGAAATCTGGCAAATTTGGGTCACTTTTTCCATGGAAAATCCTGTGTATAGGTCCAAATCATATTTTTCAGGTCGAAATTTGGTGAAATTTTGTCCCAAAAAACAAAACAAAAATACACTGATTGCTGTGCTCGTGGTGCTGTTGGAAAGCGCTTCATGAGTAGGGCTGCACCAAATTAGTTTCATAATGTTGTGACCTATGGTGGAGCAGTTATTGAATATTAAACAATTTTTTTCACAAAAGAATAATTTTAATCAAAACTGAAAATTATAGAAAACTTTGAGCACACTCTTGGTGTTATTGGAAAGCTCTCAATAGTTGAGTAAATCAGTCCTTGTAAATTGTTTTAGGAAGAACTTGAGATAAAAAGGTATTTTCAAAAAATATTTAAAAATATTATGTATATATATATATATGATGAATTATATGTACCCTATTTATATTTAAGTAAATTATTTATTGAAAAAATATGCCTTATATTCTTTTGCATGAAACTGACTTCCTTACGTATTAATAATACAATTTAATAAAACTGATTTGGAATTTTGTATACCTTAGGTGTGGGAGATATTGAATTTTGAATCATTTTTTTCTTTGAAAATTCAATTATGTTCTAGAAGATAATGTTGGAAAGAAAAATTAGTTGGGTGACAAATTTAAACTTGAGCCAACAATACAAGCTACACTATTCAGTTAGTATAATATGTGCAATCGCTTAATGTCAAACTACAATTTCAATGTAAAACATCACATATTGTACATTGTGATGGATGAAATCCCAAAGCTTTCTTCACACATGTCATGAGGCTTGGCCTATTGTGTGAGAAAAACCAAATTTTGCCAAAGTGATATATTTGAATAAAATTTAGCAGCACAATTTGCAACATTACTTGGAGTCGCTTTAAAACTTCAGTGCACAAACGTTTCTTTGATTAAAATGTTAACTCTTCCTTAGAATAATATGTAATTATCCATACCCCATCCCCCTCTATTCAAAACAATTAATTTTATGATGCATGATGAGCAAATCACTTGGTGCAACTTTTTCCAAAAACTCCTTGGGACCCTTCCCACGCCCATTTTTTTTTGTTGCCAAGTGGTGAAAGTTTTCCACTAAAAACACATTATTTATATCATGCATATATTTTTCATTGAAATGGATGAAACCACATAGTTGTACCTCACACATGTGATGAACTTGTGCCTAAAACCTGTGTCCAGATTTCTTTGCTATGTGAAAAAGGCTCACTTGGTGGTTGGATGAAGTGATGACCTAATGAATGGATGATAGTGCAAATTTGGACTAGCAAAAGATGCCAAAATGGAAGACAATTTGTAATCATGAGGCAAACGCTAGTAGGTAGTATGTATGTACGTATGTGTGTACCTATATATTTATTTACCTACTTACTATTTATCACCAAGTACATACATACATACATACCTACTTACCTAACTACTACTTACTACTAGGTACTTAGCTACCTACTTATCTATTACTATTTTTAGGTAATATTTACCTATTACCTACCAAGCTAGGTACCTACTAGGTTACTAGGTAGGTTTAAAGTTGTTAGGTAAATATTTAGGTACTTAATTTTAAAAGTAGGTTAGAAAAAAAATTTATAACAATATTATGACAATTTTTGTCATGTAAAAATCATGTGATGCAATGATTAAGTGAGGGCTAAAAACTTCTTCCCTCAATGTGGAGGTGAGGGGTTCAAGTCCTCACACTTGCAACTTAATGACTAACCTAACTAACTTAACTTGCTAGCTAAGTTAGCCTACATTCCTAGGTAGGCTAAAGCTTACATTTGTAACATATAGGTTGGGTTTTTAGCTTTTATACTATTTTTTTACATGGCGTGGGTGGAGAACATATTTATTTCATATTTAATGAATTATATCCAATGGTCATAATTTATGGATTTCATCAAGCACTGATGACCTCCATGATTTTACAATTGCAAAAGTCATAGTCATAAATTGTTTTGGAGAACATATTTATTTCATATTTAATGAATTATATCCAACGGTCATAATTTATGGATCTCATCAAGCATTGATGACCTCCATGATTTTATAGTTGCAAAAGTCATAGTCATAAATTGTTTTGCGATTGAGCCACACTTACGACTAGGTGTGTTAAACAATGTGTCTTAGCTATTCAACTAAATCATGTAATCATAGATGTCTTCCATGACTAACAACCTAGTCATAAATCAAGTTGCAAAAGACAATTTTTTTTTATAGTGAATGCTTAATGTAGGGACTAATTGAAAAAGGTGATGAAAACTACAAGGGTTTCATGAATGGCTATTCATGGTAATTGGGATTGTGATGGGGATAAATTTCACAATGTTGGGGTATTGTGGGATCTATTTTGGAAGGAAGTGATCGTGTACCGAAATAATTTTGGGAATTTGAAGTTGGATCTATAATGGGTAGTTTGAATGTTTATTCCTTCTCTTGTTCAACTTCATGGGTTTTAAGTTGTGGGTAATTATGGTGGGGTTCATGTTCTAAAGTTGGGGGTTGGATTTATAAATTGCCATGTTTAGACCAATTGGGTTCAAGAAGGAGAAGCTAAAAAATATATATTCTTCATGGTCCATAGTCTATAATTTAAGTTTTGTATGTAGTAATTAGTTTTAATGTTGAGTTGCCGTCACACCTCTTTGAGAATTTCAACACAAGATAAAAACTCCTTTGATTTCTATGTCATCAAATGCGGTTTTGTTGTAGCCCTCTCTTTTGGTAATAAAGTCATTCCGGTCATTAAAGTTATTTTATATTTGTTTAGCTTTAAGGTAGAGCCATGATTACATATGTCATGATCCAGCAATAGTGAATTTGTCCAAAAATCAACAACCCAAAATATTTTTGAACAACAAACAACTTGTAAGTTTGATAGACCAGGATTTGATCAATTTCCAACTGTGGCAGTTCTAATACTTCGAATATGGGGGTTTGGGATGGTGCACATTATGGGCATTGACCCTAGACAAACACATATTGCATATTTGGTTGTGAAAATCAACCACAATGGCTTTGGAACTTGTGTTCTGGTATGAGGCAAAGTTTATGATGGAGTTGGAAATGAGAAACATTACACAATCTTAGTTTAGGTTTTTCTTTACTTCCTACCTATCCTAATGTATCTGTTTTTATCTTTGAGGAGGAAGAACAAGTTCCACAAGTGGATGACATTTGGATACCAAGATCATCTTCATCCCCCAACTATTTCATTTGGTTTTTCATACTTGGAATTGACCATTTGTTTCAAGTAGGAGACGAGGTTTTAAGAATCAAAACTAGTGAAAATGATGCACCCCCAACTCCTTGATGGACTCAACTACAAGTCCAAAGGTAAAAACAACGGAAGGAGAAGAAGTTGGGGCAGGTTCCCACTAGTAAAAATCAACCAAAATGTAACTAGTCCATTTACAACTACATGCGACTTATAGTCATTTGTGACTAGATTTGCGAATATTGCAACTACAAGATCAAATTTCAACTATTTTGGTCATTCTCACAACTATGATGCAACTATTAAAAATTTCATCCTATTGGTTGGATTGATTTTACATTTATTTTCATCCATTAATAGGTTGATATGTCCCATTAGTCGCAATAGTCACCAAATTAGTTACATCCTAAAGGTATTCTACAATAACATAAGGGTGTATTTTAATATATATACTAAAATTATATATAATATGCACACGTATGTATACTATTCATATAATGAATCTCAAAATTAATATTTGACCTTTGATTTTTTTATTCAAATTTAAAAATTGTTATTTCAATTGTTTAAAACATTATTTGAATTTTAGATTTTGGATTTGAACATGATATTTTCAATATAAGTTCAAAAAAGCTTATTTGATCTAAAATTTGATATGTGAATTCTACATTAATATTTTCGAATCCAAAAATTAATATTTCAATTCAAAAAATAATAATAATTTGTAAAAATGGACATTTTAATTTTGAATATTTTAATATAAATATTAAAATTTCAACTCTGAAATCTTTTCATTTAAATTTTAAAATAATCATTTGATTTGAACCTGAAATTTTAATTCCAAATTATTATTTTGGATTTTCAGAATTAATATTTCTAGTCTGAAAACTATTAATTGAGTCTAAAAATGGACATTCCAATTTTGAATATTTTTATTTAACTCTGAAAGTTGACAGATCAACTTCGGAAATTTTTATTTAAATTCAAAAAACTTGTTTGATCTAAAAATTAATATTTGATTTCTACATTATTATTTTCAAATCTAAAAATTAGTATTTCAATTCAAAAATAATATTGAGTCTAAAAATCAACATTTTGATTTTAAATACTTTTATTTGAACTTCAAATTTGATATTTGAATTCTGAAATTCTAAATTTAAATATTAAGAAATTATTTGGCTTGAAAATTGAAAATTGAATTCCAAATTATTATTTTGGATTATTGAAATTAATATTTCAATTCAGAAATTTTTTAATTGAGTCTTAAAATGGACAATTTAATTTTGAATGTTATTATTTTAATTTGGAAATTGACATTTCAATTCTGAAATTTATTATTTAACTTCAAAAATTTATTTGATCTAGAATTTAATATTGAATTCTAAATTATTATTTTGGAATCTTAAATTTATATTTTAATTCAAGAAATTATTGATTGAGCTTTAAGGATTTTTCCTAGTAGTGTTGTCCATTGTATCTCACTTTTATAAATGATTATTTTTATTAAACCTTATTTACACATAATAATAATTATTGTAACATAGATTTGTATATTTTTAACATTTATATTTTTATATTAGAAGAATTTAATTAATGTAATTAATGTGACATTACTTTAAAATCATTGCAATTACTTCATATAAAAATTAATAAGTATGTGCATAATTATTTTCTAATTGAACATAATTATTCACATTCTGTAATTTATAAGTTTAAACCTGAATTAAAAATTTGGAAAACCTATAGTGGAGTTAAAATAATTATTTTACTGATTTTAATTTCACAATGTTATATATAATTTTTAAATCCTGTGAACAATCATCTATGATAAGTATTTTACAATAATTATTAAAGTAATCATGAAAATTAACGTTATGTTTAGAAAATTATTTTATTTATAGTTAATAATTAGCAAAAGAAAAAAATTATTTGACCTATAATTCAAATTAAATGTAATTATACAATAAATAATGTAATAATTGATTTTTTTTTTTAAAAATCGTGTAAGAATTTACTTTTTAATAGTAATTGTTAATCCATTACTTATAATTTTAACATAAATATTTAAAATAGTTATTTTTAAAATTATAATCATTAAATTAGTTTTACATTAATTTTATTATATGTAATTGGAACAGATTCTTAAAAGTAATAAAATATTTTTAAATTCTTTAAATATTTAATTATTTATGAGTTATGTATTAATAATTTGTGAGTTACTAGATAGTTACTTTGTTAAATATTAAGAACTTATTGCTTATTTAAGTAATTGATACTAAATACTGAATATTTGTAGTGCGTAATTTATAATTTAAATTCATGTAAATTTAATCATTATTAATTAAATGATTCTCTAATTATCTAGCACTTGAATTGTTTAGAAATCTAAAAACTAAGAAAGTAAGGCGTGAAGAAAGTTTTGGAATTACAACTTAGTTTGTGAGAAAGTTGGATCTTCAGAACTTATCCCATATTGTTTGTTCTTCAATTCTATTTTGAACACTATATAAACAAGGGGGTATGGTCATCCAATTTCACATTAAAATATTTGTGCACATGGGATGAACTAATAAAAAAAGTCAACCAAAACAAAAAAATTACAAATTGTGAACATTTTTAAAGTGCATACATATCCAACCTACTTATTTACTTAGTTAGGTAAGTACTTAGTTTGACCTACCCACCTAGGTTGACCTAAGAACCTACCTATATGAATAGGTATTTAACCTAAGAAAGTAGAACCTACCTATTTATTTTTCCAACCTAAATAGGTAGGTTGGTATGTAACCTATGTTTGTAAGCACATACTTGTGTACCTACCTAGGTACCTACCAACTTAATATTGATTTTTTTTTTCTTAATGCCACGTGGCATACTTACATTGGGCCACATGTCATAATATACTATCATCCAAGTATTAGAATTAAACGTTGTAGATTATTTCAAAATAATATTAATAATATTTTAAATAATCAAATATTAAAACACGTGGCAACACATCATTTGCCCTTAATTGTTACCAAAATAGTTGCATCTTAGTTGCATGTGACAATATGTATACAATGTAGTCAAAGGATGAAATGTATTTGTTGACTTTTTTTTCATACAATACCTTTTGTCATTTGTGATTAATTTATCACATGCGACTTGTCTTAGGCGACTACAAGGATTTTAGTTGCAAAATATCTCTTGCGACTAAAATTTAGTTACAAACACTAGTCGAAAATACATAGTTTTCTTCTAATGTCTTTTGTTCGTAACACTTTGGGGGTAGAGGGCAATGCTAGAGTTTTGAAACGGGGATTAGGAAGATTGACAAGCAACTTAACTACTCACACAGACGTGCACAAACTAAACAACAAATTGGTTAGTGTGTAGTTGGAGCACTTTGGTGCACGGACGAGCCACAGGCAAACATGGACTCACAAAATTCACCACGACTTCGACTTGAGCGAAGCCACCACCTTCCCCCTTATAGTATACTATGTGCTTGGCCATAGGACCATCACCCAAATGTCAATTTGTCCCAAGACTTTCAAATGGGAGTCTCGAAATTTCCAAAGTTGGGATTTCTACTACTTTGGGGGCCCATAGCTTTGTGTGTAGACCTTCAATTGAGGTGAGGTTTAAAAAAAAGTTGTAGCCCTCGTTAAAATCTTTCCAATGGTATGTCGCATGCCACCTGCATGCCAGGAAATTGGGGAGATTCTTGACTTTTAATGTTCGGGAGTTAAATTGGCAATTTGACTCCCGACTCTTCTTTTGGCCATAACTTGTGTTTTAAGTGTCCAAATGGGTCATGCAAGCCCATTTTAGACATTTGCGTTTCAAAAGATTTCCAATGATATAAGAAACTTGTCGATCCAATGGGTTTTGACCCTTGCAATCATTCTCTAAAGAGGGAGCTCACTTGGGAATGCAAGGGTTCATTCCCTCACACTTTCAAACACACTCTCGGGAACATGAAATGTGACTTTCGGGCCTCATTCTTGGCCTGCACCTTCACAAGCCATTGCCTTGGTCACGAGCCCAAGACTAGGGTTGCAATAGGAAATTTATTTAGATTGATGAGCTCAAAATTGTGTTAGAAATTGGACCAAGAATTTCCATCGCAATTTGAAAGTTTTGATGAACAGTTATACTCCCTTTAAATTTATGACACGTTAAGTCTTATAGTGGAAGGAAGTCAGGCTAATTTCTTCACATGAACATCCTCTTCACTACAAGTCATTTGATGATGCTTACTATGAATCATGAACAAACGAATACAATCAGGAGTTTCAACATTCGATGAAATGACTTTTCCTACTGAGCTACTTACAAGATTCCTAATATTATAGATTATTGGGTTTACAACTATAAGCATTGTTAGATTTGGTCTAAGAATTACAGAGGTAAAGGACATTACTATAAGGATGGTATAAGCAAGATTTTTCATGAAGGTAACTTTGTGGTTAAAAACACAATCAAATCTTGATGGAAGGCAATGGTTAATCATTTAAACTTTAGAGACTAGGTTCTACTTCATAAGCTTTTGGCCCTTTGAAATGATTTGAAGTTCAAGGGGTTATTAAAGATAAGATTATCACATTTCCTAGATGAAGGGATGTATGGGTACCCATAGATACATGCATAAGAAATTGTTGTGCACAATTCTATAGACCTGAGATAAACAATAGAATTAAGGGAGGAGACAAAGTCCTAAGAATGGCCTACATTAGTGGAGAATTTCATATGTTTTGTTCGATTTTTTATATTGATTTGTATGGAAGGTTGAATTGGATATATGATGGTAGGAATGACTTTAATTATAATATAAAAAATAGGATACAATAAGATCAATTAGTGGAGTCTAAAGAAAGGGAAGATGAATCAAAATTAGAAGTTTAGGGCTACTAATTGTGTGTATGATCAAGTTGTCAAAATAAGATGACTAATCTGAAAGGAATGGATGAGCTCTTTTGGGGCAAGGGTATGGAAGACATCTTTGATTGGACAAAACAACTGCGAATGGTTACAAAAGTGCGAGAGTTGGATGAAGAAAAGTTATTCAAAATTGTTAAACTTAACTTAAAGGGGAAGGCCCAATACTAGTATTGTCACCTTGATCCTGCTCCAAATAACTAGTTAATATTACAAGCATTTTTTCACCATAAGTATGGAGTTTATGATGAAGATGGATGTGGTGCATCAGGAACCAGACAACGAGTTCAACTATATTATGAAAAGTTGGAAAAATTGTTTGTCAAAGGCCATATTTTTTATTGTAGAATGGCAAAGGAGATTCTTGGCCAAATTGAAACTAGAATTGAGAAAGTTGCTTGTGGTAAATACTTACTAGGATATGGATGAAACTGTTAGTTGTTGCAATTGAAGTAGAAAAGGTATTAGGGGAAATAGGAAAAACCCCACATGATCCATTACAAGAAAAAAGAGGAAAAATTAGCACTAGGAGAGACAAATATTGATAAACATCTACAAGCACTTAATGAAATGTTTGTAAATTACTTTGGGAGGGGAATAGATATGAAGATGGACTTAAATTTTGGAAAATTTAACATTGTCCAGTGTCAGTTTTGCACATCAAAAAAGCACATTACATCTACATGTTGTAATCTTATTGAGATAAGGCCAAAATGTGCCAAATGTGACATGGGACATAATACAAAAAAATTTGGCTTGAAATGTTCTTTTTTGTTTCGGCATGGGACATACTTAAGATAGGTGTTGGAGAAAACATGGCAAAGGTTCATTTGCATACCAACTTCTTGGAAGTGTTAATCAATGATGAAGAAGCTACATTGATAAATTTAAATTGATTATGTGGGGTGAAACACAATGTCTTTTCTAGCTTCAAGATGCCTAAAAGGAAGTTGGGCCTATATTGGCATCTAAATCTAGAGGAGGAGCATAAGAGTTACTTGACAATGAAGTGGTTTTCTAAGCAAGAAATTTGGGCATAGATGGAAACATTAGGTCCAAAAATCTATCACATTTTGTTAGGGGTAAAATTTCTTTGCCACCTATGGAGACTATTTTGATAATTCCAAAAAAGCCAAAATATCTTGAAGGTTTGGTCAAACTAGCTAGAAAGAGGAAGGATGTTGAGACAATTCAGTCATAGGTGACTATTGTAATACCCACACCAAATATCAAGAAGGTTTGCATCAATAAGATGAATCGCAATAAGACACTCCATTTGGTTGTTGAAATCAATTAGGCCTTGCTTGAAAAATTGGTTAATATTAGGGCAATGTCAATCATGGCCATAAGCATGGTCAAAGAACTTAGCATCATGCATTTGGTTTCAAGGCATGAGACTTGTAAAACTATTTTTGGCATAATCATTTAAGCCCTTGGAAGAATTACTAACATACTTGTGATGGTGGGCAAGGTGGTATGCTAGATGATTATTTGGTGGTTAGTACCAACATCTATGACTTCTTGTTGGGCCTTGATTTTCTCATGAAAATCAAAGCTATTGTTGATGTGCAGAAGGGGGTGATACAAGTGCGGAGCAATCCAAGTATTATAGTTGAGGTTTTGTTTCTCAATGTTGTCAATATGCTTCAGTAGGTTGAAAACCAAAAGGAGGCATACATTGACAAGTTCAACAACTTTCAGCTTTGAACACTTACAAGGAGCAAAAGCATAGACTTCTAAACTTTCAAGTTCTACCATTTGTTGTGATGATTCTTTTTTTGATGAGTATATGAATGAATAAAAAGAAAGTGAAAATGATGATTTCACAAGGATTCTGCCATTGGAAGCAACTCAAATGGAAGAACTGAGTGACTATGGGATGAACTAGATAATGGAAGAAAAAATGTTATGCAGATTCTAAATATAGTGTTGCAAGAACAACAACAAAATCTATTTGAAGGATAGTACACATATGATGATGACTATGTAGACTAAATACAATGTGTTCAAAAGGAGGAGTGGAGAATTCAACAATTTGCAAACAAAACTTTACACTTAAATTTCATTTATTTCCAATGATGATGCAAGACGGAAGTACATCTAATCATTCAACCAACATATGGGTTGAAATCAAATCTAGAATAAAGGTGGGTGATTAGATTTGGATGAAGAATAGATTGGAATGTTGTGGGGTCTATTGGAAGAATTCCAAGATATATTCACTTGGCATAAAGGTGAGCTAGGCCATTGCACCATGGTGAACATATTATTGACACACAAGGGCTTTCACTTTGTTAGATGACTCTTGGCAGACTCTTTTATTAGGAAAAAATTAAAATAAATAGGTAGATCTAGGCACTAGTTGACCTAGGCAAAATGCGGAAAAGTTCATTAGAGTACTCATGTTGTGTAACATTGCCAATAAAAAAGGATGGTAGTAGGAGGTTTTGTGGTGATTACAAACCTCTAAATGTTTAAACATGGTGAGATTCATTTTCCATGCCCTTCATTGATGATGTATTAAATCAATTGGGAAAGTTGACGTGGTTTACAACCTTAGACCTCCAATATGGGTTTTGGCAAATTTTGATGGTACTTGAAGACATAAAAAAAACTATGATCATCACTAAATGAAGGTTTTATGAATGGAATGTTATGCCATTCGGTTTAAAGAATGTTGCCAATAGAACTATAACAGAAATGTTCAAGGATCGGAACAACTAGTTTCTAGAAAACATTGTTGATGACATCAATATTCATAGCTTGAATTGGAAGGATCATCTTCAATACATACATCTGGTGTTTCAAAGACTGAAGTAAGTTCATCTAAAACTAAAGCCTAGTAAATGTTGTTTTGGAGCACAAAATATTACTTTTTTGGGTCACATTATTAGTATTGAAAGATCTTATCCTAATCCCAAGAAGATGCACTATTAGAAAACTAGGTCTTCTACCACTACATAATTCCACTCAAATCCAATTTTAGTGGAATGGGATTGGTCGATACCACTGTACATTAGGTGTAGTGGATTGGTCTAGTGGATTAGTCCACCCAAATCCAATTCAAAATGCTAAAAAACAAGATTGTCTTCTTTTAAACCCCTCCTACTTTCAAAGTTCATAACTTTCTTGACTCCTATTCAAATTGAGTGATCTAAAGTGCTATGAGAGCACCACCTTAAGCTTTACAATTCATCATTGAACTTTTAAGGTACCAAAACAACATACAACAACTGTTTGGGTGTTTTTAGAACGGTTTTCTAGTGTTGGGTGTGGCATTTTTTCAACCTTTTGACGCCATAACTTTCTCATTTTTGATCCATTTTTCACAATTTTTGGTGCAATGAATGTGCTAAGAAGAGATCTCCAACTTTTCTATGGACACCATAAACAAAGGAGCCTTCCTATAAATTTCGTCGAACTTTGAATTCTTATGTGTTTGGACTTTAACTTGTCTACCTAATGCATTGGTAAATAACAAAACTTTAAATTTATTAGACTTTTCTAGTGATGGTACAACCAACATAATAATAGCTAACATAAGTATAGCCAACATAAGAATAGCCAACATAGGTTTAGCCAACCTAGGTATAACTAACATAAGAATAAGCAACATAGGTATAACCAATATAAGAATAGTCAACATAAGTTTAGCCAACCTAGGTATAACCAACCTAGATATAGCCAAGATAAGAATGGACGACTTTAATTATGTTTTTGTTAAATACCCAAAACTAGCCAGCTCTTTGATTTTGATTTTTTTGTGAATTTGATTTTTTTGAAATATCTAGAATCAACGGTTCTTTAGTTTCGGATATAAAAGAAATACTAAGTTTGATAGTTCTTTGAAAAATCAAATAATTAAACAACAATGATACTTACCTAACACTAGTTTGGACCAATGTTGCATGATTATTAGAAACAAGAACATACCCATGATGAATATCAAGGCGGTTCTTTGGGTTCATGAGTAAAATTTTCAAAAAAATCAAAGATTTGATTTTCAAATATAACCATGATTCTTCAAAAAATGAAAAAATGAAATAACCATTAAAAAAACCAGGTTCTTTCATGAAAATCATAAACTTTTGAAATTTTTTGAAATAATTGGGACCAACAATTCTTTGATTTTGATCTTTCAAAGAATCAAAATCCACAATTCTCTAATTCTGAAATATTCAAAAAATCTGGAACTGGTGGTTCTTTGAAAATTCAAATAATGACACAACACTGGTTCACACATGCAAAGAGAAAGTTTAAAAAGACAACAGACCAAAGGTAGAAGATTGTCATGATGTTGATGAGAGTGGAGTGGCACAAGTAACATGGAATGATAGCCTCAGTTTTCAGTGATTGCAATCGGTTATCACTGTGCCCTAAACCCTAAACCCTACCAATTGACATACACTTCCAATGTGTGGCCACCAACTAGGGTTTGGTGTTAGGGATTATTTGTAGGTGTTCGCCACCCACACCCATTACTTGGGCCTGTATTTAATGCTTACCACATCCAACATACAGTGTTAATTATTCCCAATTGGTCTTCTTGTCATTGTCATTTGGAGTTTTAACTCGAACACGTGGAAATGATGGGCTTTGCACTCTTTTTCAAACCATGCCACTATGGGTCTACTCCTATCATTTGTGTGTGGCTATACGATCTATTCCAAATATGTGACAAATATTCCCACACAATGTGTGTAGAACAAATGAATACAAAAAAACATTTTACACACAACAATATGGACAAATTTCATATTGATGTTCACTTTGAATAGAGAAATGGCCAATGATGTCATTTTTGCACACATCCAAGTAATGTGGGACACATTCCAAGTCCATTTTTTCATTCATACAAATTACCACAAGATTGGAAGTTTTGTTAGACATATGATGCCGACAATTGACTGGCACATATTCCTCATGTCAAAGTATAGAAATGACCATTTTTAGTTTACACATAATCAAATCAAATTAACCAGGTATGGAAATGACCATTTTTCCACATTGATATGTATTAAGTTATGACATAATATGGGAAAACATATTCATTATCAGCAACATCTTCCATAATCATAATTCAATAATTCCATGGCATATTAAGCAGAGGTTATCTAATACTTGACTACACAAAAATCTGGAAATGGTAATTCAGATTTTATCTAATATAATCACATGAGTCATTTGATCCCTATAACCATAGTGCATTTCATGAGCAATTAATAAAAGCATTATTCAATAGAAACTTCTGAAACGTTTATACCGTGTGGGCTATATATGTGTAGTTGTCACATTGTTCCTAGTTGATTGGATAACTAGATTATATTAAGTGGTCAATTTGTAATTTACAATTCAACGTATCTGAATACAATTAGTAGATATTAATAAGTAATATTAACATAAAGCAAAATGGTCCTCTTGAAATATTGTGTCACATGTCTTAAACATGTTTTTAGAAAACACTTTTTAATCAAGTATAATGCATTTGTCTTTAGTTGTTTTTGTCTTATTAATAAACAATATGATCAAATCTTGGTCACTTAAGACCTTTTTTTGGGGGTCATAATAATCTTTATATGTGGTAAAGATTTCATCAATTGTAGAATATGCAATTTCAAACTTGCATGTCTTAATGTTAAGACCAATGGTGGGTGGGTCTCACTAAGGGGGTGAGAACCAATTAGGGTTTTAGGCTGGTTCTCACCACAAAAAATAGTGGGTATCATCGTTAGTGATATCTAGTTTTGACATTTGCCCCAATGGTTCTCATTTGAGTGGGAATTAGCACCTTGAGAATTGTTACCTTGGGATAACCTTCAAATTATGCCTACTCAATTAATTACATTAAGAATAATCAAATAGATACCATCTAAAATATCTTTAAAAATGATTTTTCAAAAAAAAAATCAAATCATGTTTCAAACTTGTGTTTCTAACCAAAATGTTCAAAAGAAAGGAAACATTATTACATTCTTGATTTTTAAAAAAAAATGAAATGGTTTAAAACATTAAATTCAAATATTTTAAACATATTTAAAGTTTCAAAGTCTATACAACTTTTTTGATGAGCACAAATGTACAACCTTAAATGTACTCACCAAAAAAAATAATGAAATTTAAAAAAATCTTATATATTTCTAAAATTTGATGGATTCAATAAAATGATTGTGTGACATTCTTAGTGGCACCAACTAAAAGATTCTTTTGCCAAATTTTATTTCTTTTCGGGTTCTCAAGGCTAGGGGTCTAAGGTAGGTAGGGCTAATGGTAAGATTTTAGGGAAGCTTTGTTGAATAACAAAGGTGAGTGCCATAAAAAGGTGTAATAAAGAGATAAAAATACTTTATTGTAGGAGAAGTGTGGGAGGCTCATTGAATTGTGCCAATACTTTCCAACACTGAAACAAACAAGAAATACAATAGAAACATAAATATAATTAATTAATTAATTATTAATTATCTTTAATCCGTTTGTAGAACATGTCTAATAATTTATCTCCCACTTTTTCTAATAGATACCTACATTTTATAACTACCTCACTCTTTTCCTCTATCCACCAACATGGATATGAAAAAACAAATTAACATGTGTCTTTTCATATCCATGAAATGTATATTAATTTTTAAATTAAATTTGACATCAATATGAATAATGATGAATTATTGAAAATTATATGAAAACATAAGAAAAAATAAAATAGTTAATCGTCACTGGTGGTGTGCAATGGCGCGGAGCTCTAAATGGATAATGAGAATATTAACCAAGATCTGAATTTTCTTTTGTAAAATAGCTAGGAATACGCACGCAGAAAAGCCATTACAGCTCAGTAAAAACTATCATGAGTTTTGCCTGGTGAATATATTGGGGATGATTATATCATGCAAACTTATCATAATACATTACGGGTCTGGAGTGACAGATTATGTCATTTTCTTGACCACATTATATTACATAATCTTACGGTGACAAAAAGATTATGTCATTTTCTTGACCACATTATATTGCATAATCTTATGGTGACTAACCAATCATATACTCGTAAAAAAAGCACTGCCATCACAAAAGCCCTTGGGTAGGGCCTTCTCCGAATAAAGGGCCACCTTGGCTCAGGCCCTTATTCTGAGAATGCCTTCACCCTAGGGCTTTACCAAACACATAAATAGTGACCGAAAAAAAAATTCTTTTGAAATCGTTCAATCTTTCACCCCCAAACTTTGATCCCCTTATGTTGGGTGGCATCTTGTGGCAGCTCGCCCGAAAGCGCTTGGCTGCCCGACACCACCTTACCAAACCATAATAGTAGGCAAAAGGGGCTTGACCATTCCATAGTACCTAATGGAGTGTTTTCATGGGGGTCCTTTGCCAGGTTTGTCAGAGAACCAACCCAGCTCGTAAGTTTCATTAGGAGCTTCATGGAGCTGTCCTAAAGTGAGTGATTTTTTTCATAGAAAACAGGACAAAGGGGTCTGTCTTTTGACTCTTCTATAGTTTACAAGTTTCAGTACCAAAAAACAACCTCAAATTTGGGTAGGCTACAAACACCACCACCCAGGCTCCAAAGGATCTCAAATCCCCAAAAAAAGCTCTAGGGTTTGAGACCCTTTCTGACCACATTGAACCCAAATCCAACATAAATACACAATTGAAGAGCAATAGGTTGAGAATTGATAAGCATGCAACTAAAAGCTAACTGGTACTTACTTTTTTTGGGTGCTCAAAAAGCTTTAAAGGGGTCCTACCTGTGGCATGTATGTATGTATGTGTGCAGTGTGAATAATTTTCTTGGGTACCCTTCTTCTTCTACTTTTACCTTCTGGAGTGATGCCTCATTGAAGCTATATAATTTACCCTGGGAAATGTTGAATTTGGATTTGGGGGACCCTCATATTGTTGAGTACGAAAGATGGTATTTTTATACCTATTTATAATGTAGTAGTTAGTTTTCCCTATAGTCATGAAAACACGGCACCAGTACCCCTCAGTTTGGCCAAAAGCCGGGTGAGATTAAAAAAGAACCTGCAAAAAAGTACATTAGCCTTCAAGGGAGGGGGAGGGGTTGTTCAAACTCAGAAATGCATCACTTTTTTTTTTTTGGGTCTCAAACTGAGTTTCATCCGGTTTGACCCCGTCTTTCCTGTTACCTGAGTGCCTCCATTGCACTGCTGCTACATATGTTTTCACTGCTCCTCGAACCTTGTTTCAGCATTAAATGGTCTTTCTTTCTTTCTTTCTTTCTTTCTTTTTATTTAACGTCAATACCCGGACCAGAGAGATCCATTAAATGGTCAGTGTTTCAGCATTTCATACCCAGATTTAATAAAACTTCCTTACTTTGCGGACCTCACTCAAAGAGGGGATAGGGGGGGTGAAAAGAGGCCCAAAAACAGGGTGAAGACAGGATGACTTTAAGGCAAACTCTAATGTCTAAGAGAAAACTCTAAATTTTTTGGGGGTTTTGCTTGATGTTACTAGTGTAGGAAGTGCTTGTTGTTCACCCAAGGCTTCTTTCTTTCTCATTATGTATTTTGGTTTGGATTTCATTCTTCAACAAATGTTTTTGGTGTCAGACATTAGTAGGCCATTTAACTTATAAAGGGAAAATTTAAGAATAAAATAATATTCTGAAAATTTTCTAATGATACCTTGCATTGGTATAATATGGCAAAGCGGATCATTGGAATTTTTGTAAAAAGCCAAATGCCCAATCTCCAAGTACATGACAAAAAAATTCTGCCAGTTCTTTATGTGTAGGCTGTGGTCCTTCCAATGAGCAAGGACTTCCCAAAATGAGGACCCAATGCATGAATGAGGCGGGAGTCATGCATGCATCATGGGCTGGAAAATCAGGAATGGGGAGGAGGAGGAGGGGGATTTTTTGCTTTTTTTTTCTTGTTCTCAATGTGTTCCCATCATGTTCCCATCAGAATCCCCAAGTTCTCAAATTGTTCCCCAAGGTGTTCCCAATGGCACCTCAATTTTATCCCATATGGTTTGCCCAAAGTTCAACTCTCATGGATAGATATAAACTGAAAAGGTGTGCCACAGGGCTGCACATTTGTTTCTATTTTTGCGACTTGGGGTCCTCCAAAGACAGGCATCTATTGGGGAGTGCCCAGTGTTCCAAAAAACTTGGTGATGGGCCAATCAATTAGTATATGGCCCCTTCCCAAAAAAAAAGAAAAAAAGTTTGAGTGCACCCATGAACTAATTAATATGAATCATACATTAGGTTTCTTTGTATAGGTGTAAGGTGTGTTCAATGTCCTTCTTGATGCCCCAACATATCTTCCAATGCTCCTCCCCATCATTATTCTCGACATGTGCCATTGTCTTTCTTAGTGCCCGCCATTGCCCTTCTCAATGCTTGCTATTGGTATTAGGGTTGGTAGAACAAACATGACATTGCAATTTTGTGTCTAGTTTCACAATGGCATTATGTCAAGCACATCAAACTTTTGGTCCAAGCAAATGCATTACTAATTTTGACTATTTTTTTATAAAAATTACCGTGGTATTTTACTATTTTTTGTTTTCTTTTATACAGTACAAGGTAATCTGTAATTATTGTAAGCAAAGAAAAAACATAAAATATTTATTAATTTGTTTATAGTTTCATGTAAAAATGACATGATTGCATGTAACAGTCACATGAAAAATTACATTGGTTGCAATAGTTTTTGGGACCTCGCAATCTCCAAGTTCCCTCTGCTTTTTTTTGTATCTGCAGCTTTCCAATCACCTCGCAATCTCCAAGCTCCCTCTGCTTTCTTTTTGTATCTACAGCTTTCCAATCACCTCGCAAATTTGATGACCGCTTCTGAGAGGAGTGACAACAAGGGATAATTGACAATCAAGCAGACAAAAAAACCTTGGAGGTGGGTCTCAAACAACAACCAGAAAAAATAAAAAACTTGTAGAACACACCTTCCTTCTTGGTGTAGATTGCATGACAACCTCTATCAATTTGTGGGAACTGCCACCAACAGCCTGAATTTCATGTCTAGTTGCTAAGCTGTCCACATCACTGAATGAACGTTGATTTTCTTGCTCCATCTATTGTCGGTATTCCTGCATCCGATCTGCAAGTGCTGCTAGCTCATAATTGGTTCTTTCCCTTGATTGTTGAGCATAGGTTAGCACCTGTTTTCTAACATCACACAAAGCATTTACAGTATTCACATTAAGCACTACAATTCAAAAATCAGCAGTGTACTCAACATGAAGAGTTACATTTCTAGAAAACTTTTGTTCGTCCTGAAGATGTTGACACAGTTGAATATTTCTGCATATTGATGTATCTTAACATAGTTAAGTATGTTTCACCTGGCTGTTCTTGAAACATCAAGTGTATACTCAACTACTCTGCAAAGCCACTAACATCAAGTTTCACAACATGTGAATGTGTAGGCATCTTGGAATCTCCAACATAAAATGGTTAATTACTGCTCCAAGTGTATGAATAATTGGTATATTGTTATATTTGTATTTTAAAAATTGTACATTAAATTTGTGTAATATACCAATTAAAATTATTGAAAAACTAAAAAAACTGAAAAACTGAAATTCTGAAAATTGGAAATTAAACATTGAAGTCTGAAATATGAAAATATGTAGTCTGAAATCTTAAAATCTATAGTCTAAAATTTGAAATTTGATTGTATGAAATCTGATATTTAAACTATAAAGTCTAAAAAACAAAACTTGAAATTTGAAAATCAAAATTTGAAATCCAAAAATCTGAAATATGACCAAAAAAAAAAAAATCAAATTGACACAAGCAACCTGTATTATACAATTATGACCAGTTTTTGGTTATGAACTTTGACCAAACTTTTCAGATTCATCATATTGAAAATCAACAACATACAAGAAGATTTTGGCATTGTAAACTGGATGCACATTGTGAAACACCCCCTGGTAATTTACTTGTGTTCAATATGGAGTATGGCATTCACTAGATCTAGAAGTAGCCATAATTTTTCATACCACATAACAAACAAAATAAAAATTCATTTGATATTATTTTTTGCATGGATTCCCGTTTTAATTTTCTTTTTATCAAACCATGTTTTAACAACTAATGGTGTATCAAATAATGCAAATTTAAATAAAATATAAAAATATGAGTTAGGTTATGATGAATTTACATGCATTAAATAATGTTTTTGCAATGATTAAATAATTTGGACCTCCAACATGTTTTGTAACATTCATTATAGGTGTAAATAATTGTTTATACTAATGAAAACATTCACATATTTGCATATTAAACATTTTCAACAAAATTTGAAAACACGTGTTTGGTATTATAAACATAAAATGAATTATTTTCAT
This sequence comes from Sphagnum tenellum, assembly GCA_963921925.1. Taxonomy (NCBI): domain Eukaryota; kingdom Viridiplantae; phylum Streptophyta; class Sphagnopsida; order Sphagnales; family Sphagnaceae; genus Sphagnum; species Sphagnum tenellum. The sequence goes on along the minus strand of OY998158.1, from coordinate 11,755,969 downwards.
AAATTATTTTAAAATATTGATATTTTATTTGGGAAAAAATCAAGATTATTTTTAAATCACAAAATTTCAACTTGAAGGTTTACCACATAATCATGAACTGATATGGGTAAAAGATGTGCTTCAATTTGGAATTTTTATGAATGAAGGAAAAATTTTGTTGATAAATATTTAACAATTATTAAACTATTTTGCCAAAACATTCATAAAACAAAAATATATCAACATAAATGAACATATAAGGAAAAATGTCCTAAACCATTAATGAGGTGCACAAAAATAATGTCAGCTTACATAATGTACATTGACCTTCATGACAATAGAATTCAAACACCAGCATTCTGTAGGATCAGAACAAATACACTTGCTATGAAACAGATGGAAGAACTGCTAGAATAATGAACAAACCAAGAGAAGAAAGGTACCAGTGTGACAGCAAAACAGGAAGAAGTCAGGAACCACTTCACAGGTTATCAATGACAGAGAAGTCGTCAATTACGTCGTCATCATCCTCGTCATCTTCCCACTGCTGTTGAACTCCATCTTCCCCTCTTGAAATCCATGTGTACTTCGCACACTACTGGTGATTTCTCAACAATTTCTCTCCCCTCTCTCTCTCGCTCTCTCTGCAGTTCTCTTGGAACCCTAAATCTCTCTCTCTCTCTCTCTCTCTACATACGTGTCCTTGGAGCTAGAATGTTTCTAGAGTTCACACATGTTCAAAAGGTTCCCTGATAGAGAGACAACAAGTGGGAGGGATCGACAGGGTGCATTATGCACCGGGTTCACACTAGTGTAAAATAATGTTTGAACACAATTTTTAACTACCCAGATTCAAATTTTTTTTATTTAATTTTATTCTACTAAATATTTTCAAATTGTGTATTTAACTCATCATAAACTCAATGGAGGCATTCATGGTTTCATAGTGCTACTTAAATTGATTTTGAAACTACTTTCTTTTACTTGTGTGAAAATTAGTCCATTTTTAATTTAAAATTTCAAAGCCTACTTTTTATGTCTTTTTTTATCCTGATGCCACCATAATAGTCTCAATTTTTGTTTTTGAATGTGAGCCAATGTGTATATTTAAATTCAACAAAATTGATGTAGAATATATATCCACAAGTGTCCAAAGACTTGATCACAAAAAACAAATTCTCACAACTGGTCAAATTTCATATGACATTTTTACCAACAACTTTCTCAATCCTTCAATATTGATACTAATTGTTTGCACCAAATAACCTTCTAATGAAAAAGCTCTAAAGAATTCCATCAACATAGTGGGTCAAAGGTAGGACACCCTTAAAAACTCAAATTGAATCTCTTCCAAAACAAATGGGCTTGTTGACCAAATATTAGTTTCATTTGAACTTCCATATTTAATAAGATAATGCACGACCACCGATGTCAAATAGTCAATAGTTGTTCTATCTACTACCTAATCAATCAATTATGAAGCGGACCCTCTTCCAATCTTCAATCACATAAAAACTTTGATTGTAGTTTTAGAAAACCATGATGCTCCTAACCTTCAATGATGCAAGAAGCCTTAGTAGATGTCATTGTAGCTCTAATGCAACATTGGAATGAAAAAACTCATCCTACTAACATTACTCCCACACAAAATGTGTAATCCATACATACAGTGATCTCAAATTCATCTACCCTATAGGTGATGGTAGTGAGCTTTGAAAGAGGTGAAGTGCAAATGAGGCACAAAGGCAGTACGAGGGGAAGCATTTGACATTGAAGAAATGTGGGAAGTCAGCCATGATGGCACCAAATCCAAATTGTCAATGTGGAGGATTCCATCATCTTGTTCCCATCCAAATGGTTGAATCCTAGCAATGTATTTTAAGATAAAACAGTCCAAAATGCTATGGCCAAATTGCAAGACACATTTCATTGTAATGGTGGTGTGAAATTAAGCTAAAAGAGGGACATTTTCGGAATTATTATAAAAATTCTGATGGCATCTAACTTCAAATTAAATTCAAATTCAAAAAATACAAGCTTTGAATAAGGACTTCTAGCATAATTGGATCAATGTGACTTCTATTTGAGGTGATTGCCCATTCTCAAAGTTTCTCACATTCACATTGCAAAAATTGCAAATTGTCATTCTTGTTTGAAGAATCATATTTGGCTCAAAGTTTTCTTTTTCAGTGCCTAACTTCAAAATTGTCAGTACCATGTTGCAATGCAAGCATGAGTGTCATGCTAGAAGTCCTTTTTTGAGCTTTCTACAGTAGTTGCCAGGTTCTGCATGTGTATCTCATGAGTCATCATGATCCCTTGCTGGATTACCAAAGAACTCTGGATGTGTAAACTTTGAAACCAATGGGTGGTTTTGTGATCCCATTCATGGTAGATTGGGCCAAAGTATCTGCCAAAGGTTTTGCTCTTGGGTGTTAAGTTCTACAAGCATACAATGATTATAGCTATGCGGCAAATATCATGATTTCTGACATGAGTGCTCACACTGGCTCAGGGGCACTTTACTTTGAGCCCTATATCGACATATACGCCAACGAACCTCAAGGATGTCAGGATTAGTGTGAACATAGCTTAATGGGATATTTGCAGGCAAATAACATAATCTTAATGCATGCACAACAAGAGATTTGGGAGAGTTTCATCCAACATTGGCCACTTATTTGAATCTGTAAAGAACCATTGATTCTAGTTTTAAATTTTAAAATGAAATCTGTATTGCCCTCCTGCCCCTCCCCATCCCTCTCTTACATTCTCATACTTTGGTGACTGGAGAAAGAGCTTTGTCTCAAGTATTGCCATCCAATCTGAGCTTCGGCATCATCTCCCCAATCTGGAGATCTGGTTCCTTCAACCATCTTATGACTGACTAAGGAATGCACACATGCAAATTCTGTGATCTACAGATGTCATCTGTGGAATATAGAATAGTTGACGCATCCCTTCAAGATCAGTACCTAGAGGATTTGTTAATAGTTTTTTTTGCAGATCTAGGCCAGGCTACTCACTTTACTCCAGCAAACAGTGGGTTGGTTCTTTGCAGGGACATCTCTCTTTCTTTTGGCTGCAAGCTAGACTTTTGGCACACTGCATGAGAAAGGTGCAGCGAGCTAGTGGGTCCCTCTGCATATCTGTTGCTGCAGGAAGCATACAGTGGGTGGTTGCTTGGGGGACCCAGAGTGAAACAACACCTACATGGGTACCTTCAACACCTTCTTGGGTGAGGTCTCTTAGTAGTTACATTAAACCCTGGCACTGTTAAATTTGGACTTGCAGACCCTGATTTAGACCAAGGATGATGGCATATTTATAGGAAAATTCTATTTTCACACTTTTTTGCTAGATTCACACCTTTTTTGCCGGTCCGATTTTGTGACCCCATGATTTCGTGAATTGCGCAGTGCATAGCTGCTCTTCATGCACTCAAATTTATTCTGTTTAAAATCGGACCGGCAAAAAAGGTGTGAATCTATTAAAAAAGGTGTGAAAATATAATTTTCCTATTTATAATGCATACATTAGATGCAGATACAATTTAGAGTTCGAGGTTTTTATCAGTGTTGGGCAGGTACCAGTCTGGAATCCTGGAATGTAGACTGGTACTGGTATCAAAGAACCAACCAGACTGCCATGACTTAAGGCAATATCAGCCTCATTACCAATACATGCCTAGTAGGGACCTGAGGTAATACATATGGCTTAAGCAATATCAGCCTCATACCAATACTTGCCTAGTAAGGACCTGAGGTCATAATACTTATGACTTAAGGCACTATCGGCCTCGTACCAATACTTGCCTAGTAGTGACCTTAGGTAATACCAACTTCATATTAAGTTTGTATCAGTCTCAATACCAGCTACATACTTGCCTCATATGAGACCAAAATCAGCCTTGGACCCTAATACCATGACCAACCTGCTATGTTTTTTTACTTAAAAAACAATCCACCACCAATACCAGGTGGGTATCATTTTCTTTTGAAAAGATGCAATACCAGTACCAACTTGGTATGTTCAAAAAACTCATTACCCGCACCTTACCTGCACAACAGTGATTTTTTTTACCATGGTACCAATGTCAGTGCTGGTTGACCCAAAGGCACTTCTTCAAGGCATTGGGTAGGCTCTGTCTTCAAAAGGGATGTGCAGACCATATATGTGTAGACAAATATTGGGCATGTATATGGTTTTAGACATACCATGTAAGTGTAAGTAACAAACTTATTATTTATGATCTGTGTAAGTGTGAAATCCTGTTAAGTGTAAATGATTCGCAGTCACCCCCCTGTGTATATATGTGCAAATTTGTATACATCTGTGACGACCTTCAATTTCTTGATGATTTTGGAAAAAACAAAAAATTGAAGAACTTAGCTTGTACCAGCCTACTTCTTTTTATTCTTTTTTTCCTGTGATATCTATTACATATTACTTGGAAAAAATTTGAAAATTTTGCCAAGTTTTTATGGCATAGCAAGACTTGAACTTGTGACCATTAAAATGAAAAGCCCAATGCTTTACCAACTAAGCTATACACCCAAAGAGTCCTTATTATAAGGCTGAAGATCTGTCATTATGTAATTAGATGATAAATTCATAAAAAATAACAATGACCTAAAATGCGAGCCGTGAACAGAGCATATTGTATTCTATCTACTCCCAAGGCATAACAATATATTCTTTCTTTTCATAGCAAAAAAAGCAAATTAATTATAAATTTTATATATATATATATATATATATATTACCAAAACAAAAAAACTAAAAGAAGGGAGAAAAGGAATTGACCCACCAAATATTTGACCCCAACTTTTGACCATTTTAACAATCAAAGTGGTCAATTTGCGCCCAAAACCCAACCAAGATGCCATCTCACAATAAACAACTTCCTGACAAAGTAAGAGAGCTATGATTAACATAGAGTTTTGGCCCTCTTCTCACAGCCATCAACTCTACCCTCAAATCCTTACCATATAATTAAACTCTCGCCTACAAATCTTCAAATAACCCTATAGCCAAGCTTAGTATTACATCAAGATTGGAGCTTTGGTGGGAAAATACAATAAAAAATATCTCTTTTGTTTTCAGTCATTTCTATGTAGATCACAATTTCTTCTTTGGCAAAACTACTTTCTTAGCCTTAAACAGAAAAGGTCACCTTACAATTTGAAGAATGATAAAATACAAAGATACAATTTCTTCTTTGGCAGAACTACTTTCTTAGCCTTAAAACAGAAAAGGTCACCTTACAATTTGAAGGATGATAAAATACAAAGATACGCTTGCAAACTACACATAGATTATGGAACACATAAAAGATTGCAAAAGATCAATGTAGAAAGCCACTCTAATTTAAAACTATTAATTTTTTCCCATCCCAGACAATGACTTTACATTGTAAGCCTTCATTTCTTGGCAGTCGCAACATTATGCAATTTGTTTGTTTTATCTCATCTCTACGGCCTCCATTTCTTTTGTTAAGGTCCAAAATTTTAGCTAAAGTGTTTCTAAATTAAATGCCCCCTTTGCTTGCTTGAGGTGAGAAGAGACCAGGAGGGGCACTTTTTTTTCTTTTCCAAAACCTAGTCCATTTACACTTACCTTGTCAAAGACAAATTTGCTTGAGGCTGTGGAATTGTAAGTGCAAAAAGAAAAAGCACACAATGGGCAAGGAAATTGTGTAAATTTCAAAAATTTGACCCAATTCTACATGGTGGGTATATGTGTAACTACAGTTACCCTCCCAACATTGATGCAAACCATCCTTTTCTTGGATGAAATACTGTGCAAATGTGAAATTAAAAAAAAATTGGTGACACATTTCTCTTTCTAGGGAGAAAATTTGCCAAATTTTGAAACAATCAAAATAAATTTCACCACATTCTGAATCAAATTCTAAATGGCCAAAACATTGTAAAAACAGTTAATTGTTTTTGGGCATCTTCAAGAATCATGTTACCATTCAATGTTATATTTTTGTTGGGATGATTGCAATTGATGCAACATCAAAAAGAAAATGGGTGTAAATGTATCCACCAATGTTGTGAGGATATCCAGTTTGCAATGTTAAATTTAAGGGTTTAAGTTCTTAAAATTTTGATCTGAATAGGCATCCCTTTATTGAAACCAACATAAGAATTGAACTAAGGAACTAGTCTTTTATTATATCCATAATCAAAATAAAAAATAGGAGAAAACACTCTTGAACACAAGGTTACATTCTTACATAAAAAATCAGATTTTTTAATTTACTTGACAAGTAGGTTGAACTTTATAGTTAAATATTAATTTTAATTAGTTCTTGAATTCAATACCATTGTTTTTTCTGGTGAAATTGCCAAATTTCTCTAAAAATTATAGGTTGTCCGCTTGTAAGCTTGGATTTTTTCACCTAAAACTTATTAGGGCAATGCAAATGAATGAAAAAATTGTTGTATATCATCATTTCATCAACTTTTGTGTAATGTTGTCACATGTTGTCATTTTGCCCATGACCATCATCAATTGACCATCATTTTGTCACGATTGAATCTAGGTCATTTGTGAACTTCCTCTCCTCTTTTGCGTTTTCTTTTGCCTACTTCATATTTTTCTTACGAGAGAATGTCACAAAAACCTCATTTGCCTTCTAAAGTTCTATGACTTGTACAAGTTGTGATTCATGAATCTTGAATGACATTACGCCTTGAGGTAAACTTGCTACTTAAACCTTAGAGGCTAATTTGTTAAGCCCTTTGAAGAGTTAGGAATTAAGAACAAGTGACAAGGTACAAGCTTTGAAGGCTTGTTTTTTTCATTCATTGATGTTTCCATTTTTAGAAGTTAGGTTTGTACCTTGAAAATCCAATTGAAAATTGAGATGCAATTACAACTTGTAAGTTGTTGGGACCCAACAATTGCATTTGTAATTCACTATCGTTGTTAATGATGAAGACTTGATGATTTGTTGTAGCTTGCAACTTGCTATCTGAGATCAAATTTGCAGTAAATTGCAATGGAGGTGGTGAAATGGCTATTGGAACTTGGTGGAAATTCAAGAAATGATGAAATGGCTATTGGTGGGCAATGGGCATTGGGGAAGATGGCACTACAAAATCTAGTTTTGAACATCAAAACTTGAAGTTGCATCATTGTATGAACCTCTAAGTTCCAACCATCAAGGTTCAAGTATGTGTTATAATTGTTTCTCTTGATTGAATGTTGCCCTCTACATATGGTGTTACAATGTACATTACACACTCAAGATTCAATGAATTCTTACCTATTGTTTGATCTTGTTCAAAACAATTAATTCTTGAATCAATCAAGAACCCTAAACCCTAATTCCCAATTGTTGGGCCCTAATTGCAATATCTTTTAATTCATTATTTGTTCAGCTTGTTGTTTTTGTTCAAGGCAACTAAGTTGTTTAAGAACCTTGAACCCTAATTCTTGGCTCCTAAATCCTAGTTTCAATATCTCTTCTTTACTTGTTATTTAGATTATAAGTTGTCATTATTATTCAAGATAATTGAAGCATTCAAAAATTAAAAACCCAAAACCTTAATTCCTAGTTCTTAAGTCCTATCTACAATATCTCTTTATTCCTAAATCTTATTTCTTAATTTATTTTTTAATTACTTGTTTTTGGTCAAGGTAATTAAATCATTCAAGAACCTTAAGTCCTAATTTTTCAAACTATTCATTTTTTGTTATTCATTTTTATTTGTTTGTTAAAGAATTTCAAGTTTCTAAAAGCTATAATTGTTTTCCACCAACTTGCCTACCATCTTAGGGTTCAAGAAGATGGCACCACCTCTTGTGTTGCTGCAAATGAAAATACATAAATGCTTTTTGTCTTCTCGCAACCCTACTAATTCTATTCCATTTTTTCTTGGTGATGTGACTTCACCCAATAATGTTGCAAGGTTCTAATGCTTCTAATAATCTACCCATTGAAATTGATGTGCCACTCATGAATTTGATTAATTTTCCAAGTATAAAAAAAGCCCATTAGATTTTCCTTCATAATTATTTGGAATTGATGAACATGTTTTGTTTCATTCTTTTGATGTGTGAGTTTTATAAACAAAAAAGAGATGGTCCTATGACTCACCACAAAAATTTCAAGTTGAATGGGTAGAAAAATTACCTTGGGTTGGAATGGCAAGGTGGTTGTAATGGATGTGTGCACATTGTGAAAGGCAAAATTTACTTTGAAAGTGAGTAGAGATAAGCTCCATGCACCTAAATGGGATTCATTCCAAATACATGATGGTCGTAAAAATGCAAAAAAAAATTTAAGAAGGTTGAAGAAAGGGGAATGGTTCATGACCAAGGATTATAAACATGCCAAAAATGAAACTGTTTTTTCATGCAAGGGTAAGAATTAATGTTGGAACAAGTTGTTGATGGGGTGGTGGGGGAAAAACGAATAAAACTTATTTAGTTTCCCACATTCTTTCACACTTCGAAGCATGGCATGCCCATGCTTGAATATTAAGCACATAAGGAGCTATTTGATATCCTAAATTTCAAGAGAAATCTCAAAATGCATTGGACAATTTCAACAAGTTGGGTTATGGTTCAACACATGCACAACATGGTTTTGGAGGTCGCTATTTCTGATATTATAATTACTTAGTACATTTTTTTAACTTGTGGTAACATGAGTACAATTGACAACTAGAATTAATTGTTAGTTCATGCATATGTGGTGCAAAATTGGTTACACATATCAATTTATTTCCCCTTTAGCATGTGGTGGTAAAAGTTAGGTGTCGATAATTTTACTCAGATTCTTATGCAAACCTTGATGACCCAAGGTGGTTTAACCAAGGATATGATTGGTAACAAATTAATGACATTTGGTGTCAATGTTGTTTTTATTTTCCTAGGTGTAAGGTCATGGGTTACAAAGCAATTTTTTGATGGATGGGCTCCTCACTCCATGGAATGCATTGTATGGCTCATAAATCCAATCTTGCAATTCAAATTTTGGCTCATTTTCTAATGGTGAACAAAATTGAAGGTTTGTTATCCACATTTTACAACTATTTTTGTAAGAACTTTAAAAGGCACTTAGAGTTTACAAAGCTTGTAGAGGTCATGGAAACAAAAGTGGCTAAAATTTTGAAAAATATCAAAACATGATGGATTAATATGCTATCCCCTACCAATATGTTAAGGTAGAATACAAAACATTGTTAATGAAAATGGCCATTGATAGCCCTAATAATAAAAAGGCAAAAGCAAACTTTGACCTCCATTGTAATGTGCAAATCATGTTGGGGCTTGCTACCATACTTCCCTTATTGTAGTATATTCATAATCTTTCAAGTTTAGCCAGTTGGAAGATGTCTTCATCTATGATTTGTGATGACAATTAAGGTGTGTCAAGGGGGAATTTTTTTTTGGTACACAAACATGAACACCAAGTTCAAATTTGATGCATTTTGAGACCTACAAAGCATTGGTGGGTGCAAGGCATGAATCGGTTATCATGAAAAGGGTGAAATATTTGGACCACCTAGCTTTTAATGTGAACCAATAGTACATTTGGGTCACTCATTTAAGTTTGGAAAATGGTGTGACAATATTTGCGACTAGGGATGTATATGTAGTAGCTATAGCACAAGTGGAGGCACACTATGTAGGTAGTTTTCTTCACCTTAACCCTTTCTATTTTTGCAACTTACAGTGCATTTTCATTGTTCACAATCACATGCATTGGATTTTGGAATCTAATGTGGGTTTCTTTGTATGGCAAGGGCTACTAATTGCCTTGTTAAAAAGTTGGAAGGAAGATTTCTCGTTCATGGGGCGATGGACAATCTAAGTGTAATGTACCCACAATACTAGCTACAATTAAATACAAAAGTAAGTTTTGCCAAACATCTATGTGTGGTTAAAGAAACATATTGCCACCCCAAGAAAGTGGCCGACTTTAATGTGTGGGTGATTGAAGTGCTTTCAATAGCCTCATTTGACATTGAATAGTCTATATTCAAGTCGTCAATGAAATCAAATGTGATTCATGGCATGGCCAAACCTAGTGATGAGAATCTTATCTCTCATCTCCTATGCACTCATTTAGCATCTTGAGTTCTTTCTTATTTTTTCCTAGAATATCAAGTTGCTAGAGACTACCATGGTACAGGTTCTTGGAAATGTAGAGGATGAGTGATGCTTCAACTCTTTGGCATTTTGCAAATTCAAGTTGCTATATTGATTCATTAGCAACCTAGGTTTGGTGGTCAAAATCTTTTCCTAGAAATTTTACACCGTGCATAATTTTCTGTATGTAGAAGTATTTGAGCAGTGGTGAGCTGCGCATTCTCGATATGATGTGGGAGTTTAGGTGTAAGGCTCTTTAGTTTCAACTCAACAAATTTTCAGCAACCTTGCAAGTGGCAAGTGTTGGCTGGTTTTTTGTGTAAGTGATGGTGAGCCAAATGGATGCCATTTCTTGTTTCCAAGTTGTTTTTCTTGTGTCTTGACTCTTTACAAGATTATTCTAATGTGGCTTGTGGGTGGTTTTGTATATAATTAACCTTTGTTTTATAAGACACTTGTGTTACAATGGTTTAAAATGTGCGATCCCTCACAGGTGAGATTGTCTATTGTTTGTTTTCAATTTCGATTTGTGTGTCACATTGTGGTGTCAGTGGATTGTTGTAATGAATTTTGACCAATGATTCATGAGCCATTGAGCATTGTGGTCACTGGTTATTAGTTGTATGATTTTATTAAGAAGTCTTCACGATTCAGCAAAAGGTTGCCAACTTGGCTAGGATTCTCCTTCTGAGAATTTGCAAGAGCCTGAAACCCTACAAAAATCTGACCACCCCTCAACCAGAAACAACCACCTTGGAAACAAATTAATCAACTAATTAAACTCCATTTCTCCTTAATCTTTTGCCAAAAAAATACCCAAAAAAAAAAAAAAAAAAACCTTTTAGCCTGCTGGAGTCCAACCCATTCCAACTAGTGGCCAGCTTAGCAACAACTGGCTGAAACAGTAGCCAAATGTCATATTTTGGCAAAACAGGGGAAAAATAAAATAAAATAAGTGCACTGCTTCATAACCATATAAATCCATATTTTAATTTATTTGTTGTACACCTTTGAAACTATGCAACCTCCAGCATTGGGGGAGTGTATGATGTGAACAAGGAACCTATTATCCTATCTAGCTATTGCAACATGAATAAATGACGTTTGTAAATGACATAAATTATGGTACTGTGACCTAAAAGGTTTAGCTACAATGGGAAGTAAAGAATGTTTTGGAATATTCTTTATTTTGAAGTGAAATATTGAAATTAATTTATAAAATAAAAATAAATCAGACATGTGTTTGTTGAAGGTGTGTGCATACTAACTTGAGTATGCACCCACAGGTTCAATTATTTATTGGCATATAGACCAAGTCAGTTATACAACTTGACTTCACACCCATGAAATTATAACGAATTTTGATCTTTCATACTAACATTAGTCACTTGATTCTTACACAAGAGTTTTCCTTAAAGTCATCCTGTCTTCACCCTGTCTCTGGGCATCTTTTCACCCCCTATCCCCTCTTTGAGTGAGGTCTGCAAAGTTAGGAAGTTTTATTAAATCTGGGTATGAAATGCTGACAAAGTAAGGAAGTTTTATTAAATCTGGGTATGAAATGCTGAAATGCAGCGAACATATATGTAGCAGCAGCAGCAGTGGAGGCGCTCAGGAAAAAGGAAAGACGGGGTCAAAATAGGATGAAACTGAGATTGGCAGAAAGTGCATTTCTGAGTTTGACCCCGCCCCCCTCCCCCCTTGAATGAAGGCTAATGTACTTTTTTGCAGGTTTTTTTTTTTTTTTTTTTTTTTTGGGAGTCTCACCCAGTTTTGGACCAAACTCAGGGAGGGTTCTGGTGCCGTGTTTTCCTGACATTACGAAAAACTCTTATTGTGTCAGAAATATTCAAATTAGATAAGTCCTAGACATAACTCAATCCCTTTTGCAACAACAAAATTCACAACTGGGAACTGCACATGACGCTCAAATCTTCAACCAAAACACAACAAATTTACATATTGCCTCAACTCTTCTCACCAAATCCTTCAAAAATGCATTTACCTTCAAAAATGCATTTACTTGATCGATAATCCTTCCAATTTTGAAATAATTACAACAAAATTATCATCATGCAATTCAGGATGGACTAAATACGATTTAGGCAAAATCATGTTGTATCAGATATTCATAGTCCTTAAACTATTGTTATGGGCTTATCACTTATTATGAATTTGGGAACATCCTCGCAACCTTGAGACATGACGATTGGATGACTTATAACAATGTTGGCTGGTTCTAGGTTTTTGGCCGGGTTCGAATCCAAATCTAGATCTAGGTCTAAGAACTAGACTTACCAGTTAGTTCTACACGGACCTCAACCCGAAATGTTGTCATGGATCCAAACCTGACCAAGAATTGGACCCAATAGGTTTTAAGGGTTTTTCACAAGGTCTATTTCTTAGGGTTAAATAGGAAATAGGGTCTTAGGTTTAGATAGTGTTCAAGGTTTTAAGGTTCTAGAGTCTAATTTCTAAGTTCTAAGGTCATAGGTTTAGAACCTTAAGCTTTTACAATATAAGGATATTTTCAATGATAACATCAAAATAGCCTTTACACAAATATGTTGTGATGACCCTAAATTGTTCCTTAAGTTGAATAGAGGCCAAAATAGGGCTCATGTGGGTGGAGAAAGTTTGACCCGGCTTTAAAACCAATGAGTTTTAATTTTTGAAAATATTCTCTAGACCCATAACTAACAAGTCTTCCATTTTAGCCAAAACTCTAAACCTAGACATGGCGCTTCTTTTAAAAATCAAAAACTGGCCAACACTAGTTTATAACATTTAAGATTAGAAAATGAAAAACAAAAATTTTAAAATCAATACATGCAAATGGAATGGTCAAGTAAAAAGATTTGAACCTAACTTGTAATTAGTAAAGTATGAACTACATATGTTATATACTCATATGGCTTGATGCTTTAGATTTTTCATGATTAAAAATAACTTTGTATAGATATATAAATGTCAAGTTTGATGTTTCAAACAAAAAATCTATGAATTGGATCACCATACTCGACCAAACCATAAGTCTTTGAACAGAGAAAAAAATGGCATATGGTCATTGCCATTCCAATCTTGCACTAGATGTAATGGAGAGGACGTACTAATGGACCAAATCCAATTTGCCAGACAAGCTCCATACAAGGTCTGAGCCAACATTCACTTGGTACTAGTAAGTTTTGAGGTTGATATGGTATGATGGGCCAAGATACTCTACTTGGAACATGAGCTCTTAGGTAAGAACTGAGGCCTACTTTATAGTGGGGCCAAGGCTTTCGCCTTTTGGCCCAAAACTTGAGCCCATATTAAAGTGTATTTTAGTGTCCCAAGGCCACATGGTCTAAATCCAAATGGGCCCAGATGAAAGAAAAAACCCTCCTTGTGTACTTCTCCTCCTTCCTAATTTCACACAATTTCAAAAGATGGTTTTCCATTCAATGGGGCTAATAATGTTGAATACATCATGAAAGAAGTTAATACACAACCAACCTTTGGGTGGGTTGACATTTTATGAGGATTTAAATTTAAATTTTATTTTTGATAACTCATAAATATGTAAAATTCTATTTATAAAATTAAAGAACCTTCAACTAGATTTTTCAAATGCTTTTTATTTACTTTTTATGAGTAGTTTCAACATCCATCCCATAAGGTGCTCATCAGGTTGTTGTTGATCAATTCTCTCTCTGGTGGTGTTGATCTCATCTTAGATTCTAAGTATTATAGGGCTTTGTGAGAGATCAATCTATGGTCGGTTTGTCAGTAGGTCTGTAAAAGGATAAAAAGATATAGGTACGCTTGCTTGCGGGGTGCCCACAAGATGCTTGTCAAGCTTGCATTGGAATGCATAATATCTGGTATAGATATTCACTTTGGGTGGGTATTAGAAATCGCAGCAACCTCCCCAACTGGGTTGGTAGTAAGTAGGTAATTAGTAGGTAGACAAATAATAGGTAGGTGATATAGGAAGCTTCAAGTTAAAATAGGTTGGTAATAGGCACATTATAGGTAACAAGGAAGGCAAAATGTATTAGGTGGGTAGGTAGATAGGTAAGTAGGATCTAGCTAGTTAGGTTAGGTAAGTAGGTAGGGTAACTAGGTTAAGTTGTAGGTAAGGTAACCAGGCTAGGCTCAATAGAGACCAACATGTCATGTCTATAGTCATGTTGTGTGTTGGACATGACCATAGTTATGAAGGTCAAATGGGTTGGCTTTACAACTATATAATCATGTTAGCAACCAGGGAGGTCCAAAGTGAGGAGTTTGATTTTAAGTATAGTCTCATGTATTCACCAAGTGGCACATAATATGAACTGCAACTATAGTCATGGATGTAGTTATAAAACTAGGGTTTGGGCATAGTACTATGATCATCCTTCACCAAGGTTGTAAGAAATAAAAAAACCAGGGTCAAAGAACCTGCTCCAAACTGCTGGGTCTTTCATGTGAATTGCTTTGTTCTTTTGAAAATTGTAAAAAAAAAAAACAACAACAACTTCAAAATAGATAGTGTGATTTTTCTTCTTAAAATATTAGCAAACTAAAATAAATCTGAATATTTTCAAACAACCGGAATTGACCTTTTTTCTTGAAATTCTAAAAAATAATTCAAACAACCAGAATCTAACTTGGTTTTGAGATTTCAAAAACTTTTCAAACAACTAGAATCAAAAGTTTCTGAGAATTTTCAAACAAGCCAAAACCAGAGGTTTGCTGATTTTCTAAAATTGAAAATCCCCAGAACAAGCCTTTTTTTTAAACTGAAGAAAATTTGCCCACATAGTGAAATTTAAAAAAATTCTCAAATGGAGTGATTTTGGAGGGTTCCCATGGATAGAAATGCAGCAAAAAAACTAGTAAAAATCACCAAATTCTTATTATTGGTTTTTAGTGTTTTAGCCATAAATACAGAAGGTTGATTAAAAAGAATTGTACTTCATATCCGGTTCATAACCAGATTTGGCTAAATCTCCCTATGGATGATCACCATTTTTTCTACATGAAAACAAAATTTCCTAAGATAGACACTGCCCGGAACCGACCGACAGCTCTTAACAAATATAAAATTGTCTGCCCTTGAACACCAGTCAAGCTATTGGTTGACAAAAAATTGTAACAGTTTTTTTTTGGGGGTGCCCCCCCCGTCCCTCTCCCCCCCCCCCCGCCCCACCCTTGCAGTTACAAACGGCTATGTACGGTTATCAGACACAGGAACACCCCCCGCCCCGGCGGTTATCATGTCCGTCCTTAGAATCCACAACCCGGTTCTGGTAAATAACCACGCATGCACACGGTTCTCAAAACATTTGAAAAACAAAACATATAATAACCAGCCTCCATAATAAAACCGCCTCCAGCGCAAATTGCCTGCTACGGTTCGTTCATGAAAACCGCCGGTTCTATAAGACCCTGGAAATAACAGTGACTACGGTTCTGGGGGGTTTTGATTGGTTCAAAGAACCGGAACCGGAGGTTCTACGATGCTATTGGAATCTGGCTGATGCGGTAGGCAGGCAGGCAGGGTGATGCAATAGGTAGGTAGGTAGGTAGGGTTGGGGGGAGGAATGGTTTGCTGCTGCAGGCGGGCTGCAGTGGTTGAAGTACTTATAGAAGAGTTTGTTTCTCTAGGCTCTCGCTCATCCAGCGTTTGTTGCAGTTTGCGCAGTCTGTAAGAAGCTTTTTTTCATTCTACTCATCAATTCCGCCATTTCATGCTCCGCACCATCTCTCTGTCTCTCTGTCTCTCTGTCTCTCTCGATTTTTTTAATAGGAAAATTAATAATCTCCAAGTTCTGTCGTAATATGTCTAGAGGTCTGAGTTGAGGAGTTTCGAGCCTAGAATTTGCACGGGAAAAGATTATACCTGTGGCCGCCGGTTTTGCAGAAGTTGCGGAATGAGCATGTGGTAGCTCTAGATTTGAAACAAACAAGCTCTCTGGTAGACTAGTGTTGGGGGCGATAGACAGACAGACTGACTGACTGACTGACTGTTGGCGATTTTTATTTAAATTTTTTTTTAAAAAAAAGCTCTTTTGCTTGCATGACATTGTCGATCGATCGAGCGAAGAATTGGTGAAGAATTGGTACTGAGGAAACTGTTTTCTTCATTTTTTCGAGGCAGATGATTCTTGTTCCGCTCCTTCAAAGGCTTCCAACACGCAGGGGTTGGGTTGCCGGGGGGGGGGGGGACGGGATATTCACATGGTCCAGAATTTGTGAATTAGAAGCCTTTGAGGGAGAGGAAGAAACATTTGCTTTCGCAGAGCTCGTTCTCTCATCAACTTGAACGCTGCAATATAAGTTACAACTGCGAAGAGAGCGAGCGAGCTGGGACTATTCTGCACGCTGATCAGGTACCTGCGCATATTCTTCATCTATGAATTATTGTCTCAGTCTTTGTACATTTAAACCCCTTCTTACTCAGATGCCACTAAGGGAAGCTTAATAAATGAACAAATTATTTTTTCCGAAGGATCATTTGGTTGTCAATAGACCTTTTTTTGTTTTGTAGAAAACTTTATGCAAGAGAAGCAGAGATGCAGCTACACTATCTTCTTCACTTGTTGTAGTATTAATATAGCAATACCGAAGAAGGTAATATTGATCGTGAGAACCTAGTTGAATCAGCTGAAACTGAGCTTCTCATATAAATCTCAGTGCATCAGAGAGACACACATACACACTCTCTCTCACAACAACAAGAGACAAAGTGGAACAAGCCTGCTCATGCTTCCAGACTTGTTGCTAATAACTGCTGCAGCTCAGCTCAGTTCAGTTTAGGATGATAACTGTTGTAGTTTCCATTCATTTATGCATATATTCCTTCCAACATTCATTGCTACTAATCTAGGATGAATGTCATTCTAGATTCCAAAAGCTCTTCTTCTTCTTAAGTGTCTCTCACCTTCCTTACCAGCTACACTCCTCTTTAGCATAAAGAGACCTGCACTGACTTTAAGTGTAATTTGCAAGCTACTTACAGAGCATAGTTTCTTCTTCGGGTGCCCTATTTACAGGGCATTTCAAAAAACAGAATGCCTACTGCAGCATGGGTTTTCTGTATTTCGAAACACCCCACATTTTTTGACCTTTTCCCATGATACCCATTTCATACCCACCGGGTATCATGGCAATGCACATCTTTATTATGCTCGATAAAGCCTTCAGCCACAATCTTTAGTGCAATATTCTAGTAAAGCTCTGTAAAGCCTTTGGCCGCAGGCTTTAGCAAAATATTCCAGTAAAGCCTTCAGCCTCAGGCTTCACCCTACACTAAGTTGGGTATTCAAACAAAGGTCCAACCATACCCATCTCTTCCAAGTTAACTTGGAATTCTTGAGGTTTTCACCAGTGCTGGGCAGGTATTTGATTTTTTAATAACCACGGATTCCAATTGATTTCTTTTTATTGTTTCAAAAAGATGTCATATGAGGATCATCCACATCAGATGATGATGGTCATGTGTGTTCAATTTCACACAAAAGTTGAGTGCTTTTGTATTGCAGCACGGTTTGAGGAAAAGCTTGTACTTGCAAATGATTACTTTACCTGAGCACTTTGCTACTAAATGGTTTGAATTATGTAGATACAACCTTTAGCCTTCAAATTGTCTTTTGGCTCTATTGTATTCTTCACGATTTAGGCAAGAGAAGCACCAACTTATTATGGCAATGGTTTCGTGCCAAAAGTAAGTGGCTAATTGTGAACTATCTTGGAGCTGCTGCACATCATGTTCAAGACAGAAGGTCTTACAGTTGGGATGTTGCCATTGCATTATTCAAGGTTAACCCAAAGGAGTGTTTTCTAAGCAAAAATGACAACCTTCTGACACAAGTTCAAATTTTTACTCTTTTTTTTGTCATTTCTAAATTTTCATCAAAGTAAAGAGCAAGAGGTATTGAGCAAGAAAGAGGCTTTGAGAAAGTGACAAATTATGTTTGCTACAAAATGCCAATGGTGTGACTACATGCTTGTGAAACAAGCAAGGGTGCTGCTCTTCATTGCAACAACATGGGTGAATGATATCTGTGATTTTTGTTTTATTTTCTCATGTCCTTATCTCCCTTGCAAAAGAATTTACTTAACATATCAATCTAGTTCCAATTCCATGAACATATCCGTATGTGTTCCCTCCACAATACTCTTTGAGAAACCATATAAAAAGTTCCTCGGTCTGTCTCATTAGTGCCATGGAGATGATAGTTTTTAAAGTTCAAGGTGGGGTTTCTAGGTGGGGTTTTTTTCTTCAAAACCCCATTTTCTGTTCAGCCATAAATGCATATAATGTTCCATTGGTATCAACTAACAAATCTGCCACATGACCAATGGGGGGGCGGGGCTAACTTGGGCAAGTCTTTTTTTAAGTACATTTTGTACTATTTTAGAGGTAGTTTTCTTTTCTTTTGAGAAACACATAAAATGGATTTTTGATACAAGGCCTTTAATAGAATTCTTGCTACTTTTCAAAGCAAACTAAGTTTTCAAGAAAATTATTATTTTCACACACTTACAACCATTGTTTTAAAAATCTCATCCAAATGTTCATATGGAGTTGATTGCTATAATTAATTCATATTCAATATATGACTAAGTACTTCATCAAGTTTGACAATTGTTTGAATGTGTTTTGAAATATATTTTCAGTTTGAAATATATTATTATGAATATTATGTTCTCACAAACATTTTTTTTAATGATTTGATATCAATCAAATACTTTTTAGAATTTTATTCTTTGAATATTGACCTTATTCTAAGTAAAAGTTAAAAAAACATTTTTGGGAAAAAATTCATTACGACATCCCACCCCATAACAAAAAGGACTTAGTCTTTACTAAAGTCCTAGTTTCCTTTATATTTCAATCCTCACCAAAATTAATGGATCAAAAATTGTTAAATATTTTGTAAGTACCATATTTTAAATCATTAAAATTTTAAATTTTATCATAATCATTCATAAATGTGTCTTTACATCATAAAACATAATAGAAATTACAAAAAGAGGTGTTTGTGAAATCTAGCAATGTGAAAAGGTTTGTATGTAAGCTTGCCTAATGGGGAAAGAGATACGTATGTTAACCTAACACAAACAAACATGTACTTGTTTAGTAGATTTAAATACATTCAAAGGGAAAAACTTGTTATACACAAAGACCAATTACTTTATTTTATTGTATTTTATTTTCAATTCCATAGGTTAGTTAGAAAGTGAAAGACAAAAAATTCAAGTTGTAGGTGCCATCTTCTAAATTTTTTGAATTTATAGATGAAATTCTACTTGCCATTTGGCACATCCTATATACATCATAATTTATTCCAAGTTTTTGAATTTATTTGTTTCTTTTTCTAAAATTGGGTCTTGTACTCTTGTCAATATTGTATGTTGAAATGATGAGTTGAAGCTTCACATTAGTATTGACCAAAAATATCTTGGAAAACAAGTAGTGTGTTATAATTGACCGAAGACTTGTAGTTATTTGTGATTGTTTTGTTACAATTGTGATAGGTATTGAAAGCTTAAACATTAGCATGACCCACAATATTCCAACAACAATGATTTTGTGGCATTCTTGTGAAGAATAGTTGCACGTTGATGTTTGTAAAATGAACAAGAAGTATACTTGGGGAGAAGGTGGTCGATCACATACCACAATTCATTTGTGGATTGTGATTTCACCATCCAAGTAGTCCTAGAGCCAGAGGGGGGCAAAGTGTGATTAATCATGATAGTCCATGCTCATATTAGACTCATTTGGACAACACTTTTGACTGCCTTGTTGATCATAAACTATCATTTTTTATATTACAATACCACATCAAACCAAACACATTAGAGGAGAAAAAATTTAATTATTAACCAAATAATGGGTCACAATGACACCAAAAAATTGGGAAAATTCATCAAAGGCATTGTCCATCCTTTCCATCATCATGTGAATACAATGTTGCAATGACATCAAAAAAATTCTTGGGGTTTTTCCCATGGGCAAGTTCAACATACATGATGTCCATCAAATGGTTGAATACTTGGGTGTGTAGTGTCGCATTTTGAAATTTGGAAAAACTTGCCTTCCTCCAATTGTTTAATATACATGTCATGCACATAAGAATATTGGGACTTTGTCTCCTTCTCACACTCACCTACACATAGGAATCATCAATGACGTATATTAAGAATCAATGAAACAATAATCATAAAACATCAAATTGTGAATCAAATGCATACTTGAAAACTTGAAATTCTTGGGGGGGTATTATCAACAAGGAAACAACTTAGTTTTGGCTCAAACATAACATGGAGTGCTCATGCCCGTAAAATAATTGACTATGAAACAAAGTCCTCTTCATTTTGTTGGGAAGTGATAATCCAAGCAATAGGCACACACCATTTCGGAATTTGTCAAACACAATCAAGGTGAACAAGTGGAATTTCATGTTATTAGTCCCTAAGGTTGTGTTTATACAAATTGTTCCATTATGACCCCATTTCAACATGCATTGGAATTGCCATGGTGTTTGCATTCGGAATGTGAAAGGCAAATTCACATTCAAATCCTATCTTCTTGAAATAAATGTTCTCTTCATTCTCCAATGCCCAAAATTCTTCAATGCATCATGTTTTGCATGATGTCACACACCCATTTTTGCCCTGCATTCATAAAACCTTACATTACACAATTCAAAAAAATCATTTTTTGTCATGACTTCATCATGCTTCACTTGCTGCAACCAAAACCACTTGTCCTCTTCATAAATTTGTCAAGATGTATGACCCATCTCCAATCATGAAACAACCATATTTTCAACTCCTTACTAATGGGAGGAGCATATTGCAATCTTTTTGAAATACTCCATGGCACCCCTTCACCTTCCTCACACCCTTGCCCATCAATGACGTCAATGATGCATTCCAAAGAAATTTATGCATACATCATCACAATTGCTCTTCCAATCTTTTCTCCATCTTCATCTCCCATGTTAAGTCATTGAAAAAGATTGGAAAATCAAAAAGGTTTTGCACATGAAATGTTGCCATCATATTTCCCTATACAATAAGAACAAAATAAACGCAACATAAAAACATTGCAATACTTGATAAAACAAGACCAACTACAAGAAGGGGTTTCCAAAGGTCACTTTGAGATAAGGAAAGATGAGAAGGACATGGATGAAATGAATATCATGAATGAAAACGATCACACATATGAAATTGAGAATATAGATATGAAAGGTACCACATAGATAAAATTGAGCAAATGATAAATTTCAAGAGATTGATGACATCACAGATGTGTTTGGCTTGAGAAAATTCTAGAACATAAAGATATATAGGTATTGGAAACATGAAATGGCATTTGTTTGGTGCACACAGATGTGCATGGTTTTTTGAGATGTAGGATTACATCCAGCTGGGGGAACACATGGTCAGCTTACATACATCAGCAAACCCAATTTGCTCAAAGTTCTGATTGTTTTACTTTCATAAAGCATTCAATCTGTTCCATTCAAAATGCAACAAATGCTTAAAAATGATACATTCATATGTTGGCCTCTGACTGGTAACTTTTGAGGATAAATAATTGACATCACCTAAAAGTAGCGGAAGAAATCTACCAATTTGTTTAGAACTACTGAGGGATGCAAAGGATTCCAGGTGAAAAAAAAAGCTATACCTGCAGCCCTTTCTCCCAGTGGTGATACATCCCCCTTCTGGGTATGTGACATGGAACAACAGCTATGTATCATCCTCCTCATCCTCATCCTCTTCTTCCGGTGCTTCTTTGAGCCACTGGTATCAACAAAGTAGGGATTAACCACTTCAGAATTCAGTGATCTAGTTTCTTTATAAGCCCTCCTGAAACCTGAATCAAAGTTCCTATGCCCGAATCTGTGACTCAGGTAAAGAGGCCTACTGATGAACATGTCTAGTATGAATGAAATGTATAGCCCAGTGATTATGATTGGCAGACTTTTCACATGAGAGTATAGAGTAATTCAAATTCAGCAGTCTGTAAATAAAATGTCATAAGGTGAAATTCATTCTAGACACCATCTGGAAACACTTGATACATTTTTCCAATACAATACAGTGACCAACTGTTTCAATTTCAGCAGTAACATATTTACATTAGCAATCATTCAGCCTCATTCTAGAAAAAAATGCAACTTGAGTGATTGCAGATAGGCTAGTACAGTGGAATATTATCAGAATAAGGTGATCTAGAAAATGACCATACCTGGATAAACTTCTCTGATTGTTTCAAGAACACTTTGTCAGACTCATCAGCATATTGCTTCTCAGAGGCCCATGCAATAATTGCATCTTCAGACACAACATCAATGTCATAGAGCATATGCAAAACCTGCAAATTTTTAGGGCACCATTATTCTTCACAACCTTAACATTCAACAGCATCCAATCTATATTAGAGACCCACCTCACCATGGCTCCAAACCCAAATTCACAAGGTAGACAGAACATCTCTGTACAAAACTTCACTTTGCCATAAAGACATGTGTCATCATAAGACTGTCAATGCACCCATACACCAAAGGTCCAATGTGCAATGAGTAGGATAGATAGAAAGGTTACCTGAGAGAATAGGGGGGCAAACTCCTTGTGACTCTCAATACAAATTTCCTCAAATGTCAGGAGTACTTCATGCTGTGTCAGAGGGAGAGAGTTAGTCACCTTAAAGAAGTAACACTACCTCAGCTTGCAAAAGCTGAACAAATACATCAAAATAATATTGTTAGTCAGGCTCACAATAATGGGTTGAGCACAAATAGAAACTCTTATCTCCTGCCCACTAACTGTTTCACATGGTTACCGAAACTGAATATACACCTTTTTACCAAAGGCTTGTGGATTGAACTTGTCTATAGGATTGCAGAGAAAACTTCCACAACATCCCTTTGAAACTAACACAACAGTATATTTCTGACCATCATTGGAAGGCTAGAATATGACTGTAACCCATCACTCACACAAGCAACAGTACAATTCTCACTACAAGGGAAATATGCCAAACCCACAAACTTGTATACACATGAGGGATGGAAATGTAGACTCCCAAAAGAATTTTTCACCTTAAGATCAATCTTGAATCAAGCATTCATGCAAAAGTTTTCTCTGCTGAATTTGTTGTCTATTTTTTAGTTGATAGTTTGAGGTTCTCACAAAGCATCAGGTGTTCTTACTTGACTGGTGGAGTGCACAGTGTAGCCTACCTCATCATCAGAGCCCTTCAAAAATTTACAGAGAAGTGATCCCCATCTACTGAAAACATCCTTTGTGATTGATAACAGCTCCTCTGCATTTGGAGCACACATTTTCGGTTCACTGACTCAGCTGTCAATTCAAGAGATAAACAAAGAAACAGTGACAATGATTACAGGAAGGGAATCATAATTGGCATCCAAAGAGATGTTACAAGAGACATACTTGCAGTGGGGTGTGGTGCCTCCAGTGCTAGGTCTATAATAGCCTTGAACATGGCCCCCGCACAGTCAGCAAAAGTCTTGTTGAAAGCTAACCTGTTTTCACCCAAAATCACAGCAATTTCCAGTAATAAGGAATCTGACAATAAATAGGTAGTTCTATTCTCAACATCATTGACTGAATTAGGCTCCTGCACCCTGTTAGTTTCTTAGTGAACTGTCACAAACCTAAGTTCAAGCTCCTCTCCCTAAAGATCTGTTGAAGCAAACAGCCACTTAAGAGTGTTTATCCAGTCAATAGGGAATGTGGAAAACTCCTATGAAGACGGGAGTGAACAGGTATAAGAATGTGAAGAAATGAACAACAGCACATAAGAAAAGATGAGAGCAGCACAATGCACTTACTTCAAGCTGTTAACCTCAATGACCACATGCTCCTGCTGTACGCCAGAAACACCACGTGCAGCCCTCAAAAATGTTTCTGCCACCTGCTCAGAAATGAAAATCAGGAATCTGTTACACCCAGAATCATTCCTCAGAAAGTTCCTAGATTTCCAACAAATTAAAAAGGGTGTATACTTCCACACTCCACAAGAGAATCTCACCTCCTTCTCAAAATCATCTTCTTCTTCTTCATCTTCATCTTCCTCCTCCTCCAAACCTGCATCAATGGGATCCAACTTAGGCCCCATTCACCATCTATGAAATATAAAGATACCTGTAAACTATGAGACAATTAATGTAAGACTCAGCTGAAGAGGATGTGACATCCTGGCACATAGTCACTATTTTCAACATCCTTGCAGACTGTTCTCCAAGGGGTAAACCCTAAACCCTAACCCAGAAAAATCTGCCAAACCTTTTGTCCATATCTAAATGACCCTGTGTAGTCAAACCCAGGATTAGCTGCTAATTCTTATTACCAGTGCCGACAGCACTGTCCCGTCCTCCCAATGCCCTGATATCATAGTCCACTTCTTCTACATCATGCTCGCTATTGGCTGCTGCTATTTCTTGAATTTTCTCAGGTGGGATAGGGGCCACTGAATGCCTCCATTCCTCCTCCTGCCCACCATCACGAACTGCCCACCTATATCCTGCACCTGTCTCCCCTACCTGCAATGCTCATACGCAATTCCAAGAGAATAAGATGGTTCAAAAACATTCCTCCCAATCTCCAGTGGGTCATGAATGACAGGAGATTAAGTTGGGCCTCAGAGACTCAGGATTTCAGGGGAATCTATTGCACAAATCAAATATAGAGCATGTTTGATATAACAGAAATCAGAACCAAACTCTGCACATGAGCAGAGCAGGCCATGGACAAGCGTTGCAATAATACTATTTCATACTTTCCCACCAGTTCACAGAAACATGGTTTGATAGCCACTGTGCTTCATAGAAGAAAATTTTCCTCCTCATTTTGCAAAAAAACAAGGAAATCCCACCTCAATAGGGTCCCAGTTAGGCCCCTCAGCAGTGTCATCCTCGTCTCCTGATATACTGCCATTTCTTGTACTCTGATCCTCTGCAAAATTCACTGTAACATATCGAGTTTCATTAAAACTACAACCTCTGCAGAAATATCATATGAGGTGAAAAAAGAAGAGAGCCCAGCAAATGAATATGGGGACTACCAGTGAAGGGACTCCGAGGGCTGTCTGCACGTCCACTCGCCACATCTGCATATTCAAGTTCCTCGTCGCTACTGTCCTCTTCAGTGGGTTGAGGCACCATTGAAATTTTTGAGTATGCGGGTACTCTGAATTCAGAACCAATTACAACCTAACAATACAAAAGAAAAAACAAACCAGAAATCAACCCACATGCCCATTACACTTCTTGAGATCCAAGAGCTCTCATTTCCAAATTTCAGCTCTTACATACTGATTCCTTCCAAAGAGAAGTGATAAAGACACAATTGATCAGAACCTCAAGTGGATACAGCAAATGGAAAGATACATAGTACCAGAAGGCAGAAAATGAAAGAATCAACAAATCCTCTGATTCCAATCAGGACGATGGTGGTGAAGTTTGTGATACAAACTTTGGACTAGAGAACTGTAACAAAATTTAGGAGCTTTCAGGTGTGTACCCGGAAGGATAAGACCACCCCTGGCTCCAAAATTGCCCCTTTCTTCACAGTTGCCCCATCACACACAACAGAGTAACGTAACTGGACATAGTCTTCTATTCTGACATCATCCCAGATATGGCATCCTTCAATCACTACATTCTTCCCAATAGTACAACCACGTCCAATAACTGACTGTTGAATTGAGCTGTTGTCCCCAACTGTCGTATCCTCTCCTAGAACTGTATTCTCTCCAATCATTGCTGTCCGTGCTAGAATAACACCTGCAGAGAATACAAAGGAAAAAATCATTGACAGTCATGAACAGTCAATCATATAGTCAGGTTGCCCTAGAAACCTGACTAGAAATCAGCAAATCTGACAGACATATGTCCACATTTGTCACTATAGATGTATACTAATAGGGGAATGAAGCAGCACCTGGAGTTTTACAGTCCTCAAGTCCTCATGTTTGAGAAAATTATTACCTCCCTATGTTCAAATTAGGATTCAAAGAAGAACATGAACAACATAGTGGAATCGAATCAAATCCAACTTCAGAATAGACAAGAGAGGTTACAGACCCCCTTCCTTGTAGACATTGCACCGCTCCAACCTCATGGAAGCCTTTGGACCAGCACATAATATGTCAGGAACCATTGGATAAGTCCATCGGTGGATAATATCTTGGCTGACAACATCGTAAGCCCTCAAGTTGTCAACTCGTGCAGCATACTCATTTGAAATTTCATATGTGAAAATTTTGTTGCCCATAATCTGCAATCTTGTCCCACATTCTCAGAAGTATCTTTCATAAGAATAGAGAAATCTACATTCTTACGATGAAGAAGAAACAGCAAGGTTAACACTTCCTCAGGAAGCCGCAGAAAGTACCAAACTAGGGAAGACAGAAACAAACAAAAAACAAAAAACACACACCAGTATGAATAAAAGTGCCAGTCTCACACCTGTTCAGGGACCATCAACAGTAGTATGTATGATAGTGACTTAACTACCACAACTTCCCCACTGACTTCATCCGCTCCCTACAGTGGGTAAAGGCCAGTGACAAGCACCAACCTACAAACTGAGTTTCTGCTGCAATTCTGGAAGCAACAGGAAGACTCAGCCTTGCTACTGGCTAGCAACAGACCACAACAACAAAGACAAGACAAAGAAACAAAGAATGACAGAAAGGGAAAAGAGAAACAAAAGGAAAGGACAAAAAGGGAAAGACTAAGAACAAATGGGCTTACAAGAAGCTCCCCACTTACAAGACCTAAAGCAAAATCATTCTGCAAATGCCAAAAGTGGAAATTCCAAACAGGAATTTTTCTTTAAAGAGCAACCCTCTAGTTCTCTTTAAAAGAACTTTTAAAGGGTAGCCTTTTGCCTTCAGAAACACAATAAGACTGATCATCTGGAAGACAAAAAACTTCTTACAACTACAAAGTCTCAAGAATCTGTAAAATTGACTATTGATAACCCCCAGCTTCACAGTCATTGAGATATTGAAATGAACATGAGGGATTCTTATCATCTCAATACCTGCATACTCTGGTTGAGAGCATTTGTCAAAAGTGTCACAGGATAAGCCCTGAGGACTTTGTCTAACAGCTAGATCCAAGAAATTACAAGAGAAGCCTTTAGACATACAATTCAACTCACAAGATGTTTTTGGGTATATGCCACTACCAAAAGAGTCTTGGTTAAGGTACATGAAGTTCACAAAGTCTGGAAAATCAGGAACAAAAAGATCATCCACAAACCTACGAACCAGGGACAATCTATGAAGCACAACAGGACATATGTTACTCTTCAAGAGACACTTAATGAAATCAAACTCATAGGTAAAGAGATAGAAATTAGCCAAACAGACCGCACAATTAGTACCCATGGGCATACCAATGCATTGTCTATAAACAACATGACCAAAACAAAGAAACAAATTGTCTAATAAGAAATCCAGCCAAGAGATGAAATCTGAAGCCTCCTTGATTTTGAAGCTATGAAGATTTTCAAACAAATTGATCTCTGCTTTATTTCCAGCCACAAAAACCTAACGTTCACAGCTGTTTTTTGAACCATCAAAAACTTAAAATGATGAAGCTTCTGCATTTGATTAAACACTTTATTTATCAGAACTCTCATATGAGCTTTTAGATCCACTAGGCCAAAATTAGTGTATAGAGTTGAGAAATCAAAAGACTGCAACAGAAGTGGGGAAGCTTTATCAATTTCAGATCTCAAAAGATTTAAGTTTATTTATTACTTCCACCACTACTGTAGTCATTGAGAATCATTGACAATCCAACTACTATCACAAGGAACCTCTGCCTTTTTGAGTTTAGACACCCAGAGGTCATTGACCGTAGGAAACATAGCTTGAAGAAAGAACACAGCCACTTAGAAACATCAGTCAGAGAGGTAGAGCTGGCTGCACAGATAAATCTAGGTTTAATTGGGTTTTTATGGAACTTCCAAACAGCACAAAGAAACGGGAGACAAGGGCCACACTTAACACCTGTAAAATTATGAGCCATATTAAAAGAGAGATGAAATCTCAGGATATTAGATCGGGCAAGATTGGAGACCACATATGTACCAACAGGAGAATTAAGCTCAGAGGAAACAGAAGAAACATAGAACTTTTTACAAACAAACACAAAGTTGTCACAATATTTATCCATGTAGGTAATGACCAAGGACCATTGGAGAATCTTTAGGTAATCCAGATCTCCTAAAGGAACAGACAAAGAAGAATCAGAAGAGGTTTGAACCACGAAGGAAGCATGAGTACTCTTCAGTACAAACAGAACAATGTACCTCATCACTGAGAAGACCCTTGACAAAGTCACGGCGCAATTGCTGATAATCAAAATTGTCCGTGAACAGCAAAAGCACTTCAGGAGAACAGATGTCGATGTGACAATCCTGAACCCTCCACCCAGTCACAAGTCAATTGCATTCACCTGGCATAAACCCCGGTTGACTGCAGAACAAGGGGTACCGCAGCTGGGGGGAGGGGACAACACCAAACCATGGATTTAAGTCTTGTTTGGACATACTAAAGAATTAGGTCAACCAACACCCACAGATGTAAATGTAAAATCCTGGTGACATCAACACTGTAATTGCAGAGCCTAAAAGCCATAGATCAAAGAAGTGACAGAAGAGCAAAAACATTCCATCACTTTCTGGGTTCCAAACATGTTGGGTGAAGCAGAAATCTGTATTCCCAGCTTCCATTCTGAATGCAGTGCACCTTTTTAAGACAAGAAGATAAAAGTAGATAGATACAGATGGGAGGAGGAAATAGATAGAAACATGTCAACACTGACAGTCACCTGCAAGTTGTTGGACAGTTGGACAACAGGCCGGTCATGAAAAATGGAGCGATCCAACGAAACATGACGCTGAACATAGTTCCCCTGCAAGCTGTCTCGGCTACCTGGCTCTCGAACAGCATCATAATGCAACAGTTGCTTGCTCTGTGGGTCAATCATTAGCAGCAATTCATCATTTCCAAGGCGGGTTTGATATGTGAGAGGGGAAGGCTTGGACTTTTTCACCACCATGGTCATCACCGCCAGCTTATCCTTCTTTCTCCTTTCTTGATGCTCCTTTAAAACTTCTGTGAGTGACATATTGCTCACTGTATCACCACTCACTAGTACAAAGTCCCCACGAACCTGGAATTCATAAGCAGGAAGAAACCAGAATCAGTTAGGCTAGTATTGTTGGCAACAGCAGTTATTCCTGGCAGATGAAGCACTTTAAAACATTATGAGGTGAGGATGAATATAGTATTTGATGAGCACCATAACCTTGCAATTTGCTTAGTTGATGTCAAATCCTTGTAACCATGTGCTCTATTTCTTGAGCCCTCAAATCTATCTGCTAAACTCTTCCAACTCAGGCACAGATCAAAAGAATAACTATACCACCCACATGGTTGGCTCAAAAATATTTCCATTCTGTGCTCACGAAATGGAACATGGAAGCTCATGCATTTCAGTAAGACAAGAAAACAGCATTCTAGAGGACACAAGAGAGCACCAACGTCACCACACATCATTTACATGTTCAAGGAAAATGTACGACTCTTGTGATTCTCTTCTGAGCAACAAGGTGAATGTTATAGATACATGGATAGGGTAAAGAGAGCTATACCACACCGCGCTGTTCGATCACACGCAATGCATCCCCAGCACTGACACAATCATGGGATTCGATAATGCTCACAGTGAAATCGGGTTGCGACATCCAAGGTGATTTATTCAAGTGGCTTGTGATTTGGTTGGCATGTGCACAGCAAAAGACAAAGCACTCTTCCACTCCTGCAGAGGCTAGCCATTCTAGTGTATAGTCTATCATGGGCACATTCACCAGTGGCAATAGCATCTGTCCACATTCAATGATTATAGGAAGTAAATGAAACCAACGCCAGGAAAGAACACCCAAAACCCAATTTCCAGCACGTTCTTCAGTCCTTGAGTCCGGGATTTCATTACAAAAAATAATAATTTTGGGAAACAGGGAAAAAGTAGACATTGGAAATCAATCGTACCTTAGGTCGCTCAAGTGTAATTGGACGGAATTTTTGCGCAAAACTGTCCGCTAACAACACAGCTTGAAGTGGAACATGGACTTCATAATCCGCCATTTCAGTCGTTCTTGCACCTTTCTTTGCCATACCTTTTCAGTCTCTCCCGGATTCTGTTGAAAAAAATCACACCGGAACCAGTCCTTCTTGCCCTCCCTCCTCTACACATGCACAATACTACACTACACCAAAGAATTTGAACTACTATTAGGTCACCTCTTCACCTCTTCACCGCCAATGCACGAATCCGAAAAACAGCACATACCTTGTTTCTCCAATTTCCTACTCCCTCCTCCCTTTGCACACGGAGAAACTAGATGCCAAAACCGAAGGTCCAGCAAAACCCTGCTGTTCTCAACTCAAAGTACGAGCGCCAAACCCGAACCCTAATCCTAGCATTACCAGGTCTCAGTGGCAAATGCCAATTGGCATAGACATTGCCACATGCCATATGCATGGTCTTTGTGATACCCCCATGTGCAATTGCCTTGCAACTTCAGTGGGATTACATTGTAATTAAATATAATTTTTAATTTTTAATCACCCAAAGCAAAGAAGTACTCAATTGATTATTCATTGGAGAATTCCTTTTTTTGCAAGCAACAAAATGATTAACACACTTTAATGATTTATGTTACAATAGCAAAGGTTTTGAGGACAAAAAAATCCAAATGCACTTCCATCACAATATTAAGATTTCAAAAGCATATTTGAAATGAAAAATGTCAACACACTATCGCAACATCAATTATACAATTGTGCAATTATTCAATTACAAAAAGAAATGTAACAACCATTCAAACTCCTCTACAACTTCTTTCAAAATCAATTTGCAAAAATTGCAAAAAAAAATAAAAAATTGTTGAATTACAAAATTGCAAATTGTGAATTGTTTTCAAAAAATCTAATGTGATGTTTAAAATCACATGTAGGTGCACCAATATCATTTATGACAAAGAAAGATGGGTCTTTCCATGTGTGTGGATTATGATCATGACTTCAACAAAATCACCATAAAGATTTATTATCCCATTATTTGATTCAATTTTTTTCAAACAATATGATCTAGCAAATTATTCCTAAAAATCAACATTGGATACATGAAACAAAGGAATGAATGAAAAACAACATTTTGCATAAGATAATATGTTCATTTTGAGTTTAATGTCATGCCCTTTAGTTCTCACAAACGCCTTCATTGACATGTGATGAAAGATATATTTAATAAGTTTTTTAATGACTTTGGAATTCACAGTTATCCATTCAAATGACATCTTGATATTTTCAAAAAACTTAGAGAAACATGAAAAACATACACAACTTGTCTTCAAAAATCTTTGGGAGAAGAAAATATATGCAAGATTGGAAAAATGTGTTTTTCATCAATTACATGTCAATTTTTTGGGCTATATCATCTCTAACAATGGCTTGTCAATGGATCTAAAGAAAATTCAAACCATTGTTAGTTGGAAAACCTAACCTTCTAATCACAACATTTAATGTTTATTGGGATTTACAAATTTTTTTCAAAATTTCATTAAAGATTATTCAATGATTATTGCCCCTTTAACATGATTCATACATGTAAAAAACAATTCAACTAAAATGTTCAATCATTACAAAATCTTTCAAAATGTTGAAGAATGTTTTTATCACAACTCCCATTTTATTTTACACAAACCCATCCAAATCATTTTTTTATAGCAAATCCTTCAAATTTAGCTTATGTTGTTACTTTATTTCAGGACATAGGGGTGATGAACAATTACATCCTCTTGGATTTCATTCAAAAAAGTTCTCAATGGTTGAAATAAACTCATGACAAAAGGTTTTTAGTTATCATCAATGTGTTTGAAAAATGATGACATTTGTTTAAAAAAGCCCAATATTTTGTCAAGGACAAAACAATGATATAACTTGAAAAATATTGAGGGATTTTACAGATAAGGAATTCAATAATGAACCAAAATAAATGACAATATTGCTTAAACAAATCATGATGCAATTTAAGTAAAAAATGGACCATGAATACAAAGGCCACAACTTGCATTAGCAAGATGTTTTGATAATCTTTTTAAAAATTACATTTGATAGTATATAGAAAAGTTTAGTAGACATCACCTTTAAATCCAAATGGGCGTTGATTTATTTTAGAAATTTTAATTTGTTAATATTATTTTTTACTAAATAACCTTTTAGAAACTTCCATCAACCACATCTTTGAAAAGCTTTCACCAGCTATTCATTTAGACAAAAGATTTTCTTAAATATATTTTCTAAAATCTTTTAACAATTCTTCTTTTGAAAAATTCTTCTAAAAGCTTATATTAATTTTACATCTTTTAAAAACTTTTAGACATAGTCTTCATATATCTTTTTGAAAAAATTTGATGTTTATTTTTTTGGAAAATTTCTAAATATTTCCAAATATATTTATCAAGGATCTTTTTCAAAAATTCTAATTTTTTTTCTTATAGTCTATTGGTAGTAACATATAAGGTCATAGTCTATATTGATCACAATGTTTTTGAACATTTCATGAATTTCTTAATATTCAATTGTCATTTAGCAAGATGGAACATGTTTATTAACATTTTTTATTTCATAATTGTTTATCATCTACAAAGCCAACAAAGGAATCCAGATGGGTCAATTCAAATTAATAGGTGCCAATGGTGCACCTTTAATGATTATTGAAGTGACTATTTGTTTTAGAATATTTTCAAAATATTTTAGGGATATTTTATTTACAAACTAAAAAAAATTAGTAAAAATTCTTATGACCCAAAAACATGTTACATTATATTATTATCGAAAGATGTGTTTAAAAATATCGTTAAACAATATTCCATTTAGGAATCATTTAGTAATCTATCAATTTTAAAAAAACATTAGATATACTGATTTAGTACTGTTACTGATATTTTATCCCCGTTAAATTCACTTAAAATCATTTCACATATCTTTTATGATGTATTAAAATCATTTTTATGTAATCACATTAAAGAAATTTGCAACATTAATGTTTCTATACCTTAAATTGCATAAAAGTAACTAGTGGATGCCTTAGTTATGACTCATATTAGCTTCAATTCACCTATATGAATTAGCATGCCACTTTTATTTTGCCTCAAAATAAGGAAACAATATTTTTGACTATGAAAAGTTCATTTTCTTGAAATAGGAACAATTGTGTTTTGTGTCAATAGCGAGCAAAATACCTATTAATTGGAGTTCTTTGAACAAATATAAAGTAACATTCAAGAGGACTATTTTGGAAAAGACTTGAAGCAACCTTACATCACAAAAATGACAATTATAATATTTGGGACTTTAAAAAATTTAACATTTAGTTTATAACACATGATTTTTTTCTATTCCAATAGGTCCACCACAACTACAAATCTTCCAAACATATCATGACCTTCTATCTACATGACATTTTGGAGTCAATAAAACCATAAAACTTATTTCAAGGGACTTTTGGTTAAAACAAATGGATAATTACAAAATACAATCTCCATAAAATTTTATAAGAGGGCAATTTTTCTTACATCTATATAGGTTTAAATGTATGGTGCATGCATTTGTTATAAAATTATTTTGAAGGCATTCAATGTAATTTTTAACTACATTTGCCTTTGAAAAAAAACCAAGTCAAAAAAATATAAAACACTTCAAATGGGCAAGTTTTTAATTTTATTACTTGAAATGTCACAATACACAAACAATATTTTTACAAATATACGATTTTCGAAACTTGTATTGATGTATTGATTTATTATTCTTTAAAAAAATTCAATATCATAAATAACTCAAAATAAGGGGTTACAAACCATTTTCAAAATGGCATGGAAGCATAAGGACTTTTTGAAAGAAATTTGTGAATAAATCTTATATAATCCTTTGGACATGATTCTTTCATAATTAAATATATATATTTTCGAAAGCATTATCCTAGGATGTTTAGGATGTGTTCATTTAATTATTTTTTGGATAAGATGGTTATTTTGCTTCCAATAAAAAGTCACATTTTTGTCACAATCAAAATACCCCAGGGAGGACACTAGTGTATATATATATATGAATAAAACTATAGGGTGCAATATATTGGTTGTTGGGTAAAAATTATAAGTTAATTAGTTAAATATAGGGTACATTTTATTCAAATAATCAATTTAATTATAATATAGGGTGGTTTTAATATGTATATATTTAAAAATAAGATAACAATAGGGTGATAAAAAAATAGGTTGGACAATCATTTAATACCCCCCCTTAAAATGGTTGTTTCGTGCACATAAATCCCAAACTTTACAATAACAAAAACATCCTCCTTGGGCAAAATACATTACAAAAATATACTATTAAAAACGTTTCATGTCATGTTTTTTGTTCACCTTATAGTGTTTTTACCCAAATGTGGAAGTTTGTAAAAATATTCATCCACATTTGTGATATGTTTTTGTGAATTAAATTACACATCATCGGCCATATGGTTTATTACAACAACTCGCAATTATTGAAAGTCCATGGTTGTTTTTTTATGGATTTCATCACAAATTTCATGTGCTCCAAGCCCTACAACTCCACTTTTGTTGTGGTTGATAGGTTTACAAAGGTGGCACCTTTTATTTCAATCATCGAAATTATGACAAATGAAGGTAATTCAATTTTTTTTCAATAGATAAACATATACCATAGACTATCAATTTCAATATTGTTTCAAATCATGGACTTCAATTCATATCCACGTTTTGGAGGTATTATTCAAACTTTGATGAGTCCAAATTAAATTTTCTTCAATTAATCATCCCCAAAGTAGGTGGATAAACAAAGAAGGTGAATAAGATATTATAACAATAGTTCTGATGTACAACCAATTACTGTCAAAATAATTTAATTAACCTTTTGCCCCTAACTAATTCACATATAACAATACATACCATTTATCATTTGGTAACATTTCATTTTTTGCAAACAGTGAATAGTACCTTAAATTTGATACCTTGGAAGTGGTTAGATGAATAATGGATGATTATAGAAGATTTTATTTTTAAAAATCATTAGGATTCAAAGGTTGCACACAATAGAAAAAGTTAGGGATGCCATGATTAAACAAAATTCCAAGTTCACATTTGACACGTGACATTCTTGTGTGGGGTTTATTTTCTTAATTTTTGCATTTTTGTACCTATTTTATAACTATGTGCTAAATTTATTTATTTTCCTATTACATCTAGGTCTATATAATTTATATTGTGTATCCATGCTTTGAATAACATTAAAAAAATAACTTTTGCTAAATATACATCCGTACACATTTATATATCTTTATTTTTTTTGAAATTATAAAATTTATTCATTTTTACACATACGATTATTCTTAATACTTAATTAAAATATTCAGGCTAAATTTGTAAATCATATTTAATGTAAGACATATATATATATAATTTATTCATGATCCATTTATAAATATTTTATGTGGATAAATCATATGATTCATATGTCTAAATTAAAAGTTATTAATAAAATTTATGATAAATTGGAAACCAAATTTCATAATATAAATTTCAAAATCAAATGAACATTGAAAATATGAAATATATATTTAATTTATTGTTGTATTACTCAAAAAAAAATTCCATTTATAAATCAGGCGTTTGATTTGATTTTTTCAAAGAGTGGTAATTGAAATATTATGCAATAACAAAATTCAAATATTTTTCTTTTGAAGTGAATCTACATTTTTTTCAAATTCAAAAATACTTGTAGATTATCGAACGCACCTTATGAATTGAAATTTTCATTTGAAAAAAATATCAATAAGATACGAATTATCAAATTTGAAGTTTTGTGTAATGTTTAAATGAAGTATGGTGCAAATAAAATAAACACTAGATTATTTACACAACAAGTGGGGTGGTTGTGTGGTAAAGGATTGAATTTATCTTGCCTACCTAGATTACTTGGGTTAAATGTTTGCATATGTAGATTAGTTAGCTTACTTACGCATTTAAACCTAGTTTAGGTGATGACACATGTCAACAATTGAGAAGATGAAAAATAATTAAAATAAATATATATCTTATAAATTATGTTATATATAATGAGTTTCTAATAATAAATATTATAGTTTAAAAATTAATGTTGCCCAAGTTTTTGGGTCCAATTTGTAATAATAAAAATAATTGAACAATGATTAAATTATCACTAATGACTTCACGTATATCATTTATGATTAAGGGATGAAGTGTGTCACATCATTGTACCACATCATGTCCTAAATGATTATTGTCCTAAACAACTAGTTTATAATGATTTTAGGGTTATTAGTCATTTTTGTCGTTTATGATTAAAAAATTAATCATAAACTTAGTCATATATTAGTGTGAACCCGGTGCATAATGCACCCCGTCTATTTGTGACGGGGCCCGGCGTTCAGGCCGATCGGGCCTAGTGTGGGGGTGGGGGAGGGAGATGTCTGTTACAGACAGACCCGACCCGACACTCCCGGATTTCGACCGACAGGGCATGGCGTGGGGGTGGGGGAGGGAGAGGTCTATTACAGACAGACCCGGTCCGGCACTCCCGGATTTCGACCGACCGGGCCCGGCGTGGGGAGTGGGGGAGGGAGAGGTCTGTTACAGACATACCCGGCCTGGCACTCCCGGATTTTGACCGACCGGGCCCGGCGTGGGGAGTGGGGGAAGGAGAGGTCTGTTACAGACATATCCGGCCTAGCACTCCCGGATTTCGACCGACCGGGCCCGGCGTGGGGGGTGGGGGAAGGAGAGGTTTGTTACAGACAAACCCGGCCCAATTTTTCGCCCGTTGCTTCACTGGCCTCTCCCTTCCCCCACCCCCCAAAACCTCCATTACAGACAGAGAGACTTACAGAAATAATCATATATTTGAAATTTTCTTCTAATAAAGATCTCCTCAACATTCTTATTTTTAAATAAAATTGAAATTGAAAACTAAAAAAACTTCATTTCATTAAATGATTGGCGAAAGTTGATGTAGTAAACAACTCCAACAAATGAAAAGACAACAAACAATAAACACAACAAAGTTGTTAAACATGGGGTAGTTGAAAGCTCTTCCCCCATGGGTGTGGCTTCAAGTAGACTTGCAACTTGGAACAAAGAACCTCCACAATTAAACAAAGACCGGACAAGTTATTAATTCTAGCAATAGTCACCACAATGTTAAAAACCTTTGTCATCCCCCACCTAAGAAAACAAAATGCAAGCAGATACAAAATGATTGACACATAAAAGCAAAAGTTAGTTATTCTTTCACAATTTCTTCTAGTGTTGACAACTAATGTGCATTTTCACATTCTCACTCAAAATGCAAACAAAAAGAAATTTGTTGAAGGAGGAAGCTCCACAACCACATACCTTTTGTGGAGTTCTTCACTTGGATCTGTATTCACGATGTTTCCCTTAATAAGAAATGATTCCTTCGAAAGATCCATTAGCTAGTAGAAGGCATTCATAACTTCAACACTTTACCAACGTTTTGATAAAAATGAACGGTTGCAAAGATGAAAGAAAGTTGCAAAATGTGAAGGAGATGGAAAAAAAAAAAAAAAAAAGGCATGCAAACTGAAAATTAGAAACCCTAAATACAAACTAGAAACTACAAAACCTTAACCATAAAGGATATAAGCTAGGTATGAAAAGGATATAAGCCAAGTTTTTAGGAAATACCCTTTGCACATATCTCCCCCCATGGGGTCCGATTACATATATTTGAATTTGGACCTTACATCGACAATGACTATCATCTCATACAATTTATTGGGGGGTTGGTAGTTGAAGGATGGATGTTTACTACTTTTGTTCTTGAACATGGAGATTCACCAAATTTTGCCTAAGCTCAAAAATGAACCATGACAAATGTTGCCTTGCTAGATAGAGAAACATAAAACACTTTTCCTAAATCTTTCGTTCCCTTCTTCTTTTATCGTCCTTTTTTTCCTTGGGAATAAAGTCTTGTAGTAGTTTCACAACAAGTTTTGGTCAGTATGAATATTATACTTGGCCAAGTTTGGCCACCGATTAGCAACTGACAAAACAATACAATACAATGCGGGAGCTCTCCCTCCCTCAAAGGGAGAGACACTACTCCACAATTTAGTTTTCATTTGGTCTCACATTCTTTGAGGAATGCTCACCAGGTGTTAGTTAGCTTACCCATGAACATGAATTGGGAACTTGTGTAATTTTTCTTTTGGTCTGACATTTTGATGAATTTTCACCAGGAATTTTCATTAGGTGTTTGTTCATTTTTTGGAAACTTGATAAAACATTTCCTATTTTCACTACAGTTGCTGGTTTCAAGTTTCAACTTGCCATAAGGGGAAGAGTCATTATTGTTTTCTCATCTTTATAATTATGAAGAAATCATTTCTTCATTTGATCAACCATCAGGAGGATGGTTACTTACATTTGGGTACGACAATCAACTAACTACACACACACACACACACACACACACAAACATGGACATAAACATAAGAATGCATGGAGGAAGGTAGTCAGATAGATTAGAAGACCCAAAATAGAAATTTAGTGAAGCTCAGAGACAGATTTTGGAACTTGGCCTCCAAGCTCCTTGAAACAGGGAGAGGGAGACAGAATGGCAGGTCTGGGTGAGAGCAGCTGACATTTGCAGAACAATTGTAAGCTGACAGACACCTCCACCAGATTTGCATGCATGTGATTAGAATCAGTAAAAGCCTTTGTGGAACTGGCACTGTGGAGGGGCGTGGGGGGAGGGTCTTCAGTGTGTATTTTAGGTAGGTGTAGAGCTCTAATATTATATGTCTTCTAAGTTCACTGCACAAGATGCTAAATACCTCCTAACAAGCTTTGTCCAAATGCTCCTAACAAGCTTTGTCCAGCCCATTTTCAGGCTTGTTTCTTTGCACATTGCATAAAAGGTTCTGCACAATTCTGCTAAAAAAAGGGTTTTCTTTTTTCTTTTTTCTTTTTTAGCTGTAGTTACAAATTGATTTTCTTCAAAAATATATATATTTGACCCAAACCCATTTTGAAACTAGCACTTCTCAAGAGACATTTGAACAGACCAGCCAGCAGCTTTGATTTCAGCTTTGAACAACAATATTATTATTTTTATTTAATATAAAAGCAGCAAGCAAACCCTGCAGCAGAACCAGGCACATTTTGTGCTGGTTTGTCCACCACAGTCCAAGAACACTTTGCCAACATTCACAATAGACAGTAGTAAATAACTACTGTCTTGCAAGGTGCTATAGAAATCTTGCAGTTTACAGCACAATTTGTGAAGTGCGTAGGGAGGGAACTCAGTTTTCTCCTTTCATTCAAATTTGCTAGAGACAACCCACTGCACAACTTTGGAATCCTGGATAGGTAGTAATCTTGTGAATAAATAAATCACCTCACTCTTTGGGTTCACCTGAGGCAAGCCTCAATGAATAAAGGAATCGGAAAACTCCAACCTTTCTTTAAAAACCAGTGCCAGAAAACATGAAAATTGCAGTCTGCTGCATTGCTTGGAGCAGATCTGCTCAAACCTTCCCAAAACTCTGCCAAACAAGTGGAAAATTGCAGTTGACTGCAATGCTTCACTCACCTAGAAAATGAACCCAATTTGGCATTGTGATTGTTCTGCTCAAGCAGCATGGCAGTTTGATGATGCTCCTCACTTTATGCAGAGAGAAACATCATCAGATGACGATGCTTCACTTGTGAACCAAATCCATACACATGCTGCATTCCTGTCATGACTCTACTGACCAAAGAGCAAAATGCCCACCTGCCGTTTGAGGGGTAGGGATGCAAATCCCAACAATTTACACATAACATTCACAACATTTGGGGTCACATGTATTGTGTCACAAATCCTGTGCAGAATGAAACACAAGTGTCTTCATAAACTCAAGACTGAACGTGCAGATTATCTCAACAGCCATAATAAATGCATCAAAATCTTTGTCAACAAGCATGTCAACACAAAGTTTTAGCTCCAGTCCCCCAATGTGGGATTGTCAAAAGAAAGAATGTACAAAGACATTCCAGCTCCCAAGTCAAATCCAAATCCCTTGAAGGGTCATCATCAGAACGACACAGGCTGGTCCATCTTCTTCAGAGAGAAAAAGGGCCAACAACAAAAGACTAACAACCACTTAAACATGCAGAATTGGGCATTACCACATATATAGATATACCTTGTTCATTGAAGCTGCTCAAGAAACAAAAGACGTTGCACAAGAGAGGAGGAAACAAACTCTTGGGTCACAGGCTGATTGAAAAAAAAAGGTGGACACAGACATGACAGTCCAAGTTCCATTATACTTTAGTAAACCTCTCTGAATTGAAAGAATATAACAAAGGAATGTGGTTTCTTTTCCTATAATACATCACCAGCAGATCAAGGAGATGCTAAGTAAAAGAACATTAAGTCTCACTTGGCAAAGGATTGCCAAGGATTTTTATCACTGGGTGGCATCTGCTTGCTCTTAAACCACAGGCGGCTGAATGTGTGGGGGATAATAATTATACCTACCTACGGACAGCCAAATCTCAAATGGAGGATTTGTTCTTCTTCTCTGTATCTTGAAGGGGCAGCATTGTGTACATCCATCCAGTCAGAGTTCCAGGGTTTGAAGGCAAAATTTGGAATCTGAAATTTTATGTAGGCGAGAAGAATCCTTACTTACTTACAACGATAATGACTGGGGTTTTAGGGTTGGGAGTTTTGGACCATTTGAGGTTGTTGAAGCCGCTGCCTGTGACAGCAGCAGCTCTGCCTTAAGCTGCAGAGGATCATCTGTATCATTCCTCACTCTCTTCACCTTCTTTGAGATGAGGGATCGGTGCTTGAAACCAAGCATTTCAAGAATCTGGTTATCACCAAAGTTGAAAGCTCGCTCCATCTGTGTCAAACATCTATCGACTGAGTAATCACCCACCTTGGAGCAAGGCTTGCAACCGACAAAATGTGTCACAAAAGGCCATCTATGATCACCTAACCCCGGGTGATACTTCTCCATCATCTCCTCATAGTGATCAACCAGGATAGCCCAGTACCCATGCAGATAGTAGGAGTTTTCCAGAAACACTTTGTCAGCCCACTCATCCTTCTGTGTCACCAAGAGATAGACCAATGCTGATTGATCATCAGCTTCAAAGTTGGGTCTTCCTTTCAAAGCCTTGGCAAGCAATGCACCTGCAAGGAGGAGGAACCAACCACAAAAACCCCATAAACAAAATGTCCAAAAAACATAGAGATAATGTGCAGCAGCGGCAGCATCTGGCCCCTGAGTGATTGAGTTCTTGAAGGTTTGAGGAGGAGTTGAAGAAGAAAAAGGGAACAAAGAAACACAAACACAAACACAAACACAAACACGTGATCTTCTTCTTCTTCTTCTTACCTGCTTTGTCTCTGATGATGCCTTTGGGGCCCATGGGAGCCCAGGCATCAAGGAGATCCAGAGTCCATTGACAGTTGCGGATGAGGAAGGAACCAGTATTGAGGCCGGTCCAGCTCTTCTCCTTGAACACAAGCTCATCAAAGCCATGCATGACAAGATTGTATTTCTCGTATTTCTCAAGCGGAACTTCGAACAACATATCCGTGAACATGGCATCGCTGTCCATCCACCAGATCCACTCCACCTGCGGATGCCCGAGCATCAGCTTCCGGATGAGCGGAAGCTTAGCCCAAAACCCAGCCATCTCCGCATCCAAATGAGCCATGTTGTAGAAGATTTCGATGCTGTGGAGACGACAGTAGTCGATCTTGTTCTTGATGGACATGAGAAGGTAGTGATCTCCCACGGGATTTTCGCAGGCGGTGGGTTGCGAGCCCGTGACAAGAAGCATTCGGGGCTTTCCTTTGGTCGTTGTGGTGACGTTGGGATGCATTGCTTTCCATGCTTGTCGTTGCTGATCCCAGTCTGTGATCACAGGACCCAGTCGATACGGTTTGTTCGGATCGTTGCTTATCTGGTCTTTATCGTCTTTGTCTTCTTTGAGGAGGAGTCTCTTGGCAGGTCCTACTTTGTTCTCTTCTTCCACTTGAGCAAGAACTCGGCCCGACCCAAGCATCATTCCACCGGTTGCAGACTGGAGATGCATTCTGATTTCCTCAAAGTCCTGTGCTGGTGTCCCGAATTGTCCAGCTCCTATTGTTCCTCGCAGCACCAGGACCGTCATCAAGCCGCACATGATTGTCACTTTCAAGTTCCTCATTGTTCTCTGCAATCGTCTTCCTTTTGGCGTCGACAGGAGTCTACTCAAGAAGCTCGAAGGAGAAGGAGAAGAAGAGGAAGAAGCAGCAGCCGGCGACATGATAGATGGATGCAGACAGTAGAAGAGGCCCAAGACTCCTCCAGTCCTCCAAAACAAGAACACCCACCCAAAAACCAACGACGACAACTCCCCACTTCCCCAAACTCAAAACTTCACACACAAATAGTCTCCAATTCTGTTTCCTCTAATGGAAATCCACCAAGAACAACAGGACCCACCATCCACTAACTTGTAAAACAACTTCCTCTGCAACTACTACTACTACTACTACTACAACTTGTGAAAAAGAAAGCTCCTCACCAACAATGCCAGCGAGCAAAAACCAGTGTTGTACCAACCAACCAACCAACTAAATGCAACAAGAAACAGCAACTCCCCCCCCCAAAAAAATAAAAGAAAAAAAAAGAAAAGAAAACTCTACAACTTCTTAGTAGTAGTAGCACTGGACACTCACCAGATCAAACTCTACAGCAACTGATTGGTGTGAGTCCAGAAAGACACACCAATCCCACTGATCAACAACAACATTGAGAACGAAAGAAAGAAAGAAAGAAAGAAAGAATGAATGAATGAATGCATGAATGAAAGAATAATCAAGGTTCAATTGTTGTAGCAGTAGGAGGGAACACAGGTCTGAGCAATCATGTGAGGACTGTTGCAGGCCAGAAGCAAGTTGCAATGATGCAGATTCGGGAGGGAATGCAATTAGTTGTGAGCTTGGGGTGGGGAAGTAGCAGCACCAGAGGAGGAGGAGATGGCAGAGAAAAAGAGAATGGTGGCTGGCTGGCTGGCTGAT
Organism: Sphagnum tenellum; assembly: GCA_963921925.1. Classification (NCBI taxonomy): domain Eukaryota; kingdom Viridiplantae; phylum Streptophyta; class Sphagnopsida; order Sphagnales; family Sphagnaceae; genus Sphagnum; species Sphagnum tenellum. The sequence goes on along the minus strand of OY998158.1, from coordinate 11,712,645 downwards.
GCTGCAGCAGCAATGGAAAGAAAGAAGGAAATGAAAGGAAAGGAAAGGAAAGGAGAGGGGAAGGGGAAGGGGAAGGGGAAGGTGGCGAGCTGGTGGCGAGCTGGTTACAGCGAGCTGGCGAAACGCGTCTGTCTCTTCTGTCGCCGCCGCTGGGCTGTCAAAAGGTACCCTAATTCATAATTGAGCTATTAGTCAGCCCAGGTCAAAAAATGATTTTTAAAAAATAATTATAATTTTACTTATTATTATGGTTTTTCAATGTATTAATATTTTGACCTTATGTCAATTGATTGTCACTGACTACTGATAGTCAGAAGCCCTGGACAAACCAAAGAAATAAAGAAAGACTCATTCCAAGAACATCATCATGTGATGTGAGGTGGGAGGAGGAATGGGGAGTTGGGGGGGACTCTTCTTAGGGTTTTTTCTAAAGAAAACTTAAAATCTTTTTTAAACATAAGATTTAGAGATATAGAACATTTAGCTATTTTTTTCTAACAATTTAGCAAATTTTATTGAATTTTTATTAGAGAGAATTCTCTTTTTTTTTTTTTTTTTGTGGAGGGTGTAAAAAAGCATTGGCTGATGAGAGCTAGAAATTTGGTGCTAAATGGCTCCTTTTCTTGATCTGACGACCATCTTCAAGGATCTAACCAATATCTCCAAGTTCACAACAAAAATAATTAGGCTAGGTACCAATTTAAACAATAGGTTAGTTGTAAACACAATAAAAGCAATCCACTAATGGATGATGATTGAGGAAGGATAACTTGGGTTTGAAATATTTGAAAATCAATCAATAAGGGCAAATGAAACTTAGGGATACCCTAACCATTTTTTACCTAGCTAGCTAGGTAGCTTCAACACATGTTTGCCAATTAATTAATTAATTTTGAGATTTTCATTTTTGACAATTAAAATATTCTTGAAGATTCGTTATTTCCATTCACAAGTTTTTGTTAACTGAAAAAAAAATTGAATTTCAAAAATTTTAAACATTTCTGAAAATAATATAGTTTGTGTTGAAGCTACCAAGGTAGTAAGTAGGGTAGTAAGGCTTGCATCACTATAAACAAGATTCACAACTAGACTAATCAATTGTTCAAACAAAGAGAGAGAGAGAGACACGATGAATTGTTCAAATAAAGGAAAGACTTTATTAAGCTTATAATATTATTAAAAGTGGAGAAAATCTTATAAACTACATTCGACATTGTTTTAGATGAAAATGCCCAACATCAACATGAACCAAAACATCAAATAGGAGGGTGATCAATCAATGATGAATCTAATAACTACTCTTGTTGAACTTGTTCAAGACTTATTTACTAAAACTAATGACCAAATTAATGTTGGGGTGTTGAAATTAGGTCATGTCTCTCTTCTCTCTTTCTCCCCCACCCCACCCCCCTTTGATGATAGAGGTGGAGTGAGTTAATAGTAGCATGCTCAAGTTTCACAAATTTGAAAAAGAGGGTAGAAAAACAATGTTTAAACAATGGAGTTAAGATCCCATATCAAGGAAAGATATCTCCCCCCATCAAAGGAACAATAAGTGGCACTCCGAATCAAACTTCAAAAGTGAAATGGGATGAAACTCATGTTACATAATGCAAGGTTGAACTGACAAACTCACGATAGCCAATTTAAAAGTGAACGAATTGTAAGCTTAATAACATATGATGATGACAATGATGATGATGATGATATGGGTATGATGAATGGAGACAAAAACAAAAGGGCAACATGTTTGTGAACCAGATTGATTGAATGTGGGATTGAATTGAATGGTAACCCGTTGGATTGATTGATGATGGTATGTCAATCCTCTTCAACATGCAAAAAGTCTAGCACATGAAGGGCATGAAAAACTTTGAACCTGAGGAAGAATCATGCATGGGGTTGCTAGGGCAATGGAGCTGAATACAAAACCTAACTAATTGGGCATAATGGGAGTAGGAAAAAACCAAAGAATATTTTGAATGGGTGGGTGACTTGAAGGCACAGCAAAAGCATTGACATGACTTGAGTGGGGTATTAGAATTCCCAAAGTAGTAAAAATCATTGGGTAAGTATTGGCACCATTGATGGGATTGAGAATTCATATTGTTGACTATACCTATTGTTGGTTCTATTAATGATTGTGTAGTGCATCAGATCAAAGGGTTATTTATTTATTTATTTATTTATATTTATTTTTAGGGTTGCAATAAGCCTCTTTGATTGGCCCATCATTCGTCACCCATTTTTGCATACAACAATAACCCCACTCCATGAGGGTGGGTACCTATTGTTAATTCTATCAATTACCATGGTACCTTGGCAGTTTTGACCATTAAATATATTATTTGTGGAGAGGCTTCTATAAAAATAGAGGAAAATACAAGAGAACTCAAAACCAATGGAGGAAGGATTAAAAGGCATAAATAAAAACCATGATAATATACACTTCCAAATAATATATATTTGGTGGTTCACCAATGGGAAAAGAACCTAGGCAAGCAAGGTATTTTTGGTGCCCAAAGGCACAACTATCAACCAAAGGAACAAATGAATTATTGTAAAGAGAAGAGAACAGATTAACAACATTCCTTCCAAACAATTCATCAAAAAGCAAAAGACCCACTACAAAAGACAACCTTGAAGAATTATGTCCCCAATAATCACCAAACTCCCCCAAGCTTGGATTGCACCATGAAAAGGCCTTTGAAAAATAACCCTTTTTCCAATAGAGAAGGGAGGAAGGATTGTAAAGCTTTTGCATGGAAAGAGTTCGACTAGGAAAGGTAATGAAATGAAATGCAATGAAATTTATACCAAATGCCTTATTCATAAAAGGCAAGGTGAGGGAGGGGACATGAGGGAGAGATATTACAAGGAGGCTAATGAGAGAAGGGAGATCTTAGAAGGTAGAAAATGGATGGATGGATGGATGGATGGACGGATGAAGACTTGGATAATTGAAGTTTGGGGATGTTAACAAGTAGGGCCTGTCTGAAAAGGGCTGGAGTTCTGCAATGGAGGCAAACATACTTAAAGTCCACAACAAACTCCAACAAATGGGTCTGACAGAAGAAGAAAAGAACTCCGAAACCATTGACCATAGTGCTACTTATTGCTTGGTCTACTAAGTTCTTGTGGGTGCACCTAAAGTTCTTCTTTTAATTTTAGTGCTGGGTGCCTCTGATTGGCCCATCACCCAGAAAAAAAAATAATAATAATAAAAGACACAATTTTGGACACTTTGAAAATAAATTTATTAGGATTTTTTTCGTGTTAGCCCACCTATATAATAAGTTACAAGACGGAAAACTTTTGTGCAAAGCATATATGACATAAAGTGTGGTGCTATTAGGAACAAATTGGGGAACACAATGATGGGAAATTTCACCATAAAGAACTATCATGAATAGGTGGAAAAAAAATGTTGGGAACCATATGGAACACATTTTGGGAACATCAAGATCCCTTTATACGAAAGGTTTTGGTATCCCTACATTTTAGGGCCAATTTATTAACCCCACAAACATGTGAAAAGATGTTGCATACAACCAACCAACCAACCTCAATTATCTCATGTGGAGGACGTCTTGGTTCTTCAACGTGGAAAATGTGTCTGTCATACATTTTTCAATCGCATTTCCAGCACACAAAGATGAAGAGAAATATGAACTTGCCCATGATATATGAACACACTCTCTCAACTCAATACACAAAAGGGCCAGCGATTGCCACTCAATGGAACGAGCATGTGTTTGTTTGTTATGGGCCTGACAAGTCCAGAGCACTAGTGTGCCCCCTAACAAGCAAGGTTCACTGCAGCAGCCGTTCAAGTCAAGATGCTGTAACAAATTATAGTGCTTCTTGGTATGATGATCATACCACCGAAAAGCTCAGGAATCAAACTTACACAAATTGGCTGAAACCCAGCACAAGAATGGCCCCACTTTGAGCCAACCAAGCTCAATTTTATCCTTGGTAGAGTTAAATGCAGTGTTGTGCATGCAAGTGTCAATTTTTGTGTATTTAAAATTCTTTTTTTACACTTCAACACTTACATGGTGGTAGTGTAAATGTATATATATATATATATATATATATATACACACACAATGTTGTGTAAATGTTTTGGGAGTGTGCAAGTGTAAGGCGCCTTTTGTGAAGCGCCTTTGTAAAGTTGCAAGGCTCTTTTCTTAGGTGAATTTGAAACCCGTGTGGCCTTTCAATTTCTTGTAATTATTTTGGCGTGTGTGTTTATTTTTCAATTTTTCATATTCAAAAAAAAAAAAAAAAAAAAAAACCCATAAGAAAAAAACATGTTGAATGTGAAACAAACTATCAAAATAACTAGCATTCAATATTTCTAACCTATCACATGACCGGTGGTCATACACTTAGTCAAAAAAAATTTAACACCCATCCTTGATCCTTTGCATTCTTCATTACGAAACTCAAAGTTAGTTTTTCCCAAACCCTAGTTTCACCTTTACTTTCAAAAGCCCACACAGAGAAGGTGAGTTTTGCTCTGAACCACCAACAACTAACTTAGTTGACCACCCAGAATTTGCTAAAAGCAGCACCCATAACTTAGTTGTTATGGCACTAGTAGAATCGGAAGAATCCTTGAGTGCTTGTAAAACCAAGTCTAGGATTTGCAGGCATTATAGGACCACTTCCACACACACACTGACAAATGCAGAATGTCCACTAAATGACCACGTTAGAGCATCTCCAGTTGTGCTCAGAATGTGAGTGAGCTTGCAAAAAAGTTTTTCCACATTCAAATTTTTAGTTATGTAATGTCCACCCATAAAACTGAAACTGGGGCAGCAAATAGGTGGTGGTGGACTACTCATAGCAAACCACCTCAACCAATCATCATGATCAACAAATCAGAAATACTGAGCCAGCAGTCAGATCATATTTATTACACTCTTTCTTTCCTGCAAGTCCACAACATTGCTCTGTTGTTTACGAGCTACCATATACTGTGCAATAATGCTGAGTCAAAAACCATTTTCCTCAGGCGATTTTCCCCGCATATTTCAACTTTTCTTCATCCAATTTTAATTTGCAGTATCACATTGTGAGCACCTCCCAAGGAACCACTTTTTTATTGTATACATGTCCCATAGCTAACCATGGTGGTTAGCTATGTACCACATGCATTCACCTACCTAGTAGCCTTCAAATGTGTTCCATACTTACCTACATACGTACATAGTAACCACATAAAATTCACTACCTACTTTACCCACATTAACGTCTGGGGTGGCTGATTATGTAATTCTCTTGACCACATTATATGGCATAATCTTCTGATGATCATCATACGGTCTTCTCTATCGGTTGTAAATATATCTATCAAAAGATTCACAAGGCCTTTACTTTTCCAATGGAAACATTCCTAACATTAACATCAACTAGAATGCAATGGCAAACAATACATTACATGATTTGGGGATTACAAGAATTAAATTTTTGTATCATCATTAACAACAAAAGAACCGCTAATAACTTACAATGCAATGCCACATGCTTTGGTTGGCGAATAGTTGTGGAATAAAAAATTGCCCAAGATGCACTTCCCTTGATACTCAATGCTTTTTGAAATCTTTGAATAGTACTTTGGCCAAACACACAAATTTACCATACTCCTCATCATCTTCATACCTTATTATATTAAGGTGAATGTCATGGTTATAAAATGTCATCAAAAGTTGTTACATTCCTTTAATTACAATAAAATCACAACAACAACAAAATGGAAGGGATGAAAGAATACAAACTTGTTGCATCCCTTTATTACAACAAAAAAATGGAAGAGGTGAAAGAATACAAAGTTTTTTCATCCTTTTAGATTAATAAACACACAACACAAAAAAAATTAGAAGGGGTGAAAGAATAAAAAGTTGTTTCATCCTTTTACCTACAACAAGAACACAACAACAAAAATTGAAAGAGTGAAATAATATAGAATACTTGAAAATTACTAAAGTTACTAAATCATTAGTCATTTTTTAAAGGTTTACTCCAAACATAAGCAACAAGTTTGAGATGCAATGAACATGTATATTATAGTACCTTCTTAGGTTTGCCACCTCAGTGCCGATTAATTAATTAAATTTTCAATTCTTAATTTGGCGGTTAAATTTTGAATTATGAAAATTTTAGCAATTTGTATTAAATTTATTATAACCAAATGTTCATAGAAAAGAAGTGCAATGCTTTTGTGGTTAAGTGGTTAGGAAATTACTATTTTAAGCTCCTCAAAGAGGAGGTTCACGAATCAAAATTGGTTGGCTTCATGAATTTTTAAAATTTTCATCATATCTAACTATTAATATTTTTTTTAAATGACAAATTAGAAAATAATTTGATTTATGCTGAACCTGAAAAGGTACTACAATAATAACAATTTGATTTGTGAAAATACAAAAACACAAATAACATGATTTTTTAAACACACAAACCACAACATAAATAAAGGTGAAAAAGCTTACATGGAAGTCATGAAGAAAATGTTGTGAATGCCGGAGATTTGCCACAAATTTGAGCATGTGTAACAAACATCAACAAGAAACCAAAAAAACAATGCCATGGGTTGGATACTTGGTTCTTGCAAAAAAAAATGTTAAGAAAAGGTGGTCAAAAAGCACATAATCGTTTAAAAAGAACAATGCGAAAATAAAAATGTGGAAAATGACCATGAAGACTCATTTCAAAGATGAAAAACAACAACACATGTAAGCAACTTGGAAACCTAAACAAAGGTGAACAAAACAACAAAAGATGTTGAAGAAAGATAATTGAAAAACACAAAATGCACAATCAACCAAAGTAACAATGTTGATGAAGACTTAAAAGAAGAAAGTTTGAAAACTCAACATTGTAAAACCTAAATCTAACCCTAAACCTAACAAGATCCAAAATCAAATATGAAATAAATGGATTAATGAATGCTAGGTTTGATTAATCATAAAATTTCATGAAGTTTTTAAATATGAATATAAAACATGTCTTCTAATTAAACAAATTCTAGTTTAGGTTAACATTTGGTTCCAAAATGTTGGATCGGGTCTATGCAACTAAAACTTTACCTACTGATTCTTCCTTGCCAAATTGAATACCCAACTAACACCACTTTCAAGTTTCAACCCCATTAACATTACAATAATGAAGATTCACAAAATGCTAGCAAGACCCTTAAAATCCTTCATGTTTTGAAAAGTTGCCTTTGAAGGTGGAGGGAAAGCTTTTTGCATTGTGCTTGATGCGTGTGTTTTTTTTCAAAATTGCCAAAAATTAATAACAATAAATTTTTTTTTAAAAAAAACAAGTTTGAAGGTTTTCAATCAACAAAAGTGAGAAAAAAATAAAATGGCCAAAATATAAAAAGGATGATAAAAGATTTTCAAAATTCATGTTTAATTTATAGGCAAGTTTGGTTAAATTTTTCCTAAGGATGATTGCCACTTTTTCTACATATTCTCATAAAGGATATAGCCAATTTGGCTACAAACAAAAATTCCTTAAAAAGAAAAACACTGCAAGTTGTTGAGGGTAAGGGAAATACCACGTTTCCTCTCCTCTCGTCTTCTTAATTTCCTTCTCTCTCCTCTCTTCTTCTTAATTTCCTTCTCACTCCTCTCTTCTTCTTAATTTCCTTCTCTCTCCTCTCTTCTTCTTAATTTCCTCTCCTCTCGTCTTCTTAATTTCCTTCTCTCTCCTCTCTTCTTCTTAATTTCCTTCTCTCTCCTCTCGTCTTCTTAATTTCCTTCTCTCTCCTCTCTTCTTCTTAATTTCCTTCTCTTGTAGAGAGTCACTTGTTAGCTTCACGTGATTGAAGATCTTGTTTCACAAGATCTGTTTCAAGGACCAAACCCAGAAGAAAAAAACGAGTGGGAGAAGAAGAATAATTCAGTTTGCAAAGAAAGGACGACAATCAAGCCCAGCAAGTCAGTTCCGTATCACACGACAAAAACATTACAACCAAACTGAGTAGAGCAAGTTAATCAACAGATGCGACAAAAAAAGCTCTGAACCTGCTCTCTCATTGTAGTCACAAACAACAAAGCAAAAGCAGGCCCAAGATGTTGTGCACATTGACTTTGTGGCAAGTAATGAAGGAACTGGAACTGGAACTAGAACTAGAAACTAGATAGGCAACAAAGCATTGATGGGGAGGAATAAAGGAGCGACAAACAAACAAGTTTTTAATACTACTTGGCTAACAAATGCATTCATTATTTTACGGCTTTGAACACGCATCACAAATTCTTGTGATTGCTTTTCCCCAAGGATTTTTAATTTGTGTTGATAGAAGACCCCCCCCCAAAAAAAAAAAAGAAAAAAAAAAAAACTTGGGGAAAACATTGGGGTTTTTTTTCTTCTTTAGTAGTGTGAACTCAACTAGTTTTTTTTTAATTTTTTGGGGAGAAAAAAAAATTTGCAAATTTTTTTAATAACCCACAACTGAATTTTTCAAAAAAAAAATTTTAATATTAATTTAAAACTAATAATTTTTTTATTTCTAAATTTAAAAACACCCATACTGATTTCAAAGCTGGAACAAATAGGAGCATTCTCAGGCAATGGCAATGGCAATGGGTACAGAGTACACAGACCATACCACCATGATACTCCCACCAACCTAACCTGGCCTGGTAATAATAACATCATGGCAATGGTTATTATCATTCTCTTTTTTGCATTATTGGGTTGTAAGTTAAATAGTCAAATACCTTGTAAAACCCAAAGGTTAAATTATTATATCTACCAATATTCCATACTATTATTTCCCATGTATATATTTATTTATTTATTTTTATTTTTTATTTTTAAAAATTTTACATCTCTAGACATTGGAATCAAATAATTTGGAGTAGCATGCACACATACATGCCCTAATTTATCAGCATCAGCCAACCAACCACAATGGGGCCACCATCAAAATCTTGATATGTATGTTATGATTGATGGTGGCCTCATTGGTTCTAATTTTGAACCATTTAAAATTTCATAAATTGTTTTTACATTTACTAAATGGTTTAAATCACAATTAAATCATAATTCCAAGGGGTTAGGCCTAAGGGCTATTGACAACCAAACTACTAATGGTTGGTTGTTCACTTTCATGGTAGGTTTTTTTTTTCAGAGTGAACCAATGATCTTTTTTTTTTGGGGCAAATTTTCACCAAAATATCTGATTTCAACACGTAGCACTAGTGTTTCATGACCCAAAAAATATGGATTTTTCTTACCTATTTGGGCTCTAATAGGTAATAGGTAATCAAAGTCCATGTTTAATAATTATTTGGGCTAATACTACCAATGACAATCTATTTTTTTATTTATTTCCTTTACCTATAAGGTCTAATTTTGAAGGGTGGAAATTACCTATACTTTTTCTTACCTATTTGAGCTCCACATTGCTTCGCACTACAAGAGACGATCAATTATTTTACTTTTTTCTTATGTTTTCATATGGTTCTCAATAATTCATCATTATTTATGTCAATGTCAAAATTAATTTATATATATATATATGAAGAACATATCCATGTTGGTGGATAGGGGTAAAGAGTGAGACAATTATCAAATGGAGGTAGTTATTAGCAAAGGTGAGAAATAGTAATTAAGAAAGTTAATAGGAATAAGAAGTAATTATTAGGGAAAAAAATTGAGATAGTTAGGTTTGAAAATGAGGAAATTATTTTCAAAATTGCCTTTGGAATGTGACATAAATGACCATACGAAGGATTTCAAAACAATCCCCCATATACTAGTTTCAATTACTTGTCATTGGAATTTGGGTGCACTACCAATGACAATAATTTTATTTTTTTTAATGTTTTCATTTTTTTTTTAATAATTCATCAGCATTTATGTGAATGTTAACTTTAATTTTTAAATTAATATACATTTCATGGACATGAAAAAAACACATGTTAATTTGTTTTTTCATATCAATGTTGGTGGTGGGTTGGGAAAAGGAGTGAGAAGAAAAATGAGTGAGGTAGTTTTAAAATGGAAGTAATTATTAAAAAAAGGAAATGAGATAAATTAAGCTACATAGGCTTACATACACTCTCAATAATTTCACTACCCATATCACAATATTATAGTAGATGATGGAAAAAGTATATATATATATATAAATGAATTCATTTTTTGAAAAAAAATTATTCGTTTTGTTAATGTGGAAGCTAACCCTAGTAGGCTAGGGGTTTTTTTTTTTTTTAAATATAAAAATTCATTATGCTTGGTCACCAACTGGGAGTGGGTGGCCAAGTTATGTCCACAATTGTTTTTTTCCCATGGTTTTAGAAGTTATGCCCCCAAATAAAGTTTGCAATAAGTGCATAGTTGTGGGGGAGAGACTTGATTGATCCCCTACTTTCTTCATTATTGGACATAAGTTAGAGAGCCAAGAAAACACAAAAAAGTGGAGAGATAATTGGACCACAAACTAGGTCTATATCATCAATGATATGTATAACACCATCTCCCTCACAATTCATGCCCTTCCTTTTAGTCTAGGCCAAAATTGGTGACCAACTTCCCCCCTTCAAAAATAAAATTTTAAAAATTAGAAAATTAAAAAAAGAACCAACCAAAAAAAGGAAAAAAAAAAAGCAAGCAAGCAAACCAAAAAACAAAATAAAATTTGGTGACTAAACTTTCATTTGTGCCAAAAATCAAATAAAATTGGTGACTAACACAATTAGGAATAGAAATCCTAGCAAGCCCAATGAGATGAGCCAACCATGCACTAAAAACGCCCCATTTCTTTTTGGGGTGTAGGGGAGGAGGAAGGTGGAATTGCAAGTTTTGTTTTTTGGGAATTGGGGTGTTCCCAATGTGTTCAAATATGGGTGGTATCACGTTCCCAATGGTTATTTATTATTTTCCTAGTAAGTCCCCCAGGTTCCCAAAGTTTTTTCCCAATAGCACCACACTAGTTTCATCCCATATGCTTTGCCCAAAGTTCTCTTATAACCTATAGGTAGCCCAAATGAGAAGCCTACAATGAATCTATTTTGGGAGTGCTCAAAGTTTAATCAAATTTTTTTCTTTTTTTTTCCTGTGATGGGCCAATCAAAGAGGCCTATCACCACCCCTAAATAATAATAATAATAATAAATTAAAATAGCCAAAAAAAAAAAGCAACCAAAAAGAAGAAAAAGAAAAAACTTTGGGAGGTCCCCACAACTAATTGATATGAATCACACTAGAAAAAAAAATAGTTCACTTTTTGTCTCTTCCAAAAACCATTAACAATATGGTCTCTTTCTTCTTTTTTTGCAATTTTCTAATGTAGTGAACAATGCAACCATCCCAAAAATAATTTAGCCAAATTTGGCTATAAGCCAGATATTAAAGTAAAAAATTTCAAGGATCCTTCTATATTCTTGGCTACCTACTGGAACCTATTATAAAACATCGGGCGATTTGGAAAAATTTATATCTCCAAATGTTCCAATTTTTTGCTCTTACAAAATTGAAAAACAAATCTGATTTATTTGGGTTTCTCTAAGATGTGGTTGCAAGTAGTGGAAATTAGTAAAATATTGCTTATATTAATATATATAAAAATTAGCCATAAGGGTTGGTGTGCTGTGAAGCACCATTTTATGTCTTTAGGGATTTCTGTTTGTAGCCAAAGTGGTAATCATCCATAGGAAATTGTAGCCAAAAAGCCGTGATCAGCCCTAGGAAGATTTAGCCAAAAATGGTGATAAACCAGATATAAAGTGCAAACCTTTAATCATCCTTTTATTTTTATTCTTGGATACATGCTGAAAAAAATATTGAAATATGGAAAATATATATTTTTTATTTTTTATTTTTATTTTTTTCACTTTTGGCAATTCACAACCTCCAAAATCACTTCATTTTCGAGTTTTTAATTTTTCAATTGCAAACTTTCGCCAGTAAGAAAAAAGGCAATTGTGAAGCCATTGGAGAAGTGGTAATTAGTCAGTCACTAGGTAATTTAGTTGGTTGGTAACTTGGTTCCATCATGGCGCTTGACTCGATTATGGATTCACATGAAACTTTTCCACATGGATGATGACAATATTGATCAAGTGAATAAAATTCATGACAATGGATGAAACTTTGCACATGGATGAAAATGACAACAAATGCAACGATCGGAAATTGATTTAAAAATTGACCCATATTCATTCGAACTTGCATATGGATGAAATTGGACCACATTACCGCCGAAGATGTGGATGAAATGGCCTCATCTCTTTAGGGATTATCAACACATCAAACTCTCTAAATTGATGAAATACAAATCATGGAAAATAAATGTTGACATGGATGAAATTGAATCATGTAAATTCAAGCCCATGACATGGATGATCTTGGACAATATAGATAAAAATTATGAATTAGATGAAATTGATAGAGATTAAAAAAGTTCCCACATGGATGAAATTCATGACATGAAATGGTCTAGCCATTTGAATGAAATTAACCAACATGAAAAATCACAATGCAAATACAATTGACTACGTGGATGAAACATTTGGCTGAACTTCTTGACATTGGTGATATATGGAGGTGGATGAAATTGGAAATTTTCCATCCACATTGATGACATAGATTGCATTAATTGCACAAACTAAACATGACCACACCAATGAGATTAATGAATATACTACAAGGATGCAATGAGGCCTATGGACGAAACTTTGTGTCAAATTGAATCACTTGATGTTGATCACACAAATCATTGTATGGGACATGTGGATGAGATTTATGGCCATTTTCATCCATGAATGTTATTTAATACATGCTTCATACATTTTCATCAACATTTGCCAACTACATTTGGGTGGGACAATTCATCTGTGTTACTGAATTTCAATGTGGTGAACTTTTTCACCATCCATTTTATAAATGACACATTGTCATATTCATTATTTAGATTCATTTTCATCCATGTGTAGTTTTCTCATTATTAAATTCCGTGAAAACTCATAATTGCATGCGTGTGATGAATTTCATATATTAAATAATTCCATTCATGTGATATGGTTATGTATGTTGTAAACTTCATCCACATGTGTTCATTTCATCCTCGTGCTCATCATTGGCAATCACTTTCATCTATGTCAAAGTTCAAAGATATTATGACCAATTGCATATGGGTGTTCAATTTTATCCTCATCAAGTTCTCTCCACATAATTAATTTCATCCATGATCAATTTTTTATCCATGCACATTCATCTATTTAATTCATCCATATTTATAAGTTCACCCCCAAAAACACAATGTTTCATCCATTTGGTATAATTCACTGTTGAGATTATGTTCTCTTTTCATCCCTTGTTGTTAACTCTCATTTATTTCACAACCTTTTTCCCTTGTGCCATCTCCTCCTCCTTGACTTTTCTTTTGGCATCCTGGACTGCCCAAACCAATAATTCAAAGGATTTTGGTCTATTCATGTGTTGGTCCATGAAGTAGTACATACATAGTGTGATGGGCTTTCAATTTCTGAATTCATTTTCATAGGCTCTCACTGAAGGGACCACTTTGTAAAGGACCAAGAATTGCATGTGAACCACCACAATGGCTGCACCCAGCTCCCTGCCCACTCCTCCCAGTTCATTCACTGGACTTATCAAGAGGCAAGCCTTTGTCTTCTACTCTAGCACTTGTTTGTACTTGTGTACCCTAGTGTCTCCTCATACAGCCTTTTTTTTTTTTGGAAAATCTTCGCCGAAAAGCGAGATACAAAATTCAAAAATTATGTGATTTTGGAGGGTTTTTCAATCATGAAAAAGTGATTAAAAAATATATAGTGAAAATCGCCAGATTTCTATATTTGGTTTTCAGTGTGTAGCCAAAAATATAGAAATATGACTAAAGATTTGTACTTCATATTTGGTTTCAAGCCAGATTTGGCTAAATCTTCCTAGGGATAATAGCCATTTTTTTTCTAAATCTTCCTATGGATGATCAGCACTTTGGCTATAAACAAAACTCTTTGTAGTTTACCAATTACCAGATATCATATCACTCTTCAACACATAGTGTAACACAAGGGGAAGTGGTCATTTTCTTAGGTAGCAAAAAATTTGGCAACATGATTGCAAAAATGCTTCTTAGTATTCAACCCAACCTCCCAATGTACACACATGGGCTTGAAGTGGTCATTTTCTAACATATAAAGTAGCATAAAAGTGGCAACATTATTTCAAAATGCTTCTTAGTAGTTGACCCAAGGGAAATGTACCCACATGACTTGAAGTGTTCCATTATATAAAGTAGCATAAAAGTGGAAAACATGATTGCAAAATGTTTGCTAGTATTTGAACCCAATACCAAAATTGGACGTAAATGCCTTGAAGAAGTGGTCATTTTCTAATAAGTAGCATAAGAAAGAATCGACATGATTGCCAAAATGCTTCTTAGTATTTGACCCGACACCAATGTACCCACTTGGCTTTTTGATGATGGTATGATTCTGACGTGTATTCTACCCTCCATGGTCTATGATAGATCTCAGATCTTGCATGGCCTAGTGATCAATGAACCAATACCCACTTGCCAAAATTGCAATGCTGCAATGAGTTGCATCATCTATATATATGCCTACGATTGTTAGAAATGCATTGGAAGCATGTGTAACCATGGAGTTATAATTCTCCATCTTGATTGATGCATTTTACTTAGCTTGATTTATGCAATTTGGATGAGTTGAATCTGTGCAGGTAAGCTAGGCTGCAAGTGGGAACTCTGTGAAAAGTCTGCTTTCTAACAAGGGACTTTTGAATTGAAGATACCATTGATTATGTGGAAATTCATGCCTTTTTGTAGCAAAGAAACGTCATGCGGCAAAACCACAAGGACAGAACCTTGTGTGCTTTCTTTTTATGAAGTTTGGCAGGGTTTCATCATTGAGTGTGTGCATTAAGCTTGAATGGACTAGGCTAACTGACTAAATGAAAACAATTTGGTGGGTTCACTGGATTCTCTCTGCCCACTGGGAATTACAATCAAATCAAAGAGGTGATGGCATCTCCTCTACTTAGCACAAATGGCAGCATCTTTGGAATGCACATGGACCTTTGCCATAGATGATCCCTTGCCCAAATTGTCAGTCTCCTCTTTTCTTGTACAAGTCACAATCTGGTTGGCGTCAACCTGCCAGACCATTTCCCACATGTAAACCTACCAGAGAGTGCTACAACAATGAAATAGAAGGAAAATGACAAAGGAAGGATGCAAGTCCTAGTCTAATTTTACTAAAAGTCCCAAACTCCATTGCAACTTTGTTTAGAACTCTAATGTGTAAAAATGGTGCCAACTTGAAAAGGGGTGTCTAGTGTCCACAACAAAGTTGCATCAACTTTCAGCAATGTCCTTTTGTCATCATGAAGGAGGATGGATGTTAATGTCCACCTCAAGAAGTGGGAGGAACAGATGCATTGTCTTTTCGCTTTGTGCTTAGGTTAATGCTTGGTTTGTGTTCGGTGTGTAATGGTTTTGTAGGTGTTTTGAATAATGGCAGGATCATTCAACAAAGAGGTTGGTGCTCTTGTCTATGATCTTCAAATGTTGTTTTGTGGATTTGGTGATGGTAGGGAGGATAAAATGTCAACTGTGAGGAGGAGTTCAACAAACAACAAACGCAAGAATGCAAGAGGAGAGCAATGAATCTTTTCTCCATAGACCTAAGTGATTTGGTTAAGAATAATAAAACAATTTGCATTGTGTAAATTGTTTATGTATAAGTTGGTGGCTGAACTTTGGACCCAATGACTTGATGTGGAATTTGTCTCTTCTTGCAGTAGTAGTTTTAGATTAGGTTTTAGCTTTATAAACCAACAATGAAAAAAAGGAACTTTGGCAAAAGATGATGAAGAATGTGAGGCAGCTTGAACTTTAGCATGGGAGTATGTAGGGAATGTGCAAGAATTTCCATTGGGGGAAGACAATGTCAACCAAGGTATAGTTGAGGTTTAGACCTAAACCATATTGAGCTATTGGTTTATTTTAAGTGTTTCAAAAGTATTATCCAAACAATTTTCCTTTTTTTAAGTTGGAATTAGTATGTGAACAACTAGCAATCACAAAAAAATTAGGAAACCAAAATGAAAATCTTTGTAGCCCAAAGCAAGAAAGTCAAGAGCTACCATGGAATTTAATCAAAGTGGTGTTGTAGACATATTTGTGAAAACTCTAAAAGGGTTTCATTCAATTGGGATGAACTAATATATATTATTCAATAAGATGATAATAAATGAATTTTTTGAATATCTTATTGGTTGATTTACATATAACAAGGAATCCTTATGATGTTGAGAGTGTAATGAAATATCATTTTTTTTTCCATGTAACAGAAAATATATATTTTATTGAAGGCCATCACCTATTGTTGCATTTGGGACAATATATATATTAATGATTTTTATTATTATTAATAAAATGAAGGATACAATAGTTGTACTAATATAAATTATCATTGGTCATAGATGGAAAAACTATGATTCTGGTTTTTTGTATCTTTTTATTGGAGTTAGGCATACAAAAATTGTAATAATATAATTTATCAATGGTCAAATAGGAAATAGTTGTGCTTTTGGTAAATTTCAATTTTTATAATATTTTAGAATGTTATAAAACATGTCAATTTTTGTGACATTTGAACAAACTAATGTGTGTTGATTGAGATTAAGTGAACAAATTGGGTATTCATACCTGCAAAAGTGATTTGCATTAAACTGAGTTGAACCCATGAGTTGTGTGGGAAAATGTCAAAGTGAATTTTAAGTTCTTCATTAATCAATCTCGTAGCTTGGGTGGTATCAAGCTTGTGTCAATTAGGGGATTGGGTTTTGGGTTAATCCTTGGCATAAATGGACAATGTGATGGAAATATTATAAAATGAAATATTGTAAATTACATTAGATTTGTGTTGCTTGTAAATTAAAGGTTAAAAGTTCATAAGGATTTTAATACATTAAGAGTTTTGATCCAATGGCAAATCCGAAGATTATTTTGTTGGTATAGATTTGTAGTATGAATGTTCTTATGGTGTTATGATTGTCATATCTTGTTTTGTCAAATGCGTTCTATCTTAAATGACACAAAATTGCAATTTCTTGGAAATTATGTTATTGTTTCCATCCATCTATTGTTAGAGTATATAATCACAACATCTTGAGTTTGTGTCTTTTAAGTCTTAGGAATGTTTAGGTTTCAAACCTTTAATTTTTGGCCACATAACCACCAACTACAATTAACAAATCAAAAGTGAAAATTGGGGTGGTGACATATGTTGCACAAGCAAGGGGAATGAGGTGTGTTGGAAGTGGAAAAGTAATCAACCCTACTAATGTTAGTTGACTCATAATGGAAGAAACTTGCATTTTTTAAATGTAATGCAAACATGTTACCTAACAATAATGTTGAAGACTAAAAGGACATGTCCAACTTCAGTGGACTAAAAGAGGTGGATGCACTAGCCAAGAAAAATGCCTTCCACACAACATATAAACAAAAGAATTGAAAACAACAAGGCATTTTCCAAAAGTAGGTGAAGGAATGTGTGGTTGCCAACCATATTTCATAAATCAAAATTTTGACAAATGAAAAGGAAAAATTGTTGGCTTGAAGACAATTTGGAAAGGAATGGGGAAGGAAGTTGCATACCAACATTTGGACTTCAAAATTTAGCAATTTGGATAACACACCCAAAAACAATTGGATGTAATATATGAAGACCTAGTCAAACAAATTTGGTATGACCTAATGTCTTAAAGGCTTACATGATAGAACATTTTAGCTCCTATTGGAGAACATTGAGGACTGAGAAACAAAAGGGACAATGCACGTCCTAAAAATTGTCTTATAGAGATGTGACATGCAAATGTCCTCTTTTGGAAACTCCAAATGCCAATAGAGAAAATGAACATATGCAAGAACTATTCATGCCCAATTACAAGAGCCAACAATTTTGGGATGAACGACATCAGCCTACTTCATGGAGCTATAGGTATCATGCAACTTGGATTTGTATGTTGCAAATTGTTATCTTATTGTTACACTCCCATAAATAATACAAAGTTTTTAGGACAAAAAGTGGATTTTCATCCCAAGTAACCAAGTATGACTTGTTTTGTTGTGGGCAATCATGAAACATCATTATATTGTGATTGACAAATGCTCAAAGGAATTACATGTGGCAAAGGAAGAGGAAAGGGATATGCAAAAGCCAACAACAAAAGTACCATCTTTCAAAGCTCCATTTGTATGTTTTAATTCAATGATTTCAACATACTTTAGAGTACAATCACTATGGTAAATGACTTAAACATAACATTACACTAGTAGATTTCTTCAAATATATGATTGAGTTTATTATTAGTATTCTAATCACAAAGAACAAAAATGACTAAAAGCCTTAAAATCATTACAGACAAGTTATTTAAAACAATAATCATTGAGGACATGATGTGGCAGATATCATCCATTAGTTTTAAAGGACGTACATGAAATTGTTAATGATAATCATTGTTACATTACTTCTTTAAGTTATAATATTTATTAGTATAGATTTATTGCATATAATAAAATATATTTTAATTTCAAATTTTTTCACCTTATCAATTGTCATATCCTAAGCTAGGTTTAAAACCTAGTTTAAATGTTTAAATATACTCATAATCTACCTTTAGGTTTCACCTAGGAACCACCTGACCTAGGAAGTTTAAGTAGGTACATCATATTTCCACAACAAATGTCATTTGTGAAAATTGATCCTTGAATCCCAAAGATCAAATTCAATTCCTTTACCACCAAGCCACCTCACTTGTTGTGTAAATAGGTTAACATTTATTTTATTTAAACCATACTTCATTTAAACATTACACAAAACCTCAAATTTCACAAGTCATATCTTATTGATAATTTGTCCAAATGAAAAAATTGAAAACTTAGTCATAAATTTCCTTCAATAATGTACACAATCATAGAAATTATTTTTAAAATATGTAAATGAATTTTTTTTTAAATGAATTTTGTTATTGAATAACATTTCAATGATCATTCTTTGAAAAAAAAATTCCAACACACAATTTGTAAATGGAAAAACCTTTGTGGTTAATACATGAATAAATGAAATATATCTTTCATATCTAAAATTTTCATTTGATTTTAAAATTTATAGTATACAATTGTTTTTCCAATATATCATATTTTTATCAATAAATTTTTATTTCCATATTTGGATTCATATAATTTATCCACATAAATATTTATAAATGGATCATAAATTAATTTTATATATAATGCATTTATAATATTATTTATATTAAATAAGATGAATACATTATATTTTAATATTTTAATTTAATTCAAATAATAATTTTAAAATTCTAAATTCTAAAAATTTATTCATTTTTACACATACAATTTAACATTATTTTTTAATAAAAAATTTACCCATGTAAAATAAATAAATTTATTTCCGTACATATATTACATAATGTTTTATTTAAATTTATGATAGAGCTTTAATGTACAAATAAATTATATATTTTTTGCATCTTATACTTTTATTTTATTTTTAAATCAAAATATAATTTTTTAAATAATATATCACACTTTTACCATTTAAATATATTTTAATATACAATATCTAATTTTTTCACATTGAATATTTTAAATGGATCATATATCAATAATATTTAAGAAAAATGTAATAAAGGTTGTTATATTACCTATATGTATAATATTAATCGAAATTAATTCTTTACATGTTGTGATCATTATGTCCATTGCTATTCATATTAAATTATTGATAATCATTTTTCATTGTAAAATAGTTGTATGATCACATTGTCTACATAATGACACATCATTTTGTCCACATCATTTGCATGGTTATTCTTTAGACATATTTGAAATGACTTTATCATAATCAAATTTTCAAATGATAACTTGGATATCCATGTCACTTTGTCATCTATCATGGATGTCATAAGGATGAAAACTTGCAATGAAAAATTATATCATCTTCCTATTACCACATCATCATCTACTAATCAAATGCATCACTAATATATGACTACAACTTTTTCCACATAAGATGTGAAGTATAATATTATGACTATAGTCAATTATGTAGTTGTTTAAGACATCTAATCATTGATTTCTTGGTTGCAAAGGACATAATTCCTAGTGTTAAGACCAAGTCCAATTGACTAAATTTTTAATTATATAAGCTCCCAAATGATGCAAGCCTTAGTGACAAGGACCGTATTTAAATGACATAAAACTCAATGAAATATGCCCACCTCGCACAAATCCTACTAACATATATAGGCCCTAATGACATTTACATCAAACCCAAATGACACCAACCTTAATGATATTACAAATTTGATAGACATAGGTTGAATAATATGGGCCTTAGTGGCATAATGATAAATGACATATGACATCTCAGTGACATAGACCTAAGTCCTAGTAAATGATATAGGCCACTAAGGATATTAAATGGCATGCATTGAATGACATAGGCCACCGGTGGCATAAACGTTAATGACACTAACCTTAGTGGCATAGATCTTAATTGCATATGCCTTAATGACATAGGTATTTGGGCAAAATGTGTTTTATTTATAGGGGCTAACATATATAAACCATGATCATGTTAAAGAAGGGGGGGAAATAAAAGGCAACAAATGTGCTAAGAAAAGTTAGCACAATTGCACATGCATTAAAAATGCATGTAAGGGGCACATAAGGTCAAACTAGTTCAAGTCATTAGAAGAAAACATTGTTAGAACTTAGTGTGAATGGAAATTTAGTGATAACAAGTGGGGTGATAAGAGGGCAACCTTGTAATGGCACTTGCAATGGTGGCATTTACTCCACACCCTAATGAAAATTTTAAGTTATAGCTCAATGGTATTAATGTACATAAAGGAATGGGCATGCACCCTTCAAGTAAGTTACATATTGTTATTTAAGGCATTAGGTGAAATTAGACATATGCACACTCCATATTATACCTTGCATGCATATGCCCCACATGCACTTGGGACAAGTGGGTTGTGGGGCTTAATTCCATGCATTGGCATCTTGCAAGCTAGTGGTGTACATAGAAGCAAAGTAAAGAAGTTTAGTTTCTTACAATTCCCCTAGAAAAATGCACTATCAATGATGAACACATCCAATTACCCTCCACTTAGGTATTGAAAAAAGAAACATTGCCAAGGTTGCCTTTCACATGTGTCCATGTGTGGTGGAATGGCATGAGTCCAATTCCACCTAGGTAATAATAAAGAAGGTGGCATTGTCATAGTTGCCTTCCACTACAATCAATGTATGGTGGAATGGCCCAAATTTCATTTCATTTAGGCAATGAAAAAGGTGGCACTGTACATTGGAATGGCATGAAGCCCATTCCATTTAGGTAGTCAAGAAGGTGGCTTTGTCACACTCCCTTTTACTATATTCAATCTATGGTGGAATGGCATGAGTCCCATTCCATTGAAATTACATTTGAGTGGATGTATGTAATGGCACATGACCATGTTTTATATTAATGATCATCATCAACTAAGGGGATATTGCTTGGGTGCAACTCAACATGGAGTTTTTCACCAAAATACACAAACAACATAAATGATAAAAAAAAGAATGCATGCAAAACAACCTAAACTACATGGGTTATGAAAGGATATTATGTTATGCACTGGTCATGAATAATGTTTAACATAGGATAAAGTGATTCCAATTTATCATGAGGTCACATTTTGAACCTACATGAGCACATTAAATTACAATAACATGATTAAAATTCTTCAAAAGATATGATATCATTATCCAAACACCCAAGCAAATGTAAGAAATATATGAAAAGACTACTACTACAAATTGTTAAATGTAACCTCTTTATGTGTAACCCCAACTTCTATACAATAATGCCTTCACATCCTTGGTATAATTGTTTTTAAAATTTTTTAAACACATCATAGATATATTCCATGACTTTTTTCAAGAGCTCATTTAAGTTGTATTGATGAATATTGAACATTTTACAAATATTCATGAAAAAATAATATAATTAATCGAGTAATATTCATGGGGCTCTTTTCTTTAAACGTGTTATGACTTTGGATTTTATTTTCTCGTGTCTATCCATTACAAATGCCAAATGATATAGCCTTAAGTTCATTGTTATAGAAAAAGGAGACTTGCTACAAAAGTATTCTGAATTGTCATGGCCCCTTTTGAAGTCATGCTCCTGAAATTAAAAATTTTCACAACTAAATTATAATTATTGAATTAATTATTGAATAAAAAGTCATTTGAATATTCTTTGAAATTATATCCAATGTCAACATAAAATTTATAATATATGCCACAATAATACCCACATATCGTACATCAAAATGGATGAAACCATAAGGTTTACTTCACATGTGTCATGAATCAGATGCCCTATTTTGTGAGAGAAATCACATTAGACTATAGTGAACTAATTTGAAACATTTCAACAAAAATATAGACATTTTAAACATGACTATCACATCAAAATTCAAGCTATTCCATAAAAATTTGACAATTTGGATTAGGGTACATATGGATAATGTTCGTAAACTTATATACATATATATAAAAGGATAAAAATAAATGATGAACATCTATCATTATCACAAGGTACAATTAAACATAAATAATTCATAGTTCATTTTACACACACATTATGGATATAAATGAATAAACATATGGTAAAAGGACAATGAATCCAAAAAATGTATAATATGTTTAGAACTATGTTGGGGATTTTCTACAATTGATGTTCCAAATGTGAACACATGATTTTAAAACATGTTAAGAATATATTTAATACAAAAAAGGTCATCAAACACTTGTAGCAATACATTAAAAACATTCCTATACTATCAATTGGTAGTTGAATCTATAAAGCAAAGATGAAAAAAAATTTAAACCAATTAGTCATCATAATTCAAACAAATCCATCAATGATGCATAAGTCATATATTTTTGTGAATATATATATAACCCACATAAAAACAATTAACAACCTTAGTGTCCAAGTGTATGATACTAACCAAATATGGTAAAAAAAAGGTTACATTTGAATTATTTAACAGGGTAACAAAACAAGTAGTCAATGAAATTACCAATGGGGCATGATATTTTTAACCTCCGTATCTTTGCATGAGTATACAAAGGTAACATATTTACTTGCACAACCCTACTCATGGCATCCAAAGGATTGGAATATTAAGGTTGGGGAGTTCATAGGGCAAAAAACAAATATTGACATCAATAGTTGGGGTTGGAATTAATATGTTAATCCTTTTCCTTGGGCCTTTTTTTTGTTGCATAAAAGAGTTGTTTGATGTAAGTTTCCTATGATATTGTTGTTTCCTTCATGCCTCTTTTAATTTTCCTTTGTGGCTTAAATTCAAATGAAACTAAAGGCAACTTGTGATTCAACTTGTATCAACATTCATACCCAACAATTGCTATATTTCATACATTTTATGGGAGAACAACAACATAATTTTGTGATTGTTAACCCAATTTTAGCAACATACTATAAGAAATGTATTGTCAATAAACCAAATTCCACTATAATAAGCAATAATACAATTATCCACATACAATGGGGCAAACTTATCCTTGGGCGGTACCACTAAAGCTAAATTTCCTATAAAATCATTAACATTTGTTTTTGTAATTATATTGAGAATAAACTTTTATTGTTGTTTGAAGCTTTTTAAGTAGTTATTGGATGAACTTATTCATGATTATGGACATTGTAATCAACTTATGTCAAGAGCCAAGAAGCAAGAAACAAGTGTAACAAGTTCAATGTATTCCAACCTTTTAATGCAAATAACAAAAAGTTTGACCATCCCTCTTAATGATGTCCTTTGCTTCCAAACTTTTTGGGAGGAAGCCTTGAATTGTTGAATTCAAGTAGATTTGGTAATCTTTTGGTTATTGCATAAAACAAAGTTATCATCCATTCGTTAACATTCAATACCTCTATTGTCATCTATTGTTTGTCATGAATTTTCATTTTCTTGTCTTTCATTCAACATCTCTTGTCATTTTTACATTTCGACTTGTTGGTATCTTATCTTTATGAGCCTCCATGTTTTAGGCATTGTCTTTTCTAAGACATTTCACGTAATGTCTTTCCGAGATTTCAACTTCCCCCAAACCCTATCCTTTTTGGACTTTCATTTCTTCAATTGTCTTATTTGGACTTTCATAGAATTTGTCGCTTTCATTTCGTCCATCATCTTTATTGAATTTGAGCTTTTCCAAATTTTATTTTCCCTATCCTTAATTTAATCCATTGTTCATCATTCTCTATTTAAATTTTCATCCATTATTTTTCACACACTTCAATTTTAGTGAATGCTATTTTTTTAAGCCTCCCTTTTATCCAATACCCACAGATCATTATCTTATACAAGCAGAAAAACCTCATTAACCTAGCAAAAGACTTTGTTTTGCACAAGCACAACAAGCAAAAATGGATAGTGAGCAGGAAACAACATCAAAAAACTGCTCTTGTATCCAGTATTTGAAGTTCCAAAACATGTACACAAAAATCTGCAGCTCTCAATCTTGTTACTGCACTGACTCCTCAACTCATGTTCCCTTGTTATCTAGTCCTCCACCCTAACTTTCCCTCTGCGGAACATGAGTCCGAAATTGAAGCTGTTTGCAGAAGTTGGAGCATATCATTCTCTGTAGTTAGTACAAGGAATAGATAAGCACTACCAATTTCACGGATACCTTAAAACCTCTCAAACCCATTTCACTGCGTAGCTGAGTAGAGACACTGATGGAGGATTGGCCTGTGCCATTAGGGTCTGTCTAAACAGTCATTTCATTTCAAGAAGAAAGGTCATGACTGTAGAGAAAGATAGGACTTCTGAAACAAATGTACATAGTTCATTCTCAGAAGAATCCCAGAGCTGAAGGGGGATGAAAAAACTCCAAAGGTGATGCACTGAGCTTGACACATCTTGAAAGAAGCTTGATTTTCTCCTCAAATGCTGTTGTTACGGATAAACCAATATCCCACAGTTGAAATTGCAGCAACTGATAACCACATCAGAACAAATTATCAGGTACTGAAGAAAACCCCAAGACAAGATGTTGTCAAAGAACACTATGCCCATCTATGTCAAAATTAATACGCAAACCACACATACTTGGACAATCAGGTAATTTAAAACTTTGCAAGATGCGTATTAGAGCGATGTAGGGTGAATATAAGCATAGGAAAGATACATAAAGACAAGAAGACAGAACCTTCAGGCATGCCAGGCAGAAGCAGAATACAAAGGGGTGTCTTGCCAGCAAAGAGTGAGGCAACCATCCTTCTCTCGGAGGCGATATCCATCACATGCATAGCAGTGGAGAAGCCGTTTTGCTTGCAAGACAGTTGGTTGACTCAACGCCAGCATCTGAAATCCTGCATTTTCCATACGCTTTCTCCACTTCTCCAATTTCTCATGTCTTTCAACCCTTTCAACTCCTTCACATGCCACAATATTTTTTATTTCTTGTCCAAATAAGTGCTTTTCCAGAGTTACACGCTCCGGACATTGCTGGGGCAGGGTTGAATCAAGTGAATCAAACATTGCACAATAGTAATGCAATGCTTCAATGAATCTTTCTAGCAATGTTGGCCCATTATGGCTTGATTCTTGCTCCACAACCACCATCACTTTTGGAGAAAGGCATCTCAGTGTCCGTAACACCTGATCAATTGTACCACCACTTGCCTCATGCGCTGCTGACTCTTCTGTTGCTACAACACATTTTTCCTCTTGGGCATGAGGAGAAACAAGATTTGATGTTGGTCTATCTCTTTCAACTAATGTCAAGCCCCCATCTGTGGTTACACATGACTTCCCAGTTGTGGCCAATTCACCATCTGCATGAACTCCAGCTGAACTGCCATCGAACCTGGAATCCCCAACAGAACCATGTACAAGTTCAACCTCTTCATCAGAAACTTCTCTTGGCCGCTTCACAGCACAGTCACGGACCTGTGCCTGAGGTTGAGAGCATGTTCCAACTGAACTGTTACCTTCACCTCTGAAGCGTCCAACTCCTTGGAAAGTTTGCCCTCTTGTGGAACCTACCCTTCCATGGCTGCCATCAAAAGAACTAGGTTGACCACCAGACCCACTGAATCTGCTGTCTTTGGCAAGGAGTGGATGCAACCGCATTACAGAGCTTATTGCAACAGCTTCTCCTGTTTTAACCCTCAACAATTCAATATCCAAATTCTCCAACTGTGCATGAACTGGATGAAATTGAAACGGAATGTCCAGCTTCTCTGCCTCAATTGAAAGTTGTTGTCCAGTTTGTTCCAATACTGCTCTCCTCTCACTCACACCAGTGATGCGCAGGTGTGGTGGTCCACCAGGTCGAACACTCAAGGCCTGCAGCAGGGCCAGCCACTGTACAGGGTCTGAAGCTTCCAGATCTATTAAGTGTACAACCTTCTCTCCTTCCATAGCATCCAGGATGGCTTGATTAACTGTGAGGAAAGCAAACTTTAAATATGGACAAACACTGAAAAACACCTGCCGAGCAGAAAGCATATCCACAATTGAAGGAAGCTGTGTGGAGTTCAGAGCTCTGTAGACTCCTGGCCATGACTTTGTGATTCGTGCTGCAAGCCCTTCCATGAAATAGGTTGCTACTCTCTGCATGGGATCACCTGTAAGACTTGCTAGTAAAGTGAGCTGCTCAAGGAACACATTACTATACTCCATGTTGTTGCATGCAACTGCATTTGCACAAGACAGAAGTAACTGAATGAGATAGAGGCCTCGTTCTTCAGACCGCAACTCTTGGAGCCACAGATGCTGAGTTGGTCCATTCACAGAGAAGAGGGCTGAGTGGTGAGGAGGTAAATTGGAGAGTGATGAGAAGGATTGTGTGGATGCAGATACAGACGATGACAGAGAAAGAGATGGGGTGTCTTCCCTGATCATTCCTGGCATCTTCACTCCTTAGTCTCCTGTCTCTAAAAGACAGTCAGTCAGGCAATGACTCTGCGATGGTAATTTTTGGAGCCCTTGCAACAGTCATGTGCAGGCTTACTCTTCCTCACATAACAAAAGACTAATTGCAACGTCAATTAGGTTTCTCTCAAACTAGATATGCTGTTTTTATCTGATAGTTGTAACAAAAATTTGAACAAGTTCCTGCCAGTGCATGTTTCTCTGGCACAGATCTCTTCTTCCATGTAAGGTTGGTCCAAAACCAGAACCTGCAACCAAGAACAAGAATGAATGCCAATGTCACAAGAAATCACAAGAATTCTCCAAACTGCATAAACTCTCAAACATCACACATTGCCCTGTCTGCCAAAATGGTAAAAAAACTGAACCTGTGTACAGGATGCAATGTAAGAAAGACTTCATAATGGTGGCATCTAGAAGACAACACCTAAAACCACAGTGACCGGTATGTATATGACGGCCTGATGAGTACAGCCTGGCCTATTACATCTGATCCATGTTTTAATATGGTTGCACTCCTCTCAAGTAACAGAAACTCTTAGAGAATCTGAAAACTAATTACAGTTCTTAAGGAAGCAACACTAAAAATGTTACCATAAGGATCATACTAGACCATCATCCCTTAACAGATTGCTGTGAGCCTGGTGATCTACGACTTCTTCTCCATGAATAGCAGTGCCAAGCTGCCATGACTACACACTCACTTCATGAGTTCCTAACAGTAGGTCTAGATAAGTATAGAACAATCCACCCAAATTTTGTAGAAAACTAAATTTCTCATATCAAAACTGTATCCTAAGCTTCTGTGGCATTTCTAGAAAAAATGAGAACTGAAATGCCTACATGTGTTGAATATATGCCAGGGCTAACTTCATCCACTAGGAATATAAGTATTATACACATCCAAGCATAAATATCAATAGTGCAGAAATATATGGTAGAAAATGGCCAAAACACTCTTTCATTGAAAGCTTGTTTCGAATCTTGAGTGTTTCTGACATAGTTTGCAAACAATTCACTGTGTCAGCAACAAGATTCAAGCACACAACATATGACCAGCAATTAATGGACGGTAGTTCTCTCTACCGAATAACATCAGAAGCTATTTTGCACACCATATTGACCTGGCCGATCAGCGAACATGCTTGTTCCAAACGGAGAAAGGCAACACCTGATTCCCCCCGTCGCGTTTGTTGTCAGAAAACGTTGGAACTCAAAATATCGGAGAGGAACTCCGAAAATGGCTGACGACAACGTTCCATCGTACTAAGACAGACTCGAATGACGCATGCTACTCACAGCAAGTCGTGCAACCAAACCTCATCAAAGTACGTTTGACTTCCTAGTGATCTATTAATCATGCGAGAAAGCGGCTTCTCTCTTAGAGTCTGACTCGCTGTCTTGGCATCCATATCATACATCACCTCCCTCGACTATCCTCCCTCCAGGAAACCCTATGCACTGGATTTCACCAGCACAAGCGGCCAATGCTACGTACATTGGCCTTGTGATCTCAAAATGTCTCTCCCAACAAAACAGCTTTAGAACACACTTTTAGTCGAGTATCGTAACATAATCCGCTTCACACCGATCAGCCCTACAAGAAATCCACCGCGGATATACTTGTTTGCAGATTCAACAAGCATATTTTGTCATGCGCTAACATCCCGAAATCAATGCAGCGGTGACTATCAGGGAACAAACTCTTCAATCAATCCGCTTGATCACCTTTGACAAACTCTACAAACGACAGATAATATGTGATACCGAGAGAAAGCACATATGTCTCTAGATGATGGAGGCGGAACAAAACAACTGATCACTCACGCGGTTTGTCCTCTTCTTGAAGCTACTGGTCTCGACAGCAAGGGAAAAAAAAGATGTTCAAGGAACAGAAGAATAATGCATCGGGTTTCAAATCCTACCAGAAGAAGCTTTCACGTACATCGCGCGAGAACACGACAACAATGCACTCCAGATTGTTGTTCCATGCACTTCTGGGATTGGAACTAAAACAAGGAGTTATCATTCATTGATAGAGCAGTACCGCCGCCGGCGCTCAGCTTCTCGCCTATCTCTCCTCTCTCATGCATCCTCGTTCCCTTCTTTCACCTCTAAATAAAAACTTCTCTTTCCTCCCGGCCTCCCACGAGAAGCAGCAAGACTTGGTGGTACAAGACAAACACGACAGCACCAAACAGCAATAACAACAACAACAACACGGCGTTGGAAGAAGCCACAAGGGAAGAAGCAGAAGAAGAAGAAGAAGAAGAAGAAAGAAGAGACGACAACAAACAAACCACAACAAACAGTAGTAACAGTCACGAGAAACACATAAAAGTGCTAAAGAAAAAGAACCAAAACAAAAAAAAAAACAAAACAGAGCACAAAAAACACCAGTCTCAGCAGCCACAGTGGTTGCGGCAGCAGCGAACAAACAAACAAAACAATGTACAAACGCAAAGCACCTAAATAGTTCCGCTCACACGACACACTCCAGCTTTTTTCCCGTTGCTCTCTCTTTCTCTTTCTCTCTCCTTATGATTCTCGTTATTCCGTCTCCACGATCACGTGACTCTCTACGCTGTGGAAGTATTTCCGTCCAACAAGACCAAAAACAACAACTACTACTAGAATCGTGTTCTACTACGGGAATGACCAAAAAATTTCCCCACCTAAAAGTACACTACGGCGCGACCTCCGTCTCTTTCATCACGTCGTCGTCCTCCCCTCCCCTCCCCTTCATCTATCTTCGTCAACAAAAAAAAAACAAACAAACAAACAAACCCAACCCCATGCACGCGTCCCCTACTTTGTAGGCTCTCCTGTAGTGCACGCTTTTTGTCTATACATTTTATCTTTCTCTGCCAACGACTTCATCGATGGTATGTCTTAGTAAAAGGCTTTTGGGGGGTGAAGAGGGTGTTATGCTTTTGTGTAGGGTAAAGCCTGAGGCTGTGGGCTTTAATAGAATAAGGGTCCTCAGCAAAGCCAAGCATGAGCCCTATTATGGTACAAGCCCATGGCTGAGGACTCCGTCAAGATTGCACTCAGATTTTTAGTTTTTTTTTTTAAAAAAAAAAAATCCATGATGCTCACTCAATAGTTATTTTTCGAAATGCCTTGTGGGTTTTTAATGCTTTGCAACGTGCTCTTCAAATACACTAGAAAATCCAAGGAGGTCTTTGCCTAGGTTTTTGGGTGTGATTTGTGGAATTAAGGTAATGTACTTTCTCTCTTGTTTGTTTGTTCGTTTGTTTGTTTGTGTGTGTGGTTTTCTTGAATGGCAAAATTAACAAAATCCATTGTGAAAAGAAACACCTATCAAAAGTTTGTTTATTTCTTGAGGTAAAAATTATAAGGACATTTATGTGACCCAACCTGCATTAACTTTAGTCTAGACTCTATCCTAACCAATTAACCCACACGCCCCCAAGTCCACAAGCCACATGGAAGATGGGTGGGGGGAGAAGGGGAGGGGGTTTGTTGGGATTAGGTGTTTGGCCTTTTCCCTCATCTTAGGGTATTCCATTTAAGGTAAGTTGACATGTTGCGTTCCTAGTTGGTAGGGAAGGTATTGTTTTGGCAAACCTCAGTTATTGTTGTTTATTATGATTCTTTATTATTATTGCTTACTACTACTTGGTTTTTTTTTTTAACCAATGTTTTTCCCACTCTCTATGTTGGTACTTTCACTTTACCTTAACATCAAATTTGGCCAAAGGAAAATGAAGATGAAGATGATTTTAACAGAATACTATTGAGAGGATGAGGGGATGTACATACTTAGAGATTGCACTCCCAACCCAATGTAGTAGGGTGTATTTGAGAGGATGGTGGGAACTAACTAAGTTCACCATTTTCTACTACTTTAGATAAATTTTACAGATTTTCCAACATCAAATCTTGGGAAACATATATTCTCAAAGAGTACAACCAAATATCTTGTGTTTTACAGCAGCATCAACCCTCAGGCTCCTCCTTTCACAAACACAATCCACTCTCAATGAAAGGTTTTTAAATGGCATCACAAATTGGATAAAATTTCCCTTTAACAAAAGACATTGGGAAACGAATGGGAATTTGTTTCCCTTTTTTTAAAAAAGTGATATGCCTGCTCCAATGGCCATTTCATCTTTTAGAAAATTCCCTGTGATACACAAAAAAGATACCCACCAGGCCGTATCACATGAAAAACGCTTAGAATTCAAATACAACAACTAGCCGAGAGGAGAGGAGAGGAGAGGAGAGGAGAGGAGAAGAGAGAGAGAGAGCTTTGGCAAGAAGAGAAAACTGGCATCCTGAGGGGGCAGAAAAATAAAGAAAGAGAACAGGAAGAATACTACTACTACTACTACAACTACTGTACGTGGACTGTGATAACCAATTACGCCGTCGTGAGGTTTAACGGAACGTCGTATGATTCCGTTAACAGTTACGTCACAAGAAGACAACGTTGCGATCTCATCATGTGAGAATTTTGTCACGTATTTACTGACGCTTCATTGATAACTTCAGATTCTCCATTTCCTTGGGTACTGGGACCAGACACGGCAGAGCAGAGCGCCAGATTTCGTGTCCTGAAAGAAAAAGGCCACACCACCAGTGATGAGCAGCAGCAACAGCAGCAGCAAGTAGCAGCAGCCAGCAGACCTCGCCCTTATTTCATCTTTTTTTTTAATAAAAAATTTATGACTTTGATTACGGCATTCGTTTCTTTCGTTAAATTGGCTATGAACCGAAGAATTTGAGTCGCCTCGCAGGAAAGGGGTGGACGGCGTTCATGAGTAGAAACTAGAAACCCAAATTAGAAGCGTCAACTAGATTTCTTAAAAGTTTTCTGAGGGCATAATTAACTATTGAGCCTTGCATCGCCCCGGCCCCCACCATTTCCCCATGCGCTTGTTTGTACCCACCCATGTGACCATTAAAAATAAAGCCCCTTGAATTGATTCTACACTATACTATCCAATTGACTTTCTTCTCATTTTAATTAAGTATTGGAAGTCATGACAAAGTGAAGGAGAATTTCTTCTAGGCTGTTACTGCAAGGGAGGGTTCTTCTTAGGCTTGGAGTTTTAATGGTTCTTATGCTTCATGCTACTGATGGAGGGTTCGATTTTTAGTGATTCCCTTTCCTTCAGGTGGCGCTCCTCTTTTAGGCTTGTTTGTTTGGCTGGACTTTGGTCCTTGCCCCTTTGTTTGTTTTTTTCTCTCCCTTTCTTGGGTGCTTTATTATTTTTTATGAAGTTTGGCAAGGTTTCATCATCTAATTTCTTCTCATTTTAATTAAGCAAGGACAGGAAGTCATGAAAGAGTGAAAGAGAATTTGTTCTAATTTCAATTAAGTAAGGATTGGAAGTCATGACAAAGTGAGGAGAAGAACAAGTAGTTTGTGACAAGGGGAAGAAACAAAGGAGCCAAGTGCTGCTGGACTGGTATAACTTCTAGACCACAACCTGAGTATTACACAATCTTCGCGTGAGTACTTAAATTGAAGAACATAGTATGTACCAGTTGGCAGTATACAATGTCTGAGTACTAATATTGCATAACATATATCAGTCAGGTGTAATGACCTGATGCAATTACAGCCTGCGAGGGAACCCAAGGTAATCAATAGTACCGGGTATATAAAGCTCCCTTACACTCATATCAATACCAAGTTTGTACTTACCTTATATCAATACCAGGTTCAAGTGTAGGGCAAAACTGTTAAGGCAACCCTAAAAACCCTAGGCAGCACGCCTTAGGCTTTACCGGGCCGAGCCGAAGTGGAACCCCATTCCAGTAGAGAGCCCACTCCTGAGGGCATTAGCAAGCATAAAAACCTTGTTTGATTAAGTTTTTAAATGAGAGGAGGGTGTTTCAATACATGGAAGTGGCTTGCTCTTGAAAAGGAATTTCACTCCTGAAGGCATTTTGCGTTAAATAACTGGACCAAATTTCTTATGCTTATACCTCATAACAAGCAAGAATCACCTTCAAACCCAAATAACCCACACCACCACACCAGGCTTAGTATGAAAGTTTTTAAAAAGGACCCAATACCCGTTTGGCAAAGGATCCAACACAAGGACAAGGCTGGTGTGAAAATTTTAAGTAGTCCCCAATACCAGGACGACCAGAAGACTACTATGTTCCAAAGTCGATACCAGTGTTGTTGGCACATTATTGAGTTTTGAATTGGTTATCATCATCTAGATAGGTTATCAATCCTAAATCATGTAACATCTGTAGGAGAGAAGAAAAAACCCCCCAAAAGACACAAGAAAATCTCTTTTTTTTAAATTAAAATCTTTAAGACCCCTATTATTATTATTACCCAGCCAGTTACTACATTTAGTTATTACTCTTAATACCAATCCAACATTGGAAGAAACAAGGAAAGCCCCAAAATACTTCACACTAATAGGTATGCTACGGTCATGAATTCAGTAACTTATGGGAAGGGTATAATGATGAGAGGAGAGTGGTGATGGTGGTGGTGGAGAGAGAGAGAGAGAGAGAGAATACAAAGGAAAAGACAGTGAGGAATTTAATACTGGGCCGCTATGGAAGCTCCGATCCCGTAGCAGGACGTGGGCGCGGGGATCCGGTCATAAACATCCAAAATCCCCATCATCTTTGCACATTCCGGCTGCCGAGTTGGGGGGGGGAGGGAAGGAAAAGCGAGGAGGAAAGAGGGAACGGGGGTTTTAGGAGAGAATTTTGACCCGGGCCATCCGCGCATGTCAGTGACGCTCCCAAACAAAAACGCCTGACACATGGGTTGCTGCCAATGGAAAGACGCCGTAAGTAACGTGAGAGAGCTTATTACAAAACAAAGGTACACACGCTGGATTAGTACTATACACCTTCTTTCGGCGTCTTTCAAACCCCTTTTTTAGGTGTGACTCGTGAGGGTGTGTATGAGTACCCTATTCCGTCGTCCCCCTCACTCCACCCCCCCTACCCCCCCCCCCCCCTCTTCCCACATAGGCACAACAAAACTAAAAGCAGAAAATTTGATAGGCTAGTTTTGGCTGTCTCTGTGGGATTTTTATTTTTATTTTTTTATTAAACCTTTTTGGGGTTTGGGAAGTTAATTCAAAGGTTCTTATGGGCAATCTTTTTGGCTTGTGGCTTCTTGTGAGCCTTGTAAACTCTATCTTAACTTTCAAGTACAAATCTCTTTTTTTTGCCCTTTCTTTTTTACAATCTCTTCTTAGGGTACATAGTAATATCCACACAGAAAAACTATTTCATACTTGTAATCGGATTGTGAGGGGGAAGTGGGGGCAAAATGCCTTCTTTCTTTTTTGTTTTCTCTCTCTCTCTCTCTCTCTTGGAAATGTATGAAGAAGCCACTCCAATGTATTCTTGTGCTTGTGTGTGATGAGGTGATGATAGTTTGATACTGTAGTGTAACTCCCTAGGAGCAGGGAGTTCCCCAAAGAATGGCCCCTGAGGTGGGAGCCAATTCTGGGGACTCCAAGTGAGCTACCCCCCACTTGTAGAGAAATTGAACTACCTATTTCCGCTATTTTATTTATGGCTACTTTTCTCTATTCTTTGAATCTTTTCTTTGAAAAACCTCGAATTTTTTTTTGTTGCGAGGTAAAATATGTGTTTTCAATAATTGAAAAATTCCACTTTTCAGAAATCAAAGAAATATTTTTAAATATTTTTTTTAAATTTAAGAAAAAAACCTTGACTGCACCTACTACTGCATTGTGTCTCTGAAACAATGGGTTAAAGAGGGTTTATCCAACTGTCTTTTTTGACTGGCTCTCTTTGGGAGCATTACGTCTGTAAGAGCGTCTCTCCTTTGGCATTAAAAGGTTTGCAAGTCAATCAATACATAAATTTGTCATAAAACTAATGCTGGGTTTTGCAGTTAATATGGCTCTCTCTTAATTTTGATGCAATTTAAGAAGGTGCATTACGGGGCTTGATCACCGACATTTCCCCAATAACATTTTTTTATGTAGCCATTTTTATGTCAACTCTTTAATGTTTGGGTTTTTTTTTTTTTTGGTGTGTTTTTTCTCCTAACAATGGTTTTTACTTAGTGAAATTGAACAGCCAAGAAAAACAGCCACAAAAGTCTGTAACAAAGAAACAAACAGAGTCTCAAGTCTCTAACAACAACAGAGTAATAAATATTAAGTAGAATATTAATAAACTCAAACTGTGTTTTCTGGCAGGACTTCTTTGTATTGTTGTACACTAGTGGACGACATTTTGGGGATTTTGGAAGTTTATGGGCCCAGGGTTTTTTTTTTTTTTTTCGGTTTTTTTTTTGTTTCAAAAGTTTGGCTATTTTTCTTAAGTTTTAGCATTTTTTTTCTCGAATTTACACACTTTCCAAAACCCAAAAAAATTCCAATTTTCTTGTCACCAATGTTTGCCAAAAACTAAATAAAATCGCTGATTATGGCCAGATGATGGCCTAGACTAAAATCCTCAAAAATTTCGAAGGGGGCATCATCCTGTTGTTGTGCATCAAACTTTTTTTAAAATAAATTGGAGGGGGGATATTTAGTTGATTTCAAAATGGGCGATGACTATACTTAGGAATAAAAATTTATATTTGGCCAATGATGTGATGCAGCATGCACCCAAGAGGGGCCCATTTATTTTATTTTATTTTTTCTGTTTTGCTTAAGGGAAGGGGGGAGGGGTAACCTAGGGGTTTGGATTTTGAAAGGACAAAGAAAAAACAAGCCCCCCCTCCTTTTTGGGGGAATTGAGAACCGGCAGGTAAACCTCTTCTAACCCGGAAAACTTCAATCCCAAAAGCCAGGGTTAAGTAACGACAAAGGGCTCCAGCGCCGGTGGCGATGGATAGATAGCCCACCTGGGTAGCGATGGAGAGGCCGTGATCGGCGATCACGCTCAAGCGGCCGCTAGAATGGGCGAGCGCGCCGGCCCGGCCACGAACTTGGCCAAAGAGGAGGAAAATCTCTCTTTTGTTGCTATGAATCTATTTTATTTTGTTTTTATTGTAATTAATTAAACAAAGTAGGCAGCCGCTTGTCAAGCGGGTTAGGTCATCAATTCTGGGGCTACCAAAAAAATCATGGATCCTCGCCGAGACTCTAGTGGGATTTCACGCAACATGCAAGTTTGACACCAGCAAGCGCCAAGACACATTTATTACTACACATCTTCAAACTCAGATACGCTTATTATTAGCTTAGCTTAGCATAGCTAGCTAGCTATTGAATTTCCACTTTTTAGGTTTTCTTTTTCTTTCTTTTTTTAAAACAAAATCTTCTGTCTGTGAACATAGTATTTCAATTTCCTTTTTTAAAAAATATTTTAAGTTCAATTCAAAGCCTCATAACTAACTTTCTTTTTTCTTTTTCTTTTTTTTTATAAAAATTTTGTGAAGTAGATGATGTGTTGTCGATTCATGTATTTGTGTTTTTACAATATTTGAAGAATGTGTTCAAAGTTAAGTACTAGTGAAATATTGATCGATTATTTGGTATTATGTTATAATAGCATTTTTAATACAATGATCTATTCTGACAATATGTTCCAATGTCATCACAACATCATATCAACGATGCGTTTGAACACTTTATTGACACTTAATTTTGAACGCATTATTGAAATTTTACACAAGCATAAATAAATATATGGAGGGGGGCAAGTTTATGATGTCATGTTCAAAAAGACTTAGCCAAATTTGGCTAGAAAGAGAACAAATTTAAAAACTTTAGGATTCTTCATGTAATTTGACAACTTGTTGGACGCTAGCTATTATTTAAATATGACGAACTTAGAGATTTTTTCTTTTTCCTCATAATGTCACCCAAAGATTTCATAACCCTATGGTTTCTTAGATGAAAATGTCGTGTGTAACTTCTCTCTTCACGGATGAAAGTAGTTGTCTGTACTCTCATTGCCGTTGGTTACACTAACCCTGGTTACCTAGTCCATCACCCGTATTTGTCTTACATCAGATTAGCATTCGATTATGTGCATGCAGTTAATTAATTGCTACGAACAGCACAAATTGTTTTTTTAATTAAGCCTTCATGGGAAACATTGAACTAGACAACAATGGTAATTATAGATTAATTCTCATGAAAGAAAGGTGAAAAGAGCACGCCTGGGTACCAATGAACACCTCCACTTCACTTTTGAAGAATTAGGGTTTGGTTCTTCAATGACTTGATGATGGGAAAAAATCCTCGAGTTTTCTACTTGGGACACATAGTCAATGTATGTGACAATGTTATGGAACTTTCAGTACATAACACTTACACCTAACAAACTATGCCTTGGACATAACATGTGCATAATACCTATATCAGCATTTCATATATACATGAGGGTTAATTGAGACTATAGATCAACCATTTATTATACCCATCAAACAATAGTGCATGCCCAATGGCAGCAAAAGCATGATTGATTTATCTCTCTACCTTGGCAAACATGAGGCCAACAATCAACACTTGCCATTTATTTTTTCTAATATTCTTGTTTCATTTTTATGATGCTAGGCTAGTTATTTGGTACGAAGTTTGTAGAATTGGTAATAATAAGAAGAAGTTTGAAAAACTAGTATATATTTATATAAACTTTACCTAAAATGGGCACGTATCTAGCATGAGATTTTGTTGCAAGAATGAGATTTTTAAAAATCTGATGGGACAATATATTTATCCTATTGTTGGTGGCAGTGGAAATTTTGCATCAATGTACAATGGTCAAAAAATAGGTCCAAATTCAAAAGTACCTCAATGCAAATCTAGACAGCTTATGAGACATTTGTCACTTCCCACAAAATTGATTATTTATGTGTAGGCTAAAGACCTAGTAGGGTGAGAGCATTCCCAAAGTAAGGGGCCTAGAACAAGGTGATATTCTAGCTCATCATCCATATGGGCCTCGCTCACCTATGAAATGCAAGATGAACCTTGTCATAAGCCTAAATATCATGAGGTTGTAAAAGTGAGAGGGATCTTGTACATACTATTTAGGCATGGGAGGGACATTACACCATTCCTCCTCTTTTTTAGGAGGGATATTCATGTTTATAAGTTGCCCTCCAATTACAAAA
Source organism: Sphagnum tenellum (assembly GCA_963921925.1). Lineage (NCBI taxonomy): Eukaryota > Viridiplantae > Streptophyta > Sphagnopsida > Sphagnales > Sphagnaceae > Sphagnum > Sphagnum tenellum. The sequence continues at coordinate 11,674,508 of OY998158.1, read as the reverse complement.
AAATATTATTTATATATCCAATTATTATTAAAATATTATAAAGACCTCTACAATAGTTGTAATAGGCGAAAGCTAACCAAGACAATGTACACAAAGCTTCCCACAAATGAACCCATGTTCACAAAACCAATTTGAAGAAAAGCCTAAGGTTATACACCATGCCTCTATAACTATAGAAATCTCATTCTTGTAAGCTATGGTTTTTAGGCCTCCTCCAAGTCAACAATATTTTCTCTATGCCATTTGGAGGCCTAAAGTCTCCAACCTCGAGAACAACATGATACCTACTACTACTAGCACACCAAATATGCCAAGGAAGATTATCTCAATAACATCCTAGCACAACATTAGAGCCACCTTTAGTAGTAGATTCAGATTTACTATTCTAGTTTTTTCTTTTCTTAAAGTGATTTAAACCTCAACACAAATGTTATACCTATTCTAAATTGGGTGGAGTAGCCAAAGAAAAAAGTTCCCTACAATTATGAAAATGCCTCCCCCATCCATTATTTTGGATTGAAAATAAGGTCCTTAACCCTAAACCTAGCAACCACATGCTACTTATTAGTACTAAATTGCTGTGGAATAAGATCTAAGTCCATATAGAATGAGATCTAGGTCAAGAACTTATTTTCAACCTTGTGTAAGGTTGTAAGGTTGTCCAATAGATACTTGATACAAGGAAAATGTTTTCTAATCACATGAAGCTTTAAGTTAAAATAATGTCACCTGTGACCTAACCCTTTTCCTTAAGTGTTGCAAATGCAATAAGGCTTATGTATATTCGTCTCAAGTGTGACCTTGCAATATGCATATCTGGTTGTAACCTTTTATGGATCTTGGATATCAATATCTATCGTATCATAGCAACTTATTATAAGGGGAGGGTTTTGTGTGGGGTAATTCGTGTGGGGTTTGGGGTGCAATTGAAATGAGCAACTTGCATTGCTTGCAATGGGCACAATTATTTTGAGAATTGGGGTTTAACTCTCCTACAAATTACTTTAGTTTAGAAATGTGTATGCTCTCATGTATGGAAAAAAATTGTGATGATACAGATTTTGAATATCCATAAACTTTGTATTTGTATTTGCAATCAATTTGAATTTAAGAATTGACAAATTCATATCCACTAAAGAAACAAAATTGAACTTGAAATATATCCACCTTAACAAATAATATTGCTGAAATTTTTCAGTGCATTTTTTTCATAAGATATGTTTCGTTGGTATCCTAGACTTAACCTTAAAATGTGGTATCTGGCAAACATTGGTGATAACCTCTCAACACCCATCACCCAAAAAAAAAAAAACCCCCTCACTTTGACATACTCCTAAAATACAACTTGTCCACATGACTTAATGGTGTGAATGTGATGACCAATCTTTTGCAACTCCCAAAATAGACATCATGCAAAACCTTTCCTTTAGGCTCCCTATATAATTTCATTTTTCTTACAAAAATTTCACCAAGTGGCAAGATCCAAATGGCTCATTCTACATCCCCTTGTTAAATCAAATGGATTTATAGCTATAAATTTGTCATAGTCCTAACCATAGGATCTTGGGCTAATCATAGATTTGATTTTGCAATGTTTGAAATTCACTAAGGGGTCCATGTCAACAATGGGCCACCTCACATCCACCTCAATCACCATCTTCTCTCCCTTTTTTTCAAGCTTTGTAGCTAGCTACATCTTATTTTAAGTGAGTTGACAATGTACTTAGTGCATTTCATATCTCTCTTCATCGCCTGACTTGTTTGTTTTGTTGTTGGGAGTCACTCAAGTTTTTTAATATCTTACTGCAAAGAATTTGTCACCTCTCTTAACAAGAAGAAATACATTGTGCTTTGATTTATTGTTGGAACTTGGAGTGTGACAAATGTTCAACACTTGAAAAACATGTTAAAAACTCATTGGGAACTTGATGGAAATCCAACACTCCCCTACCCTCCCCAAACGAAATATATATATGTTAAGTGCATGCTACAACTCCACATTAGCTTTGCATAATTTATAGTACCAAGTATGTTCATGACCTAGTTTGGCCTTGGTCAACGGTAAGGGCATAGTTTGTTAGTTGTTATAGTTCAACAAAGGAATGTGTCCAATGTGATTTTTATTTGTTTTTGGGTGATGAACCTATTTGATCAGCTATCACCAAAACAAACATTCACACTATGAACACTCCCAATATAAAAGGCTATGTAATATTTTCTTTGATTTAATTATATAATTTACAAGGATAAATTTTGAAGCAAAGAGTACAAGCTTAAGTAAAGTGTGGTGCTATTGGGAACAACTTGGGGATCACATTGCAAACATCATTGCAAACTAATACCTATGCCAATATCTCTTCCTAAAAACATGGCTACCTATTTTGAAAAAAACATTGATGACCCATTGAATAGGCATTAACAATTATTGGGATTGCAAGTTTAGCTTAAACTAGCACTCACCACTTTTAGATTCCTTATATTCCTCAATAATTTATGATGACAAATGTAGAAACAAAAAATTGTCCAAGCAATAATGTAGTCAACCATCCATAGACAACTTAGGCAAAGTTGGCTATACACAAAACATGAAAACAAAAAACCATAACATCCTTCTATACTTTTTGCTACCTACTTGAACCATATGGAGATATATAGCTATTTTTCTTACAATTTATTCCAAATCTAGCAATTAAAAATCTCAAGTCGAATCCATAATTAATGGTTTTTAATCTTTATTCCAATTTGAAGAACATTTTGAAAATAAAAGAAAAACTAGGTTGGAAGGCTAATACCAATGGTGTGCGGTTATATTATTTTTGATATATCCTAAGGTAAGGGTATATGTAAATTTTTATTTATTTACCTTTTTTTTTGGTTTGTTTTATTAAGGTAGGGTTTGGGTAAACAAAATTTATAATTGTGGGTAGATGGGTAAGGTCTAGGTAATCCCTATCGTATAGCCATGGTTAGGGTAAAAAAGAGTAAATAATTTTATTTTATTTATTAAAAATGAGAAGAAAAAATTCTCATTTTGAAATGTATTTAAACAACTATCACATGCTTAAATCTAGTGGGACAATGCACACATGTGATGTCAAATTAAAATAATAAAATTGTATTAAAATACTTCAATTTATTAATTCTTAAACATACATAAAATGAAAAAGCATTGAGATCAAATTGGACAACATGTCACTTGCCCTATTAAACATAAGTCTAAATCTAAATATCTAAATATGTTATATCAACAAACTCAACATAGTGATTTGATTGGTCTTCAAATTCCTTTTCAATTTGATCTTTAAAAAATTATTTCTACATCCCAAAATCATTGAAAGACTTAACCCTTACAAATGTTTCACAATCAAAGCATGGATCATTTGGACAATTATTGTAAATTAATACAAATAGATTTAAGTTTTGAGTTCCAAATCAACATCTAAAAAACCTTGTCAAAATTTTAACAATAGAAATAAATTGTCCTACTTCATTTTGGCTTCCCACAAAATCTAAAATCTGACAAGCCAAATATCCAATGATAGGAAATTGTGCTTAATGTGTTTTCCACCATTTTAATGGGTTTTCACAAAACTTTGCAACCAATTACAAATTTCAAAAGCATGCAAATTCTTGTTGCACCAATTGTCAAAGATAAATTGTTAACATTATACATTTGACTTATATATGTTTTATTAAAATTTATGATTACAAAAATTAAAAACTTACATTAGAAAAACCAAAGACTTACATGCCTATTCCTTGACAATTTGATCTTGAATCAATCTTGCATCAAACACCACCCATGGTCATTCTTGGGGACTATAATTTGATGGGTGTTCTACAAAAGGATGAACTTTTTGATAGGCTAAACACAAAAGGGGAATTAGAATTTCATAATCACACCTTGTTGTAATTGTGGTTTTTTCTATTCTCACATACGTAGTTACTCAAAACAGGAAAATCCTTGAATCCTAGAATTACTATTTTTCAAACCTTGGAGGTTTTTTTTTTCAAAAGCAGTTTTTTAAAAAAAACATCATCATTGTACAATCTCACAAACACACGATTTTAAAATGTTAGAATGTTCAACTTCACAATTTTTTTCATGGCTAAAGTTCCATTTTTAGTTTTATAAACGATTAATCCTTTCCTACCTCAAGTTTTTCATCCCAAAACATGAACATCCAAAACCAACTAAATGTCACAAAATACAATGAAGAACTTGTTATGTTTCAAAGGACACATGTTCATCATTATTTAGTTTGAAAATGCCCAAGGAGTAGATTTTCAACCTTGTAGAACCCAAAACTTTGCTTGTTGGAACAATGCAACTAGTTGTTGATTTTATTTGGAAATGGTGGTATTAGATTTACTAATGGAAGAAAAAGAAAAAATTAGAAACCCATTTTTTAAATCACAAAATTGGAAACTTACTAGGAAAATAAAACATTCAAAACTTACTTGGAAATTCACAAAATTTGACATTTATTAGAAAAATCACAAAATTGGAAACTTACTAAAAAATTCACAAAACTAGTTAGGGGAACAACAAAACTAGAAATGACTTGGAAATTCACAAACCCGGCTAGGGAGCACATTGCCTTACCTAATCTCCTACTACTATTGTTGTCCTTATTTAGTGTTGTCCCTTGTAGGGTAGATGTTGGGTTGCATTGGTGGATGTCCTTTGGCTTTAAGTTATGGGCTAATGTTTAATATTGTAGTTGTTGTCAATTATAGTTGATGCTTTAGGCAACTACTACACTTGGAACTTACATTCAAAAAAAAAAGTAAACACAAACACATAAAACTTCCCCACATCCAAAAAAATAAGTAAAACAAATGAGGTGGATACGCAAAATTCCCCTACAGATTCCCCCATATTTTGACAAAATCTTCTACTATAAATACAACAAAGGAGGCTAATGCACACACACAAAATTTCCCTGCAAAATCCCTTGTCTTATAAAATCTCCTAGTACAACATTTAGAAAGGCAAATATACACAAAAAGTTTCACAAAACTTGAACATGCCACACATAAAGCCTTTCGAACCAAAAAGAAAATGAAGCAAATACACATAAAACTCACTTATAAACAAAGTTCACAACCTCTAAATGTTAGGGTCTAACTTAGACCATGGTGGTGATTTTAGGGTTTATGTGAATAGTGGCAACAATTTTAGGGTTTAAATGAAATAGTGGTGGCGATTTTAAGGTTTAAATGAAGCTTGCCCTAATAAGATTTACCTTTGAAAACATACTCAAGCTTAAATACATGTATTAAAAAATTATGTCCGAGGTTATGAAATGGATATATTTTTGCAAGATTATATACCCTTGGATATCCATTTAATTAGGGTATATATATATATTTAAATAAGGTAAAGTACAAAATATACCCTACCCATATCCAATGGGTATATCTAAATAAATGATATACATGCACAACATTAGTTAATGCCTTGGAGGTTTATATTTTTTTGTACCTTTATATTATTTATTTAACTACTTTGACATATTAAAAATATCCTCTAATTTTATTTTTTTAAACTGGCCACATGATTTTTAGACTTTTATTTTACCTCAAGCTAATATTTTGGTTTCAAATTTTGAAAAAAAAAAAAAGCTAATTAATTTTAGGTCACAAAGTTGATTTATTTGAAATGTTTATCAAATTCAATTACAATTACTGTTTCTATTAACAACCTAATGTTAGTAAAATTATAATATTTTATATTACTATAAATTTAAACTAAAATAAGAAAGACATTTCATTAACTAGTAATTTTGGACTTTTATTTCATAAACACAAATGGGACTAAATACATTATGTTTATAATTTCTAATACACCCCTTGTGTATCCTCCCCTTCCTACACAAAAACATCTCAAGTAGGTGACCATTACAAAAATATTTGTAGCCCAATATTGTCAAAAACTTAAGTTAATTAGATTACCATAAGTAAAATAAGACAACATTTTTTTACCGAAAACTATTTTACCATTTATATTAAAAGTAAACCAAAGTAAACTTACTTTCAAATAAACATTTTGAATATTGATAATTGAATATTTTCATTGCAAACTCAACTAATACCATAATTTCAATTAACCTTGCGATCATAACCCCTTTCTTGTTCTTGTTAAAAAAAATATTTCCTTTCAATTTATGCAAATCTTCAATTAATTTCACACTTAATAATTTGATTTAGTTTATTAATATATATATATTTGGAAACCAAACCCTTTTTTTTGCGTTTAATATTAATATTAACATGTGTTGTGGGTAAGAAACAAAGGATCTAAACCAATATCTACCCATTCAACCTATGTGACATCAAAGTTTTATACATTTTGATCACATCAAAAATGTACTATAATTCAATAAATGGTGTGGTGGTCTTCAACTTTGCTTTGGTTTAGATCAAACTTCCAATTCTTTTATATCCTTTGTTAGTACTCACACAAACAAAACAAAAACAGAGTGCCAAAAAGCAGAATGAATCAAAGAGAATAAAAAAAATTAATAGACAAATTAAAAAACAAAAACAACAAAACTATTTGAAGTAAAATTTGCATTTACCTCAAATAGACTTTAAACTTATCTTCATGCAAAAAGTAATCATGTCATCCACATTTCTTAGTTTAGTGACATTATTAATGATAAATTTTGAATCATATATGCAACTCATGAAAATTATTAATTAAACAATTCTTATTTGAACATTATTTATTCCTTTAAAAAAGGTAGAACATTTAACTTATTAACATCTCTTCTAGGACCAACAAGGATAAAACCATTGATGGTTTCATTGGTCAAGAACTTCACATAATTGTAAACATCATTGGTCTGTATTTTAAACTTTAAACTAACATCATGTAATGTAATAAATTGACAATGTCTCGAAATTTTATAGTTGTGCCACAAGCTCAAATAGAACCATGATACTACAACTATCAAGGAAACACGACACCAAAACATATATAACCTACAAACAAAACACCAAAAAGGGAAACAAACAAGTAAGACATAAAGTAAATTACTTAATTGAAAGGTAGAATTCATTATTTTATTTAGCTACTTGTAACATGAATTCATAAAATGGGTCAACTAAGGATTTCAAATCAATATAGTGTAGATTTTCAATCAATATTAATGTATCCAAATTCTTGTTTCTCCTTAAGGATTGAATGTGTTCAATGCCCAAATTTATGTATGTTTGCTCTTTCATTGGCCTCCTTATTTGCTTGTTCAGATGGATTATGAATTCTAAATTGCTAATTCAAAGCTTTTCCATCATCATCGACACATAGTTCTAGATCAAAAGAATAATCCAATGCATCTTCCCCATATTTGTAAGGATCCAAAAAATCTTTGATGAAGAAAACAAATAAGTTCCAACAACATAAAGATCACAAATCACAAATGATATTAAAGTATTTAATAGATTCAATTTCATCAACCTTTAAGCCTTTGAGTTTCTGAAGGTCAAATATGTAAATCACACCCATTAGTTCACAAGAAAACAAAAGTACAAAAAAATACAAAATAAGTCATAACATTATAGGGTCAAAGCAAAACAAAGTAGACATAAAAGGTAATCGTCTCCACTTCAACCGTGTGCCGCTAATATAACTACCATAAAGTGAAAGTATGTGTCAAGTAGCATTAGTTTGCTCTATTAAATTTATAAGGATTTAATTATAACAAAATTAAAAACAAATGATTTTTAAAAGTAGATAAAAAATACATTTGAAACTAATTGACAAATATGCGTTCAAACCTACTTTTTGGTTAGAAAAATAATGAAATCGATATGTAATAATCTAGGAAATGAAAATCTACATATGTTTTAACAAGTTATCATAAAACATCTATTTCTTTTTTGTAAGAACCTACTTGACACCTACTTGAAACCAAAAGCCCACAATGAAAAGTAGATGCCAAAAGCTACTTATATTTTGAAAAACCTACTTTAAACCTACTTTTACAATTTGAAATATGAAATCAATGCACATTAGTGTAAACATATATTATATTTAGTGATTGAAATGAAAACATTCAATGTTCCATTGTTCTATAGTGGGTTTTGTTGTTATTTAAAATCTACTTAATCTAGTTTTGAGAAGGTAATCAAGTTGTTTACTTTATCTTGCTTACACCATGTATGCTTGCAACATCAAAAGTAAACAAAGTAACAAAGAAAGATGAAAAAACAAAATGAAAAGTATAAATCAAGATGAAATGGAACTAGAATTGCTTGCCAATTATAAGGGTTCATTTACAACCATTGATGTTTTGCACCAATTGACAACAAGTTCATGTTTCGATGATTGAGAAAACTTTAACTACCAAAATGCATCAAATTCAACATGAGTGTTGGATTAAATAAGTTGTCCACTTTTGTGACTCTAAAACCTAACATTTTGCCTTTTTTAAACCTTAACTATTGCCACCCTAAATCCTAATTTTTGCATCCTTAAACCCTTAAGCATGGTAATATTCAATCAAAATGTTTGATGAAACTAATCCAAGTTTATTTTGCAACGTTCCTACACTCAAAGATTCATCATTTCCCTAAACCTTAAATTGTCAAATTACAAAAGATCCAAATCATTGAAATTTGGAAGTACCTTTGACATCCCATCACATTACAAGCTTTGATTGTGTTGTGGCCTTGTTATTCCAAGTCATTTGATTGTGGATAAATATGCGTATGTTTAATTCCTTATGCCTTTTGTTTGGCAAAAGGTCTAGTTTTTGAAGGAAATATGGAATCATGATTATGATAGTTGTATATATATATATATATATACATATATATATCTTTGGCTTAATGATACGATTTTGGAAAATGAAGATGGAAGGCTTCAATGTATGAATAAAATTTATGATAATGACAATTGCATTTGTAATTTTTTAAAATGTGTTTATTATTATCTTTCATGTTTGGTCATTCATTTTTCAATTGATTGTATATAAGACTATTGCAAGCTTAGTTTTGGGCTCTCAACTAAGGCTAAAACATGAAAGTAGACGTGGGCTATGAAAAAATCATCGGATTCAAACACACATCCCACAAATATGGGAGAATGAAACCATGCTCCCAAATAATTTTCCCACTTTAATTGTGGGTTAGAACCTCAATAATTTTTTATTTCTTGAATAAACATGATTTAAACTTGCTTTAAATTACACCTTAATATACCATTAAAAAGTCTTAAAACATATGTGTTGAACATGGGCTCACATTTTCCATTTGGAGTTGGGGAGTTAATAGTTTTACGGAAAAAACCAACACTAAAAATCAAATTGGTAACTTGATTCCCAACCACTAAAACCAAAAAACATGGGACAAAATAACCTCCAAATTGAGTACATGGGATGTCATTGGAAATTATTCAAGGATAAAAAAAATTCAGTTGAAAGTTTTTCAATCAAAACTTGTTTGCAAGAATTATAAGAGTGCGAAGTCGTGGGATTCATAATTTGATGGAATTTTCTTATAAAAAAAATCTTCCTAGGAGTCCTAAGACCTTTTATCACTTTGATGTAGCTTACCTTGTTGGTCACAAAATATATTACAGGAAAAGAGGTGGTGGTTCCTCTCCAAGTCTAGGCCATGGTCTAAGTTTAGTTTAACCCATGTATCATTTGACCATTTTGGCTTCAACTTGCATCAATCACCTGCTTTTTCAATTTATGCAAGTTGATCTTGCCTTGAATTCCTACTTGGGAATTTGTCTTAGTCCCATCTAAAAGCTCCCAACCTTGTTTTTTTCTTAAAAGTTAAATAAACATTCCTCCTATTTGCATTTTGCTACAACCTTGGGAATCAATTTTTTTTACCCCTGATATCACTCTACAAACCTAAGGGTGGCAAGTGTATTAATGGTTATAAAATGAAAAAAATTCCAACTCACTCCTTTACATCAAATAAGGCCTCACAAGAACATTATAACATTTGGCACATATACATGCTTTAATTTTTTCGATTATGCACATCATATTAATGACCCCATTAACAATTTGAAAATGTTTTGTTGGATTATTGAATGTCAATTTGATGGAAAGTTTAATTGTGTAAATTTGGAAAATGATGCAATTGCAAAACATGAAAAGAATAAATCAAAACATGCACCATTAGATAATATTTACCAGTTTTTAATATATTGTAATTAGACAACTTGCAAGGTACTACAATTTTAAAACAAATTTGCATGAATTTTTCATAATATTGACTAAAACATTTTCTTCCATTTCAATTTGCTATAAAAATATATCAGCTACTTCATCATCATGCTACACACACACACACATAAATGATACATTAAATATAGTGATACATGCATGGCATTTGCAACTATCAATGCCACATTGGAAAAGGTTCAAACAATCAATATACAGAGATCATTCAAAATTTGAAAATAACATTGCAATAAATTTTGATTTCCTCATTTGTAATTATTGCATGCCTTAAAATATTGGTTAGAGACTACAATGTCATTGATGTTATATGAAAGAAAAAGAAGGAAAATGAACATATTGTTGTAACACATCCATAGATACCATGTGCACTTCATATAAATATGCCTTCATTGGCCAACTATTTTCTTTAAAAAAATTTTTTAAAAAAACCTTCACAACTTTGTTTTTTGGCCAAATCCACGTTATCGGTAGTTTTAATTGTTTTTTCACGTTTTATGATTGACTAGGGCTTATAATATATACTAAAGGTAGCACCAAATTCTCTTTTGCACTCTAATAATATCAATGATCACGCCACCATAATTTTCTTACACATGGGATGTCTAGGTATTGGGAATAATTTTACATAAATGCAATGTTTTGTTGTGATACTTGTGCCTTCAAGAAAAAAATAAAGAGGCCACTAACAAAATCATGCATCTTTACATTTTTCAATTTGATCACAAATTACAGCAAATCACCATACTCATATTCTAATAACAAGTTTTCAATTGATGGGGTAGGGCAGCTAATCTATGAAAAAATGGGTTGTTAGAAAAAATAGTGAAATTTTTCATCCTGGATTATGTATTAGAAATTGAGCAAGCCTTGACCATTGTGTCAAGTAATCATGTAGACACATTTGACACATTCGTCAAGGGTGCATCCATTTTCTCATAAAAGATTTTGCCTCACCTTTTGACAAAGGATGATTTTGTTTTTGAAAAATAACGGTTATGTTAAATTATGGGTAAATGACAAGAATACATCATTATTGATGACCTTGGATGAAATTTATGCAACTTAAGGAGCCATAAAAAATGACAAAATGTTTCATCAAAATCCTTTATGTTGTCAATTGTTTCTTTTATTTTTGCTTAGGTTTGTGGAGGAGTGAAGGAGGGGGGGTGAGAGGGGAGGAGGAAGGATGAAGGACACTAAATACCTCTTAATAAATATTCTTGAGGTGATATTGCAACACCCTACATGGTTTTGTGTAAGGTTTGACTTATGTTTTTGAAAAAAATAATCAAATACAAAAGTTCATATTGTTCTATGTGCTAGAAAGTACGTTAGTGGGGAGTATAGGTTCCTATTTTCATAGTCCTAGGTTCAAATCCTAGCAAGGAACAAAAAAACATTGATATTTTATTTATTAAGACAAGTTTTAAACTTTGATGCTAGAGGACACAAACTATACATTACACAAAACCATGTGATGCTCCACAAATAGGATATGGAGAAAACTTGTTGGAGGGTATTGAATATCATTTAGAAAAGATTGGGAGAGACCATTCAATTACAAAAACCTATTCATCAAAAGATTGAAGCCAAGACTTCAAAAGGGTTGGGTGATAAGGTCGAGACCACCAAAATCTATTGATTGAACAATTTGAACAAATATTTCAAAGGGGTTGGGAGCTAGGTTTTTTTTAGATGAATTTTTTTTATGTCTTGTGAAGGCAAAAATGATTAATGAAAAAAAATGGGACATTCCCAAAACCATTAATAATTTTTTTGTTCGTGTCAATGTACACAACAAAAAAATTATGACATCAAAAAACTCAAATTATTTTTTAACATTCATCAATGATAAGAATCAATGCCTACCAATATAATATTGTAACCCCAAGGCTAGTTTGGTATCATACCACCATATGCTCTATTAGAAATTGTGCCAAACTACCACCAAGTTTGGAAGGAGGCATGTTCTTTCTTTTGAATTCACCTTTTGGCTAAACAAACCATGAACATCATAGGAGTTGGGGTGGACATGAACTTTAGACACAATGAAGTTAAAATGCATGAGTTACAAGGTATGTAATATATACCATCACAACTTTAGAGGATTGCTACTACTTTGAATCTTTAACTATTACTATATTTGTGATGAAAATCTTGGAAGGTCATTGTTTTCAAGACCAATTTAGCAATAATCAAGGAGATAAAAAAGTAATGGGGGAAAGACCAATTGTAATTGCATAGCTCCATCAACAAACATTGAAGTGGACTTTTAAGTGTGACTTATGTGCATAATTGGTGAGTTGGTGCATAAGATATTTCAATTATTGCCTTGCATTATAAATTTAATTTTTTTATACATGTGTTATGCATAGATATTGTTTTTTTTCAATCAAATATTATGAGGTGCAGGAAAGATGTCCAATAACTCAATATTGTTACAACGTTTCAAATGTTCGCCTCTTTTCATAACATTGGTCTCAATTTTGTTCACACTCAATTGTTGAAATGGTTCTAAACCATTTAACTCCAAAAATAAAAATAAAAATTGTGAATGTAATTTTTTTAAATAAAAAAATGATGGATCTCAAATATTTGTGTGCCAATTGCTATGAATTTGGATTAAATGCCTAATGTTTTGCAAACACATCTCTATTCATTTTTACCCATCTCCAAATTGGAAAATTTTAAACAAGCATTTCCAAAAAACAACTTATATATTTTTGGGCACACAATCAAAAACCAAAGTAGGTGCTTGTGTAAAAACAACAATGGCTTTTTTAGGGGGGAGAAAAGGCCACCAAAAAAATATTCATTGGATGATTAGAACAAAGTCTTCAAATAAGGATGTCACAATTATTAAGGTAGTAAGAGCCTAGGTAGGTGATTGTTTGTAAAATAAACACTAGAATGGAAACATTAATATGCAATTATAAATGTCATGTGTTAGATGGATGCTTTGCTATACACATGCGTGTGCACACACACACACACACACATGCACATTCATGATTGAATTTTGTCTCTAGTGCATGGGTGGCACATTAACACAATACATGGCCCTATGACCCATTAAGTTTCACCAACACTACAAATAATGTCAAAATGGTGTACTAGGGGTAAACATGCGTAACACCACACATAGGCCTATGAATAAACACCCCATTAGTTTGAGTGAAAGCTTTGAAAAAATAAGTCTTGGTTGTTGAACGTGTTCCAATTAGGCACAACGTTGTTTCTTTTGATTACACAATAAAAATAAGGGGGTGGTGTAAAGGAGATGCATATCACAAGGTGACCAACCACATTAGATTAGGAGGATCGAAGGGGGAGACGAATGTCACCATGGGTTAGGAAATAAGAATTGATCAAAAGGAGGAAGAAATGAACATCACTAGGGCCAATAAGATTTTATGATTGATCAAAAGGAATAAATCACCACACAGAGCGTGACTTGCACCACACATAACGATGCTTGTGAAGGGTAACAACCAACTGATCAAAAGGTGGAAATAAACATCACTAGGGCGAATAAGCAAAAACTGATAAAAAAAAGGAGACAAACATCAAAGGGGGTAACAAGTATGAATTGATCATAAGGAGGAGATGAATTAAACCAAGGCTGGTAAGCAAGAATTAATCAAAAGAAAGAGACAAACTAAACCAAGGTTGACAATTAAGAGGAGGAGTTGAACCAATCAGAAGGAGGAGACGAACATCACACAATTAAGAAACTAAGTCCCAACCATTACACACTTCCACTCAAATCCAATTTGAGTGGAATGGGATTTGTGCCATTCCACCATACATTGACACAAGTGGAATGCAACTATGACAATGCCAACTTCTTGACTATTGCCTTGGTGGAATTGAACTTGTTGCATTCCATCATAAATTGACACAAGTGGAAGGCAATTGTGGCAACACCCCCTTATTGAATACCTAAGTGGAAGGTGAGTGGATGTGTTCACCATTGATTATGTAAATTTTTAGGGGAATTTTAAGAGACTAAATTTATTTATTTTGCTTTTATGTACACCATTCACCTACAACATAACAATGGATGGAACTAGAACACAACCCACTCATCCTAAGTGCACGTGTGGGCATATGCATATGCAAGGTATAATATGGAATGTGCATTGTGTCCAGTTTCACCTAATAACCTTGGATAACCATGTGTAATTTATTTAAGGGTGTGTTTACAATATGTAACACATACACATGGTCATTAATTTCCACAAGCAAGATTGGTCATTTTGGCACGTGTTACTTCATTGTTTTTTACGTGTTCATTCACATAACAAGGTGGTCCATACATTACCTTCACTAAGGTGACAATCTACCTTAATCACCAAACATTATGTCATTCATCTCATATGTTAAATTGGCCTTGGTATCATTAAATCATGGCCACTTTGACCATCTTGTTTCTTGAATTAGGGCCATGATGTACCTCCCCTAGTTTAAACTAGGAGTAACTCTTTGAACTCATTTATGTTCAATGTGAAACCACTAACCTTCACCTCCATGCTATCCCACATTACCTAATTTATAATATAACATTATGACTTGTTAGTTTTGGACTACACCTTTGGTTTTCTCTTTTTTCTAAGGTGGTTACCTAGCATAGATAGATCAAGGTACAAGCTCCCGATCACAAATATTGGCCTATATATATAACACATCCAAACACATGGTAGAAACCTATAATGTCATCCATGTGCTCAAATCATAATAATTTTACTTAAATAATATCATTATTGAGATTATTATTCTTAACTTGTTTTTCATCATGTAATCACACCTACTTTATTTCACTCAAGCTTGTGTTGAACACGTGAGTTTCTTAAGCAAATGTATACTAGTTTTGTTGATCCATTTCATTACATAAATATACCATTATACTATGATTTTCAGAACATCATTAAACTATGGAGTAAATGCCACCATTGCAGGTCCCATCACAAAGTCACCCACTTGTCATTTGGCTTGTTATCATTAAATTTCCATTTGCATTAAGTAGCAATGATGTCCTCTCCTAATAACTTGAATTGGTTTGATGTGATGTGTCGTTTACATGCATTTTTTGAATAAGGCACAATGGTGCAAATTTTTCTTGGCCCTTTTGCTTTGAGCCACCTCCTCCTTCCCCTCCTTCTTTTCATTTAATCACGGTTTGCATACGCTAGCCCACATAAAATACAACACATTTTGCCCAAAGACCTATGTCAATAGGGCCTATTCAATCACTAAGATCTATGCCATTATGAATGGTTTCATTGATATTTATATCATCAGTGGCCTATGTTACTCACTACATGCCACATAATATCACTAGTGGTCAATGTCATTCACTAGAACTTGGGTCTGTCATTATGACCTATGTCACTAAGGAGTCATGTGTCATTAATCATTATGCCATGAACGCCTATGTCACTCACTAAGAATTGGGTCTATCATTAGGACCTATGTCACTAAGGAGTCATATGTTAGTAATCATTATGCCATGAAGGCCTATGTCATTAATATTTTGTTTCAATTCAAACTTGATGTATTATGTCATTAGAACATATGCCATTAAAGCCCATTTCACTTAGCTCATGTCATTCAAGTTTATAATATCACTAAAGTACTTGTCATTTTTGTTTGATGTAAATGTTATTAGGGCTTTTATATGTCACCAAGGTTTGTGTGGATTGGGCCTAGTTCGTTGAGTTTTATGTCATTTAAAACATGTTCTTTATCACTAAGGCTTGCATCACTTGGACTTGGTGTTAATTTATGCCTATTTCATCTACCATGGTGATTGTATTTTAAAATTTTGCTAAAACCATTAAATTAAAACATGCACATGAAGGTTTGAAATCTATTATACTTGTTTTGTTGGCTTTTGCACATCCTTGTCCTATTCTTCCACCTCATGTGCAACTCCTTGGAACTCCTATCAATCACAATGTAATGATGTTTCATGATTGCCCATAACAAAACATGTCATTTCTGGTTACTTGGGATGAAGATTCACCTTTTGTCCTAACAACTTTGTATCATTTGTGGGAGTGCAACAATAATACAATAATTTACAAGATACAACACCCAAGTCAAATGATACTTATAGCTCCATGAAATAGGTTAATGGTGTGCATCCCAAAGCTATTAGACCCCATAATTGGGCATGAATAGCTTGCATACACGTTCATATTTTCTGTTGGCATTTGGAGCCTTGCAATAGTGAAGGTTTACATATAGGTCAACCATGCTATTTATAACAAAAACACATGAATCCTATCCATAATTATCAATGGTTTGCTCACAAACATACTTGCTTAATTTTGAACTAGTGCATTTATGCAAAGACATGCATTCAACACCCACCCCCCTTAGGCTACATACATTTGTACATGGTGAAAAATTAGACCTAAAAATTATATTATAACTTAAAGGAACAAAACTTGGCACCTCAAGAAATGTGGGAAAACAACAATGTTTAATCATTTGTAACTTGCACAAGGTTGAATTCTTTGCAAGATTTTTGTTTCAAATCTCTTTCAATCACATTTTCTTTCATGTACACATACTGGATCCAAAAATGTTCATTTCACCTTCAAAATCACAGTTGAAAATAGTGACAACAATGTCATTTTTTTCATCCAAAGATGAATTTTCGAATAGAAAACAATGGGTAATCATTTTGCCACCTTTTTTTACTATTGTATTTTGCATAAAAATCAAACAAGTTAATCCAACAAAGAAATATGAATCCCGTCCATTTTCAATAGTTTGGAAAGTTGTTCAAACATACATGTTTTGATCTTTAGGTTCATCTAAGTTGACACACACATTTAACACCTCCATGGTAGCAAGAAAGTTGGATTTCAATGTTGAAAAATCAAACCTAAAAACTACATAAGAGTTCAAAATAACAAGCTTTGAGTACTCAAAAACATATACAACATTGAAAAGATACAACATGAAAAGGTAATATCTTGAAAAAACAGGTAGAAAAGCTTCAAGAAAGCATCAAGAAGAATATTTTAAAAAGCTTCAATGAAACACCAAAATTCAACTCATGTTTCTTTCAAGCCTGTTATCTTTGGTGTACACATAATGTGGCACATTTCACCTTCAAAATCAGAGCTAGAAACAATGACAACAATCTTGTGTTTCCTCGTCCAAATATACAGATTTGAACAAAAAACAATGAATAATCATTTTGCCATAATTTTAATTTGTTGTGACAATTTGTGGCATTGTACACAAATTTATCATCAATAGTCAACTTAATTGCACTTATGGAATGGTAAAGTCGTTTGATGTTTTTACATTGCTTCATATTTGTAGCAAGACACAAATTAGGCTTCAAAGGAGGCTCTTTTCAATTTGAATAGAGTGGAGCATACAAGAGATGTACATGGAGAGATGTATTTTTATTTTTATTTTGTTGGGTGTGTGAAAGGAGCATGTCAATTCGGAAAGAAGAGAAATTATAGCATGTTCAAGGAACGTGGAGAGTTTTTTTTTCATTTTGTGTGTTGCATGAGAGGATGGGTTCTAGAGCTACCATATGTAATTCAAAATGAAACAAAGCCAATTGACTCTTCGGACTTGAAATAAAACATTGATTTTGCAATTCAAAAGAAACTCTTTGTGAGGTGTGTGTGTGTGTGTGTGATTATTTTTGTTTCAACATAGGAGAGGAGTTGCAATTTTGGGAGCCAAGTGGAAGTGTTTGGGAGTGGAGCTAGGATGCCATAGAAGAAAGATGGCATTGGCATTGTGTGTGTTCAATTCTTTTGATTTTGATTTTAATTGTTCTTTGAGACAAGTGCAAGAAGAATGGAGGAAAACTTGAAAAAGGAGTTGCAATTTTGAAAGTGGAAGATTGCAACTTGGGTGTATTGAAAAAGAAGTGCAAGATTTTTGTTTGTTTGTGAAAGAAAAGTGAAACATAAATGTCAAAAAATAGGATTGACATTGTGCAATGTGTGGTTTAATGGTTGGAACGTTGCAATGTGATTCCATGCCCAAAGATATTTTTCACCATAGCTAGCAAAAACAATTCTAGTGATGTTGCACTGTTAAGACACCTATCCTATGAACTCACAAGACCCCAATATTACCATTACCATGTCTTTTTGTGCCCCTTGGTGGGGATACTCTAAGTTGAAGCTCCACCTACTCCCATGTATTTGATAAATTGAAGGGAAATGTCTTTAGGCTAATCATTAATTTTCAAGAGGTCTAAGAGCCAATAAGTCACATAATCATGAGAAATAAAGTTATTTTGATTGAGTTGAAACTAGTATAATTGGGAGCATTTTTTTTTATTTCATATGTTTGCTTCATTACAAGAGATAAATTCGTGGTTAGCACCAAACTTGAAACAATTTTCTACCCAAGATATTTCACATTTAATCATATGACCTTTATTATCCACCTTGGTCTAGCAGCCTAGCTGCAATAATCAAATAGGTAGTTAATGTGAACAAACCTTAAAATAAGGCATTTTCATATGCCCAAATGGGAAATATGCCTACTTCAAATCCCTCCCATGTAGCCAATCCCACCACTCTATGGACACAAGGCATGCAATTAGGAAAGATATGTTGCAAAAGGAACACAATTTGCGAAAAAATTGACCCTCAACCCTATATCTATATGAACTTTGAACCTCAACTATGTTCCTTTCATGCCATTGATGCTCTTAAGCCCCTATCAAAATTGTCTTGTTTCACATACCCAATTTTTAAGCCCTTGAAATACAAATATGTTTTCATGAGTGCGAATAATTTTCAAAGGCTCACTTGACCACTAAATTGTACCATAATTTTCATGATTTGTGTGCATTACTTTGGTGGTTTGTGTTTGGCAATGTCACAATTTGGTCAATTGTGTGAATGACTAACAAGGGCTTATTATGAAAGTAAATCTGACACCACCCAATATCCAAACTAAACTGCTTTCCAAACATGCTGGAGATATCTGTAAAGTACCTCAGACTGGGCCCCAGTTTTGTCAAAACAGGGGATGAAATGAGATGTCAGGATGACAACACAATAATACACAGGAACCCAGAAAAAAAGAGGAGAAATCAAAATAAAACAGAAGACCAGACTAGTTTTTCTCACCTAAGTTGATCCTCGCAGGAGTTTCACCCCCAGTTTTAAAATTTGCCTTACCTGAGCCCCCTTGACTACTTGCTCATTATTACTCTTTCATCAAATCAAAAGCCTTTTCAGAATAAGATTCTCCAAATCTTCTGAACTTGATACCCAGTTTCATGCAACAGTACCCAATTTCACTCACTTTAATATTACTACACTAAAAATTGGGGATGAAACTAGGGATTAGAAACTAGGGCCCAAATACAGGGTGACATTACAGATAAATGGTACATATGTCCAATTTCAACTCACTTTAACACCAAACTCAAATTATTGGGGGGGGGGGGGGGGGGTGAAAAAAGGATTAGATGCTCAAACTACGGCCCAAATACAGGATGACATTACAAATAACTTCACCGTACACAAAAAACATCTGAAATTGTTTGGGATGCATTCGATACTGGAAGACTGGAGCTCCGAAGAAGAACAAGAACAAGAACAAGAAGAACAAGAAGAAGAAAGGAAGGAAGCATGACATGATGATCCGGATGTAAAAGTCTTAGTAGGCTACTAGTAGTAGTAATAACAAGCAATAAAACAATTCGGAACTCAGGACCAAAACTCTGGCACAAATTAATGAATAATGCATTCAGAAGCTGAACCCCAGTTTTTAACATATTACATCTGGAGGCTGGATAATGACAAAAAAATTTACTTCAAAAAAAAAGCTGGACATGAAAATTGGAGATACACAACACCCAAGAGAGATTGGAATTTGAAGTGTGAAAGTGTGTGAAAGAAAAAACTGGTGGTCAGATATGTTGTGTGCACTCATCCCCTCTTTTACTGCCCCTAAGATTTTTTTGTCAGATGACACTTGAAGCTTTCTGTATCATGATCATGGGAATCCACTTTACTGGATCTGTAATGTACTCCCATAGCCTTTTGTTATTATTATTATTATTATTATTAGTATTGTTATTATTGTTATTATTTACTGGTGAAAATAATTATTTAATAACAATAATTAAATTAATTATTTTCAATAAAATGTCAGAAAAATAAAAAAACTTAAGAACACTTTTTTTTAAAAAGAAAAAAAGAAGTGCTTTTTTGAGGTTTTCAGTTTAGGGTTTAGGGTTTAGGTTGAAGTGAATTTTTTTGACAATTTGTTTTTTGCCATATTCTTACAATTTGGTTCTTCAGTGTGGTAGCTAGAAATATAGAAGGTTTGATTAAATATTTTTATTTTATTTTATTTTCTGATTATTTATAGCCAGATTTGGCTATATCCTCCTATCAATGGTCATCAATTTTTTCTAAGTCTTCTTATGAATAATTGTGTCACTTTGGCTACAAACACAAATTCCTAAAATCAAAACACTGATGTACCTACTACTACCAGTGATGGGTTGTTCACAGAACCGCCGGTTCTCTCTTTTAAAACAAAAGTTTCAGAATCAAAGAATTGTGGGTTCCAGTTTTTTTTAATTTAATTTATTATTATTATTATTATTATTATTACTAATTTTTATAAATTAAAAAATATTGAATTGGAATGAAAGAACTCTGGATTCCAATTATTTCAAAAACTTCAAAGAACCCGTGGTTTTCATGCAAGAACACATGGAAAGAACCGATGGTTATAAAGGCAGTGATTTTTGTTTTTCCCAAACATTTTGAGAACCGTGGTGTTTATAATATCCTATATTGTGGACTTCACGTGAAGTATTATTTGATTGCTTCTTTTTCTTCTTCCTTTTTTTTTTTTTGTCAACCTTATTCATTTTAGCTCCATTTCTTGCTCTTGTTCCTTCATTTTAGTCCTTCACATCTTTACATATATAATTACATATTTCATTTTTTTCTTCAATTTCGTTTTGTAGTATTTTAAAATTTTCAAACTTGTTGCCTTTGCATGTCATGTATTTTCCCTTATGTTTTTTTAATAAAAGTTATTTTGATGGACGTTTATCAAACTACATATATGTTTTTGGACTTGTGGTAATGTTTTTTTTTCTCAAATTCAAAAGCTTGTTTGCTTTGTATTTTTGTTTTGTGGGTTTATCCTATTTTTTCTTTTTTTTATTTCTTAAAATCAATGTTAAATTTCCATATATGAATAATTTATTAGGATTAGGTTTCCTTTTCCCTTTTCCTCCCAATTTTGTGGTTTTGAAAGTTTGGAAACTTCTTTCTAAAACTTTAGTTATTTTAAGAAAGTTTCATTAAATGTTTTTTGTCAAAATTTTCCTTTTTAATGTCAAATGTGTAAGATTAACAATATCATTATGTGCATCCATCCACCCATTATAGTGCATTATTTATTTTCTCTTGCAATGAATTGAGATTTTGTTCCATGTTATCAAAGCAACACAAAAAAAAAAAAAACAACAACAAAGTTTAGTTTGAGATGGCTAATTAAAGCTCTAGAAATGCATTTATTTGTGAGACCAACATGTTAGAAAAAGGAACAAACTATAATGTTTGGAGGCTAAAATGAAAGTCATATTCATGAAAAAAGGGTTATGGGACATAGTGAATATTGAAACTAATCTCACTATATTTTTTACAACGATAACCAAAGTTCTAATAATAAAATTGTAATTGTAGTTAAGTCGAATGAAGGGGAAGGTGATGGCAAGACTTATTTTGGCAATCAAATATGACTTGGTGGACATTGTTGCGAGAACATGACTTGACCCCACAACTTGGAGGGTCTTGCAAAATATGTTCCAAACATGTAATTCGTCCCAATTTTTTTTTTTGGTCCACACAACTACATTCATTGAAGATGAAAAATAGAGAGAACATGGAAAACTAGGTATGACAAGCAAGGGAACTCAAAAGCAAACTTGCAACATTGAGAGAATAGGTACCTTCAAGGACATTGGTAAATATGGTGATGAATACGTTGCCCATGAGCTATGAAGCAATGGTTCAAAACATTAGCTCTAGAAACATATTTCCCACATTCAAACAACTAAATGTTAAAGTTTGAATGAATTTCATTGCATGCAACTTCGAGAAAAAAAGCTTGGAGATATTGAAACTTGATTTGCTCAACATAAAAGAGGGCAATATTCTAACAATGAGAATTTTCGAGAAACTAATATATGGGTGGTTTTTTATAATCTTACGTAGGCTCTTTTTTGTAAAGTTTCAAAATTTGGAGTCTATGGTATGGTCATCCCTAGACATTTCTAGAATACATTCCATATACAATTGTCTCATTTTTGAAGTCTAACTACCGTTTATTTATTTAAAAATAAGTTTTATTTTTAAATAAAATTTAATAACTACCTCTTTTGCTACTTCACTTCTTTTAAAATAATTATTTCCTTCCTTTCCTAGTAACTATCTCCATCTCTATAACTACTTCACTTCTTTTCCCTACCCACCAACATGGATATGAAAAACAAATTAATGTGTGTTTTTTTCATGTCCATAGAATTTATATTAAATCAAATTAAATTTGACATTGACATGATTAATGATGAATTATTGAAAACCATATGAAAACATAAGAAAAAAAAAGTTGATCATCACTAATAGTGTTTAGCAAATGCAAAGCCCAAATTATGATAAAGGAGGCACGACTCGAGGAAGTCAAACTCGAGGAGGAGGGAAAGGAAGTCTTGGATTGGTCAGTCTATCATCAAATATTTCCCAGTATAAGGCCAATAACGAGATTCCTTTGTGGCAAGGAAGGTCACATTGTCAAGGATTGTGTGTTCATTGCAAGTAGCCACAATAAAAAGGGAAAAAAATGTAGACATGGTAGAAATAACTAAAGAGAATGAGGAGGAGAATGAAGGAATAATATGAGTAGCAATAATAAAACTTGATAATAGGTTACATCGTACCCAAATTTGATTCATGGAGAATGGGGCAACCCAACATGTATGGGAAATAGAAATAACTTAGTTTCAATTCAAAACAATTCAAAAGAAGGGAAGGTGAAAACAATTGAGGGAAATTCCCATGTCGTAGAAACAAAAGGATTCTTAAAGTTGATGGAATAAATATGTAATTATTTTTTTATTCATGGGCTCTTTCAAGCATAGTATGATTTCAATAGGGTCATTGGCTAACAAAGGGTATTTTTTCAAATGAAATTTATTGGATTTTAGATAACAAGTTCAATAGAAAAGTAATTGAGTTGGCTATAAAGGTAGGAAAAATGCATTGTATAGAATGGGATAAGAAGTCCACGTAAATTCAATGACATGAACATCAATTGCTCAACTTTGGCACAAAAGTTACGGCAATCTCCATTATGGCCAAGGGTTAAAGACCTATTTGGGCAAGGAAGGGTAACAAGAATGCCAAGGATTGAACATGTTGATGAGGTGTGTGGGAAAACAACACATAAAACAATTTCCTTCTCAAAAAGAATAGAATTAAGGTGGTATTTGAGTGATACATTTAGATTTCATAGGTTCATTACCAAAGGCATTACTTCATGGATCAAAGTATTTTTGTGGAATTCACAGATGATTATTCACAAAAAAATTGGGTTTACATTTTGCAAATCAAGGGAGAAACATTTTCAAATTTCAAGTTTTTAAAGGAAACGGTAAAGAAGGCAACTAGATAAAAAATCATCACATTGAAAATTGATAAAGGAGGAAAGTTTTTATTAGATGACTACAGCTACTTTTGTGAAAAAAATTGGAATTAAATGACAAATCACTTAAGCATTGACTCCACATTAGAGTGATGTGATAAATAGAAGAAATCGTACAATCTGATAGTTGAAAGTGGAATTTTAAGTTACATGTGAATGGAAGTTACAAGTAAACATTGCATATTACTTAATTAGTTGAAGACTAACATTGGCAAACAAAGGAATTACTCCATAGCACAAGTACTATAGGAAAAAACTAAATTTGTAAATAAGTTAAGAACATTTGGTTGCATTGTTTATGTTCATGTTGTGTATGGAATATAAACAGATTTGGAGCCAACCACTTATGAAAAGGCAATTCAAAACAAGGAAAAGGAATTATTAATCCAATCTAAAACTAAATATCTAAAAAAGAATGATACTTAAAAATTAGTTGATATGCCCCCAAATGAACAATCATGGCAAAATGAATTTTTAAAACAAAGAGAAAAAATTAGGAAAAGTTCATAAACTTAACGTTATAATAATTGCATGTGGATTTCAACAAATAGAAAGGGTGGATTACTTTGACACCTATGCACCAAACTATGTTGGTCAATCATTATTGCAATAGCCACAAAGAAAAGGTGGAGCATTGGACTTGACTTGATACATAATGATGACTTGTTTTTAATAAAAGTGTACATTTAGATACCTAAAGGATTTTGTGGGCCAAAACTTGAAGGCAAAATGTGTAGGTTTAAATGAATGTTTTATAAACTAAAGTAGGCTCCAAGGGCTTGGAATGTAAGAATTGACATGTTTTGAAGGTCAAAGGAACTTAGAGGATTGTAATTTGTATTGTTCAATGAATAATAGGTTGTACACAATATTATTTTTTCTATCTTGATGATTTATTAAATTTACAGATAATAATGAAGAAAACATGAACAACATAGAAGCAAAGTTCACGAAAGAGTTTGAAATGATTAAATTCGGTTTAATAAGGTTGTATATATTTGGGAAAAGAGATTGAATACCAAAAGGATGACACATGAATTCCTTGGAATAGGTACATTAATATCTTATTAGAAAGGTCTGGCATGGAGAATTTCGATCTTATCAAGGTACCCATGAATCCAAGAACAATTTTGGAAAAGGATATGAAGTCCCATATAACAAATGAAAGTTGTGCATGTCACTTGAAGGAGGTTTTATCTAAATGTTACAAATATGTACCCAAACATAAGTCAAATACATAGACCAACCATAAAAGAAGCACATGATAGTTGTAAAGAACATTATACATTACTTGAAAGGCAAACAAGATTATGGCATGTTCTATTCAATAGGAGGGGAAGACTATCTTACTTCATTTGTAATTGATGATTATAGTTGTGATCATGACACAATAATATCAATGTTTGGCATATTGTACAAGCGAGGAGAATCACCAATCAATTGGAGTTCAAAAAGACAATCAATAATGGTTTTGTCCACAACAAAACATAAATACATAATGTATTTGAAATTGCTTAAAGGATATTGTTTATTTGAGAAGGCTACTAGAGAAGTTAAATGTGTGGAACATAATCAACACCATTCTTTAGTGACAATCAAAGTTGTATCCAAGATGTAGACAATCTTGTTTTACATGTTTGCACTAAGCATGTTCTAACTTCAATATCACTTCATACATGAAAAGGCACAAACTAGAGATTTATATGCAAGTTATATACCATTTCAAGTGCACCAAACTAAATTATTCATTATACCTCTATTAGCCTACAACTAGGCACAAGTTCATGAGGAAGTCAAAGTGAAAAAACATCCCCATCTCACCTAGTTATTTCTATAAAATCATACTTGAAGATGATTCAAAATTGAACATTGAATACTAATAGTATAAGTTGACAATTTTTTAATTGTAGTATTTACCAATTACACAATGAAGTTGTCATTGGGACAAGTTTAAATGAATTTGTATAGTATGTTTGGTAACAATTTCTATCTTAATTAGTTTTTCAAAATATAACAATCATTTAGATTTTGTAAGACTGGTTATTAGAAGGAATGTTGAAAATACACACTGTAATCCATGCATGATGATGTTATTTGTATGATGACAATAACAACCTATTGAAAAAAAAGTTATAGTTAGAGTTGATGTTTGTAAGTGTATTTAAATTTTTTTGTGGAAACGAGTTGATGAAAATCATTGTTGAGGATTAATTGTATTTTTATGGCATTTGTGCATGCATTCTATCACATCATTGAACATAAATTTTATTTAAAAATTGACTATTGTCCCATTAGATTTTCATGTACCATGAATATTAAAATTTCATAACATATCGAATTCAATCAAAATTTATGAACCAATAGCATAGCAAATACACACCTTTTGGTAATTTGTTTCATGGTGCAAAAAAATTAAGATGACATAATGAGAACCATCTAATATGATTGAAAATTTTGATGGTTTAGTTTATTTAATGATTATAACAAATTGTGGAAAAGATGCCAAGCATAATGTGAATTAACCTCTAAATATCCCTATTTGTACTAGATTACTAATTATTGTAATGAAATACCCATATAAATGTAACTTGGTTGTTGCATTTATCCAACATGACAAAAAAGTTGGACCAATACCCAATGTCATGATTCTTCCATAAACTTATTCAACATGACAATTTTTTTGGACTAATACCCAATGTCATGATTCTTCCATAAACTTATCCGACATGGCAAATCTTTTGGACCAATACCAGCCTATCCCATGATTCTACCATAAACTTATCCAACCTTGTATAATGTTATAATACACACAAAGCTCACACGTCCACATTTTTTCATCAATAAACAACTAAGCTTGTGAAAAAAACATTTTCAACTAAAACCAATGAGTGTTTGCACAAAAACCCATATGCTAAATGTTAAATAACAATGAAAAAAGCCATGTTTATAATGGATATGCCTCCAAAGACCCCATATGATTTTTTTGATTAATGATAATCCAAGTATTAAAAGTATAAAGTGGACAACCCATAAAAGAAATTGGTGATGACATGGATATGGAATGGCCTTGTTGAAAAAATAACAATCAAACAAGCTATATCCTTTAAAAACATCAAATTCAAATTGATAATGATATGGTCTAATAGATGTAATTTCATAAATACATTCTAAGGTTATGAGGCTTTATGTCCCTTTGGATGGAAGCCCTCATGTAATATTTACCTTGGGTCCCCTTGTCTTTTTATTTTTAGAATGCTACCTTGTCTTCATATATTGATCCACTCAATATAATATTGGGGGAAATTTCACATTTGCACCATTGTGAAGTTCATTAGTTGTTAATAATACCAAAATCAATTACAAATTGGTGATTTTAATTACAAAGTCATATATTTATAGGCTATGTAAGTCCATTTCCAATTACTAATAGTTGTAGGTCAATATCACAAACATTTTCAAAAGTTGCAACTTAAATTTTTAAGACTCCCAATGTGTCATCCATGCAAACACCACAATGGAATGGGTTCATTTTGTCCTACAAGTCCAAAATGGCACATGATCCCTGTATGTGCCATGATCATGGTGTGGGTTCATTTTTCTTGCCAATCCAATGTTACAACCCAACTTCAACACAAACATTTACTTGCAAAATAATTGCAAAGTTTTGGTTGTGCAAGAGTGTACATATATTAAATATGATGCAACATAATGTCCAATATAACTAATAAAATTTCTAACATATTCCACAAGAAAATACAACTAGTTGCAAGCATTTGTTACAATTAAAAAATTCAATTGCAAAGCCAAAAATGCAAAACATGCATTTTCTTCCTAATGATTGTTTGTTTCATTTTTGCTACTACCGAAAGTGGATTATTTATTGATGAACGTTGAGGCTTAAAGTTGTGGAGGACATGAAATGGGGAATGGATTTGATTTTGGAGTTGGCGCAATAATGGATGGCTTAGCTATGGATCCCTTATGCACTATTTTGTTTCAAATTGAAAATTTGAGATTTCATGGATATTTTTACTTGGTTAAGTAGCCATAAACATATTTAAATTAATGGATAATTTCATCAAGTTTTTTTGCATTCATGTGATCAAGGACCATGTTTACCATACCATTGCAAAATAAAGGTCAAATGTAGTTTTTACTAATGGGGAATGGTTAAGTGGATCAAACTACATGTCCCGACCCAAAGCAAATCCTTTAGCCCTCTAATTATTTTGGGTGTTATTGATCAAACTAAATGAGGTACATGTTAATGTTCTTTGCCACTCATCTTTATTATCAAATGCTTATAACTTGCTTTTCACTATATTTGTGATAAGCCTTTTCATTTCTACACATCATCAACTAAAGACTCACATACATCCACCTTTTATTTGTCATTAGGCCTAGTGATAAATCAATGATGAATTGAATTATTTTATTAAGATTATTTTAACTTTCACCCTTTATGACTTGGCAATGTATGGAACATTTTAAAGAATCTAAAGGTCTTTTCCATAGTTTGAAGACTTCAACCTGGCATGGGGTGGTTAGTCAACGTTGAAATACTATTTAATAAACTAGCCAAGTTGATGATGTGTTTTCAGAAATAAAAAAAATTGTATGCTAAATTTAAATTAAAAAAATTGTAAGTAAATCTATCAATTTATTTGTAGAATTATAATTTGAGTTATAAGAATTTGACCTTAGTGTGGCAAAATATTGTAGTGGGGGGTTGTAAGTCATCAGTTCTTAATGTATTCAAGAACTAAAAAGAAGAGAAAAGAGACCATTAGTTAGTTCATTGCATAACAATTAGAAATGCTGAAATGTTGAAAAGTGATCACAAGGCAAATGATAAAAAAACCAAATATTGATCATGTTGTAGTTAATATACATTGAATGAAACAAGCAATGGATATTATGAGATAACTAAACTAATAGGTTTTGCAATGCAAACATTGGGATCATTAATTAATTATCAATAGAAGTCAATTCATTAAAACAAAAAATGTCCATCTTTTTGGCACCCTCATTCTCAACTATTGTTGCTAGTAACTAAAAAGGTTGAATATATATATATATATATGGTTTAATATAATTTTTTATGCTAATGTATTTGATTTTAGTTCAAGTGGACTTTTGAGAAGTAAACACGAAGTACATGAAATTGGTTTGGTGGTTTCAATATGAATGTGTTCAATGTTTTCATAGAGTTTGGCATGCCCATTTGAATGTGATTTCTTTGTTGAAATTGTCCTCAAACTTGTAAACTGTGAATTGCTTTAGGGATACTTTTAAAGTACTTTCATTTACAAGTTAAAAAATGTAATGAAAACAATCACTACGAAATGTTTTTAGAAAGATTGAGGGCATGGCGAGCCCAAAAAATAATGTTTGCAATTTTTTTTCATTTTGGGGGCACATAATATTATAATTTTGTGTATACTTTTCAAGTAGATTGAAAGAATAAAAAATTTGTCCACTTTATTTTGTCTTCACCCAAAAAGATGCAACATTCATTTATTTTAATATGGAAGATACGGTTGAACACACTTTTGTCTAGCCCCATTATAGTTGAAATGGTCCATTGGATTTGTAAGGTTGACTTGGAAATATGTTGAACGACTTGTAAAGCAAAAAAAAACATTTTCTTACTTACAATTAGTCATGCAACTATCTTTTGTGCGAAATTACTAACCCATTCATAATGAGAGATGCTTCTCAACCTTGTTTTGAGAATGCTCTTTCATTGTCCCTTCATAGATTATCAAAAAAACATCTCCTCAAAGGTTCTATAATGTATACATGTTAATTTCAACATGGTATTGGAATCGTAGGGTAGGAAAGGTCAAGAATTGCTTTCTGATCTTGTTTTGATTTACCCAAATCAGAATTAGAAAATTGATTTCAAAGGACCAAGTTGAACTAATATAGACTACAAATAGCCCATAATCATATATGGTCTCAGAGTTCTACATGCTAGCATTTAACCGCAAAAGGAGGACACCCAAACTACAATTAGACAAGTGGCATATGGGTGTCAAATATTCCCAATAAGTTAGCAAAAATAGTTGAATTTTCAATAGAAAAAACACATTTCCCCAAAATTTCCCAAATTTTTGGTTTGAAATTAAATAAAATAAAAATAAAAATCACTGTGTGAAAGATCATTCGATGAACTCTTCTTCCATTTGAAGATTATCCTTGCATCCTCAACACTAGTCAGTTTTAGTCACGGGACATTTTTTAGATTCCAAAGCCCACTAAGTTTCATATCTTAAATTTACTCTTAATCCAACAACCTCATTACAATTATTTGCAATCTAAAAGTTTCAAACCGAAAAAGAAAAAGAAAAAATGTACTCTACAGAGCCTAACTCTTCACTCTTAAGCACCTTGTGAAGAACACATTTTTCAACTTTTATGGTGTAAGGGAATTGGATTTTTATCGTATCTATTCAATTCCAAGTAAAGAAGTTAATTCAATATGAATAGTTTGTTGATGCAAAAAACTGTTGTACAAAAATTCTCTCCCCCAAAACCTCAATTCAACATGTTTCTAAAGGTTTTGCCATTTCAATTCAATTGAGGTTTTCATTTCAACTCATGAGGTAATAGGATTAACCTGCATTAAAAGAGATTTTGAGTGAAGATTGATTTATATAACCTTCCATGGAAGATACATAACCAAGATTTCAATGGAAGATTTATTATAACAAACATTTATATGAGAGGCATTGGGCTTTACTAGTATAGAAAAACATAACCCCTTTTCTATAGCACACAAGTTGATGAATCAAAAATCTACCCATCTAGAGTGTGCTAGATGGGTAGTCAGAATTGGCCTTCTTCAGACATATTGTCAACTCAAAAATCATCTGGGCATAAGATATGTTTCCATTCAATTGCATTAAGTTGAAAAGGGTGGGCTCGTGATGCACAATTATGCAGGAACAACTTTGCAAGCAAAGAGTTATAATCATCATATCTAATTACAAGCAAAGATGACAATTTCCAAAGCTTTTGTGCCAAGGCACAAGAAAACACATCTAGGATTGTTGAGGTCTCATGTTAATGACCATTTTAGAGTTCAAAGGTAATGTTGAAGGTGGGGTTGTGGTTGGTTTGGAAAATTAGGAAATCACGGGATCACACAAAAGTCAATAAGCTTTTTGTGGTGCTTCTCAAAATGTGATTTCCAAAGACCTTCAGAGGAAGGGTGCTATGAGTAAACAGTAAACTTCAAAATAGTGCTTCAAACCTGGGGAGCACTAAGTACAGAAGGGAGTCAAATGAAATGTATTTTCACATTGATCATAGGGGAAAGGGAATGAGGTGGTTGGTGCATCCAAACTCTATTGTGAACTGATTCCCTACCCATCTGTAGTTGTGAAACACATTGCATGTTTTTTCACATGGTTCCACTCTTTTGCCCACATGAACACAGGACAAAAAGCATGGTCCTCTCATCCAGATCAGTCCAGAGTTCTAATGCTGGCAGGTGAATTCCAGTCTAGAATACATGACCTGTAATCAGAAGAGATGCAATTGAACCTGTAATTGAATCTCACAGCAATCACATCAAAAGAAGTCAAACTGGCAGTATAACCCATCCAGTCTATCAAAAATCTCTTTCGCCCATGCCCATGTCTCTCACAACAATGTGCACATCTAATCAAAAAGTGCATGTGAAAACACAATTCGAGTGAAGTGATGATGACAGAAGCTTAGCTAAAAAATGAAATGTAGATTTGTACTCCCACTGACTGTATGCTAAGAAATGCATAACTGAACAAATCCTTCTTTCACAAAACCAGAATTCCAGCAAGCAAAAACTCAATGAAAACTGTGAAAATCGCTTGACAAGAGCAAAAACATTTCAACCATACACACAACTGATTGCAAAATATGATCGCAATGTTCTTATTGAAAGTTCTACTTCATAAGATTTAGAACCCTTTAGTAGGTATGCAAGTAAAAAAACATGGAAATCAGGTGGCGAATCCAAATTTACAAACTGAAAGCAATTTTTTACCCTAAAAAATAGACATCATCTCTTCTTTCACCAACTTGTTGCGGATCTTCAAGCTCCTTGTTACTCCATGAAGGAAAACCCGCCGTTGGATTGATTGCACAGTTTTTTCAGCCAATAACATGAAACGGATATGAATCCCTTGATCCATTTTCCCTCAAAATGCTGCTAGAGAAAATGGGTGCACAACAAAAAAGACATTTTGAAGGTGGAACTCACTCTTGGGTGGTGTTTTTTTTTTTCTGTTCCTTTGTTGGGCTTTATGTGGATGGAGATTTGTTCTGCTTTGAGAATTGTGCCGTTTTCTCTTTGAAGAATCTTTGAGCATCTCCCATCTTCTGCTTCAGAGACTGTTCCATCTCCCTTGCCTTGGGCTCAACGTGGGTTGTCCACGCATTGCATCCTGCTTGAAAGGAGTTTTGGACGGTGTCTCTCGCAACAACCCATGTGTCGGTAACTGCTTTGACTAGATCTGGTTGAGACATCCTGCCATATCAAACACATGAAAAAATGAAAACAAAACAAAACAACATCAGATCTACAACTCCAAGGTTTTAATCCCTCCCACCCCCAAAACCAAACCAAACCAAAAAGAAAAAAACCGACGACAACAACAACAACAACAAGAAGACTAGCAAGATCAAACCCCAAGAGACAAAAGTAGTACTGAGATTCTTTCTTACCTGCAGAATACTGGGAGTTTTGGGTTAAGAAAACCAGCAGCTATGTGAGAAAGAAAATACTCCAACAACAAACGAGGCGAATGGGAGGCAAAGCAAAAAACTTGAAGAATAAAAAAACCCAAAGCAGAAAGGGAAGAGAAAGGGTACCAAAAGGGAAGGGGGAGAAAGTCCAAGGAGGAAACTTGACGTGCAAAACTGGAATTCAAATTCTTCTTCGCATGTGACAAACTTTGGGATTGCCTTTGTGACTCATCACCAGACTTGTGTTGGCTTGGTAGGTAGGTAGGTAGTAGCTACCAGTCTAACCAGTGTTGTGTTAGGTAGGTTGGTAGGTAGTTAGTAGGTACCAGTCTAACCAGTGTTGTGTTAGGTAGGTATGTAGGTAGTTAGTAGGTACCAGTCTAACCAGTGTTGTGTTTAGGTAGGTAGGTAGTTAGTAGACACCAGTCTAACCAGTGTTGTGTTAGGTAGGTAGGTAGTTAGTAGACACATGTCTAGCCAGTGTTGTGTTAGATAAGTAGGTAGTTAGTAGACACCAGTCTAACCAGTGTTGTGTTAGGTAGGTAGGTAGTTAGTAGGTACCAGTCTAAGTATTGTTGTGTTAGTTAGGTAGGTAGTTAGTAGACACCAGTCTAACCAGTGTTGTGTTAGATAAGTAGGTAGTTAGAAGGTACCAGTCTGACCAGTGTTGTGTTAGGTAGGTAGGTAGTTAGTAGGTACCAGTCTAAGTAGTGTTGTGTTAGTTAGGTAGGTAGTTAGTAGACACCAGTCTAACTAGTGTTGTGCTAGATAAGTAGGTAGGTAGTAGGTACCAGTCTAACCGGTGTTGGGTTGGTAGGGAGGTAATAGGTACCAATTTAACCTGTGTTGTGTTAGATAGGTAGTAGGTAGGTAGGAGTGTTGTGTGCAGCTTCAGTGTAAATAGTCATTTTACATGCCGTGTAAAATATTGTATTTAAATTGTAAATACCAATATTTTTTAATGAATTAATTTATGAATTAATTTATGGGGGGGCGGGGTGGGAGGGGTCTTTGTTGAATAATTATTAAAATATGTATATAATATTATAATATTATGTTTTGTTAAAAATGGATCTAAACTAGTATTGGAAATTATGTTTCTTCATTTTATTAAAAAAAGAGTGCCAACACCGATCAAATAAATAAATAAATAAATTTTAAATATTTAAATTATTTAAATATATTAAAAATATTAAGATCATTTAAACATTTCTAGGTTACATTTTTAAAAAAAAGGGCCAGACAAATTTTTTTCCTTTGTGTGATGAGTAAAGGATCTTGGCCGTTAGATACGGGGAAAAAAAAAACCCTCCAATTAGGTCATTACACACCGTAAGAGCTTCAGATGGGGGTATCCACCAGAATTCGATGCCTGCCCTTGGCTGCTGCTGCTTCGGGCAGGCACCTTTTATTCTGGTAAGGACTAAGGACCCCGTCCAGGGCCCTTAGCTACCCCTGAAAAGGGGCACCAAGTGAACAAAGGAAGACAAGGGATAGACAGCTTACACTTATAAGGTTTGCAGCTCAGCAACCCTAAACCCAAGGTGCAAAGAGTGCTGGATCTGCAGGTCAGCAGCCCTAAAACCCTAAACCCTAGGTGCAAAGAGTGCTGGATCTGCAGCTCAGCAGCCCTAAAAAAACCCTAAACCCTAGGTGCAAAGAGTGCTGGTTCTGCAGCTCAGCAGCCCTAAAAAAACCCTAAACCCTAGGTGCAAAGAGTGCTGGTTCTGCAGCTCAGCAGCCCTAGAACCCTAAACCCAAGGTGCACAGAGCTCAGCAGCCTTAAAACCCTAAACCCAAGGTGCAAAGAGTGCTGGTTCTGCAGCTCCGCAACCCTAAAACCCTAAACCCACGGTGCAAAGAACGCTGGCTTGCCTTCTTCTTGTCTCGTCTCGTCTTGTCTTCTCCTCGGCACAAAACTCTGGTACATGAGGTCGGTGCAATGAAGAAGCCTCTCAGAATTACTTCTCCCGCGAAAATCCAGAATTCGAACGGTTTTTTTGGGGAAAGAAACGAACCGAATCGTTTCTGTTTCCGTTTCTTATTGCAAAGAAAAAAAAACTTCTTTGTTTTTGTTTTTGCAACTATTGAATCATCGACTTGAGAGAGAGAGAGAGAGAGAGTCGATGATGATGATCCTCATCTACTGGAAGACGAAGAAGAAGAAGCAGCAGAAGAAGAAGAAGAAGAAGAAGAAGAAGCCAAGGCCAAACGTGGAAGCAATATCTCTCATAGCACAGCAGCTTCTACTACAGATTGCAATTCTTCTGGTTGTCAAGAAGAGCGAAGGTTTTGTGATTGCCAGAAAGAATGAGGCCCTTTTTTGTAGAGAAACCATCTTCTTCTTCTTTTTTCAGCCCGCAACAACAGCAGCAAGGAGGAGGACTGAGCACCAACAGACGGCGCAGCATTGCAGCGAAATTTGGGACCAACGCTTCTTGTTGTTTTGTAGTGTTCGTTTTCTCGCTCCTCATCTTCACTGCCCTTACTGTTCTTGTTGCCTACAAAGCCCCGGATCCATGGATGATACAGCAACGTCCTCCGCGATCCTCTGCCAACGACCGGTTGCTTGACAGAAGAGCTGGTACCAACAATTCCAGCGTTCAACAAGAAGAAGAGGACGACAACTCCGCCGTTTCCTTCAACACTAGTGCAGCACTCAACAACACAAGAAGATCTCTTCCTCCTCTCCTCACCCTTTTGCAAGAAGAAGGAGAAGACATTCTTCCCGGCATTGCTGCCGAAAGCATGGCAACCAGCAGCGGAGGAGGAGACCCGAACAACATCTTCTTCCGCCACGATCACAGGTACCTGTATTACACTCGAGGAGCCGATTACTGCAAAAGCATGAGCCAGTACATGTGGAGTTTGTTGTGTGCACTGGGAGAGGCACGCTTCCTGAACCGGAGCTTTGTGATGGATCTAGACATCTGCCTCCCTGCTGCATACAATCCTCCAAGCTACAGAGATGAACCAGGCAAGGATTTCCGCTTCTACTTCGACTATGGGCATTTGCAAGAAACCACATCCGTGATCGAGAAGCAAACCTTTGAGAAGGAAAGGGAGGAATGGCTGGGTGGGGAGCCGAACCAGAACCAGGATCTGCAGCTCCTTCATCATCATCCCACCGTCAGCAGTGAGAACAATGGGATCACAGAGCTTCATGTGTCAGACCATCATGCAGTGACGCCTGCACTTCTGCTGAATGAGACTAGCATCATCTTGTTCCGCCACTTTGTGAATGAAGACGAATCAAAGAATTACTGGTATCGTGTGTGTGAGGAGGATGATGCTGAGGAAGAAGAAGATGTTGCAGCAGAGAATATGATGTACAACTACATTGAGAGGCCATGGAACTCTGTATGGAAAGCAAAGCCTCTGATGAACATTGTCATGGCAATCTGCAACAAACTGGAATGGGACTTTGATGTCATCCATGTGGTCCGAGGTGCAAAGGCCAGCAACAAAGATATCTGGCCCAATTTAGAAACCGATACTTCTTCTGAGAGTCTCTTGAGAAAGCTCTGGGATAAGATTGAGGAGAGGCGGACAATCTTCATTGCAACAGATGATGAGCTTGATGTTCACTATTTGCACAGGCTAAAGACAGACCTGAAGGTGCGGTACAATGTATTTGTGTTGGATGATTTTGAGTATCTTTGGGCCAAGGACAACAGTCAGTGGTACACTGAAACTACTAAGATTCTAGCAAATGCAACAACAAGGTGGCAGCAGCAGCAGCAGCAACTGGTTGCACTTGATGGCTACATGAGGATGGTGATTGAGTCTGAGCTTTTGTACAGAGGCAAGACAAGGATCGAGACTTTCAATGATCTTACCCAAGACTGTGAGAATGGGGATAAGTCATGTAAGTAAAGAGGCAGAACTTTGTAGCAATGTTGATGATGATTGATCCCAGGTGATGAAATTGATGACTATGATGGTATAGCTAGCTATTGATCCAGCCAGCCAGCGAGTGGTGCTGCTGGAACTAAGAATCTGAATGCAAGGCAACTCAGGTCAGTCACATGTGATGGCTGGCTGGCTACATGAGGGCTGGTGGTGATAAGAGTCTGAGCTTTTTTGTTTGTAGAGGAAGAAGAGGATTGAGACTTTTTCTATGGCTCTTTCCTTTCTCTCCAGTAGCAAATGTACCACAGAAGTTAGTTCTCTGCATCACAAACTGATGACTGACTGATGATTTTGGTGCAAAAGATTTGAGTGATAGAACGTATTTATTGAGATGGTGTAGGACCAGGAGCAGTTGTGTAGTGGGTATCAGTTTTTACAGCCAATTCAAGACATTCTGTGCTTGAGCTCTCCATTTGGCATTGATTACATTTAAGCAACAATTTCTGCTTGCAAATTTATGTTGATGGGTTCAAGGTGCAATCTCTAAAGCTTTCAAAACTTTGGTGTTAATGCTCTCATTGTGAAGAGATTATTCATTTGAAAGCTCCTGATGTCTGACTGTATCATCATCTACATGCAAAGAAGTAGCAGCCAAGAATTCCAACTGCAAGGGATTAGTTCTGTAGATACTTCTGCATTTGAACTGTGATGCACCCCCAATTTAATTCTATTAACATGGGGTCTGTGAACCCTCAACCTATCATCAAGAAAAACATCTCTTAGATTCTGAAACCTAAACCCTAAACTACCCACTCTTTGTTTTTCATGGGATTTTATCCATGATCTATATGATTGATAGTATCACAATCACCAACAAAAGAAGTGTTCTTGATGGTCTTCAGAAATCTCTTCTTAAAATATTGATCAATCAGGCTTTATAAGGTCCGTGCTATCTTCTGAAGCATTTCTTTGAGAGCTTTGTCAAATACCACTGCAGAACAAACTTCAAGTTCAAGCACTACTAACCCTTAAATGTTAATATGGGTTCATGGGAAAAGAGTTAATAGAAGAACAGTGCTGAAAACTGGCAATGAAAGGTTCAGGGTTTAGCAGGGGAAATCAGAGACAAAAAAGGGCTAGCCTCAGCCTCGTCCAATTGTGCACAACACAATTTTTTATCCTAGCAAATTCTCAAGAGTCATTTTGAAGCTACGCATTCAACCAGTGACCAACTGGTGTTATTTGGGTGAGCACTTCCTTGGTGGCTGACCAGCATAGCGCTACACATCCCAGTGAATTCCCTGGCATGACTGCATAGTGCATGAGCACCTTCATCAACACTAATGATGGATTGAAGGCTCAAGAAGCAAATGATCTTTGAGGTCAACACAACAAGCTCTTCCCTAAAAACTTGTTCAGTTGACCATTCTTTCAAAGCTAAGAATGCCACCTTGGGAGGGAGGTTAAGATTGAACCTCTCATGGTTCATTGTATTATTATTAGCTATGAAGAACCATGACAGAGAGGTTTTTTTTCCTCTCGCCCTACTTTCTTCCAATGTCAGTTGAAAATGCAATTTTGTTTCCCACATCTAACCTACTACTAAATGTTGTGGGAGAAACTTATCTTGCATCTGAGGAACTAACTAAATGAAAATGTTCGAACTTTGAGCTCATTGTGTGTGCAGTGTTCGCTTGCCAATGAGGTGACACTGGTGAGGGAGCACCCGCATCATGATGGGTCCGTCTAATGTGAGCAGCTCACCATCAATGCCACATGCCTGATGGCCCCTGATGCTTGGGTTCAACCACACTGCTCGTGCCTGCTCCACCAATTCAATAATTGTGTTAGTACTACTAACAGAAGCCCAAAAAACAAAACTCTTATAAAACCCTGTGTAGGGAGAGATGGTGACAGACCTTGATGCACTCCACAAAAGGAAGAGATATGTGACAGCCAAATTGCATCAAGAGGAAGAAACGGAGCAGCTGAAGCCGGCCAACATTGTGGACCAAAAGCAGATGCACATTGCCATCATCATGCTCCGCAGGTGGTGCTAGTGCCTGTGACTGAATGCATTGAACTGTCTTGCACTGATGATTGCACATCATGACCCCAAGAAATGGGCCACCCCGACTCTCCCACTTCTCATCCTCAACCAAGAAATGCACTCTTGACTTTGCAATATCTGTCTCTGCTCCTCCTGCATTCACATCAGACATCCCCTCTAATGGGCCCCATCGTGTGCCTGCATTGGTGGACACTGTGTCACCCAGGCAGCTTCCAGTTACCTCCCTCCATGCTCCTGGTGCTGTTGATCCAACTGACTTGGCTTTTGACTTTGACCTTGTCCGTGCCCTTGGTGATGGACTGGCAGAGCTTACTGTCACTGTTTCTTCATCTGGAGTAATTATTCGTGGCAAAGGTCGCTTTGCCTTGCCATCAAGGCCCCGCACATAATCTGAAGGCTCATAGCTTGCATTCACTACACCTGCAAAGTCACTGTTACTGTTTAACCTTGTTGGTGCTGCCAGAATTGGAGAGGAATCGATGCTGCTAGCCAAGGCCCCTGGGTCTAGTGTAGGATTGTGGATACCATGATCCACCTCCACATGTTCAGCATCAAGACCAGAGAGAGCTGGTAGATAGTGCACTTCACATGTATAATGAGACAGACATAGCAGGCGCAGTACCCCTGCAACAAAATACCGTAAACGGCCACACCATCGCTGATATTTGGCTGAGAGTTCCAGCACTGCAACCACCTCCATTTCCACCCCCCAATGAAGAAGAAGCTCTAGCCCAAGTTTTCACTTCAACCCCAAAAACTGTATAGAATTGATTTGACAGCTTTAAGTCGAGTATCAAGGATGGCAGTGAGCTTATAAATGCTTGAGTTGAATGAATGGGAGTAGGGGAGGTAGGTGCCATTGGATGGATCTTTGAGTACTAGAATTTGGAACTTGTGGAAGGAAATTACCATCACTCATGAAGCCATAGTATGCAACAGTAAGCCCCATATGCATGGCACCCGTCTTCGTCCACTCTACACCAAACACATCCATGGCCACCATCCCTCCCTGCAGTTTTTTTTTCCCCATCCTTGTTTTTTGTCAGACCTGCCTGATTGCAAACATGAATTCTGGGTTTTGGAACAGTTTAGATAGGTTCAGGTTTCAGGGTTTAGGGTTTACATATGTTGTAGCAAACTATCCAACAAAGTTGCAGCTCTGTAATTGCAATGCAGTTGTTTTGGTGCATATAGAAATCTGAACTTGGACAACAGCAACCATAAAACTCTTACAAATCAAACCTGTGGAACCAATGAGCCTACCATATATTGGGGTTGGAGCTTCAGCCTATTTCAGCTGCACCAGTTAGTTAAGACCTGGAAAAGGTAATGCATAAACCCTGTCTGCAGGACATATTACCATTGACTGTTAAGTTTGGCAATGCAGATCCTGTAGCTTCAAGCTTCAACATTCCACAGACAG
Source organism: Sphagnum tenellum (assembly GCA_963921925.1). NCBI lineage: Eukaryota > Viridiplantae > Streptophyta > Sphagnopsida > Sphagnales > Sphagnaceae > Sphagnum > Sphagnum tenellum. Next base: position 11,634,484 of record OY998158.1, on the reverse strand, counting down.
GGTTGAAGTCAAAAAATTAAGCCATATCAGAAATCTAGTCCAGCAGATGGTTATCACTGCAGTGGTTGTGATTGGTAACTAGGGTGATTGATACAGCTTTTTTTTTTACCTTGACTATCATGAGAGCAGCAGCTATTGGATCACGAATTCCCAGCACAGTCCAAACAAGTGAGTTGTCGGACCCAGCTGGAATGATGCCAATGGGAATTGTGCAAGCTGCCTCCACATCATCTCTGCTTGACAACCCATTAATCACCTGGAATCAAATCAAAGTTTCAGGACATAAATGTGAGGGAAATCTTTTAAAAACTGCATTTTGGTAGGACCAATGATGGAACTTTATTGGAAAATAACACAACATATATGAGTTTCAGGGAGGAACAGCAAGAAATTGGAAATTTAATGATAAATTACCTCATTGACGATGCCATCACCACCTACACAAATTATGCCTGCACTGCCATGTACATCAATCAGAATGGGGATGACAGAAATGTTAGACTGGTGAATTGACAATTCCTACCACAATTCTCTGGGATTGTACATGTGATCTTGCTAGAGCTGAGACCTAGAAGCTGGAAATATAAACAGCCAACAATCCATAAGTGCCATGTATTCAAATAAACCGCCACCAAGATCATTACCATCAGGGCATTTGGAGAGCTCCACAGTGGATGCCAGAGTTTGAGCATGGTGTGGATGGGTTGTCTCCACCACTGTCAGTTTAATCCCTGCAAGCTGTTACCCACCTCACTCAAACTGTGTTTAGGAGCACACTTATTCAAATGCCTTCAACAACCCAATTATTCACTCCGTGATTCTAAACAAAACAACATGCAATATGGACTCTACTCCAGGGACAGAAAGTTATACCTCAAAAATGGGCTGCACTTTGCTGTGAAAAACCTTAAGAGCGCGTCCTTGACCAGAGAGAGGGTTGATCACCACCAGCATCACTGGTTGTGGGCAGCATTTGACAGGGCTCTGTACCATAACCACCTGCTCTTTCACAGGAGGGCTTCCATTTAACTGTTGCTGATGCTGCTTTGGGGGAGATGGTAGAGCATTCACATGGCAGCCATGCTCACCAAACGCTGTAGCCCACCGCAAGGCCTCCTCTTTATTTGATGTTCTGAATTGCAAGTCAGTACGGCATCTGCGCGATGAAGCACCAGGTATCCATCGAGGTTTCACCAGTGCATATGAATGGATTGTGAAGTTCTGACTCCCAACAGAGCATGTCACCTGGACCATAATGCTACTACTACTGTAAGTACCATACCACAACTACATCATCAACTACGGCAACTACATGTTACCATTTGAGCATGTGGGTTGTTCTTCCTTCATTTGCAAGGGATCTAGAACAGTCAACAAAAATGGTGCAATGTTGAAATGAAGGTTGAAATGGCAAACATACCGCAACTACATCATCAAGGGAGAGACAATGCAAAGCCCAGATGAAAGTCTTGGTGGTCAGCTTGGCGGATACTTCCACAGGGGGTACTAGCTTGGATGGCAACCCTTTTCCAGCTAGTGTTAGATTCCCTGCCATCACCATCTCACCCAGCAGGTTGGAGCTCTCATCACCTTTGACATCAATCCTTATCTCACTCTTGTTGGTGCTAATGTCATCCAGTTCACCTGGTGATGATGAAAACTGTTTCATACTCCATGGGCCCCCACTTCTGCGGGATCTGTGAAAGCTCCACCTAGAACTAGTAGGAACTGATTCCATGGGTATTTGTGGGGCCATCTGCTGACTGTCATCGTTGTTGCCATCTCTGGGTGTATCTGTTGCATGGTGATTCTGGTGCACAAATGCTCCAAGTGGGTTGATTTTGTGAGATAAAGCTCCAAGCTTCCCACAGAGTGACCGCATGATATTTTATCCTGATTTCCCATCCAGTGAGTAGAGACAGTCATAAGCAAGCTAGACTGATTGTGCAGTTAAAACTTGTTGCATGATCTTTTCCCTTTAGGACAAGAATCCAGCTATAGATAGCAATCACCCTTCCATGTCCCCATGACTACTGCTGATGATGATACATACACAGTTGAGCACAAAAGAAAAACAAAATGGGTCAACAAAACATGAATCCAAACATTCTTAGACTGATATTAGAAGCACCACATTTTGCAAACAAAAAATCAATTGGAACTTTGCAATTGGCACCCAAAGATGTGGTTTTTCTGCAGAGAATGAACAGAACCTTGTAGCTTCAACACAAGGGTTTTCTGGATCTATGTGGCATGACTATGGATGTTGCAATTTCCCTGCTGCTTATTGAGCTTGTCTACTGCACCAACAAAGACCTGCATTTTTCCCTTGCGCTAGAACCCAAGCTGTGCTCCTAGGACTCATAACAAAAGAGACAAGCAATAAGACCCCTGCTTGCTGCAGATACGAAATGTGTGTCAGAATCTAGAAACAAAATAGCATGCTAGTACTGCAGTGTGGAAAATGGGAATTTCTTTTGTTAGCATTCATGGGTTTCAAAGAGGAACTGAACTCAGTTGCTTCATGCTGTAACACACTCTGAACTGCAAGCTCATAAGAGAAGTATCATAGCAATTTGCAGTCTCTGACTGCTTAGAAACCAACCTACACTTCACCCTACCATCTCTTCACCAAAAATATGTATAAATGGAAAATTAAAGAGGAAACAATCAACAACTCTTCACCTTTGTTGCAAACAAAACAGGTGACAAATTGACACATCCCAATTGGGCATTCTGCGCTTGAGCCACCACAGAATGGGATATCATGTCAATCATCACCACCCAAGAAAAAAAACCAAAACCCTAATCTGTTGTCCTTGATCCACAAAAGTTACCAAAGACTTTGGAATGAAAGTTGCACAGACAAAGAGAGACGCACACGCACACGCACACGCACACAGAGCTTTCCCACAGAGAGCAGTGCCCCAAAAGGAATCAACCCACCAAGACAAAACAAAACCCAAGAGCCATTGAATCACAGAAAGCTCATTTGCAACCAAAACTAAAAAGCTTACCTTGCTTGACTGGCAAATGATGCTCAGACTTCTTTCTTTCTTTCTACCCAGCAAACAAAACCACTCCCCCACAAAACTATTTTTATGTCCAGCAATGTAGTAATGCAATTGCCACCCACAAAAGCAAAAACCCAACCAAGAGAGACCTTCTCTTCTTCCCCACCACCAGCCTCCCCCAAACAGTAGCTTCCGCACAAAATAAAACCAGTTTAGAAATTAAAAATATCACAACCAGACAGATTGTTCTAGACAGGTGAAAACGCGCGCACTTTCTTTCTCTGTCAGCAAAAATCCTTGTCTACTCCAAACCCAAAACTGTTTCTTGTCAAGGCACAACAAATCCACAACAACAACCACAACAACAAAGAAGAACAAGTGCACATTTTGTTCTCAAATGTTTTGTTACTTACTACAAACTCTTTCTTTCAATAAAATCTTTGAGCACCATCATCATCATCATCATTTTATCAAATCTTTGAGCATCATCATCCTCATCATCATCATCATCATCACCATTTTTGCTTCTATTTTTCCATCACTCCCAACATTTTTTTCCTCAAAAGTTTACTGGTTAACTTACACCACCACCACCACCACCATCATCATCATCATCATCATCCTCCATTTTGCTTCAGGATTTCATCATTACCCACTTCTCAAGGTTTGTTGCTTGAACTCTTCATTTCAGTCAAATCTTTGAGCACCATCTTCATCATCATCTTCTTCAATTTTACTTCTATTTTTCATCACTACCCACTTCTTCAATTTCTTCCTGGAATTGTTTTGCTGCTTAGATTACTACAAACATTTCAGTAAAATCTTTGCACCATCATCATCATCCATCATCATCATCATCATCTATCTGATCAACATCAGCATCATCATTCAATTCCCAAAGAAAGGATTTTTTTTTCTTTAAATTATGATTTACATCAATTTCCAAACAAAGATCTTCTTAATTTATGCTGCTATAATCTATCCATATACTAAACATGTACATAGTATGTACATACACACACAATAGACAAGATAAGAGTCATAGTTGCAGTAGTTGTTGTTGTTCAATGTTGTTGTTGGTGTACCAGCTCTCTCAATCTATCATATGCTTGGGGAGATGGAGAGTTGGTCACTTTGAAGTTGTTGTTTTTGTTATGTGTTTCATTACATTGGTTAGTGCCAAATTAATGAATGATCTTGACATTCAAGTCTAGTATTGAAATCTTTATTCTATTTCCATGTTGAAAATGGTTATGGTAAATATTTCTCATTTTATAGTCTTGGCATGTTCACATTTGAGTGGTTTTTTCTTGGCATTCTTGAATGTGAATGAATATATGCATGCGCCTTTTTCTATTGTGGTTTATACGTCATGTCAAATTTCATTTTGTAAACTTGCAAGTATCTATCTTATTGAAGATCGCAACCATGTTGAGCACTAAAAACATCAAAAAAAATTTCATTGATTTTGGTGAATCAATTTGATCCCCCAATCTAGTTTTTTCATTCACTTGAAGGCACAACACTCACAAGAAAGATTCATAAGTTTGTGCACTTCAATATTTGCAAATGGATTTGTGTGTTTGGCAAAGAAACTTGTGTGAGAGAAGTTACAATTGTTAAATCCGAAATAGTTTTTGGGTGAATTGCAAGAGGAGTTTGAAAAAAATTCATTTGAGTCACAAAAGGAGTCCAAAGGAGCTCGAGAGCCCAAGATCCAAAGTTGGTGAAGTTTGCGCATTTTTGGGGTCCTAAAATTTGGCCAAATTAGTTGGGGTTTTGGCTTGGGTGTGGAAAAAGTTTTGGAGTTTTGGCATCTCAACAATTGTAGAATGGAGTGCATCAAGTGTGTCAAGCATAATGGAGCATCTCAAAGTTGTAGAGTGATAGAGTGGAATGCTCCAAAATTGCACAAATATCTTGGCCTCATACATTTCATTCAAATTTTTAAGGGACTCTCAAGCTTGGAAGTAAGGATTAGGATTGATAATTTCCACTTTTGGACTTTCCAACTCTAGGCATAATTCAAAGGCATGGTGTTAGTGGATGCCTCTTGAGAATATGACAAAATATTTTACGATTATTTTGTTTGTTTCGTTATATAGCTTGACATTTGGGGGGAATGTGCAATACCATGTATTAATTAATGTGAACTATTAATTGATTATTAATTACATTAAGTTTTTTAAATCACAATTATGCAATTATGAGGCATTTTACTACCCATAAACATAAGGTGAAAAGTTTTGCTAGCAATGGATGCACCTATGGGACCTTTCAACAACACAATATAACAAGATTTTTGTAGTGTGCAAGATCAAAGTGCCATGTTTGGGTTCCCATACATGGCAAAGTTTTTGTATTGCAATGTTGTACTATGAAAATATCTTGCCAACATTATTCAATTCTACATTTGAATGCAAAAACATTAAATCAATAGGTATGATTATAACTAGGTGTAACTACACACTTAGGAGCCCAAAACCATATCAAATAGTGATGAAAACTATGAACTTTTTTACATATGTTTTTTTCTTGACATTTTAAATTTATGTTAATCATTCGTAGTTGTGCTAAATGACTAATATGAATGTTAAGGAATTAGAATCTAAAATTCATTAAATTAAATTGTGGGTTTTGGTTTTAGTGAATGACATTTCAATTTGAACAATAGTGTTGTGTTAGGTTGTGGTTAATTTTACAAAGGACTAGGTAAAAAATTATTGTAATAACATGATTTTGAAGGTTTTAAAAAAAAAATGATAGTAACCTACTGTCCACATTCAAAATACACTCACAGTTTTAAAAATATGAAGTTTGAAAATTTTAGAAATTCAAAGTATTTTTCAAATTTCTAAATTTTCAAAAGTTATTTACCACATGTAAATGGGGTGTAATGTGCAGACAAAAAACAAAATTATAGTTTATAATACAAGAAACAAAAACTTAAAGTAATTAACATATTTTGGTATGATTCAAAATTATGATAAGTTTTTGAGATGAAATACATAATTTGGTATATTTTAGATATTTTGAAAAATCACATTTATACAACAATGATTAACATTAAATATATATCTATTGGGGCAACTATATGTATTTTTTATAACAAGTTGCAAAAGATTTCATTAAAAAAAAAATTCATTTGAAAAAATGAAAAAAGACTAAAAAAGACTCATAGTCTTTTTGTGAAGTAATTCCGTTGGCTCCTTTGTGTGTACCTACACCCAACTAGTGCTAGAATTTAACAAATTGAATGCAACAAAGAAGAATGTTGGTATTATAATGATGCAATACCATTATAGCTCGACCTAACATTCTTGATTTCAATTATTGATTACATAAACATCCATATCAATAAACATCACATGAACATACCACTAGATATACTTTTCTTTTTTTAATGTAGTAGGATTCAAAGATGACAACTACCACACGATTGAATAGTTGCAAAAATTTCACATCATCGTTTCGAAATGCATGTTGGAATGGACATTGGCATTTTTTTTTGTTATTATTGTCATCCATAACCAAGTTAAAGTCCTCTTGTAAAGCAAATTCCTTGGTTGTTCCCCTAATTTGTCCAATGATCATCATTGATGACTTGTTTTGTCACAAACAATGCATTCATTTCACAAAACAAAAAAATCTCTAACAAGTTTTTTTGAAGACCCAACCTAGCAATATCATGTTCATCTTCATCTAAAATGTCATGAACAAATGAAAATGCATTTGTAATGTAGATAGATGGATATATAATTGGGAATAAAAATTATAAAAATTAAACTAAAATTAAAAAGTTGTTTTAGGGTGGACTTATTATGCCAAAACGGTCATAGTAAGAATAAATGTTTAATTTTTTGAAAATTTGCAGCTAATGTTGATATTTAATCTTTATCTAATTTTTGAGTCCTCAATTGATGTGTACTATAAGATCCACCATGAATGATGATGTACCTACACCAAAGGTTTACATCACATGAAATGTTTTTTTATTGCACATTATTGTATGTTGTGAGTTGTTGTTAAATGCTATAGCTATCATCACTATTTAGTCACAAAAATAAATTTAGTTTTTTGAAAATAAATTTCAACATGCAAAAATAATATTAACCATTTGGTGCCACCCTATCTGAAAGAAGATTTTTTAGCTATTTTACAAAATATATTACAATTAAGATGTGCAACTTATTTCTCACAATATTTTTGAATTGTTAAATCAATAAATGTTGAATTGAATGATCATTAAATAAAAGGATTTAAGATTTCATTTTAAGCAAATCACTTTGAAATCAATTGTTTAATGTTTTTATTTATGCCATTGGGCATTGGCATTATTTTCTCCAACATTCTATTTTATTGTTACTGATTGCATTGTGTTCCATATTATTTTCAAAAGTTTAGTGTTTTTTCTATAAAAATTTATGAACTTTCTTGGAACAAATAAAAATTTATCAACAATGTATGGGGTCAATACAATCTTGATAAACTCCAACAAACCTTGACTTGTACCCATTCATGGACCAACACAAGTTGGCCAAATTAAAACTTGCATACAAATAAAAGTGGGGGTGTGGATAATAACAAAATGATTGCAAAGCTACAAGATTTATGCAATTGTCACGAGAATGTTCCTCCCATAGTTATTGAGTAATTTGTTTCAACCTCTAGGAGACTATCAATGGCTTAAACAACCCACAAACCAAAATATCAAAACTTGATTATAAAAACAATCCACCAAATTATTTAAATTATCAACCATTTTTTCACTTATTGGTTGAAGGATTAAACACAAGCATCCACATTTTGTTGTTTAACATCTAAAAATGTTCATAATTTTAAAAAAAACTTAAGACACATGACAAGATTAAATCATGGTTCTTAAAGTGGTACCTCAACTATGAATGGGCCATGTGTTACATTTCAAAATTCAAATAATTATTGTGCTCATATTGTGCACAACACTTGACACTTGATGTAATGGCATTTCCTTATTTTAATAAAAAATGTCCACAACCAAACTTTAACCTAAAGGGTATTGGATGTGTAATCATGGTTATATAATCAAGGACATATAATTTACAAACTTTCACTTAAGATACAAATCACCATCCAAAAGTTTGTAAGAACGTGGACTAATGGAAATAAATGAGTATTAAAAAAATGTTCATAGAATGTTATGTTAAAAAACCCACAATGCAAAACATCAAATTTTTCCTCCAAAAGTTGTAACATATGTAATAAAAATACAAATATCAAAACATGAACAAATAATGACTATATGTGCCTATTGAAATATCAATTGTTGGTTTACTCCTACTATGGTGACCTTAACTTGAATAATTAAAGCCACACCAAAAGAAGTATCCTTGATGTTTTGTTAAATACCATGGTGGATTTTATTTCAAAATGTATTTAAAATAACATTATGTTGTGGGACAAACCCTGTTTTGGCACGAATATTCTATCCGTGGAAAGAAATTCATGTACACATTAAAATAACTACAATTAACCATTACAATGAACTTGCAATGGTTTGCATGTAAATGCAATGAATTTATAGTAAAAAATACTTATTCAGAACAAAATCACATTATGTATTTGAATTTTAAATTGTCTTCATCAATGTGGGGAAATTTCAAAAAAAAATCTTCAATTTTACCCTAACCTTTAATAGATTCATACAAATCTTCCACATCTTCAATACACTTGGGAAACATGGGCAAAATGAAATGATTTTATTGATTTGCCAAAATAATATTAAATAATTCAAGTTCCCTTGTTGTTGGTTGTGGCTCCTCATTTCCACTAAGGACTTTTTTAGAATGTGTGTACTTGAAACATTTCAATCAACACTACAATTCAAACAATATTAACTTTACGTGACCAACTATTAATATGACAACATTATTTACAAACAATTTTGAAAAAGATCTTCAAATAGTAATAATGACATAAAATGATTTTTTGTCCATATTCCTTGGTCCATTTTGAAGCAAAAATTGTCATTAGACTAGATTCCTTGCATTTTGATTTTTTCACATAGCCACCATGTCAAGAAAACCACAATGTTTGGCCACCATATTTAGTTGTCATCTCTCTTTAACATGTTTAAATGACAGATGATGGTTACAATATTGTCAATATCCATAAAAAAACATGGAACCAAATAGTTCCAAGCTTTTATTCAATTCTTCATTTTAATCAAACTTATTTTTCACCTTTTCAAAATTTAGTGCCTTATTGAGTTTTATGTTGGTTTTTACATGTTATGGAATATCAAAACCTAACAATCATTCTTTGTAAATAACTTGGATAGCTTTTGTGAATGGCAAAGACACCACTATTATTTCAACATTTAATGCAAATTTTAAAAAATAAAAAATAAATTTTAATGAAACATATTTGAATATCAATCCATGAACAAATTCAAGTTGATTACCATGGTTAAATTGCATTGCACCATCGTACTAAAAACAAATTTCCAAGGTGCCATGGATTTATAACAATATTTTTAATTTAAAAATAATTAAATGTTTCTTGTAGACATTATGACATTTTGCTTGACTAAGTCCATTTGTAAATGATATATGTACATGACACGTAGTCAAAGCCCACAACATATGGTGGTTTGTGCAACAAAAACACAATAGGTTGGCTACAAAATAAAAACAAAAACTTTGTCCAATTTAAATGTGGTTTTTAGTGTTGTAAAACATGTTGGCTACATAATATTTCAATGTTAATGATGAAGTTAAAGCATAGATAAGTAAGGTGGATCATGATTAAATGTTGAAATGCAAAATGTTTCACAAGAGGTGGGTCACAAGGGTGTTCATTCTCCTAATGCACAAGTCACACCCTAGGTAGGTTGGGAAGAAAAGGTGAAGAAGTATGGTGTACTTCCCAACCACCCTTTTCGGATCCTTAGAACCCCATCCATTTTTCAATCCTCAATTCATGAAAATAAGCCAAAGAGTTAGTATCCAAATAAATGAACAAATCGTGCTAATCAAAAATCACAATATTTTTCATGGAATAAATCTTTTTCCTACCATTGAATGTTCTCATGTGGGATTTGGTGTTTCAAGGCTTATATGGATATTGATTAGGGTGTTATCAATTAACTAAATGCCCCTTAGAAACTTTGGAAGCATTCTAACTAAAACCCCTTTCTTTTGAACTATGGGCCAACAAATTTCATTAACTACCACATGATTAATGCAAGATGCATTAAGATTGTATCATCACATATATATGTTTTGCCCAATTCCATATGAATGCATCAAACATGGTTGTATTCTTGTGTTTCTTGTACATAATGAACCTTGGTTGGTAATTTTTTACGGCTCAACTTTGATGAAATCCCAATTCAAATGTAGATCTTGTGTTGCTCATGATTATAGCACTCACAAGCAATGCCAACTTCTCAAATATCTCTAGAGTAAAATTAGTAAAGGTCTTGGACAATGCAACACATCCTAAACAACAACCTTGGGATCCACTAGGTTCCCAACACCTTTTGCCATCTCTCCTATAATGAGAAATTTAGGAAAGTTAATAGCAACTAGTATAAAGTGAAAACAAATGATGTCTTCTATCTTCATCTCATCAAACAACTTTTCATTAAAGCTCAAGGATGAACTAGAGCTCTCATTTGAAGAAGAGGAGCATGAGGAGACCATTTGTGAAAATGAGAAAGATAAAAACTTTGAAAGTGGATGGGACTTCTTTTAGATTCCCCAAAACCTTAAAAGCTCCCAAAAGTTAATTTTTTTGCCTAAGATCTTATGGTTTTTCAACATGCCAAAAAACTACCAAAACAACCCATTTTCCCACCCAAAATTTTATAATCAAACCATAACACAACCCAAAACCCAACAACAAACTCCTAAAAAATAACCCTAACCCAAAACCCCAGAAAATTACAATTAAAAAAAACCTCTACTACCTAAACCTTAAAAAAACAAGTTCAAAGTAACCTTAAGGACCAAACCTTAAAACAAAACTTTAAAACCCTAAAATCCAAACTCTAAAACTCTGAAACCTTTAAATCCTAAAATCCAAACTCTAAAGGAAAATGAAAAGGAACCCCTGAAGGGAAAACCTTAAAACAAACAACTCACAATTAACCTCAAAAACCAAAATGTTATACCCATACTTTCTAAACCCAACTAGGGTACCTTTCATTTAATTTAAGGTTGAAATTAATTTCTAATTAATCCCTAGTTTGGGAATTTGGTTCCCAACCAGGGTGACTTAGAGAAATCCAAAACATGAGGATGAAACAATAATTACAAAATCCAAAATGAAGACAAATTGAAGACTAAGTTATAGTATAACTTTAATGTCACAATGCATTCGTTTGTCAATTTGGTTTGGAACCATGTCTTACTCTATCCATCGTAATGTTACACAATCATTATATAACCAATGTTTATTTCCAATAATCATCCCTCATCATTTTCAAATGCAATTAGAAAATGCGCAATGTCGTGGTTAACTTGGTTCATTGCAAATGAGTCCACATAATTAAACAAAAATCATTGTCACATATATGAACATTTTAACACAAAGAATACAATGACCCAAGTACCATGCAATTGAAAAGCAAACACAGAAAGAGCATGAAATTGTCTGTTTATGAACTCCAAAGGTCTGGTTTGTACCCAAAATAAGACCCAATTCAATCATCAAAGCCATAGGCCAAAAAACCAAGTAAGGAACTCAGGTGACAGTATGTACCTATGCAACGGTATTTTGGCCTCCACAATGTCTTTGCCAAATAATATGATGATTCTGGATGGACTAAAACATTGCACTAAAATTGTTAATGAACCAATGAGCCTGCACCCAGGCAATGAGATCAAAGAGCACTTGAATAGATTCAGTACTGAAGCCTAAGGCTTTAACCATCTGCTGAAGAGTTTTAGTACAGTTAAAAGGGTATTGGATAGTCTCAGAAAAAAATTATATGCCGGGTTTTTCTTATGCTGAGGGCCTTCTAAGCTTCTTTTCACTTCTGGGAAGCGTAATTGATTGTTGTAGTCTAGTTTCTTTTGGCTGCTGGAGAGTACTAACCGCAGAATCAGGTCTGATAGGTTGCTCACTCTCCCCACTTTGCCCTGCAACAATATTTGTCCTATTTTGTATAACATGGGTTGATGAGTGATTACGCCATAGCCTGGATTCATCCAACATTGCTGCTGCGTCCTCTGCCAGCATCCCATTCAGAGCTCCAGTACTTTTCGTCTGCCTTTCATCCAGAGCTTGAGATAAGCCCCTCTGTGAGTCTCCTACCTCCTTTCCTGGCCCACACAAGCTTTCCTCAAATCTGTTCTTGGTAGTTTGGCATCTTACATGTAGGCAGAGCCCAGACAAAGCAACCGAAGTAAAGAGTAAAGAGGCTACATGATCATCAAATTACCATCAAATAAGGACACCAGTTACTGAGAAGTGTAATAGCTGTGTGCACAAGGAAATGCATTTTGGAATACCCTTACCATGGCCCTCTGTGGAGTTTCGACGCTTGTCGTCTTTTGTAAAGAAGGGTCTCAAGAAATTTTTGTCAATTGCAGTGAATGTCGCAGTGCTGACAACAACCAGAAATGATCCTCAGAAGTCAGCCTAGTCATTTTGCAAATGTTTTATGAAGCTCAACTGGCACAACCAAAGCCAGCTACAATTACATGGTTAAATTAATGCAGATGAACTTGGCCAGAACTTGTAAAGACCAGCTCATTTTTTCATAGTGTATTTGCAGATACCATTATAGAGTGTGAAAAACCCAAAGGCGTTTGGAAAAACAGAATGCCTGCAGAAGCAGGCATTCTGTTTTTTGAGACACCCACAGTTGTTTTTTTCCCTGGTGACACCTGGTATCATGGGAAAAAAATGCAAAAAAGTACAAATGAGCAGGCAGTCTTTACACCACGTAAAGCCCTCAGGGGTGGGCTTTACTGGATTTGGGCCCATGCTAGGCTCCACCTCTGGGGTCCTTATCCTGGTAAAGCCCGCCCCCTTGGGTTTTACCCTACACATAGTACCTTCTTCGAATCTCTTGCAGCTTCACTGTGAGGTTGTCAAGGGAAGTCATTGGTGCAGCCTCCTCATCATCAAAACTATTTGTCAGCCCCTCAATTTCCTCCTCATCGCCCTGTTGTAGAAAGGTATCCAATTTGTTATTGACTTCTAAGCTTGGAAATCAAGGAGGCACTGCACCTCCTGACCAGATGGCAACCAAAACACTTTGCACAGTAACATGTGCAATTCTCTTCAGTTAGACACCTGACTTGTGTTGCAACTACCAACTGCTAAATGGGTACACATGGAAGGCTGTGAACTCACATCAGCATCCAGATTGTTGCTATGTGCAGCCTCTGCCACTCCCAATTTTCCCAGCATTGTTGATGTGGAGCCGCCTAATACAATCACCTGAAATCCATTCAAATTTGGAACTTATGGTTTCAAAGTGGGACAATGTCGGTGCACACACTCCTTGAAAGTAACCCTGATGCCAAATTGCACACTCTAGCATAACATTCACAAGAAATGGGTGCTCTAGTTCAACAACGGAAGGTCAGGCCAATAAATAATAGCACACATTTCACACTAGAAATAAGCTGGAAACATCTCTGGTATAGGCAAAAGACTTCCAGAAGGAGGTAAAACCATTAATGATGGTGGGTATCAGTGGAAAAAATTTTAGTGGGACAAGTGAAACATAGTGTGGCTCACCGTCAAAACTACAATTGCTGTAGTTGCTGTGACAATTGTTTCACCATGACCCTCGGGCAAGTCATGAACTGACTGCAATGCCAGTGCAAATGCCATGGCACCTCGCAAGCCTGGCCGTTCAGTGAAACAATCAAATACAGTGGCCATAATGTGAGTGCACACAATATCCTCAGTAGCTTCACTAAAACTTCTTCTCATGTCCTAATAAACACGACACCTCTTGCAGTCCTGTATTAGGGTGTATTTGCAATGTCACGTACCACTGAAGCAAAGAGCCTTCTGATGGTTGATAGGAATTTGTCTCGATGCAGGGCGAAGCATGTTGACAATGTACGCACATGGGAACACATTTGCAGCCCTGTTAAATACCACAACAAAGAAAAGAGCAAAAAAAATGTAAATTGAGAAACAACACCATGGAAACAGCATTGACCCAAATCCCATCTCGAGTTGCTAGTGTCCACTGATTCAGTCAGTAGGCAGTTGCATCTCAATGACTAAAATAACAAACTACAGATTTAAATCTCCCCAAGACTGTCTAGCACAGTTCAAGGACTCTGGCCAGCAGCTAGACATAGAAGATCCAGGAGAAGGATATGTGAGCTTCTTTAGGTTTAGGAGTTTCCTGAGCATGATGAAATTCTCAAGCTAATAATCACATGGTTCTGTAATCTCCTCTAGTCTACTTCTGTTCTGCAGATTGAGTTTCATACCTTGCCATGATGATGAAGACCTTTCAGTGGATTGATGTCCTGAGTTAAGGACAAAAGGAAACATACCCAAAATGGTGTCTCAACACATCTTATACACTCTACAATACATGTCAATACTGCTAAAAACATGTTCATCCCAGCTACGTCTTAGAGGTTCCTTTTGCAATCATCCTAAACATTTTACTTGCAAGTCCCTTCTACAAGCTGAAGTTACATAAGGAAGCCCTGCAGGGTCAGATCTATCAGACCAGAACCTTTTTCACACCCACTCTCAAGGTAAGAATGGTAACAGCATCAGCATAAGCAAGCATGCTGACCAAATCAACCCAAAGTAAAAATGAAATCAATTCTCAATCAACAAGTGCTACAGAGGATACAATAGAAAAGAATATAAATCCAACATGAGACCAGCTGTGCTGCTTGATGGCAATATCCATACCCATGTAGATGAATCTGCAGCATGCCAGATGAAAACATCTCAGGTCAGTTTGTCACATGAGATTGAGCTTTACTTTCAAACCCATCATGAGTAAACCCTAAATCCTAAACCCCTACACCCGTCATGAGTAAACTTGGTCAGACATGAAAGCAACAAAAGAAAACATCTTGTTCTATAATAAGATGACAACCTACACACATACAGGCAATCAACCTGACACAGGTGTGATATACATACACAAAGGTCTCCGCCAGTGAAGATATCAGCTGGAAAAAACCTGCCGTAAATGCTTGTGCACTGTCTGAAAGATTTGGAAATGTGTAGTGCTTCATTAACTGCAGGTGAAATAATGAAGAATAAGGCAACACATCAAGTGCACTTGTCAGACTGTCTTCAACGCAGGTAGGGTAAAAGAAAATCATGTATATATATATTTTGGTGACTAGACACTGCCAGGGACAAAAACAGACGTGAGGAGTACATCAACAATCAAAAGGTAAAACTTTTAAATATTTTTTCAGTCTTAAAACTGCAGCAATAAACTGAGACTTGACATCGTGGCAAGCGAAAAACCCATGCACTCACAATTCCACAGAAGAGAATAGCCACAATCCCTGATAGGCCTAATCCCTCAGCCAACATGTACCTGTTGATACAGAAAGACATATAAGGTCAATCAGAACATTCCTTTTACCTTCTGGAAAATTTATCGACCTTAAAATGCCAAGCACATTCGACACCCATCATAGTTCAAGGATTTCTGGCATAACAAAAATGCAATGAATATTCCTCAGCCTACTAAAATGGAAAAACCTGGAGGTTACACTCCTGTACAGAAAGAGGGTGTATAGTCTGTCTAAAATTATCATAAGAATAGAGAAATCTCCATTCTCACAATAAAGAAGAAAACAGGAAGGCTAACACTTCCTCAGGAAGCCACAGAAAGAACCAAACAAGGGGAGACAAAAAACAAAACGAAAAATGAAAAACACACAGCGGTATGAACAAAAGTGCCAGTCTCACACCTGTTCAGGGACCATCAACAGTAGTATGTATGATAGTGACTTAACTATCACAACTTCCCCACTGACTTCATCAGCTCCCTACAGTGGGTCAAGGCCGGTGACAAGCACCCTCCTACAAACTGAGTTTCTGCTGCAAAATTTGTCTATCTGTACAGAAAGAGGGTGTATAGTCTGTCTAAAATTTCTCATTTTATGCTCCAGGTCAAGAGTCTGAAATAGGAATCTGATCAACCATATTTGCAGCTGGTCTGGACATTTTTACTTACGAGAAGTATGGAAACAGCACAATTAGACAACACTCCAGATTATGTAAGCTGCACCCAACAAAGAAACATATAAGCTTCTGCACTCAATTGGAATAGCAAAGTGTCACTATGCTGCAATGGAATTACTAGAAACCTCCAAAACTTGCAGAGTAACAAAAAGAAAAATAAAGCCTTGCCACAGCTTTCTGTTGAGGCTCCTTATGGAATGAAATTGTTTGAAACCAAACAGCAAGTTTTGAAGAATTAGTTACTTGGGCACAGCAAGGCCTGCATACTTGAAGAGGTGTGGTAGGTCAAGGATCCTTCTGAGTCAGTTACTGCCATATACAAACACCAAGTGCAAGCAGGCATACTATTCTCAAACACAAATGACAACCAAACTCAATGCACAGACAGTCATCCCCAAACTTTCATGCGTGTAAGCTCTGGTCAAGAGTTTTTTTCAGCTAGTCCCCAACACATTTGGTCCAGAACATCAAAACATAATGAAGGATATTAATGCACAAATTAGTGCCACAGCAACCCCTGCACCAATGTGAGAAAAATTGCAGTTAGAAAAAATCGGCTGCCAAGGGCTGACAGACATCAATTGCTTTCTACACTGTCCAAAATCACTTCCACCATTACAAAAGTAGTAGGGTTGAACAGAAAGAACCTGTAGAGAGTGACCCGATAAATAGCTCCAAGAAGCTCCATACAGCAGTCGTGAGACTGTGATCAGCCAATGGATGCTGCCGCACTGACATCAATGTCCTGCAGTGGTTGGTGGAAAAATCCATGCATTATCATTCACTGAAAAAACAAATTTGAGCAGCTCAACGTTCACAACAAAGCACACAGATTTGGGAAAGATTACATGATAAGGTCTACAATATTTTTCCAGCAGACCAACTGCAGTGGAGATCTACAAAAGCTCAGTTCTCTCAGGTACTCCTTATACAGGAGCCAATAGTTATTCACAAAATCATTAACAAAATTGTAAGCTGCACAAAGAGCAGAAAGGCAAGAACAGATATTTGTAACAACATATGCACACAACAAAGATTTTCTATACTACTTGGGTTTGAACATATTGATGCTCAATAGAAATGGGCACCAACCCTTAAATGCAATCAACAAGCACAACTGTCACAGCACTCACCTGTACAGCGAAATTGCAACCTTCAGTAGAATAATCACACATACCCAACCCAGCCCAGAGGTACAGTAAGTTGACTGGAAGAAAGAAGACAAAATGCAACAAGCAAAATATCCTTATTCTAACAACATGCCTTGTAAGAGGCAAGGCTACAAACATGGGGTGGGACTTAGAACAGTGCAACTTTAAATCATCTTTGGGTTGACAACTTGCCAACCAGCTATAAACTGACAAACCTTAAGCCCTAAACCAAAAACCTGCACATTGAACATCAATGTCCATGAACAATTGAATTTCAGGGACCATGAGAGTTGTCGAATCATTACTGCATCATTCAAAACAGACTCGCCAAATACGAGAGCATAGAGATTCACATCTGTTCCGAGCTCCTGTGAAATCCACCGGATGCAATGTTTTATGGGACTACTTCACAACCACAAAAATAAATTGAGCAAAACCCTTGAAGAAAATGAACTCCAGCTTTCCTTGCTTTGAAAAAGCATTCACACCATCACTGACAATGATGATGAAATTCCTAACTCCCTCCAGAAGGTAATCCAAGCATTTCACATTGTGTAATGAGAAGGAATTTGGTACCTGGAAAATTGCCAAAACTGAAACAGGATCTGTTGCAGAGATGAGAGCCCCAAACATGACGCTCTCTTGGAATGGAAGCCTATACATAAGGAAAAATAAACCACCCAAGTACCTGCAAACATACACCTCCTTGACAACATGAGTAAAAGAAGTCCAAGGAAATCACACAAGGAATAATAGCAAATCAGATAATGTCCCAAGCTGCTGCTGCTGCTGCTGCTGCTGCTGTTGGTAAAAGTCCAAAAGATGTTTCTTGTAATCTGCCAAACAATAGCTAAGGTTTAGAAGTAGCACTTACACTAGGATTCCAGTGATAATTGATGCAATAAAAGTTCCCAAGATTGCAAAGATGCAAATTGCGCCAAAGTTGGAAAAGAATGGTTTCTGAACAAGCAAACATCAGATTGTCAAGCAGAAGAAATCCCAAGCTGGAAATCATTCATGCTGGTCATGAAAATTTTCTGTACAGAAGAACATAACAGAAAATCACCAAAAAAATGTCAATCCAGGCAAATGTGCAATACCGGATGAAGGCTGAATCCAGACTCGGTGGAATCCTGTGTGTCAAGGATTCCTCCAACATCCTTCCTCTGTCAATGCTAGAGAGAAATTATAACTGAAAAGACAAGCTTGTGTAATGAACATAAAACACCCCTTAAGCAGAAAACTCTACTTGCAGATTGAAGTGACAAAGATGAGCACATGAACAAACAACAAAAATAAAATCGTTCTTCAGTTTATGAGGATATAATATGATTGGCGGAAGAAGAAACAAAAAGAAAAACTCCTCGTGGAAGTTGAACCATAGTCTGCAAGACCCACCGTTGATTCACAAGTCAGCAAAACATAAAAATCCTTGAGGCAAATAGAATGTGGGTATCCACCAGAATGAGCACCCTCGGTTGATCATTGCACATCCTACTTTTTCTAATCTATAGAACAGCAATAAATAACACTCATGATCATCATGCGAGGGAAACCTGAAGTTCATAACAAGAAAATCACACAATATGATTCCAGAGGGGTAAAAAAAAGAAGAAGTGCATGATGGGCATTACCTGAAATGTGTTTCAGTGTTGGAAATGTTTGCAATAGCACCAACAAAAAGCCCTTTTACACAAAATCCACATTTTATCAGTCACAAAATGCAACATCCCAATGTTCTTCAAGGACCACCGGAGCAAATAGAAGTACACATCACAAGTTTGATCATAAAAACCCTACCAAACAGAGTTGATGGAGCTGTGACCACATTGCAAGCTTGATCATAACAGATCAAGAAACCAATTTCAATGAAATTAAAAAGGTCAGGCTTGTCACAATTGAGTAAGCTGCTCAATTTTCTTTCGTGGGGGATTATTTTTCTTTGACTGATTTCATGAGAGAAGTAACCTTGCATCCAAAATTGGGCCCTGAATCCATCAGGAACTCCAATTACCCAACCACATTGAACCCCTTGAAGAATGTCTCTCTTATTACTGCCATCATACATGCAGCATTACATCCAAAAGCTTCCAAAAGCTTTTCCTAGCAGCTCAACTTACCCCAGTACTTTGCAGGTTCCAACCCCAGGGCGTGGAAGAAGAACATGATGATGATGACGATGGTGATGGTGATGATGAAGAGATAATGTACATCCATACCCAATATCCTGAAGCTCAAAGAAACCTGGAAAGAGAAAACAAAAACCTTACCGAGCAGAAGGGATGCACTGGCTTCATTGATGTAGTAGATTTTGTGACGCCGCAGCACATGACCCAACACGAAGGACAAGCCTAGCATGACGATCTGCAACAGAATGCTAGCGCTGGCGATCTGCTGCTGGTCTGTCGACGCTTGCTGCTGCGGCAAAGGTCCATCTGCCATGGTCACTGAAAACAAATCCCTCTCTCCCCCTTCCCACTCCCCTCCCCCAACACACAAACACAAACACACACACACACACACACACACACACACACACCAACACCAAACCCTAAAACCCACAAAACTCAAAAACCCAACAAAACACAAAACACCCAACAAACAAGCAAAACAAAAAAGTTCACAAAACAACACTTTACTAACAAAACACCCAACAAAACCAAAAAAAAAGCTCACACAACACTAGACACACAAACAAACCCACCAAGCTAACAAACAACCAACCAACCTAACAAATCCCAAATCCCCAAACCCCAAATTGCAACTCCAAAAACAACCCTCAAATCATAACAACAACAACAACATTAACAACAGAACAAAAATACATTATTGCCCACAAAACATGTCACCACCTTTTTTTTCCTTCTTCTTCTTCTTCTTCTTCACTTTGAAGTTCCATTGAAATCCATTTTGGTAGGTTGATAGGTTTTGGTAGGTACCAAAATCTCTCTCTCTCTAAACATGCGTTTTGTGTATTATTTTTCTTTTTTTTTTTTCCTTCGTCAAAATGCAAAATTTAATTAGTAATATGTGTTTGACTACTCTCATCTTTTAATTAATTGATTATTTAATTAATTAAATATATATTCTCCTTTATATGTAATATAATGTACTCTATGAAGTTCCAATAGGTACCCCTTTTTTTTCTTTTTTTATGATTAATTCAGATTAATTCTAAATTTTTTTTTGATTTTCCATACTAATTCCAAGCTTTAATTGCATGGTTGATCACTATAACAAATTTACATATGGTTTTTTCTTACATTAGTGAGGGCCATGCTAGGCTTATAATGACACATGTATTAGGTGACCACCTTTTGTGATTTCATCCATCCATCCATCCATTCATCTATCCATAACAATGTAAGAAATTATGTGACATTTATTGATTGTGGCATAATAACGAGATTAATATTCCCATTTTGGCAACAATAGTTTGAGATTTACAATGTTGTCTAAGGTAACATTTTCTCTTAAAAAATCATTCATAAAATTTTTTTTTAAAACATTTTTTTCATATTTTTAAAATAGCCAAATTTGGCTATAATTGGCTTTAGCTTGTTGGAAATGAAAATTGAAAAAAACAAATGGGAAAGTGAGAGAAGTCGTGACATGAATGTACAACCGTCGTCCCCGTCCGTTCCGGAAAAATTTCATGCATGAATTTTTTTTAATAATGTGTATGAGTGAGTATTTGACCGAATTGAGAAGAACTCTTCACTCTTAAAGTCCGCACAAATTGTTTTCGCATTTTGACGGACGAAGATGCCTACGGTCCTCTCTCTCTCTCTTGAGACCGATCTTTTTACACTAAATCTTAGCTGACTTCCCGACACAACGTGATGCCGACGAACAAAAACGGGTGATTTTTTTTTGTTAAAAGTATATTATTTGTAGGTCCGTTTGTGAGGCAGAATATTTGCTCGGCATCGTACAATATGCCCCCGAGCAAATATTATTGTGAAAAAAAATTTCTTACAAATTTTTTTATTTTATGTGGGCCTACTTGTTCGTGCTCGGATCTTTTTACATTGTGTTGATGGATGAAAAAAAACTGGTCAATACATTAATTGGGAATTGCATCCAACCCCAATCACATTCATCCACTCCCCAACAGGCCTTGATTGGATGCTTCGGTTCTTCGGAACCCTAAAAAATTAGGGCTAACATTAGGGCTAAATTAGGGTTAAGTTAGGGCTTTGTGGTTTTGTGGTTTGGAAGGAGTCGCAGAGGTTCCGCGACAGTCAGAGTGATACACGGAGAGTAGTATTGTGGTTGCTAGTTTGTTGCAATGGTTGCATCGTCTGTGGTTCGTCGCAACGCAGTGGCGGTGGCAGTGGCAGTAGTAGCAGCAAGCGAAGAAGAATTGAAGCATGACAAGCAATTCGACTGATTTGGGTACCTCCTCCTCGTCTCCTCATGCCAACAACAATCATAACAACAGTGATGTCCCTACCAGTGGCAACAAGAACAAGAAGAAGGTGGTAAAGTGGGAACAAAACATCGTCGACAATGAGCTGATGCAGAAAAAGAAATTTGACAACGAATTTTTCGACAAGAAGCAGGATCAGATAGCAGCTTCGGCGGACAATGACGACTACGAAGATGATGAGGAACACCAGCACCACCTCCAACTCGAAGGGATCAAGAGCTCTCAAGCTGGGAAGAAGAAGGAGGAGGAAGTCGTCGTGCAAGCGGATGCCATTTCTCAACCAAGAGGAGGATCACCTGCCAGGGAGCAACTCAAACCCTAACCCTAGTGAGACTCGTGAACATTTTCTGCACACATGTAGACTAGAGGAGGATAATGTGAGGGGACTGTGATTCTTCGAGATTTTGTTCAATTTCAGTTTTTTCATTGCAATTGTGATACAGACAGAGACAGAGAGAAGAGAGAGTTTTTTTCAAGTTTTTCTTTTGAAAAAAGGAAAGGAAAAAAAAACCCCTTGTGTTTTCTTGATTGTTTAGATTTTCATAAAGCATTTTTTCCTTTATTTACGAACTCTGCTAGCAGACATAGAGGTAGATTGAACATGCAGCAGTAGAATTGACCTTAATTCTGCTACTTCAGATTTGGGTGCAGAAAAAACTCGGATTAGAGTTCCTGCGAAATCCAAATCTTTTTTTAATAGAAAGATAAACATGTATTAGGGTTTCTGGGAAAAGAAGAAAGAATTGTGTGTGTATTGTCCCTTTGCAATTGCCTTTCTGTGCAACTTGGTGATGGTCATGAAAAGCAAGGTGGAAACCCCCCTTCCCTTTGTGCACACTCTGATTTTACTTATTTTTTGGTTTCTAGTTGTTTAATTTAGAAAACTTTGCAACCCATTCAGGGTTTACATGGAACAATTTGAGGCTGTGGGTTTGTGCTGTTTACCAGAGGAAAGATAGATTACAGAAGTGGGATGTGTATCAATTGAACATCAATTTCAATCGAGTAGGTAGTCCACCATAATCTTGAACATGAGATTTTTGGCCCTAATTTGGTAAGAGAATTGTGCAACCATAGCTCTAGATTTTTTGGCATTGAACAAGATTGATCATTTGGAACATGATAATATTGAATTCAATATATCTGGTGGGAAGATACAACAGGAACAGGAGGAGGAACACAGGAGTGATTTTCAAACTCTGATTTCAAAAGTGATTTTCGCTTTGGATTCTTTCACATCATGAGGGCAACAAATGAAACGGGGGATGCATGCTAATAATAATGAGACATTTGGGAGGCCCTTACTTGTTTTGCAGATTGTAGGAAAGTCAGTTTACAGCCAATTTAAGATCTCGTTCCAAACTCATGGCAAAGCTTCCAACTGATTTCTTGATGCTCCTTGCTTATCAAGAGGGAGAAAGCAAATTTTGTATTATGCTAGATTGTTTAGTATTGACTTAAAAGTTGGTGATATGCAATCCCAAATTCTGCCACTACCATAGGGAGTACTACTCCCAAAAACGTATGAATAGTTTTGAAAACTAAAAAATCCAATGGGGGTTCTTGGTAAACTGACCACCCTATAGATCATGGGTAACTTTGCAAGTAGGTCCTTAAGGAGAAATGCATTACAAATAGGACAAATCAACAAGTGCTAGATTTGGTTAGTGCTTTATAGTTTCTCTCAAATTGGAGAGGCTTGGATTAACATGAGACATTCTTTTGATTCAAATGACCTATTTAAGTTTGTGGTGCTTGTATGTAATTGCTAAGCTTCATCTTGATATCTATTGAATTGGTGTCTACATTGTGTTTTTACATGCAATTGTAAATGAAGAATTTTACAAGCAACAATCTTAAAGGTGTGATCAAGTTGGTCATGGTATGATATATGTATTTTTTGTGTATTCCAAAATCATGACATGAAGTAAGTCCGCAATGTGTAATAGAAGAAAAACCTTGTATATGAAAATCACGGACGGGAGCAATCCATCAAAAGTGTAAGGCAAATGAAAACATGAGTAGACACAACCCAAAGAAAAAACAAAAGTAAACAATCAATGAAAAATAAGGAAAAGAAGACTTTGTGCAAATAAAACCCATGGTTATGAAATGATGATTGACGAGAACAAAAAAGACATACGATGAAAAAGTTGTTGTCTACCACAAATCGACTAGTAACGGAAATGAATTAGCTATGATGTGTGGAAGAAAAGAGGAACTTCAACCAAGTGCAACAACCCACTGAAAAATTGTTATGGCTTGCCCATGCTGCAGGGCCATGGATGCATGCTATCAATAGTGTGAAATGAACATCAAAGAGATTAAAGAAAACTATTGATAATGCACAATAATGATTTGTGCACAAGTGGTCAAAATGAATCAAAACAAAAATGAAAACATCGATATGTTTCAATAGCAAAAGGAATGATATCATCGCCTAATGTTTGTTCGGTGTAAGATCATGTCTTCTTTTGAACAACCATCATTATCACATGTGATGTTGTCATCATTGTTCACTACACCATATTTACGCAAGTCGGATCAACAATGATAATGTTCATCAAAGTATGAAAACCATTTATGGTAATAAGAATATCCACTCATCATCAGACATGGTGAAGGAAAAGGTGGGAGACCTTCCTCTAAACATGTGTTTCATTCTCGAAATTAATAATTACAACAATATTTGAAATGTATTATGCATTACTGTACACTCATTCCCACAAAGGCATTGAAACAAATGGGTATTTAGATCGTCAATGATATGATCTCACTAACACTATGAAAGGTGGGCAACTATAGGATGTAGCAAGCTAAGACAAGTACATAATGATGTAAAAAAATGGGCCAATCATACATGACATAATATTGATAATTCCATGTTTGTTGAAAGTTTGATGCCCAAGGAGATTGGTGCATAGAAATGAATGCATAGAAGGCATGGTATGTATTTCATATTTACATAGCAATCACTTTAGATCATAGAACATTGTTTAATCACTAAGGCTTAATTGTGATACTTTTAAACTATCAAACTTGATATCACTTGCAACATTCTTGATGGCATCTGGTGTGGCTGCATTTGTTTGAGAATTGGGATTATGCATGGGTAATATATAGGGGAAGTGTGTTGGCATATGGGTATGGCAATGCATCAATTGACTTTTCAACTAGTTGCCACTTGCTACTTTGATATAGAAGAAAATCATTTGCAATGCATGGTCGAATTGGAAAGTCAATTAATCATGTACAACAAATTGACGCTTTGCAATGCCCCATAACAACAAAGGCTAGCTTTGTTATGTTTAATAATCATTATTTTTAATTGTGAGATTCTTGAATCAACATTAAATAACCTTTGATTGATCCAAAGTTTTTTTCCTCGGTTACAGGGTTTTAATATGGAATACCATTTGTTCAACTATTTTGTCAACTTCACTTGTCATGTTTTTCAAGTTTGAATTGTTGAATTGTGAAGTCCACACATTGCTATTTGACTATTTTGTCACATTGACTTGGATTGTTTGGCAACTCCACTATGTCAAATTGTGAAGTCCACACATTGCTATTTGGCTATTTTGTCACGTTGACTTGGATTGTTTGCCAACTCCACTATGTCAAATTGAAAAGTCCACAATGCCTAATTGTGACATCCACATTCCCAAGTTGTCAACTCCACATTGTTATTTAGCTATTGCATTTAGAGAGGTAATTGCTCCATGAGTCATCATATTTTATCCATCATTGCCTTGTGATCCACAATGTTTCATCTATGATTTCCTCTCAAATGTGTTCATCATTTGGAAATGTATAACATGCATATGATTGGTTTGCCTTTTTAATCTTGTCCAAATAAAAAGTTCTTAAGGTATTTGGCTTGCAAAGATAGATACAAATGTTTGAATTATAAGGTCAAAGACTATGAGATTAAGAATAGGTGGTGATTGAATACTTAGATCATCATGACTAGAGGCTTTATTTTAAGGGTTTTGAATTACCAAATGATTGTAGGATGTCACTTGATGATGTGTCAACTTCCCATTTGTTTACAACATCCATGTTTAGACCTGATAACTTGCCTTCCTAAGCTACTATCCCATAAACTACGAAGATTCATCAATGAAGAAAAAGGCTACGAGACATGACTATAAGAAACAATCGTTACCATGGATGAAATGATAAACATCCTCATATTACAATATTCACATCATATTACAGCTCACAATGCTAATCGTATTGCATCTAACAACTTGCACATCCAATCCTCAGCTATGTTGGGTGATGTTTATGCAAAGGGGTAACAAGTAGCCCCCCTCTACATAAACACTATTGAGTTCATAATGTTTAGAGTTTAGACCTACAATGCAAGGGTCCTTGGATTTTGAATAATTTTTTCATTGATAGTTCAGTAAAATAAAAAACTAATGAACATAGGAAAATTGGGCTGTAGTAGTATAAAAAAGCACTTTGAGGAATAGGGTTGCATGAGGTGATATATACTCTTTTAGATCTGAGGTGTAGTAGATATTGAGTTTTGAGTAATTTGAATCTTTGGAAATTCAGTAAAAACAAATAAATAAATAAGTAAATAAAATAAAATTCAAAGAAATTTGTGTCCAGACTTTATCTTCAGGAAGGTGTACCATTTGCCCTTTCCAAATTTCATCCAGTATTCCAATATGTGCTCAACATTACAAGCCAGGCTACCTAGTAAGTATTGTTGAAACATTAGCTGAGATTTTGTAACATATAGACATTGAGAAATATAAATGCAGGCATGACATAATTCTTAGACTTGAAGCATGCAAGATTGGCATTAGGAGAAAATCCTGACTCAAAGATTAATACTTGATCATTTGATGAACTATTATGTATCCATAAAGCAATAATTCATGAACAACAAATGTTGAGAGATTGCATTGCATAGCATTCCACAATTTGAGCATTTCATATTTGTACCACAAATGCTTGACTTTACATTAACTTTTTGAATGCTTTCCATTATATAAGCAAGTGGTCTCCAATCAACCACTAGCTTGGCATCTTGTTTATCCAAGTGCAATGAATTGGCCTGTTTCAAACACCCCTCTCTATTTGCCAGTGAGGAGACTCAATGGGTAAAACTCTTGGTGCAACAAAGAGCACCTGAAGAATCACTACTGTAAGCTCTAATTTTTACAAGAAAAACTAAAATTTAAGAAAAAATCCACCACAAGAATTAAATCACCTGTAAAAGACTGCCAATTGGCACAATAGGGTGTCCTGCACACCACCTGATATCTGAATCCACGAATGGCCAACTGACCTGGTTGGGATCTTTGCTGGTTAAGTCTTTGGTTTTTGCTTGCAGGTAAGAAACCATCAAAATCCAACACAAGAACCCATCATCAGTCTCAACCCTAAACCCTAAACACAAGACTGTTTCTTTGTCCCAAGCAAGAAGTGCTTTCAATGACGATGGAGCATGGGTTTTTAGTGAACCATCATCATTTGGTTCTCGCATGGCAATGGGGCTTCTCGGTGGTGACGTCGGTGCTGCTGCATGCGGACATCATTGTCATCATTGTTTCTAGACCCAAGGCTTGCTTGGCGCACTAAGTTTTGAAACTCTGGTAGACTAATTCGTCCATCTCCATCCAAATCTGCTTCACAAAGAATTGCCTCCGTGGAGCCCTTCAGACCCATAGCCTGCAAAAAAAAAATGCCCATGAAGAAACCTTCCTATCAGTGCCCATCAGGCTACAATAGAGAGAATGTGACCACTGCTCTGAAGCAGTGTAGCACTTTTGTCTCCAACAAATTAAGTTTTGTTGCACCCAAATGCTGTAACTTTGTAATAGCATGGGCAGTTAATTGTCTACACCGCATGCACAGAACAAAAGGTGGTTGGTAGAAACTGGGCTATGTAGAGATGCTGGAAGGGATCTGATCCCACATGAAAGTATAGAATGCAGCTTGTGATACATAAAGATAAGAGACAGTCTCATACAATTTTGAGCTCAATAGCAGTGATATAGCCATCCCCATCAAAATCAAACTTGTCAAAGGCAGCTTGTAACCGCATTTGCCACTTCTTTGCATCTGTCTCTTTCAGTTGGTGCACATGCAGTGTGGCTGCAACAAACTCATCGAAATCAACCAACCCATCTCTGTTGGTATCCATCTGTAGCATCAAACAGAGCCCCATATGAATGTTTTCTTCTTATGTGAGAAGAAACTGGACCCCACACCACCACAAATCTCATGAGCACTAAGTTTGTGAATTTTGGCTGAAGCTTGGAAAATGTTTTGTCTACATACCGCTTGAAGAATCTCCAGCACCCGTGATTCCTTTAGCACCCAAGGCTGGTCCTTTTGCAAGGCCTTTGCAAAACACATTCCCAAATACATCAAACTATTATTGTAAGTCACCGACCCATCAACAGACCAAATAACATCGTCCCACATACAAAGGAAAAAAAATACCTGCAGTTGCAAGCAAAAAATTACCAACACAGTAGTAGAGCACATGAAAAGTACTCACAATCCTCATTTCATCAAGAGTGATTGTGCCATTCCTATCCATGTCCATCGCATCAAACTGATCTCGTAAATCTGAGATTTCATCACTGTCAAGCGTGCTTGCCAAAGCCTGCAGTTGATTCCACACTACTCAGCCCCCCAGGTACAGCAGGAAAAACTTATGTCTTCTACTGTGTCTTCCCACGTAATCAGTGCACACAATAATGGCATTGTTCCCAGGCAAACCAGAAATGGCTTCATGTGGTGGCACTTTTAAGGTCTGAAGGATATGACCTACCCGAAGAGCAATCTGTTTTAGGTGGCTGTACTTCACAAATTCTCGCATATTTGACAGAACCGAGATATCCAATGGTATGTCTGATGCATCTCCTCCCTCTCTAACCCATGGATGTGCTGCACAGTTTCACACACTTTTCTTAAGGCCAACAGCTGCAGCATAAACAATAATACCCATTGTAAGCACAGCCACAGAACTACTCCACATTTGCTGTTGAACAGTAGGTAATGTTGAAGCATGCCAAATCGATGAATCCTCAGCATTCCAACATTCCTCACATTCATCATCATCATATCAATATCATACTGATCCAGTTCCATTTCATGAATTCCAGTCTGGCTGTTTCATACATATTAATGGCAACCTCATCATCAACTTCAGTGATCTCTTTTATTCATGTCACCCAAAAGATTACAACTACATGAAACCGTGGAGAACGTACACAAGGCTTGGGCAGCAGTAAGCCTGGCAAAGGCATCCTTTACCAGCAGCTTCTTCACAAAGTCCTTAGCACTGGCACTGATTGTAGGCCATGGCTTCTCTCGAAAGTCAGGCTTTTTCTTCAGTACCTGGGTAGTCATCACAAAAAACCAAACAGAACAAGTGAGCTTTAAGCATCCCTCAATTGAACACAAGTGTGTGAAGGGGTAACACAGTTTGAATAACCTGCTTTTTTTTTACTCTTTCTCCTACCTCGTTAAAGATGCCAGCTTCAGTCTTCTCCCAAAATGGGCGCCTTCCGCACAGCAAGATGTACGTGATGACACCAATACTCCATGCATCAGACTCTGGACCCGATTTTCTCTTCAACACCTCTGGAGCAACGTAGTATGCACTACCCACCACATCATGGAATCTTTTGCCTGCAGAAAACAAAAAGGGTATCAGCTAATTGACCAATGAGACCAGTCCCAACATCCAACCTTCAGCACAGAGAGAGACCTATGAACCTGCCAAGTGCAAAATATTCCATCCAGTGCAAGATGTATCCAGAGGAAAGGAAAGAAAAGAAAAGCACACCCAGCAGGTGATGCTGTTGTACCTGGTTTGATAAAGTCAGACAACCCAAAATCCGTTGCCTTGAGAGGTGAATCCTCTTTTGTAGATTTGAAAAGAAAGTTCTGAAAAACAATGGAAGACTCTCATCATTCTGTGAACTTCATCATCAATGAACCTGACATTGTGTGCATTTGATAATCAACATATTCTTTTGTTCTCATCCACATTATAGCTGCACATGTAGCAGATGATGTGCATATACCTACCTCTGGTTTCATGTCACGGTGCACAACACCATTGAGATGACATTGAGCAGCAACATTGAGCATTTGTCTGACAATCCGAGCTGCATCCTTCTCACTATATCGACTTTCCTTCCTGTTGTTTGTGCACCACCACAGGATGATGGCCCAACTGAGTATTAGACAAACAACAAACAAATGCTATTGGCTCTAGACTTCTTCAGGACACAACAAGACTCATCCCAAAGTGAGCCTGGACAAAGCCAATTCAGATACTTCTTTGACCTCTAACTACTGATTTTACACCATCCAAATCTATATACCATCTCTCCCTCCCACCAGAGTTGCACAACTTTTTCTCAGAGACAGACAGTTCGATTGCCCTTCAACCCTAAATCAACAGACTTACTTTGCAAGGATTCGGTCAAGGAGCTCCCCACCTTCACATAACCTGGTTCACCAAGCAGTCAGTGCAGCCCACAAAGAAGACATCGCAAAGTGCAAGAAGACCCTTTGTTACCTTCATCACAAATAGCAGTAATGAAATGCCATGACTAACCCACCTACCAATTTTATCAACTCCCAAAGTATCAGATCTTAAGAAAGAAATCCCATACAACTTCTGTTACAACCAGATCAAAAGGAAGGATCGTAACCACTTTTGATGCAAGACTGGGTCATAAAAAAATTCTCCAAGGAATACAGCAGCAGCAGCAGCATTGCCCTCTCAAGTTGCAGAAACAAAAAAGCAAGGAGCTGGAGCATCAATAGAGCTTACTCCATTACAATGTAGACAAGATTGTTGTCTTCAAAGGAGGCAATAAATTGCACCACATTTTCGTGGCCAGAAAGAGTGTCCAAGATCTTCACTTCGCGCTTCACATCTTCCACAGAGATGGGAAGTGTCATCTGTCATGCTTCCAACCATGACAATCAGCCACTTCTTTCCAAGAAAAAAAAAAGCACCTGTCTCTTGTATGATGGAAAGGCATGGATCGTGAAGAAGAGGATCTTAAGAATTGTCAACTGTGGGAACAAGCTAGCTATGTGAAGCTCCGATTGAGATGCTAAGAAGAAGTAAGGATCCTTCTTCTTCCAATACTGAAAACAAGAACCCTCAACAAGGAAGAGAAATGTGTGTTTGCAGCAGAACCTGCTTCTTCTCAATAGTCTTCACTGCAACTCTCATGCCAGTCGCCTTCTGGATTGCAACATAGGTGTAGCCAAACTGACCATGGCCAAGCAGCTTGCCGAGAGTGTATTTGGCCTTGAAATCTCGCTCGTATCCAAAGTTCGTCTTTTTCCCCAAAGGAACAGAGGTGTTGTCTCTGATATTGCTCCCGACAATCCTCCTTCTTGTTGTCTTCCTCCTATCTGATTGAGGAACAGCAGCCACAGCAGCAGCAGGAGGCTTCTTGGCTGCTTGTGCTGGTTGCTGCAAATCTTCAACTACTGATCTCTCCTGCTCCCTGGCATGCCGGTGATGATGATGATGCTGAGGGGTATGCTTGTGATTGTGAGCTACATGCTGCAGCTGCTCCTGATGCTTTTGTGCCCCATTCTGATCATAATTTTGGTGCGCAAACTTGTGCTCATTCTGTTCCTCCTGCGCTGCTGAGCTCTTTGTACAACAGCTTCCCATACTCTCATGCAACAGAAGAGAAGATCCCCTCTCCCCCCCCTGTCCCCACAACTCCTGTTTGCTCCCAAATCCTCACAAGAGGAATGAAGCCTATTAAACCGAACACAATCTCCAACCGACTTCTGGCTTTCTCCAACAAAATCCTTGCAACAAAATCTTCAAGCACAGATGAGCAAAAAGAAGAAGAAGAAGAATCCCCAACTTCTCTTTTCTCCCGAATCCTCTGAAGAGATACTAATCCTTAAACCTCCCCTCACCCAACACCCTGGATCAGCAGTAGCAGCAGCAGCAGAAGAAGAAGAATACCCAACTCCTGCTGTAGCCTTGCAAAAGAGAAACTGGAAGCTCTAAATCCACCAAGAGCTTCCCATCTTTGGAAGCATCAAAGAAAGCACGAACCGACAAGGAGCAAGTCCTGTGAAGAAGAAGAAGAGAGAGCGAGCGAGCAAGCGAGAGAAGGAAGAATCCCAGAGCGTGCATCCAGAAAGAAGAATCTCCTCCAATTCATGTGCGTTGTTGTTGATTTTGGTTCTCGCAGCGAGAAGAGAGAGTCTTGCACGCAAGAGAAGAAGTAATCCGAACCCCTCCACTTCCTCCTGTTGTTTTCTTCCGCAATCCTCCCAACACACATAGAGGCATCGCAAACGACGACGACGACGACAACAACAACGAGCTCCCGAAATGCACAAAGAATGCCCGCGCGGGTCGTCCGGCTGGCAGGTTGGGCGGGTCCCAGAAATGGCGAGAGACAAGTCTTTAGTTCCAGAAAGACAACTGCAAACCGCGTGGGACAGGCAGCCAGGCACACGTCGCACAACATTAGGCAAACGCCGCCGACCAACATCCCGCAAACATCGAGGAACATCCCCAATACCCACGAGGAATGTCCCGCAAGGGTCCAGGAACATCCCGCACCTCTTCCCGTTTGACGATCATAGTTCTTGTTTTCTCCCAGTTCTCTCTCTCTCTCTCTCTCTCTCTCTCTCTCTTCATCCCCGTGTTGGCATTTGCTTTTACTCCATCATCATCATCATCATCCTCATCATAATGCCACAAGATAATCCTCGGACCTCGACCCATGATCTAGGATCTTTGTTCTTCTTGGATGTGTGTTGTTTGTTTCCAACAAGAAGGACCCAAAACTCCCGACACAAACCCACAACTCAAAATCCCAACTTCTTCCAACGTTCAACCGTTCGCGCAAAAACCCAACCACGTTGATCATGGGAAGAAGAAGAAAAGAAGAAGGTTCAAACTCAAACTCTCTGTTGGAACGCCCATCTTTGTCCGTCTGTCTGTGCGACAATTCCCAATCATTTGGAATCATCTGGGTCTCTTGTAGAAGTTTTGCAAAAGTAGTAGAGTTTTCCTGTGTTCTTGGAGCTTGAAGAAGTCAAGAAGAAGATGATTAGCATCATCATGTCTTGCATTTGGGTCTTCATTTCCCACACACTTCTGCAAGGAGGAACAGAATTATCAACTCTTCGAGTCGCTGCAGCAGCACCAGTAGATCCAGAGATTCGTTCCTCCTCACTTGAAGTGGTGCTGCTGGGGTCAACAAGGCACCTGCTGCTGCAACATTCTTCTTCTAAACCTCCTGCTCCTCATCCGCGTGGTGCTTCTTCTTCTTCTTCTCTTGGATTTGGTGGTGTACTCACGGAGGGTATTCTAGAACTAGATGGGTCTCTCTCAGAAGCACAGTTGTTGCAAATCAAAGCAGCTGTAGAAGATGATGATGATGATGATGATGATGACAATAGTGATAAAGGAGACATTTCTACAGCATCATCAGCTGCAGCTGCTGCATCACCTGGTGATGATGTGATGATACAAGAAGAAGTAGGATTTGCGCCATGCCCTGCAGATTTGCGAGATGCCATTCCTGCACACCATCATCCTCACCACAACAACAACAACTCTGATGACACATCTGAGAATATGAAAGAAACTTCTTCTTCATGTGTGATCCTGGTCCCACCATTGTATGTGCGTGAATTCAGATGGCCTCTTTCTCAGAGCCAGGTGAGAAGAATTTTTTTTGGGTACCTACCACAAAATTTTACATGCATTCAACCAAGTTTTGTTCCAAGCAATTCTTGCTGCAAATGAAGAACAAGAAGAAAATACTGCTGCACATGATCAAGGCTTCATTTGGAGCTTCAACTCCATGTCCAAGAAACAATCAAATTCTATGTGACTGGTGTCTTTCCAAATCCTTCTTCTTCAAGTCCATCTAAGGACTCTTTTTGTTTGTTTGTTTGTTTGTTTGTGCTTCAAGAGCAGGCATGGCTGCAAAATGTTGTGAATTCTCCATTGTTGCATTCGAAGCAAGCAAACTCATGGGTTGAAGTACAGAGCTCCACAATCTTGTTCCATTCCGGAGGCCCCATGTATCCATTTGGCGCTGGCAAGTATCTTGAGCATCTGGAACAGGTAGTTCTACTGTAATCCTACTCCTCCTCAACCCTGTACCCTAAACTATCCTCAACCCTCCTCAAACCCATGTAACCTTAAACTCTCCTCCTTCTCTCTGATCTTTCCCATGCATGCTGCAGTAAGTGTTTTGACTTCCAGGGTGGTCATGAATGATGGTTTCTTCTCTCTTTCTTTCTTTCTCCTGGGACATGACATGAAGAAGGTGATGGATCATTCTAATGAGATGTACAAGGTTTTTTTCATATGGGCAGCTGGTGCCTGGTTTGGCTCTTGGTGAGAAAACAAGAGTGGTGTTGGATTTTGGATGTGGTACTGGGAGCTTGAGTGTGGCTATGGAGCAAAGAGGTGTAACAACACTTTGTGTTGCACTGAGCCAGTCTGAAGAGGATGGAATACAGCTAGTGCTCGAGAGAGGTTACCCAGGCATTCGCACAAACAGCTTCTCTGACTCAGTCCTTGTCCGATTGCCATACCCAAATCAAGCTTTTGATCTGCTTCATTGTGCTGCTTGCAACATCTCCTCCTGGCTCAACCACCATGGTTTGGAATCCCACATCCTGTGACGTCCCTTCTCATGGCAGTCTTTAGTGGACTAGTAGCTTTTGTCTATAAGACCCAATGACTGAAAAGATGAATCTGCTGCTCCTCATGTTGCACTGGATGATGATGAGGATTGGGAAGGAAAAAAGGACTTTGGGCATGCATGCAGATGGAATGCTTTTGCTGGAAGCAGATCGCATTTTGCACAGTGGGGGATTCTTTGTCTGGACCGTGGATGTCTCCCTGCAACTCCAGTCATTGAAAGGTTTGAAGAATTAGCAGTCCAGGATTGATTCCAAATATGTCCATTCTTGTTGTTGGTCTGAATCCTGCACATGGTGGTGACAAAAGAATCATCTTTGTGTTCAGAACTTGTATTTTCTGCAAGCAGTATGGTGGTGGAAGATCTTGTTCTCTTCCCTTTCTCTGTCTGAACTCAGACAGTGCTTCCTTTCTTTCTAGGACCATCTGAGCTCCAACAGCACTTTCTTTCTTTCTAGGACCATCTGAGCTCAGACAGCGCTTTCTTTCTTTCTTTCTAGGACTGTCTGAGCTCAGACAGCACTTCCTTTCTTTCTAGGACCATCTGAGCGCAGACAGCACTCTCTTTCTTTCTAGGACTGTCAATGATGACATATGGTGTGTGCATTTGGTGCAGAGATGGAGAGACAGCTGGGAAGGCTTTGCTGGAAGGTTGTAGGAAGGGCAGGTACAGTAACTGTTTGGCAGAAGCCTTCAAACATCACTGATGTTGAGTGCCATCTTCGAAGAGACATCCCTGTGTGCCTGACAACACGTCATGGATCTGGTTCAACTGTATGGTAAACAAGAAGACCGTTATCACTTTTCACCTTTTGCT
Source organism: Sphagnum tenellum (assembly GCA_963921925.1). NCBI lineage: Eukaryota > Viridiplantae > Streptophyta > Sphagnopsida > Sphagnales > Sphagnaceae > Sphagnum > Sphagnum tenellum. The sequence continues at coordinate 11,599,179 of OY998158.1, read as the reverse complement.
TGCAAGGAGGGGTTTTGTCTCTTATTGTACTTTTGGGAGCTTGCTTGGTTCCATTTTTTTTCTCTTGAGTGTTGAGCACCACTGCTTAGCAACACTCTGAAGTTCACCATCATCCTAGAGCTGCTGCTGCTGCTTCATGATGTTTGGGATGACAGGAAGGTTCCTTTGCAAAACTGCATTGATGATGACACAGAAGGAATGACAACAACAACAGTGTTGGAAGAAAATGCGGATTGGAAAATCCGCCTCCTTAATCCACCCAGAAGATTATGGCAAACTGTGCCTGCGCTAGGCATCACAGCTGCAATCAAGGAAGTGTACCTCGCAGACTTCAACTATTGGGTCTACATCACTGATTTCTATGTGCACCATTTTGGGCCAAGAAGGATTCTTGAAATTCGAAATGTTCTTGACATGAATGCTGTGTATGGAGGGTAAATTTACTGTCAAACCCAACTAACTAGCATAGCTTGCTAGTTAGTTGAGGAGTGAACCTGCCACTTTCCAAAACCCAAGGGCTTTGCTTGTCGAGCTTATTAAATCCTGTAGTTGTATGTGGATATATGGTTCTTCTGATGCTTAAGGAAGAACCAACCTACTTTGGAAATTGGACTTCATTTTTCTACACTTTTTATGTCATGAGTTGGGTGATTTAGCTTCCTCCTGCCTGATTCTGGACAAAAATAAATAATGCAGCAGCTCAAGTTTTTTGTGTCATTTTATAGGTTTGCGGCTGCATTGGCACTCAAGACGCCTCAAATTCATTGGTGGGTTCTGAATGTCGTGCCTATTGATGCACCTGATCGCCTACAAGTAATATTTGACCGAAGCCTTATTGGTGTTTACCACGACTGGTATGTATGTCACTTACATCTTCTCACGTTACCACCCAGTCTCTTCATGAAGTCCTTCAAACAATTTTTTCAAAAAACACTAAGAAAAACTTATGTTCAAAAAACTTCATTCAGATTTGGACACTGCCTTAGAGCTGGGTCTCAGGACAATGTGGGCTTTGATAAGTAAGTAAAAGCTTCTTAATTTGAGTGTTTTAAATGCAAATTACTGGTTTGTAACGTTGACATACTAAATTGTTGTTGGGTTGCAAGAAAAGGTGTGAATCTTTGGATGAGTATCCACGATCGTTTGACTTGATTCATGCCTCACGCTTTTTTAGTGCTCCCCATAGGCAAATACTTAAACCCTAAACCATCAATCGTTTTCTTCATTTTTCTTTGCTATGCGCATTTATTCATTTCATCCATGTGGGAGAACGTGCAAATCCCAAAAGGGAGGAGCTACAAAAAGCCTCTTCTTGCAAGAGAGAGAGCTCTCAACTCACAATGACTAAATCAATGGATGTGGTGACAATTGTTGTGGCAGGTGTTCAATTAGGGGGATGGTGCAAGAAATCGACCGATTGTTAAGACCTGGGGGTTTTGCACTAATCCGTGACCACAAATTCACGGTGCTTGAAGTGCAAACAATTGCACACAAACTACATTGGAAGACAACAATTGATGATATGGAGAGTGGACCAATGGGTACTGACAAGCTACTCCATTGCCAAAAGACCAAATGGAGTTAAGCTTGGGGTTTATAATAGCTACATATAAGATCCCTCCTCTTTTCTAGGAGGGATCTTGGCACAAATTCCTTGTTTTTTTTTTAAAACATTTGCCAAAAATCGAAAAACAAATTTCAAAAAATTTGCCACAATTGCCTAGAATGGGAAAAGGTGCTTAAGATTTTATACTTTCATATTTTGAATATTGACTAAATACACTTGTGGACTATCACCACTTGAGCAACATTACAATTTTATTTTTGGAAACATTGTTCTAAAACATTGCTAGACAACTTCTACTGTATTTGGACTTTGGAAGATACCTTAAAAACATAATATTTACTTTGTGGGAGGGGAGGTTTCTTACCTTTTCAAGGTGGGAAGATTCTTTTTTTTTTAAATTGTCGATACAAAATAGAAGATTACATTCTTTTTTACTTTAGAGGATGAGATTGGAAAGTGATTGTTTCAAACTAAAAATATATTTTTAAATGGTTTTTTGATTCCAAGAAACATTTCAAAAAGCATTGAAATATTGTTGGCACTTGTATCTATTCATAATACAATGTCGATGAAGTATGATTGTAAAATCAAAGTTTCTGGAGATCTAAAATTTGATTCATTGTTTCAAATCTTAAAAAATAACAATAAATAAATAAAAGAAAAAAGAAAAAAAGTTAACTTCAAAAGGTACAATTTCAATGTTTCAAAGGATACGAAAAAACACAAAACAAATTGGTTACAAAAGCATTTTAAATTTTACAAGGTTATGTTAAAATTGGTGAGGTTTTGAAAATTATGTCCTTTTACATGGCTAATTGTCACAAGTTGTCTAACATACTTCCTTAATTCATTGCACAATATTGTAAAACCTTTTATCAAGTTTTAAAAAATATTCATCATTCACATAGAAGTAATCCCACACAAGTTCTCCTTCTCATAGTGTTATTGAGCCAAACATGTTGACAAAGTATGTTTCATCGAAGGACCTTCAACCATCAACAACAAACATAAAGCATTAGCTATTTACAATGTAATGCAAAATAATTAAAAAAGAGATCATAAATAATAGACATCATAAACAAAATTAATAAAAATCAAAAGTTGTTTTGTTTGGCATAAATTTATGTTGAGTTTTTTCAAGATGAATTAATGTTCAACATACACCTCTTCAAATGTTAATGTGTGATCATCTTTTCACCTTGGCACATATTATTTTTTGCATCATTGGATTTTGAACATTTTGATTTGAATGATCATACATGCAACAACACATCATTAAAAAATGATAATAGTAAAATAGGAACACAAAAAATTGAACCCTTACTTAGCATGTGATTTTTCATTGTGATGAGCAAACATTCTCATGCCATATTCTATAAGATTTAATGCATTTATCATTCACATGATCGAAATTATCTTATTGGTTTTAGTGATAAATTCATACCTTTGAGTTCAAGGATATCCCTAATCAATCTTTTACTCAATCATCATTGCCCTTTAGCAACCTAGCCCTTTCCATGCATGTATTACTTGTTAGCCATATGGTGCCACATGATCACCAAACCAAACGGATAAAAACCACAAAGGCAACTTATGCTCGAACTTGCAGCTGACAAAACTTGAAAGGTGTTGCCGAAAGGCCACTGAAGCGCCTTTCTGAGTGGGTAGCTCCCTAATGTTAGCCCGCCACTAAGGCTGATCCTGAGCATGCTCATACCAACCCCCTTGTGTGGGTGGTATGTCAACTACCTGAAGATCCTTGCACATTGTGGAAACAAAGGATTGGACATGGCAACCCTTGGAATGCTTAACACCACGCATATGTGAAAATAACGCTTGACATGGGTTCCTCTCCTCAAGCATCCTTACCATGTGCCCTAGCCATGACAACCTTCTCTGGGCCAAAAACCACCTTAGAAAAAGGTACCTAGCACTTGCCCCTTCAGATGCTCAAAGCTATGTCAATCAGCGATGTCAACCCCCAAAATCCACTTCAGGACGTTATTGTGCGCGATCTCCAGCTTATCCCCTTATGCTTGCGTCAAAGGCCACCTCTCATTATCGTAAATGAAATGCAGAACAATAAAAGAGCTAAAAACCTCACCTTGGTCTACATTGAGAGGTGGTGATTCCCCCACATATGGGAAGACTCTACAATAGTGCCCAACATGCGCACATGGTGAACATCAACCTCCTCTTGCAAAATGGCCTAGGAGTTGACGATGCCTCCCAAATACTTGAAAAAATCCACCAGCTGCATAGAGCCATTACAGATGGGGGTGTTAACAAACAACTAGGGGGCACCCCTGTCCACTGACACGATCTTGGTCTTGGTAGCATTGATGCGCATGGGCATTTCAAATGCCCAAAAATCAACCACCCTCAACATCTCCACCAACTTCCTAACATATGTGTTGAACAAAACCATGTTGTCTAAATATAACAGCACAACAATGGTGGCAAGAAACAAGGACACCAAAATTTAACCAACTATTTAGATGCATAATTTAATTATCTACTAACCTAGAAGAATTTGGCTACCTACCCAAAATGGATAATTAGTTGCCTTATTGATTATGTTTACATGACCAAAAAAAATTTACATGGTTTATATTCATGTGTGTTTTGTTCCTTGCACATTTCCACATCATTCTTTTAAAATTTATTGCCACAAACCTCCCCATAGCAACTAAGGTGCTAAATACATGAAAAAATAAAAGGGAAAAAAATCTTCAAAGGGAGTATCATCAAGGTGTGTAATGACAATTGTATCACAATTTAGGAAAAAGGAATGTCAATTGAATGAAGGAGGAAAGAAGAAAAATTCAAAGCAACACTTGGTGGAAGATTTAAAGAACATCCATCAAATGGGGTTGTTTGGTGAAGCACCCAAGGGGAATGGAAAAAATGGGGAAAATTTATTCAAAACCAAGTGTGCACAATGCCATGTTGTTGAAAAATGTGGAGGTCATACGCAACATAAAATCAAAAAAGAAGGAGGACTATCTATTGTTCCAAATGTGTTTTGTTAAAAACTTGTGGAAGAATTTTTTTTTGTTCATAATATTAAGAATGATTGTTATAAATTAAGTTTCACCTTTTCCTTTTTTGGGATAATTGACAAATCATAAATGCATGGTGTTGAAGGTGTGATTTAATTTTTTTCTTTTATGTTTTCTACATGTGTTTTTTTTTGGTGGAAATATGAAGGACCCAATCTTTTTGGTTTGTTAATAATGACACTAGTTATTCATATTCATTAGCAAACAAGGTGAAAGTGGTGAATTAAAATGAAAACAGATTGTATGAGTATATTTTCAACCCTAAAAAGGTATTGCATATTTTAAAGATTTTTCCATGAATTGCATTCTATATAACTTTTAAAATTTTCAAATGTTCATAAGGAAGTTTCATCTAAATGAACACTATATCTTGAGCATTAAAGAGATCATAAAAGAACGGTTAATCAATGGAACTTTCTTTGCACATTTCTAGCTAAAATTCCCAATAACATACATATTGGAATTAAGATTTATCCCTTAAAAAATGAAACATGTTGGGTTTCTTGAACGTAGATTTTGGGCATGCAATATTACAATATCCCATACCATACAATGTCATAAACTCTTAGTTCATATTTTTGCCATCCGTAGGTAACATGTGTTTTTGTGCATGAACATGAGAATATGAAACTCTAACTTAGCTCAAATGTGAAAACAATGATCACACATTTTAAAGTTTTCTTATTTGCATCGCTTGTTACAAGTGGGGGATAAACATCATAGTGGAAAACATGATGATTGTGCCCATTTGATTTTATCACTTTAGTTCATTAAAAGGTTCAAGATGGAAACACAAGTACATTTAAAACATTGGTCATGAAATCATTACTTTTGTTGGTGATTTGTTAATACTCATGATTTTTCCAAATTTGTTGGCATTGTATTTTACTTCTTTTCAAGAAAATCATTAATCTATTTGGATGGTGTTAAATAATTGTTATGTTGATAGTTACATACATATCTTAAGTTGCATTTATGTCGTAATTCATATCACTTTTCTTGTCGCACTTTAAAAAGATTTGCAAGTTGATTTAATTGTTGCAAGATGCCAATAAATAATTTCAAACAATCACTAATCATTATTGAAAAAAGCAAAAAACCCCACCACTAAATTTCAATATTGAATTTCTAATGTGAAAACATGGGGAATGGTTGATGTTGTTGTGAAGACTTTGTTGCCAATTTCTAAAAAATGCATTTAAAATAAAAATAGGAAACATTGGTTATTATTACATGTTTTGCAATTAACCATAACCTTCACATGTGTAAGAAATCGATCCAATAATTTAAAGTTAGATTATGTATAGCCAAGCAAGTTTAACAAGGAGTTTAAAAAATTTGTAATCAACATGCAAAAAAAATCTTTCAACCTAAATAGACACGGACAACTACATGAGGAACATTTTACTTAGTGGAAACAATGTAATTTGACATTTTATATTGTCTCAACCAATTGTGGGCATTATTGGGAGCCAAATAAAAATAACAATTTGAAATAAATTTTGTTTACAATCAAATCGTATTACAATTGTCCTCTAATTTTATTCCAAATATATTGAGTTGAAATATCATCACATGTTATTATTTGTTTGTGAGTTGATAGACAACATGAATGCAAATGAATCCATATGAGATAATTGTAGCTTATGAATAACCTTCATTCAAATTATATGTTTTAACTAATGTTGGGTGATTCACAAATTTTTTATACAAGATTCAACCCATTTAAAAATTCATTTAAATTTATTTTTCAAAAGACCTAACCATGGTTTCAAAGTTATGAAAAACATATTTTTGCCCATGTTTCAAAATGTTAGGTCTCAAAAATTTTAGACCCACTAGTATTCAAAGGCGGTTTTCAAAAATGAACATTAAGGGGTCACAACTCAAAAAACCATCAATTTTGTGGTAAATTGAGTTTCATTCGACCTTTACTTCCTAAGTGCTTCCATTAATGTTACATATATTTTCAATGCTTTTACTCATACAATTGTCATAATTAGTCTTGGACCTTGTGCATTGATGCTAAATTTTAACATTTCATACTAAAATCTAATAAAATTTCCTTACTTTGCTAATACCATTGAAATAAAAAATAAGGGGTGAAAGAACCTTTATTTCCTTTTTCCCCAAACACCTCCACTATTGTTACATGTATTTTCACTACTCCTACTTGTACAACTATTATAATTACCCTTGAACATTATGCATTCAACATTAAGTTTCAACATTTCATGCTGAGATTTAATAAAATTTCATTAAAATGATGATTGATCATAAAATCCTTGATATTTATTGACTTTGGTGCACATTTTTTTCACAAAGATCCTTCATATGAGGTGTGCCACATTTTTTTTTTGGTTTCCAAGAGGCCAAATTGACCCCCCCCCCAAAAAAACCACCAATTCAAGAAATTGAAAGATGACCAACAATATCATGGAGCCTATTGTTTTCTTTGTTCTTGGGATGCCTCATGTTATCAAAATGATTTTCATAATATTCTTATTATCCTATGGGTAGGAATCTTTGCTCCTTTTTACTTTATATGCCATTATGATAATCATTTTTCATTATAACGTAAATTCTATGTAGTCCTTTAGTTGCAAAAGTGAATACCTTCATACCTAGTACCTACCTACACATCAATGTTTACTACACAAAATATTTACAAAATTAATGCTAATGCTCAAATCATTATAGGACCTTATATACATTGTGTACAAATGTTGGACAATACATATATTATGTTGCATCAATGGCCCTTATATTTGAAGGGTACAACAATCAATTTAAGGGTTTCTTAAAAAAAATTGTTTTCCTCTCCGATCTATAGCCGAATTTGGCTATGGCATTGTTCTTCACATTACCTTGCGACATCATGGTTGAGGTGCCAACTTTGCTCTCCTTTTTTAGGCAGTTAAATGCCAAATATAATTTTATTTTCTTATTTCCATTGGCCAACAAAACTATAATAAAAACTATAAGAACTTAGTGACCTTGCCTTTAGTATGGTTGGGTATAAAACATTGACACAATATTTACCAATTGGATAAATGTGTACTATTACCCCAAATAATCATGTGCAATTCAAATCCACGTACATAGTGGATGAAATTTGTTTTGAATATAATCTGTGTTTGAAATTTAGAATTAACCTTCAGTATCACATTTGTTTTTTACATTTTGATTCTTAATGTTGAAGAAGTAATTTGGAGGCATATGTCCCATGGTGATTAATGAGGTGACCTATCATTTAGTTGCCCGCATTTTGGCTATTTAGTTTAAGGATACTCTTGTTGAACATTTTAATCCTCATTAGTTTAGTGTAGCGACTCGTGGTGGGTGTGAAACAATAGTTCATGGCATTTGAACAATGTTAGATTTGCACCCAAATTGGGTGGTGCTACATGTGGATGTTTGTAATGCTTTTAATTTGGTGTCATGGTCAACCATTTTTTAGGAGTTATGGTTTCGCTCACTTTTTTGGGTCAACTCTTCCCATTGGTTCGACAATTTTACACACACCCATCCCCACAATATTTTTCCTAGGCTTTTCACCATGGGGATCTCATAGTCGCTTTGAGGTACATGACAAGGGGGACCCATTGGAAGGAGCGTTGTTTGTTTTGGCTCACTTTTGTGCTCTTTTGCCCTACAACAATAACCCACTCTACTTGTGTTTTCCCTTCCTTAGTAGATGATACACATATAGTAGGTCTACATTAGATGTGGTTATTGTGATTTTACAATTGCAAGAGAATTTATCAACATTAGGTTTTTTAGTGCAACCATCGAAGTGTGTAGCTTGGTTTTTTTAGGGATTGGACCACTCCATATCACTTCTTCATGATTTTTTTGTTCTCGATTTGGATTTTTGTATTTTTGGTGCATTGATGGGATTCATATGATTTGTTAAGTCATTTGTGACTAAAAGTCTCCATGAGCTTCTTGGGATGATATTTAGTTTTTTTATGCTTGCAAATCTTTAAGTGAATTTTGCAATGTTTTCATTATGTTATGCTTAATGTTCAGGATATTTGTTTTGTACAATGTTTTTATCTCTAGGTATTTTGTAACATTATGTTGAGTTTGATACTCATACCATAACTACATTGTAGAAATTACTTGGTGCAAGATCTCTTGGTGGTTTTATAAATCACCTAGCTTGTTGTAAGGCCACTTTTTAAAGTTTTTTTGGGTGAGCTTGGCCTCCTTTCTGTGGTTTGAACTATTGCCCCCACATTCTTGGGGTGTTGGGCATTAATCACAATTACATTCGTCACTTATTTCCAACAGGATGATTGCCCTATTAATCTAAATGTAGTAGCACATGTTGAGATTAACATTTTTTCATTCTAGATGGCACTACAAGATGTTTAAGCCATGTTACCTTAGGGTGTTCATTGTCATGTCCCACCTTTTGAGAGCCTAATGATTTAGTCTTACCCCTAGTTGTAGGTTTTTTTTGTGGATTGCTTAAAATATCGTGTAAACATGTTTTTGTTCATGTGCATGTTCAAGGGTAGGTGCTTGGTTATTAGTTCGTCCTATCACACTAACATTGCTGTGGCATTAAAGACATGTCTTCAACCTAGCATTGCTAACATTGTTTTTCCCTTTGAGATAAAATTTTCTATCCCACTCCCAAGTGTTGGAAAATTTGTTTAAGAGGTGCTTCTTTGCCCCTTCCACTTCCTTTTTGCACAAATATTTGATTATACAAGATGGGCATACAAGGTTTGCTCCAAAAGCTTGTTATTGATTGTCCTTGGCCTTTTGGACAAAAAAAGCAAACTTCAACTACAATTTGTTCACTTCCTCTGCGCACACTAACATGCCAAAGGTTTCCTCTAAGACCAATGTAGTCTACCTTGCCACTAATTTTTTGGGCTATTGTTCATTGAAGATCGGATAGACAAGCCTTCACCTACACAAAGGCACTGTAATCAACATGAGCATCCTAAGATGTTGAAGAAATACTTCATTGATAAAAATAGGTGCACATATATGCCTTCCTCCTATAAGGAATGTAAAATTTCAAGTTATGTCAAATGTAAAAAGACTTTCACTCAATTGTGTTGTGGTTATAGAGAAAATTCATAGAATGTGCACACATAAAATTGTTTAAAATGTTGGAAATACCAAAAAAACCCTAGAGAAGAACTCAAAAGCTTTTAGGGTTTGGTTCCAAAAAAGAAATCAACGACAACAATTCCAAATCTTTAGGACTTAGGGGTTTGATTCAATTTGAAAAGAAGAATGGTAACTTTGATTCTAACCTTCTAACTTTAAACTCTAGGTTCTTTTCCATCTTCTAAATCTATTTTGCCATCATCTTCCAAATGTTGCATGACACAAACAATAAATATTGAAAGAAAGAAAAAAGGTCAAAAACCTTTTTCTTGGGTTCCATTTCCTCCATTTCATCACTATCCTCCATGGGGAAGTGCTTCCAAAATTAAATACCAAAACCTTATTAACACCCAGCTTATGAAAATCTTGAAAATTTGGCTTAGTTTGCGAGATTTTTCAAGCAGATCAATAGAAGGCTTTCCACTAATAACTATTAAAGGCAACTTTGATGGCAAGCAACTAAAATGCTTTTCTCTACTACAACAAAAAAGGTTTTTGAAAAAAAAATATTTGAAGAAAATTTTGATAATTGTATCAAAAGAGAGGTGGAGAAGAGTTGTAATAGGACTAAATGATGAAAAATGTATCTGTAATCTACTTGTAGGCGTGCATGAAAACATCTCCAACCTACTTCATTAACAAAATTGCAACCGTTTCCTAACATACATGATGTTGTATTCCTTCCATAGACCTTACCCTAAACCTTAACTTGCACACAATGGTATGTTATGTTTGCTTGTGTTCTTAGCTTCTGAAGTTGAAAAATGATAGCAAAAATAGACCATTGTGGCTATGGTCATTGTCATCATGTGAATGAGGTCATGTACTAGGATTGAATACCCACATTTCATAGAGAGGTGATTTCCCCAACATGTCCTACATGAATTACCTCACATTACACATACATAGGGAAAACCATTTCCAAATTGACTCTATAAACTTTTCGGATTCAACATTCCAAAAACCAAAGATGAAAAGATGGGGTGTTTGAAAACTACACAACCCACCTTTCTCAAAAAGGCTTCATAAAATAGACATCGTCAAGAGCAAGTAGTGGTTGCCTCCATTTATTAAGATCTTTAACCATTGTAAAACATGACACACTGGAAATTATCCATTCATTATATAGGTATGCATCACATACTCTTTGGGTACAAAAGGGAAAAACATTTTGTTGCCAGAATTGACAATTAGCTTGTTGACAATTTAAACATTGCAACAAGATCATGCAATGTATATGTCAAAAAAACAATGCTTACATGAGATGTTTTCATCAATGATATCAACCATCTTGCAAGAACACAACATCGTAGCTTCATCCATGATAAGAACCTACAATCAAATCTCCCAATAATGAAGCATCATTACATGAAATCTCCCAATTCTACTTTCAGAATTTAGCTAGGTTATTAAGCTTCTTTTGAATTGTATTGGAAAGGTGAAAACAAAATAGTGTCTTTTCCTCTAATGTATTTAAAAAACTAATGTTTTACACAATTCAAACAATGGAAGGAAATTTATTCATAGTTCAATAATCCGAGGGAGTTGTGGGAAAGGAATCAAGAAAAATCACATACATGTTCCATTATGTCAATCCTTTTCCTTTCCTTGCTACATGCAACATCTCCTATAAAACGGTTGCATCATCAAAGTTTCAAAACACAACATATCAGATAAAAGTTGCAAATCCTCCAAACTTCGAACCCAACAATCTCCTACCATATCAATGGAAATTCTACAACATGACCCAATTGATTTAGATCTCACAAACTCTAATGTTAGGAGTTGATTCAAAGAAAAAGAATCCCAAGTTTTTAAGCTTGTCAGCTACAATCTTCAAATCCTTCAAACAATTAATGATGCACTGATGCTATGGTGAATTATTATCATCATTAGCTTTTTGCATGCATTTGATTTGTGTTTCAAAACCTTTCATACCTAGACAAATATTAGTAGTTCAAAGGGGTTTGAGAGTCGAGATAAAGGATGTAGTAGATCCAAAGGGGACTAGCCTTCATTCTCTTGCACTATTGCCCATGCCATTCATTCTTTACATTCTTTATGAAGGGGGGGAATAAAAACATTTTGATTTTGTGATATTTAATAAAAGGTGCAAAATCCACCAATGTGCAAAAAATCTAAGTAATTCATGATTGTTTTCTATTCTCATCCACTACATCCCCTCCTGCTCTATGTATGTGTCTTTCTCACAAAAGAGAGATCCATCTATGGCCTTGTCTTCCCAATTTGAAGAGCATGTAGCTGCAAATCAATTTTTACTCCTTAAGATTATGTCTTTGTCTCTTTCTTTGTGCCCACAAAGCTCTTTAGGTTAGCCTCCTGGATCCAAGCCCCATAAATGGAACGTGGAACTTTTATTGTTGTTGTTATGGCTTCATTTCAAAAAAATTCTACCAGAACAAAACTTCCAAAATTGAGACTTGAGCTAGTCTTTTCATATGACAACAACAATATGGTATCAACAAAACCTCGCAAACAATAATAGTAGTGACAAAAGTCTTTTACACGTTTGGAACCTTAGTGACACAAAATATTATGAGGAAAATCAAAATGTTTTGTTCATGAGCAAGAATGTGAAACAAGATTTCTATGAGAAGACAAGGATCAGGGTTTTGAAATTATGCATCTTTCTATTTGATTATTCTAGGACAAGGATTATGGATTCTTACATTCTATGTCTTTTCATATCTCGAAAAATTGGGGCGCACAAATATACATGGCTTAAAGCCATAAATTCTAGATAAATCCAAAGAATACATTGACATATTTTTATATAACCCATGTAGAAAAGTCAAATGTCTTGTCATTGACATTGAAAACAACTTGAAAGATTTGATGCATGAATATTTTTTTCTTTTCAATGAATTAATTGTTGCTCATGTGTTAACTTGCATATGAAGCTCCTTTTTTTTTTAACAAGAAAGTTGTTTTTCCAACTTTTCTAAAGCTAAGCAAGCAAGTTACTCTTAAAGAATTATTTCTTAATTTTTTGTAAGATTGTGTTCATAAAGCTTCCCAAAATGATCTCCATCTCCTTAAAAGATTCTGTAAGCTTCTTCAAAAGATTCAAACTATTCCAATTTGAGAATTAGGGGCAATGGAGGTGCCTTTAGTTTAATCATGTTATCAATTCCATTTCGGTTACTTTTGTTTCACTTTTTCTTCATGTTCAATTGATGATTTATTTTCCTCAATGATCCTATTTTAGCAATCTTTCAAAAAAGAAAACAAAAAAAAAAAGTTGAACCAATTGAGAGAAAAGAAAATTCCTTGTTGCTACATTTAAATGCACCCATTTTTTCAATTTCATTTTTTGCTTTTGTAAAATCCTAAAGTCAATCCTTCCTTTGGCTGATACAAATTATCACATTCTTGTCTAATTGGTTGTTGTGTCTTCTTAGTCTCTCATAATATCTCTTTGTTTTTACTTTGATTCCATATGCCTCCTCTCACTTTGTATCATTACTTCTATGCATAAGTGATTGTCTTTTCCTTGCCTCTTAAACATTTTATAGGTGCAATGCGTGTCGATTATTACAACTTTTGTGCCTTGCTCACTCTAGAAATTTGTAAACATGCACTTTTTTTGCTTTAGTTTTTGGGTCAATGATCACCGTGGTCTTTGATGATGTTTTCTCCACATGGCCAAAAGTAGTTGGGTTATTTATTCCTTTGACATTTGTTTTTAATAATAATTCTAGTCTTCCTCTTTTGCTTTCTACCTTTGACATTTGCATCCACTTTGACTTTAAGCTTCTTGCCTTCTTGCATCCCACTCACACACAACTTTTACATCATGCTAGGGTATTGCAAGGATACCCTACCTCAAGGGCAACACAACTACAATCAATTGTTTGGGCAAGTGCCTAATATTTTGGTTACAACAGGAAAAGAAAACGCCTAATTTTCTAAACAATTCCAATTTCCAAGTGAAAGTGCTTAACTTGTACAATATCCAGCCAATGAATTTAATAGTTGGGCCAATACAACTAGTTTTTACAGCATTCATAATGCACCTTTCGCTTTTTGCCTTCAGCATTTTATGAACTCCATAAGGAAAACTGGACTTCCATGAAACATAAGCCCATTCGATCATCAGTTCTCTTTTTTATGATGAATTTACTTTCCATCTGAGAAAATCCATAATTTGCAATTTGCTTGAGTGGGAGAAAACTAGAGTATACATATGTACCATTGCAATTCGCTTATTATCACACACCAATTCTCCTATTGCCACACACTGTTGGGCTGTCGTTGTAAGTCCAAGATTATACCTAGGAATCCATATATGCATGCAATTTTATCCTTGTATCCACTTCCTACATTGAATCAGATCATGAACATTTTAATCTGCGAGCCATTTCAAGATTTAAAAGTATACAAAGTGAACACTTCACGACAAAATTCTAGCATGTATAGGGATAGCTGTTGCTTATTCCTCAGATTTTGTCATCGTTTGTTTCGTAAGAAAGGGAGTTTGTGACCCATGGTACTTCTGCCTCCACCCATCATTGCTCCATCAAGATCTGGCCCATCTGCAAAAACACGTGAACTCATTGCCTCTTATAGGGATTTGGGTCACAGTCCTGAGATGGCCAATCATCCTCTGAGACCAGTTAGTCATAGGATCTGCATATATTGGGTAAAATTAATCCACAAACATAGTTTAGAAGCTAAAGTTGAGATTCAATGATTTCAAAGATTTCAATAAATCCTAAACCTTTTTACTCTAGACATCCAAATCAGAATGAAACTCATCAAGAAAAACATGAATGATTGATACAAATGGCATAGGAGTAAATATTTGGAATAAATCTGTACTAGAAAGTAGCAAAGTAAAAAACACATCATTCAGTTATGTGAACATCCAATGACCAGTGAGAAAAATATATTGTCCCACAAAAAATTTCACAGAACAAGCAGAAGTATATTAGAAGAGAAGCTATCAAAGAACATGTTGAACATTTTTTTTAACTTCAAGAGGATAAAATAGAGATCTAACAATGTGGCAGCTCTACTAGTGTTATCTCATGTACACACCTTGGAGAAGAGGATCAAGGTGCCCCTTGTGAAGAGCTCAATACATACTCTCTTCGTTTCTTCAAGCACTATATGATGAGAGACAATTCATGGGCAGCTGACTCCAAATAACAGCTGCTCTATGTCATTTTTGCTGTTGTCATTGGGTGAACATATCTTATGGATCAACAATCCCAAAATCATCAGTCTCTTTACTAACTGGAATACCATCTGAAGCATAGGTCAATAGATCACTTTGTTCTCAAGCTCTTACATTTCCCTTTATGTTTACCCTTTATGATTTACACACAAATTCTGCAGTACTTCTGTTGTGCCCAGGTCAACAAGTCACATAATTCAATGAGACAACTTGACAATGGGATCAAAATCCAGATCAAACACCCAAAAGTTGCACCCCTTTCACTTAGTTCATGCACGTCAATACTTTTGCATGAACAGACAGACATACCCTTGTCACAATCAGTGACACCAGCAGACACATAAATTGCAGGGAGAATTACCTCTTCACCTAACAGGCAGCACATGACTAATGTATGAGAAGAATGTCAAACACAAAAGAGAACTTACATTCATCAACACAATGATCATAAGCGTATGGAGGCCCCAAAAGCACTGACTTGCCCAGGAGACAGCATGGGATAATCAATCTGTGCTTTTGACCCATGCCATAATTAAACCTGAGATACCAAAATCTGTTCTGCCAAAAGCAAATATCTCAAAACATTCCAAGGAGAAGAATCAACACTTGCAAGTCAAACTATCTATGGATGCCAAACCCTTCCTGCATTCATACAAAGTCTGACTTCTTCCCAAACATGATTGTGCAATTAACCAAGGGAAAAATCAGCCAGCAGCTCAAAGATACCACCATTTGCACCCCTATGAGTGTATTGCAGTCAGCCTCACACTAGGCAACAGGGAAAATAACTGTCAGATGTAGTCTAAGGGTAACTCTTCCCACTGCCCATAGTCAGATGGAATGATTGTTCCTTCTCAATTTTCTCATTTTTGGTCAAACCAGAAAATGAAGACACTTTATCTTCTCACTGGAACACCTCCTCTACCTGCACCAGGGGGTGGCCCACCTGGCACAGTACCTCTGGCTGCAGCACGAGCCTGCAACAACAAACAACCAAACCCATCAGCCAACACTGGTATGAACATAAGTGACCTTTCACACAGGAGGAGGAAATACCTGCCATTCCCTCTCTTCTCCTATGGAAAGATTACCAGGAACCAAAAGTGTATCTTTTGGGAACCAAAGATAGGTAGGTGCTGGATGTTGTATTTCTAAGTAACATATCTATAAGATTGCAGAGAAATCTCCACAACAACACTTTGAAGGTAGCACAACAATGAATATGGTCATAACCTTATGCGAGTTGCTTGCAAAGTGTCAGAGCATCAAATAAGGCACAAATAGCAGTGATGAGCTACAATGCCTATCCACTAACATCATCGGCTCCTCATGTAGGGTATGGATAAGAACATAATAAACAGGCCAAAATTTTGGGCAAATCATAGAACAAAACCTCTGCATCCTGAGTTTCTGTCACATTTCTGGAACAAAATGTGAAGACTCAGTCATGATGTTGGCTAGCACTCAACTGAGAAAGCTTTGAAAAAAAAGAATCTATAGTATCTTCATTCAAGATGCAAGAAGGTTGTGAGGGTAAGCTTCATTTCATTTTAGCTTTTCCCTGTACAACCAAGCATCTAAGCCTAAGGCAATAGAAGGCCTACACAGAGGTCTCCTGCAACATACTCAATAAGTTGTGTTTTACAATAGCATTTAAAATGCACAAAAAAGAGTTGTAGTATACCTTGGCCTGCATTGCTACCGAACGACCACGGCCAATTCCTACACCTGATGAGCCCTTACCCTGCATATCATGGGACATCCACCATCACTGCCTCAGTTCCTTTATAAGAGCACTCATTATAATCTTGATAAATTGATCTCATGAACAAACAGACAGACACATTCACACTCCATCTACTGCAGATTATGTTTGCACATGTGAGGCTATAATAAGCAAGCAATCAAAGCATTCCAGAGCTGTTCAAAAACACCTTCATGAAGATTCACTGTTTGTTTCATCTATTGAGTTCATTTACAGTCTCAGAAATCAGAGGGTCAAATCAAAGGCCCTCAAAAGGCAGCAAGTAACCTTGATTTTAGCATCAAGGCGCTTGAACATTGGGGCATTCTTCAACATATCCGGAATGATCATGAACCTGCCAGGCACCAGACACAATGTACCTCGATTATAAGTGGTGATATAGCAACCCACCCAGTGAGGTCTGCAGGATAGAAAAACTTGATGTCTGCATCTTAAGCTTTACATTTTAACATTTATTCGCACTTCCGATTCCATTGACTTATCAATCAAAACAACACAAGAATCCTGCTTTCCTACTTGATCAAAGCAGAAGATCAGGCCATGGCAATAGTCTTTTGAAATGGAGATGGACAATGCAGACCCTGATAGGACATACCTCACTTTACTTCCACGAATGAAGACATGTTCCAATTGAGAAACCTTCCCATCCTGATTGCAAAAACCAGAACAGTTCAATCTTGGTCTCTGTTTGACCATAATACAGCATAATCTTGTGGGGGGACTCACTCACTCACTCACTCTCCCCCAAGCACACCAGAAAATATTTTGACCAAACCCTAAACCCTAATTACATCCAAATATCACTTTGCAAGAAAGCTCTGAAACTATTCAAAATGCGCAGTGAGGAAGAGCATATCATGCTCTGCCTTCTCAGCACAATCATAAAAGAAACTCTTTAGACTCAACACATCTTATACACATTCCATCACAACATACTAATTCTAAAGAAAATCACCTCATAGTACATTCCTGGCACCACGAAAATACACTAAACTAAAATAAAAAAGCTGTAATCCTGGTGGAAAGATGGCTGCTCCTCGTGGAAAGAACGATTCTGTAGCATCTAAGGGTTAGGGATGCGGGTCATATCGCAAGGAAGAAGGTTTAGGAGTTCACACCTTGGCAGTGTAGGTAATGGACTCAAGCTGGCTGTTCCAGTTATCTTCGCACTCAATGAGAGAGCCGCGGTAAAGCTCGCCACTCTTAAGCTCCACGGTTACGATATGGCCCTCCGCCTCGTGCAACAGCTTCACTGGGATTCCCAAACTCTTACTCATTGTGACTCTTTTCTCTTCGTCTCCGTCTTGATGTTCTTCTTATTTTTGTTCTCGAAGACGCTCCTCAGTAAGCTCTAGGCACGTACGCAAAGCAATACCTCGTGCGCTCTGGCTTCCTCTCTTGTCTAAAACCAAAGCAAACGAGCAAACAAAACACACCCGTCGGTGCCTGCGCTGATCAAACCCTAATTTTTTCACAAGGACAAAATTAGGGTTTGCGAGGGTCTTGGACTCTTTGGCAAGTGGTTTTTTCTTTTCTTTTTTTTTTTTTTTTTTTTTCAGTTCTCTGATGTCGCCCTATTCCCAATCAGGGTTTTTTTTTTCTCTTCATGTGGCAACTTGGGCCCATTTTTTCCCAAGAAATTCCTTCGTACATTTCACACCATCCTTTTCTTTTTTTTTCTCTCCTAGACAAGTTGCAAAAGTTTGCTAATTTTTTTTAAAAAATTGATTTGAAATTGAAATTTTGCAAAAATTTACCAAGAAAAACTTGGACACAAAACATTCAAAATTAGAATTTGCAAAATCAATTCATTTTATGATTCTCGAATCCAAATCAATTCAATCAATGTGGAATGGGAATTTAGGAAGGTGGGTAAATAATGTTGGAAAATTAACAATTGAATAATGAAAATTAAGGATAATAAAGAAAAACAAGGTTTTATAGAAACAAAATCTCACCCAACTTTAAGATTGTGCAAGTTATTACAAACTTTATGATCCACCTCCAGTTTTATCCTCTTTCTTTACAATTCGTCCCAACTATGCCCTATTCCTAATAGGATGCACTTGAATTGTCAATTCCTATAATCAATGTTATTTCCACAAAAGTCGAAATCAAAATCCTTTGTGAATAATTCATGTAAAATTATCACATACATATAAGATATATATGTTTCATAATATCAAATTTGGGCAACTTCATATTATGGATGTAAAAAAAACTTGGCAAAATTGTTGATTCTAACACCCTCACTTAGCAATTATCAATTATGTGCTTAACCACGTCAATGAAGCATTTGAAATGTTCATGCTTGTCACCGAAAAATGTCTTGGTCCATCCACTTTATAACCATCTTTATTTGTTTTACAATACACCATGTTAATCGTGCCCTCTTTTTTAGTTTTCTCTTGCACTAAATCATGATGAATCTCAATATCGTTGATGTGAGAACATGAAATGTTCAATTTTTTATTTAAATATACAATCTTGATTATCATTCTATATGACAATAGATTTCATTTATAGAAAACAAAGGTTTTAAAAGACAATAAACGCCACATTGCTTGCCTTACATGGTTTCAAAAGTTGTATATTCAATTTTTGTTGAATGACATAAGAATACAATTTTATTTCTTGTCATGTAACTTAAAATGGGTCCAAACCTCCTAGGGTTAATTTTTAATTAAATCCCTATTATCACATAGGTAGAGTGTAGAATTAAAGCCCCACAAAACATCCAACCATTATAAAAAAAACTTTTAAAAATGCAAGAAAAGAACCTTACACATTTTTGGTGTAGGATTGTTCACATGCCTAAAACTTAGTTCTTTTGTCAACCGCACCCATTGTGGAGCTCATCACATAGGCTTAAGGACTTTGTTCAATGGGGATCACTTATAAAAAAACATATTCATCTTCTTTCGTGAACATTTTCACAATTAGAAAAACACATGAGTTTATTATGGTGTAAGTTTGTTATACAAAAGGTTTATCCAAAGCTTCAAACGAAGGAGCAACATGAAACTATGACAAAAAGAATATATGCCCAAGTCTTGAGTCAAACCTTTTATACACTTTAAAAGAAAAATGGTTTGGTTCTTGTCCTCATTCATCCATGTTTACTAAACATCCATATTCATTCACAACATATTATTAATAGGGCGTATGCACTTTAAGGTGGTTCACTTTTTCAAAAAACAAAAGTCCATTCTACAATATTAAAAATTTGAAAATTTTTAATACCATGGCAAGTAAAGTTCGTATTAATAGGAGCCATCTACATATTCCAAATATATACACTTTTTTTAAATGAAAAAAAAAAAAAAAAAAACAACTATGTTAGAGACTT
The DNA here is from genome assembly GCA_963921925.1 of Sphagnum tenellum. Classification (NCBI taxonomy): domain Eukaryota; kingdom Viridiplantae; phylum Streptophyta; class Sphagnopsida; order Sphagnales; family Sphagnaceae; genus Sphagnum; species Sphagnum tenellum. The sequence continues at coordinate 11,579,103 of OY998158.1, read as the reverse complement.
ACATTATGAGAAATCATGTTTGTGGAAACCACATTGCCTTGCATCAAAAAACACTCAAATACAATTGTCTTGGAACTATGTCTTCCAAAGTGCGACTAAGTTAGGATTGTTAAAAACGAACATATTGAACAACTTTTCTCTAACTATCATACAACTTTCATATGTGTGATTACACCATGTGTTCACATTCCCACCATCCATGAGGTACAAGCTTTGTAATTGGTTTTCAATTATGAAGTTTGTTCATGTAGCTGGTTGGCCACTATTTTATTACTAATTGCCAAGTTTTTCTCAAATTCTTCAAGTAAATGTGTTGGCTAAGATTAATCAACAATAAATGGTGGTTATCTTAGTGGACAACTAGATATTTGTTGGAATCCTATCTTTTCTAGCAACCTACATACACACATTATCTTAATTTTTTTCTCAATATATAGCGATTTTCTTTTTAAAATTTCCCCAAAAGCCCTTTGTTGGATTTGCCAAGGTATTTTTCTTGCTAGTGTGCAAAATTTTGCCAAAAAAAAACCGTGGATAATTGCCCACTATTGTGTCACTATTGTACCACAATTATGCCACTATGTGGCCACATGGATACTGCTAGTTGTTATATAAAATGTGAATTTGTAAACCTCAAATTAAATCCCAATGCTCCATAAACTACATTTAAAATATTTATATCCAAAGTACATCAAGGTATTCAAGTTTATACACCAAGAAGTTTTCTAGGCTATATGAACAAGTGTGAAATTGATAATAGCCGATTTTTTTTGGGATAGATCCTTGGCACCCACAAGGGTTGCATCTTGTGGCATATTTAATATATAATATTAAAAAAAAGAAAATTCGATTTTCACACCTTTTTTGGCTAGATTCACACCTTTTTTGCCGGTCCGATTTTAAATAGAATAAATTTGAGTGCATGAGGAGCAACCATGCACTACGCGGTTCACGAAATCATGGGGTCATGAAATCGGACCGGTAAAAAAGGTGTGCATCTAGCCAAAAAAGGTGTGAAAATAGAATTTTCCTAAAAATAATTTATTATATATTAAAATGAATTTATGGCTTAATTTACTTAATTATTATGAACTAAAAATTAGATTAAATAATTATCTTTTAATATAAATTAATCCATTTAACTTTAAAAATCTACAAAATTAATTAATTCAGATAATTCATTTTTACACAATTAACTAAATAAATAATTCTAAATATTGTAATAAATATTGTAGTCCTATTTTTTGTGATTGGTGTTCAGTTAGTGTATTAATAATATTCCATTACATTGCAATTCACGATATCATGTTGGCATACATATATATCAAATCATATAATTTCATGAAAGGTGAAATTCTATTTTTGAATTCAAATTAAACGCAATGTGTATATTTTATCAAACATTCAATAAGGGTTTACATATGGATATATCTATGTACACCTCAATGGTTTTTACTCAAATGCATAGTTATTATTTAATATTTCATAATGAATTATTTGTTAATAATTAATATGTAATATACTTAACTACTACGAAATGATTAATTAAACTGAATATTTAAAAATTTATATGAATTCATTATTGAAATAATTATTTTTATTCAATTCAGATAATAAGTAAATAAATATCTAGAAATCAGATAATTAATTATCTAATAACTAATTATATAAATTCACTAACTAACTATCTAAATTTGATTAATTAATTAATATCATTTAGATAATATATATATTTAAATTTAGGTGAATAATTATTGGATATTATTTTTAGATAATTAAATATCAAATTAATTATTTGATAGTTATTTTGATAATTAATTTTCTAAATTAATTAACTAAATATTCATTTGAATTATATTAATTAACTAAGATAATTAATTTAGATAATTAATTATTAAGAGATGAAGATTTCTCCTTCAATTTTCCATGTCACACTATTCAATCTTTTGTTTCACATTGTTCTCTAATGAATCTTTCTCCTTCCCCTTGATCTAATCCTTTTCCACCAAAAAAATTAAGAATATCACCCCAATTGTCCTTGATTTGTTTAAAGTTCTAATCTCAAAAATGGAGCTTCCAATTATGGAGCACTTATCCTCTCTTACTACTCTATTCATTGTTCAATTTTTCTTAAAGATTTAAGACCAAAGGTTTTATTATGCGATAACACCAATTTAATTGAGTGATGATAGGGACATCAACTTTGAAAAGTGAAGGTGAGCGCTTGAAAAGCGTCAAGCAAAGTGCTCAAAATGAAAGCGCACAAGTCCATTCAAGAAAAATGAGTTGGAATGTCAAGTTGTGTGAGAAAATGGTCCATGGAAGGATGAAGTGGATAGGAAAATGAAACGATGTCAACCAATGAAAATGGACCTTGGGAGTTAAATACTAAAAAAACACTCCTAAAGGTTTTATCAAGTGAGATTGAGGTAGCAATGTGTGTGAATTAAACGGCATGGTTTTGAGTTGAGAAGTAAGTTTTGTATGCATGGAATTGCAAACCGTGTCCTCAAGAATAAGATGAGTTTGAACTATGGAAGCTTGGTTCAACACTATTTATTGATTTGTGTAATAGCCTTCACTTGGCATGGTAGCCAAGGTCATCAAATGGAACCTAGACATAGATTCAAAACGAAGCTTCAATTCAAAATGTTGAAGAGTCCAAGGAGGGACCATGGAGTGAGAAAGTTGTCACAAATGATGATGCATATGAGTACTAAAGATGCTTCAAACATTATTCTTTTGTTGGAACCAAAAGAGGACCAACATTAATAAAAAACAAAGTTGGGGAATACTTTATCCTAAAGTGACTTAGTTGGATTTGAGACAAGTGCGAGCAAGTGTCAACAACAACATCAATGAAGACATTGACCCTTTTAAAGTGAGGGTGAATGACATGCAATTATGTGCAAGCTCACTTTGGTTCAAACATGGCGACACCCATGTTGGGACCACCATGGTGGCATGAAAGTCTAAGCTAATGGACTACCTCCCCAATTCAATTCGCCTTATGGATCAACTTGTGAGGTTTTGGGATTGGGATTTTGGGGCAATTGTGGGTTTTGTCTTTAAACAAGCTTGAGCTTGTTGCTTGCTTTGGGGCAACTTGGGTAATAATACAAAGCCTCATACATATTAGTAAATTGGGATTTCGAAGTGAGTCAAGTCTAGATGTACATATGCAGGTGAACTCTGAGCTAATGCAAGCGTGGGTGGCCTATGTAGGTAGCTAGGATTTAGGAGCACACTTTGAAGCTCAATGACATAAGAGTGTGAGGTCAATCAAAGAGGAGAAGGGCAATGGGGCCTCTTATGTTTTAGGTAGAAAAATCATATCATGAGGACTACTTGAGGACCCCATTGAGGGGCTGTTGCAACAAACCCGAGTACAAGTTACCTAACCACTAGATACTTTTGTACCAGAGTATTTTAGTCATATATATATAGGTATACATACATAGGATGTGATGAGCTTTCTATGTTCCTTTAGAGCACCTCTCCATGGGCACCCATACAATTGGCTTGAAAATTATATATATAATTTGGATCGAGTTCATGCTTCAAATAATGAGGTGAAAGTTTGGATTTTGGACATCCAAATATGTGAAAAAGGTAGATTGCTCTTCAAAAGGCGAGTAAATGTTAAAGAAGTATAATTAACATTAATTGACCAAATATTTTCAGTGTATGTACACATTGTCCAGTATTTCCTATAGGTGGGGATGGGGAAAAATGAATGACTTGCACTAGTTTTGGGGTTATTTTGGTGCAAGGGTTGTCCCATTTATTCCCATGGACCAAGAGCACTCGGTGCATACAAACTTATTACATTACCAAGAGGAGGAGGAGGTTTGCTAAGGTTGGAAATGTATACAAAAGTATTAGGGTTCATGCTTCCCTTGATTAAATGAGAGAAACATGCATGTGTTAAAACCTCGATGCATGCGGTTGTCATGTCTTTTGCATGGGCTGCATGGGGGGCCACATGCAAAAGAGATGCAACGTTTAAGTACTAGGTACCTAGTTCAATAAGGCAACTCTTCAAAACAAATAGAGACTTTCATTCTAACAAACTTATTGGCCACATAGGCTTTTTTTTTTTCTTTTTTTTTCACACCTAGGTACAAGCCTATGAGGCTAGCATGTACCCACCCTCTTATAAAGAGCTATTAACCCCAACCAAAAATGGGGACAAACCGATTTTAGGAATAGAAATTTCATGCAGCCAATGAGATGGCTCAACATGCAATGAAGAGGGTCCATCTTTTATTCCTTTATGGGGGACGGGGGTGAAGGGGAGGGTGTGACATTTGATTTCATAAATTTTTTGGTCCTACCACCATGTTCCCAATGTGTAGGTCACATGTTCCCAATGTGTTCTCAATAGCACCATAGTTTGTCCCATAATTTTTGCCCATAGTTGAACTTACATAACCTATAAAGGTGGGCCAAAGAGAAGAAGCACATCTATACTTCTAATTTGTGAGCACCCAATGTTTCAATTTTTTTGTGTGATGAGCGAATAATGGAAGTGACTCCTTGCAACCAACCAAGGAAAAAAAAAAAAGGAAAAAGAAGAAGAAGAAGAAGAAGAAGAAGAAAACTACTTGTGTACGGTTTCTACACTAAAATTACTTGTAGCCCATGGATGAATTCATTGTGTTTCATACTATTGTTTCTTCACATATGGAGACTTCTTCACGAGGAGCCCACTCTCCCTCAATGTTGGTTTGCATGTACATGAACCTGAATGCCATAGCCAAATGGGATCTGCTCCAATTTTTCTCTCATATAGATACCTACCTATCCTATTGACCTTGAGTAAGTACTTCCTCCATCTCACAAGGATTTTGTTATCTCAAGGACATATACCCAAATTAAAAAAATAAAAATAAAAATAAGAAAAAAACACCCACCAAGGGAACAAGAGAAATTTTCTAAATAAAAAGGGTCCAAGAAAAAAAAAAAAAAACGATCGAAGTCCAAACAAAAAGACAACACCCGAAGATGCAAAACACACAATGGGGAGCCTTAAGAGAAGAAATCAAATAACTTAGGACCTAAACCCATCACTACTAGCAAGAAAAACAAAGTGAAAATAAATGGGCAAAAAACCTGGAAGAAAACTGAGCCTAGAATTCTCGTGTATATATATATATATCTTAACTCCTAACATGTTTCTGTGTCCCATTCAGCCTTTTTTTTTTTCTTTTTTCAATGGCTACATATAGCCAAAAAGAAAAACTAAAAATTAAAAGTGCTAACATTAAGTTTTTAAAAAATACTTTCCATTGCTAGAATTCAACCAAAATTTTAGAAAAAATCAACAGATTTTTTTTCTATACAGGGTTCAAGTAGTAGGTAGCCAAAAATGTAGAAGAACATTTTGTTGAAAATTACTGTTGTATTATTTTAACTTGTAGCCAAATTTGGCTAAATCTTCCTGAATGATTTGCCACTTTGGCTACTACATCACAAAATTTGACAAATTAAATATTGGTCCTATTTAAGCAAATATTACAGCCTTTCTCCTAGACATGACAGGCAACTTGTAATTTAATTTTCATATACATGGCCTAGTATTTCATGTTCCAGGGTTTAGGGTTTAGGGTTCCTAAACTTCACAGGTTTCTAGTTATTAATTATTACCCTCCAACATAGATCTCCACATAACTCCAACATCAACCTTTTGTTGAGTAAAATGTTTTTATATTGATATCCTAATTTTCTTTTCTTTTTTTCTTTTTCAAATTTTTTATGTAGTCACATTGATGGTCATTCACAAGAGGATTTAGCCAATTTTGGCTATAGAAAATACATCAAAGTAGAAAAGTTTAAGAATCCTACTACAATTTGGCTACCTTGATGAAACCCGTTGTAGAAATCTGACATTTTCAGATTTTTTTTTCCCTCACAATCTGGAAATTTTGGACCTTTTTTTTTTAAAAATAATAAAAATGCTTTGTGTTGGTTGAAATCAAATTTTTTTTTTGGGTCACCAACTGGTGAAAATTCCCATAAGAAGAACACTGCCACCAGATCTGTATACCTATGGTGGGAATAAGTCAATTTTCCTCATAATGTGGTGAAAGGGGCCCAATTAAAAAGAAAAAGAAAACCCCCCTTTAGCATTTGCAATCCCTTTTTTTGGGGTCAATATGATGTGAAATTTCACCAAAAAAGAAAATCTCTGGTTGGGTGTAGCTCACATGAAGACCAAACTTTCATTGTGCAAGTGATTATAACTCAAGATAGAAAAAAAATTAATCTCCATGTGACGTGGGTATTTGTGAGATTTTCATTACCCTCCTCATATTTTGGTTATGAAAATATGAAGTCAATATATGAGACTATGTGGGTAGAAGAGTTCAAGAAATAATAAAGTTATGTTTTAAATAACCCTACCTTTGGACCTTTTTTTGCACGGAAACCCTTTTTTAATCCTACATGCTAGTCATTTGCAAAGTGAGCAAATTTCATTGAAAGTGTTTCATGAGGAGTGGAGTTTTTGCATGAGTGTGGAACTTGAGCCTAGAGCTAGAATTCGGTCCATGGAGCATAATCGACTCCCTACCCTAGGCCCTACTAGATGAATGGTTTGATACATCCATCCACTTTGTGGCTCAAATGTTTAGTGAACTATATTCATCAAGTATCAATTGATGGGTAAATTGCACAAATTTTAATTTTGAAAAAAACTAATTTCACAATCTTCAAAGAATGCAACTTAAAGTTATTTGTTTAAGTTATACAATATTCATGTTCCACAAGATTCACATATCAATCTTGAAACACAATGACATGTTAATTGCAAATGTTTCCAAAAATGAAATTCAAGCTTGGATGATGGTTCAGAACACACAACTTTTGTGTCCAAATGCATTGACATCAAATGATTGGCCAGTCAAATATCACATGTGGACCATGTGGATCAAAACACATGTTCATGGAACTACAATTCAATTCTACCCCATATGATCAATTTCTCATTGCACAAGTTTTTCACTTATGTAGATACTCATTGTAGGTTCGTTGATGAAGTCATTTGTCTTGTGATGACAAAACATCATTGTTCTATAAATGAATTATAGATGTTTTCAAGGGATAAATTCTTCTTCAAGTTTGATAACATAAACACAAAGTCAATACAAGTGTAGTTAGGTTCCACCCCAATTGTCATTTGTATGTCATTGCCACTACTCCACCATGAGATTCAATTGAGTAGACTTGCCCATATCTGGGATTAGGAACAACTTTCATTTGTTAAATGATAGCAATCAAGGTTCTCCCAGACAACCATTTATCATTGTGATATTTTCTAGGTGGAGCATGATGCACAATTTTATTGCCATGCTTTGAAATTGGAATGTCATTTACATTTGAATTTCCACCCTTGGCCTTTGCTTGTGCACACCTAGGAAGACGGAATCCAACCTCTTCCAAGTATGCCACCTCAATGCACATGAATCTTAAATCGATGAAAATTGGCCACACATTTGGAACTTGAAGCTTTCCTTTCACAAAGTCTCACACATCTCCCAATACACATCAATTTTTGTCATCAAGGCAAAATCACATTGTTTTATATTGAGCCTTTTATTCATTACAAGTTTGAACCATTCATAAAACACGAACACTAATGTGCAAAATGAACCTTTTACAATTTTAACTTCACATTTACGCCCTTTAAATTAAATGGTTAAACAATGTACCTTTGAATTTGTAATTGTCCTAGCAATGTGAAATAACTATGAACCCTTTGAATTGCAAGTTGTCAACACCATTTGTTTTCATGACCCTTAGAAGGTCCCCCACATGATAACTTGAAATTCCACATCCTTTACTTGCATGTTAAACATTACAATTGTCATCACTCTGAAATACATTGCATCATACACATGACATGCCATGGTAGTCCACCCTTCCACACGTTTACAATGGTCAAACATGAACCAAATTGCTTGTAAATCTCTTCTTGGTTACATGCATGCAACAAGGTTAATTTCACTCCCTTCACTTTCTGTGGCCATCTTAAAGAAATAAACCTTTGAAGAGCCATGTCTTGGAAGGACACTATCTTGGATATAGTCATATGTACATTCCTTCTTCAATTGAAGGATGTTATCTAATGGGCCACATCCAAAGTTCCCATGTTTGAATGATGAAACAAGATTCTTGATGTTGGGTGAAAAAAGTGTGGAACATCTATCCATCAAATCATCAAGCTTTGGCCCTTACAATTTTGGTGCAAATCTTTTATGAAATCTAAGCAACTTAACACTTAAAAAAACGTTTTATTGGTTGCTAATGTTATTACTAATGTGGTTGTTCCAAAAATTTTGCACCTTTTGCCCCACCAACTATTTTGTAATTTCAATAGATTTGTGGCATTCTCCAATTGATATAGCATGGTTGTGGGAGCCAAAATTACTACATGTTCAAGACAAATTGGATTATTTATGCACAATCTTGGCATCACAATTGGCCATGTAGGAAGAAGGATTTTGGCAATACCTATAGTTAATTGTCAAATGTGTAGGTGGCACATCCCCAATTTGAAAAAGATTGTCTCTTGCACCTTTTCTATGAATTTCATTGGTTTCTACTCCATCTTTCATTGAACTTGGGCAATTATCAACAATGCAACACAAGTGATTAACACAAGTTGTTCACCAAAAAATCAATAAGGGTGTTCATTTTTCAAGTTGGTGGTTTTAATTACACAACAAGGGTGTTTGTCATGTTTCCTATCCATGCCTTGCATTTATTCTATTATGGTCCCTATGGTTTTTGTGGGAGGAGCTCAAACAACACATTCCCATCAAACTTGTGAGGCAAGAGAGCCACTAGAATAATGTTGAATGTATCAAAATTTATGTTTTTAATCCCACTTTGATATCCTGATGCATTTTTCATCTTTTGTAAGAATCAATGACATTACAAGTTTGGAGATTGATTTATTTAAAAATGGGGCCAATATGGCTAGTAGCAAGCAAAAATTGGGATGATGAAAGAATAATAAATGTTAAAGGGATGCAATGGCACCCCACATTGACAATAGAAATTGCAAGCTAGCTAGTGGAGAATGGATGTGCCAAAAAAAATGTAGGTCTCTCATAGGTTGGTGTAGGAAGAACCAAAGGATTATTGATGGGTGGAACATGGTCTTTGGCAAGACATGTAAAAACAAATGGTTTTGGAATCACCACAACATCATTGTCATCTATGTCATCATTATTGTCAATGACAATTTGAAAATCATTATAACATTTTCATTTCATTTGTGAAATCAACAACCCTCGAACATTAAGGGTAATAATTGTTGGGACAACATTTAGGAATTAGGAGGGTGATCCCATGTCCTTGCCACGAACTTTATAATGCCTTGCAAAAACTTTCCAAACTTTGGATAAACCAAAATGTTGTAGCCATTGGAGAATGACATTAACTATCACATCATCCCTATCATGCAACTTTTGTTCCATTATAAGCAAATGGACATGTAATTTGAACTTCGTAATAAGAATATGATTTGAGACTTCCACAAAAAGATTTTTTTTAATGTCCATGGTTAATGGAATATAATTTGCATTTATAGATTTAAAAACGACACAATTAGTGCTAGATCTTGCCATGTTTGATGCAAATAAAAGGTGGTAATTGATGCACTCCTAAGCTCCTTGATAGACTCAAATGTGAGTTTGAGGCGAAAACAACGGAAGAATAAGGAGCCGTGGCAGGCTCCGTGGTAGCACTTTGGGGGGGGGGGGGTGGTAAAGGGGTGCGTTGGAGATCCGAGATGCGGATTAGGAAGAGTGACAAGCATCAATTACTCACATAGACCTGCACAAACCAAACCACAAGTTGGCTAATGCGTAGTTGGAAAACCTTAGTGCACGGACGAACCACGGGTAAACACGAACTCACAATATTCATCATGGCCCAGACTTGGGGAAGCCACCACCTTCTCCCTTATAGTATACTCTGTGCTTGGCCACGAGACCAGCACCCAAATGTTGTTTTGTCCTAGGACTCCCAAATGGGAGTCCAAAAATTTCCAAACTTAGGACTCCCGCAACTTTAGGGGCCCATAACTTTGCATGGAAACCTCCAATTGAGATGAGGTCTAAAGCAAAGTTATAGCCCTCGTCAAGATTTTTCAATGGTATGTTGCATGCCACCTGAACGCGAGGAAATTGGGGCGATTCTTGACTTTTTGTGGTCAGGAGTCAAACTAGCAGTTTGACTCTTGGCGTTTTTTTGTCCATAACATGTGTTTGAAGTATCCAAATGGGTCATGCGAGCTCATTTTAGACAATCTACGTTCCATGAGATTTCCAATGATATAGAGAATTCTTCAATCTAATGGGTTTTGACCCTTGCAATCGCTCTCTGAAAATTTAGGAATTCATCGAGACTCCAACTCCCAAAGTGGGAGTTCACTTGGAAGTGTGAAGGTTCATTCCCCTCACACTCTCTTCCATTCCTGGGAACATGAAATGTGACTCTCGGGCTTCCCTCTTGGCATGCACCTTGCAAGCCCTTGCCTTGGTCATGAGCCCAAGGTTAAAATTGCAATAGACATACAAAGCAAATATTGAATTATAGTTGTCACAAAAACGTAAATTTGATAATGTTATAATTGCATTGATCAACATACAACAAATACTATAATTAGAGATAAACGAAAGATGGATGCAAATTTCAACTTTATTGCTATTTGTTTATGCTGTAGAAGACCATCATTAAAAATTTACTGATTGCCCACCAATATATGATGCATCAACATTGTGAGGATGGAACCAATAGGTTTGTGATTGTTGGGATTTTGGAGAGGATATATTCATCTTAGATATCCATATTTCATATTTGGCAAAAAAATAGACAAAAAATTCAGATTTTGATTAGCTTTGACACTTTCAAATCATATTGAACATTCAAAGATTGTGTTGCATAGGTTCATTGTTTATCCATTGGGGAAATCAGTTTTTGTCCACAATGCCATTTTCTATAGTTTGTGAAATTTCCCATAATGAATTAAGATTTTGGTGGGTTGTCATGATTTAAAGTGGTACATTTTATTAGTTTAATGCAATCCCAATATTTTAAGTGAGGCATTTGGTCAAGATGTTAGAAATATTATTTTCAAATATTTTTTCCCACAAATTTGAATGTCAATATAACATGATGTGGTTGTTAAATTTGCAACGCACAAATTTTAGAAAAATCTATTCAAATTTCAAGAATCTACACCATTTTTTGTTTCTAAATCCATTGGTCATAATCGTAAAGACCTTAAAAACTATAATAATAATTATCAACAATTATAAAATATGATTTTAAATTTGGGAGTTTGGTGCAAAAATGACCTAGGTAGGGACTTGCAATATATATATATATATATATATATAAGGTTTTTTTCTTGTGGGAATAAGTCATGACATTTTACATCTTCCTAACACTTGGTTTGGTATGTTTGCATGCAATTGCTAGGGACATGGTGTAGCAATGTGAATGGTATTCATGTTCAACTGTCTGTGGATATGATCATTGTTTAATGTCCAACATGGATGTTTGTCCAAGGTTGCTTGGATGGGGTACAAATCCTGCCTTGGAATGCATTTGACAATTGTTATTGGGAGTATGATATTTTTTATGGCCAATGATTTGTTGGAGGACAATTGGTGCCTAGTTGTTTTGCAAGGCATTGATGATGCCTTTGCCATGGAGTTATTTTCTTTTGCAAGGGGTGATATAGTGTGTACATTGGCCAAAACATATATTTGCATCAACACCATCCTTCTTCATACCAAATTAAAAAAGGTAACAATTCAAGCCCAAAATTAACCTCCAAACTTATCATTCAATACTTTTCCATCCATAGGCATGCATAGTGAAAATGGCGTTACAATCCATGATGATAGACATTGTTATGATGATAGGCCTTGTTATTTCATGTGAATGTCATCACCAAGCTTAAAGGATCGTTCAAATTTCATGAGTCTAGCCAATTGGCGGATCCAACCATGGATCCTATTGATGTGGATGCCATTTACAACAACATTCCAAATGGTGTTTTGCCCATGAAGAATACACAACAAGCATGGAAGGGTGCACAAGATTGTAGTCTTGCATTTAAGCAAGTGTTGTTGGAAACATGTTCACTTCCAGGCTTTCTTATATTAGATTTCACAACTAGCATAGGTTTGCACATTGATTTGTTTTTGGGTGTTCAATTCATGTATATTGATGTTCAAAGGTTTGCAATTAGTGACACCATGTGTAGTTCCAAACTATTGTAGGTTCAACTTTCATTGATGTTCGTGCATTAGGTTGGCATGTGTTTGGTTTGGAAGGGGACCAAACACTTTATGTTATGCATTTGGCCTCACTACAACAAGATGTTGGGACTACATCTATGCATTATGTGGTACTTGCACCTATTCAACAACCTTCTCTCCATTCGTTGGAACCACTTGTTCCCAAGGTGGCACACATTGGGTTGAACTTGAGGAAACATTCTTATTGAGACCTTCTTTTATTGCAACAAACACCATATTTTGATCTGTGTTTTTCATCATTTTGGATATTATCATTCATTTTTATCTTTGGTGATTGAATCGTGGGATTATGTAATCTATCATAGATAATTTGCCCCCAAGTCCACCATTATCTTCTTTTGTTCTTGAACATTTGGAGCAAGTGGCTATAGACTCTATTCAACAAGAGGATAAAAAAGATTACGATGATTTTATGTCATATAGAAATAGAGATTTTCCATTGCGGAAGGGTGATGAAACTTGTATGGACATTATGGACATAAATGCTACTGTGAGTCTTTTCAATGAGGAAGAGTTTTTTGATGATGCAAAGGACTAATGTGTTCCATTTATGAACCACATACACAAACTTGTTTTGATATTATGACATTAGAGCAAACCCATGGCAATCTTGGATGTGATCTTGGAATTGAATTTTGGTGTGTTTTTGCAAATGAATGCCTTGCCTTTTCTAATGGCATAAATAACTTTTGTTCCATATCTCCAATTTGGTTTTGATTCATCTATGAAATATGAAATATGACAAGTTATGTACTTTTCTTCCCATGTTACTAAGTTGTGTCAAAAGTATCCTTAAATGAGTTGTATAACTCCAACAAATTAGTGTTGAACTTTTACAAAATTTTGCAATTTTCTATATAAGGTTGCACTATATGTGGCAACCTTTCATATAGTTCCTCTAAGTTCTAGAAAATTTGAGATAGACTCCTTTGTATAAGTATTTTCAAACTTTGTGTATAGAAATTACATGATTCACTTCCCATTGGAACATTTTTTTGCCCCCCTCAAATCCTTTTTGGTCATTAAAGAAATCCATAAAGTCTAACCATGGGACTAACTTTAATGTTTCAAATTGGTTTTCTACTTGCCAATTTGCACAATTGAAAACATCAAATGTCCATATGGAATGTATTTGAATTCCAAGTACATTTTCTTCAATTTATGGACATACATTTCATCCATGTGTTTTCTTAATCATTTGAAAATTTCATCCAAAACATTGAATTGCATTCATCCATGAACCATATTCATCCATGTAGATGAATCATATCCACACAATGCTCCAAGCTCAGCCTCTGGGCACCATGCTCCAACTCCAAGCTCATGCAGAAGCCATCCAGGATCCATGAGTTTCAAATGCTGAATATGAGCATTTAGTTCAACAATAGAAATTGGTATGCAAAGTACACCTTGTATTCTCGTGTTCCCATTATGTTCCTTTTAAGTTCCCAAAGGGTTCCCATGAGGTTCTCAATACATTCCACAAGTTCCCAATGTGTTCCCCAACATGTTCTCCATAGAAGCTCACTTTTATCCCACATGCTTTGGATGTCCTCCTCTTACCTCTTATAGCCTAGATGGGCCAGAGGGGAAGAATTCTAGTACTTCAAAATTGAACCTTCTATTTAGGGGAGGAGCCTCCATAGTTTCATTTTTTTGAGTGATGGACCAATCAAATTGGATCATTGCCCAAAAAAAAAAAAAAAACAAAAAAAAAAGAACATGGGAGGCACCTCATTTAATTAATACAAGAGGTGAATTGGTAGTGTATCACTGGGAGGCTAAACTCCATATTAAAATGCTATGTAGAGATGGAATTTTTAAAAATTATGACTAGAGACCTATGTAGAAATCTGGTGACTTTAGATTTTGTTCTTGAAATTTGAAAAAATTGGGCTAATTAAAAAGAAAAAAAAATCCTTTGTACGGGTTGAATATATATATATATATATATATATATATATATAAATCTTTTTTTGGGGGGCGGGGGGTTACCAATTGGTGAAAAATTGCCACAAAAAGAGGCCAAAAGTGAGGGAAAAAAAATTTAAAAAATCACCAGATTTCTATAGGTATTTTGGTTTTCAACATGTAGCTAAAAATATTCAAAGGGTGATTAAAGAAAGAATTGTAGTTGGCATTTGGAATATATATAATGAGATTCGACTAAATTTTCCTCCTGGGGTTGGTTCAATCACCACTTTTTCTGCATCTTCCTATGGATGATGATTGTCACTTTCACTACAAACAAAAACAAATTCCTGAAAAAAATAAAACATGGTCGGTCACGGTGGTTGACTTCGGTTGGTACCAAGTTTTATTTTTTTCCTTCGGAGCAATTTGTTCCCAACATAAGTGCCCCTTCGACTCCGCCTCAGGGGCACTTAGTAGTTTGGGAACTCCCCACTCCGAGGGCGTTACATAGCCCTACTATGTACACAAAATCCCACCCCCCCTCCCCCACCCCCCTTCCTTCCCAAAGCTGAATTTTCCTCCAAATGTTTTTCCTTCCAATTTGGGCTAAATAATGGATTGGATTTTTCCCTGACCTACGTTACCTATTTATTAAAGCCTAGAAGGCATTCATAGCCAGGGTATTCATTCATCATATGCCTCACCGACTATCTACCTGCCCACCTACTTACTCACCTACTATCTACCTACTCACCTACTTAGTTCTTAGTTCTCACATGCTTACCTACCTACTACCTACCTTCTACCTACTTGGCTGTTTGTGTTTGTGTTTGTGTTTTGCTCTTGTGAACTTTGCCCCTCGCTGCACTCACAACTCCAGAGGAATGAATTTCTGTCGAGAGAGAGAGAGAGAGAGAGAGAAAAAGAGCGAGCGAAGCACCGAGATAGAGAGAGAGAGAGAGACGACGACGCAGAGACACACAGAGAAAACTGGAGAATGAGACAGAGAGAAAAACAGAGAATGAAATTCCAAACAGAGAGAGCGAGCGAGAGGGACAGGGACACAGAAGAGACAGAGAGAAAAACAGACAGAAGAGAGTAAGTAGTAGGCAAAGCAGATTCGGATACTACTTAGCTCGTTGCAATTGCAAAGAGGTAGGCCCCTTTCTCTCTGTCTTGATCCATCGCTTTCTTTCTGTATCATGCCATTCTTTTGTCATTCTTCTTCTCCTTTTTCTCTCGCACTTGGAGTACCTTTCTTTTGGTTTGTTTCTTTGTGTTTTTGTGTGGCAGCTTTTTGTTAGTCCGCCCTTTCTTTTTCACTACTGTCACTGGTACTATTGCTGGTCAATATTTGGAAGCTCAGGAGTAGTTCTGTTCTTGTTTTCAGTCCTGTCTCGCGCTCTTAATAATTTCTGTAGAAATAGCTCTTTTCTGTCTTGTGTTTGGTGTGTTGTGTTGCGGGGGTTTGTTGTCGTTGTTGTCCTTGTTTTTTTTTTTTTTTTTCATTGCATTGAATTGTGGAATTGATTCGCACTACTACTACTACTACTACTACTACTACTTGCTGGTTCTTCTTCCTTTTAGTTTGAAAGTTTCTTGCATTCTTGCATAGTATGTTTTGTGAGGCCTTAGAATTTGTTATGGTTCCTCTTCCTTGTTTTTACTCAGGTGATCTTTCGCTCCCTTTCTCTTCCAACAAGCAGGGTTGCAATTACCGCGACTGGCGCTTGTGCGTGGGGTTTGATCACTCTATAGATTCGCTTTATTTCGACGATCTTGTGCTTCTTCTTGTGCAACCCCTTCTGCAAACGATGCTGCTGAATTCTCTGGCTTGCTGACTAAGCGAACGAAGTAGAAGAGGAGAGAGAGGGAGAGAGAGAAGGACGAGGACCGAGCAGGGGGCCTAGTGGAACCACAAATGAAGTTGGGGTGGTCTACCCTGCTAAGCTTTGCAGGGGCGGTGTGGAAGAGGTTGCAGCTGTGGATTCGCGCCTGCGTCGCCATAGCAGCCATCATCGCGGACGCCATGCACGAATCCGAGATTGGTCCGCTTCACGTCGCTTAACCCTTTTTGCTCGGTAAGAAAAAAAATTGGCAACAAACTCCTTCACCTACGTATATCCTGAAACATTTCATACTGTGATCCCCAACTCACACACACCAGTTCAGAAGGAATGTAACCTCAGAGAGAGGTGGAATTTTTGGGTGTCTTTTGCTGCCACTACGATGGAGGGAGGGATCTCTGTTGTCCAAATCTCCTTTGAGAGTAGCTCGTGACTTGTTGTAAGCAAGCCCTGAGGGATTTCCTGGATGCACTGGTATGTGTCCAAATCTTCTTTCGATGCACTGGTTTGCAAATTGACATACCTACTATAGCTGCTGGGAAGATAGTTCACATCAAGAAGATGGGTCATATTGAGAAGACAGTTCACATTGGTGGGTTAGAACTAGTGAGCTACAATACCATTGTTCTATATTGCTTTCTTCCCTTGAATGCCAGAGATACTGTATTTGCCTAGGTCATTACTTTTTTGTTTCTGCTCATGAGAATGGTAGATGTGCCTTGCCTTGCAATGTACTCATGATGATGCTGGGGAATGAATGGGTCAGTGCAGATTTTCAGGATCAAGTGGAGTGATGGCAAAGATAGAGGAAGGAGGGGAGGTGCATGGAGTTTATGATGTGGTGGTTGTGGGTGCGGGAATCATGGGGAGCTGTGCAGCTTATCAGATTGCAAAACGTGGGAAAACTGTTCTTTTAGTTGAGCAGTTTGATTTTCTGCATCGAAGAGGATCATCTCATGGAGAATCCAGAACCATCCGGGTGACATACCCAGAAGATTACTACACAAGAATGATGAAGGAAGCTTACAAGCTCTGGGAAGAAGCAGAAAGTGAAGCTGGATACATGGTGTATCAACGGACTGGGCATTTGGATTTTGGATCCCCATATAACCGGAGCCTCCTCGCTGTGATTTCATCCCTCCAGAAGGAGGGTGTTCCACACCAGATTTTGAGCCACAAGGAAGTTGCAATTCGTTTTCCAACCCTCAGATTACCTGAAGACTCCCTTGTAATATATACATCACAGGGAGGCATTCTTCGAGCTTCCAAGGCAGTAGCCATGTTTCAGGCCCTTGCAGCTAAGCATGGAGCAGTATTAAGAGACAGAGCAAAAGTACTGAGAGTATCACCACACTGGAGACTCCCTGATGGTTCAGATGGAATTCTTGTAGGAACAGGTCGAGGTTCTGCTCTAGGAAAGGCTTGTATTCTTGCTGCAGGAGCCTGGACTCCTCAGCTTGTGAGAGACATATCAGGTGTGGAACTTCCAATTAAGGCCCTGCATACATCCATTGCATACTGGGCAGTCAATAAGATCAACCCGGATGCTTTGTCTCCTACCAGGGGTTTCCCATCCTTCGCAGATTATGGTGAGCCTTATATATATGGCACACCTTCTATTGAGTACCCAGGTCTTGTCAAAGTTGCGGTACATTCAGGAGTTTTGTGTGATCCCAACAGGCGGTCAGTTTCCCCAGATATGGAGGCATTGAAAGGGGTTGTAAGCCCTTGGCTTGCTTCACATTTCAAGGGAAGTGTGAAGTGGGAAGCTCCTATCATGGCGGAGGGCTGTATGTACTCAATGACTCCTGATCAAGACTTCATTCTCGATCATCTCCCATATTCCAGCAAAACTGAGATGGTGGGAATAAATGTTCTGGATTGCAAGCAAGGATTTTTTGCACAGAATGGGAGAAGGGCAGGACAGGGACGACGAAGAGAGACTGCGAGGTCACAGGGGAGCTTGCCTTATCTTCCTGAGGAGGCTGACCCTGACCATGGGATCTCATCTGAAACTGAGGCTTTTGTCCAAAATGGTGTTGAATCTCTGCAAAGGGATCAGCTTGGAATTTGCAAAAGTCAAATTCTTGTAGCAGCTGGATTCTCAGGGCATGGTTTCAAAATGGGACCACTGGTGGGTCGAGTCATGGCAGATCTGGCATTAACTGGTGTGTCACAGGGTGTGCCCTTGGAGATGTTTTCAATTGAGCGGTTCACCAAAGATGCAGGGGGGAATCACAAGCTGTATGAAGTTCCGGTGAAGCCAGTGCCACAAGCCACAATTCCAAGAACAAGATCATCATAGAAGCCATGTTATCTTCATACACAAACTTCTACCACTATGTGAGTTCCTCCAAGCTGTCACAAGAGCAATTTGTAACCTATTTTAATGAATGAATTATTACACAGTAACTAGAGCTTAGTCTTGTATAAATTTTAAAATCTTGTTCTGATTTAGAGGTAATCATCACTAATGAAATTAGAGGAATTGTTATATTTCAGAGTTTGCATGTGTTACATCACCAGGATGCGATTGCAGGAGGTTGAGAAGGGGTGTAGAATAAAAATGTCATGATTCAATTCAGACTGCTTGTCCTTGCATCAGATGCAGACAGGATGAGTGAAGCAAAGGGTTGGCTATAAATCAGCTGAGCTGTAACTGAAGTGTTCTAATAGTGAAGGATTCTGACCTGTTTTTGTCAATTAACCAGTTGTTGAGTACAACTCCACTACATGTCTTCCCCAATAGTGTGCTTAGGGTGATGGGGAGGGTTGGAATGAAACATGGGTAGGTTAATGGGCTTGAAATCATTGAGGCTTGCTAACTAATTCTTGCACACCAGGGACTACATAGGCTCAATTCTCACCTTCATTTTTTTTTCAAATTCAGGGAACTGTACCAAGAAGTTTTTCTGGTTGACAACAAAAGGAAGCTCTAGAATCGGTGGATGAAATTAGCCTCTAGAAATTGCTTTGTAGATGTTGTCAACCAATGCTGACCATGTCATCTTGCTCTCTTGTGTGGTTCTTGTTGCACTTGCAAGAATGCAAGGCAATGCAAGAACCAAATGCTATTGCAAAAACCACAAGAGTGTGAAAAGGAAAAAGATTATGGTGGAGGAGGAGAAATAGGTATGCATGTTGGTTCTTTCATGTCTCATAGAATCCTATCATGGGGAGTGGGTAGAAGAGTTGAATATTTTGGAAATGAATTGAACAACACTAGAATAGAAATTGACTTGCAAATTATGAAGAGCACTTTGTTAGAAGCTTAGAGACCAAGCAGGGTTTGATCAAACATAACATGATGGACTTTTGTGGCAACTATCAAGTTGTTGTCGCCTTAAATGAAAGTGGTACTTTTAGTGAAGATACATTGGAAAAAGCATTGGAGTTTTACAAATTGAAGCACCCAAAAAAAGGTTCATACTCAAGGATGTAGCTCAATGGTCAAAGACTAGAGAAATGGGGCTACTACCAAGAAACCACTCTACGGCATTAGAGGCTTCTATGGATAAATGGTTGATGGTGTTCAAACAACTCTAGGACTTTGACCCAAACTTTGTGTTCTAGGTGTCAAAGTTTTAAAATCCCTCCGTTTCACACAAGTTAATGTTCAAAAGTCTACATAATGGAACTATTGTTTATTGTGTGGGAACTTAGTTTCAATTGTTGCAAGTCAAGTTTGTTGTGGGGCCAAAATTACATAAGTTCAAGGATGGGTGTGCAAGATTAAAAGCCTATGAAGTCCCTAAAGGTCAAAATAAACGACTTTTGGGGTTGTATAGTGGCAGATGTGGAGAAATGGATTTTTTGACCCCTTAGTGTGGGAGTGGGAAGTTGGGACAAATCTACTTGTGTACACCTCCAACCTTGGAAGGAGTTTGTGGAGGAATGTTCAAGGTCTTTCATGGCTTGCCCAAGACAAGTGGAGGAACCTTCACAATATCAAACACATATTAATGTGGTCTAAATTATGGCTGAAAAAAATTGCCTTCATTTGGTCTTTTTGGCATAATACAATGGTGATGAATGCTTGGAGAGCTAAAATTAATCAAAATTTGGAGGTAAGTTGCCCTTTTGGTGAAGAAAAGATGAAAAAAAATCCAAACTTCATTGTTTTTGAAAATGTCACCAAGTGCAAAGAACTTGGCATTAGGCTATTAACATCATTGACAGGCTTCAATCTAGGCCAAGTAGAAATGGGCCTTGGAAAGAATCTTGCTATTGACTAATGTTTGTTTGGACACAAGCTTAATGGTAGGTTGAAACATTTTTGTGTTATTTTACATATATTGAAAGGGATTTTTCAATGGCCAATCTAAATTGAAAGGAACCATTTTTTTTAATAATAAAAAGTGGTTTAAGTACCAGGAAGAGTCCTCCCCAACTCATGGACTATGGCAACTTGGTTTGGAGGGAATGTTTAGCTAATGTTTAGGGAATGTAGACCTCTCCATCATTTTAAAATATGGGCCTTACTAACCCATGGGGCAATTCTTCCACCCATAATGCATGGGTCAAGAATCATGAACATTCTTGGGAATCACTAGTGTGCATTGATCTAGAGTTGCCTTTTGATGTTAGATGTATTATGAATCTCAAATGAATCACAAATATTAAATTTTTTACCAGATCTTTATGCTGGGTAAATATTTCACAAAGGGATGTTTTGGGAATTTGGGTCCTTCACTTTACTCTTGTTTCACGTCAAGCCTTCTTCATTCCCAAATTAGCCTTGTTCTTGTTCGTTACCCTACACTTTCATACCACCTAGGTCCTAGATTGATTTTTAGTTGTAATGAGGTATCTATATGCGTAATATTGAAACTAGTATAAAACTCATGCATGACTAGCATTACCTCATGTTCATAGCTAGCTAGTACTAGGGCTTTTTTTCAAATCCCTCAAGTAGGTCCACTAGTGACAATCCTAGCATTAAGTAAAATCAAATGGAAACTATCCTAGGTGAGATGTAACATTTTTACAAAAGTGCTATTACAAATGGTGACCTAGGAAGTGCCTAGGTCTAGATGTGACTAATATCATTATTTTTGTTTCAAAAAAGGGCGAAAATCCTCTATAACTGCAAATTTTGTGTTTGTGTGTGTGTTTTTTATCATTTATTGGAATAAAAACTCACCAAGTTGTTAAATTTTGCCATTAAAAAAAAAACATTGGAGTGACAAGGTTGGTATTGCCTCAGGTCACACTAGCTTGGCAGAGTCCATTGATACTAATGTTGATACCAAACACACAACTATATAACCCTACCAACAATAATTAGGACATTGTTCTAATTGGCTATTGTGATCAAAGCTTCTATGCTTAGAGTAGCTTTCCATTGTGTTTTTTTGACTAGATGGGCTCATAGTCGTCTCACAGCTCTACCAGTTAAGCATTGACCACTTGAAGGAGTTGTGAAAGCTATGAATCAAAGTTGTGACTTTCACACAATGATATCTGTAAGAACATCTGTTCCCAGACGACATAGTGAGTAATTGTGATCACAAGAGTCTAATGGAAAGGGACCCTTAGTACTATTACATGACTTGTCCTGCCTCTTGACAACCACAACCCATACAACATTTCTACAAAAGCAAAAAGACTACTAATCCAAAAGGATCAACAACCATCTGTGGAGTTTTATTGAAAGCAACCAGGAGAATATCATGTATCCAAAAGAAGAGGAGCCCTAACCATGTTTTGAGCAAATGAGCTAAACCTAAGTTATTCTCTAATGTATTAACATGAACTTCATCTATTATGAATGAAAAGTCAACAATATGAGGTAGGAACGAACTTACTTAGCTAAGTTATTGGAGAGAAGTGTTTGCAATATCAAGATGCTGAAGGTAGTTCAATCTGCATTGGCTGAATGCTGGGATGATAATTGCAGGTGGTGGCAATCTTTCATTTTCTAAACTCAATTTTGAGGGGACGTGCCCATCTGAGTGAAGCCCTCAAAAATGAAGTTGAATTGCATCAGAAGGCAGATTATTTGGATAGTATACTGTCAGAAGGTGGATTATTTGGATGGTGCCACCTCACTGGACATGGTAGAATCAAGCTGGTGAAGCTAAGATCAAGATTAGAAGTTTGGGTGTTTAGAAACACCACTCCTCAGAATCTACTGTATTGCTTCATCCAGTGTTGCATGTAGAGAGTTTGAAGTTTGTCAAGATGAGAGTTTTGCAACTGTTTGCTATTGATGTGTTTCAGTGGTTTGCACATCAGGTAAAGAGATTGAGTGCAGATTGTACATTAGAAACATGGGGAATCATCTGCATCAATCATCCGTTTTTTAATCAGGGTTCATCAGAATCTTTCATGGTGTTCTTTGTGAGAAATAATAATTCTCATGAGCATCAAGAAATCTCAGTACTCACAATTAAGAAAGCCAGAACAAGATTAAATTCTCCTTTTAAGTCACAGAAACGCTTCCAGATAAAAAGACTTCCAGAACTGGGAATAAGGAACAACAAAAAAAGAAGTGACAAAACTAGAACAGGGAAAAAAAAAAAACACACACACACACACAAATGTGCAGGAGAAAGTGTGGTCACAAGGGGCAGCTGTCAACTCATAAGATTCAAAACCTGCTGGCACATTCATGTCTCTAGAGAAAATTCTCAAGTGGCCCTTTTGCCTACAATGTGTTTTCAATGCATGTGCAAAGCAGGTTCAAGTGCACCCAACCTGCTCTGAGCTTACAAATACCTGAAACAATTTGGACCCTTGCCCACCCACCTTTGCAAGTTAGTCAATACCTAGTCCTTCCTGAAGGACCTGTGTTCAAACTAAACAGCAGGAGACCTGTTTGAATAGTGATTCTATGATACAGAATTCCTTCAGAACAAGGGCATCAGTTACTTCTTACTTTTACGCAACTTCTTCGCATTTTGTTGAGCTGCTTGGAAGCCCAGTAGAGCAGCATCTCTTAATGGTCTCCGCTCCTTGATGATGTCAGAAAGCTTTTTGTCCTTAAGACTTTCAATTTCCTCAATGTCATATTGTTCAATGTCCAATGGTGATGGCTCCAGTGTTGTCACATTCAAAATCTCAAGGTCAGCCTCATCATCTCCCCGGTTTGCAATTTCCTTGTCTGTTGTCTTGGTTGCAAACACTGTTTCACTGAAAATCCAATCTGGTGCTACATAGTTGCCCACCCAAAATGTTGAAAGCATTGCAAAACTACAGAGAAAAAACCAAGAACACAATCTGTCATTGAACTTGTAAGAAGGCCTTCCTGAAATTGTGTAATTTCAGATGCGTTGGAGGGGGAGGATGCTCCAAATTCATCTTCAAAGACAAATGTGTAGACATCATCTTTGCAATAGTATGCCTTGAAATTCTGACCGAATTGCTGGATTAGCAGTTCAGATTCAAAACCTAATCCTAATAACCTGATGTTTGCTGCACAGTTGAAGGATCACTACTGAATTGGAACTATGATGCAAAAATGCTTCATGTTTGAGGCATGGAAATAGGAATGCATTTCACAATTTGCACCGGAAATGAAAACGAGAAGACATTCTTCTACAAATTAGCCCAAAAAGCAAAAGTGTGAGAACAAAACTGACCATAAAACAATAAAGAGAACGGTGTCTTCACCGTGAGCTGGTGCATATGGCGTTGGTGCCAGAGCATCCTCAACCGACACCCACGCTTTCTTCACTCCCTCCACCTTCCGCGATACTCTCTCCCCTACAAATGCTTGAATTTCCTGCAATACGTCTCCACCTTCCCTAACATCACCCATTGCGGATCCGACTATTGGAGGTGCATCTTCATTGAGGGCTCCAGAAACTAACTCCAAATCTGAGGAAATCCCCCCAGTGCTGGTGCTAGAAACCACTCCTAAGCTTGATGATGAAGCCCTAATACTGGAAAACACTGCAATCCTTCTTCTTCTTCTTCTTCTTCCAACAACATAAAACAACCCCAACTTCGCACTCGAATTCACTTCATTGAAACAATGTAAAGGGCAATCTCCTCTACATTTCTTCCAGTTGCTAAAAGACAAAGGTACTAAAATGGAGCGAGCCATGAGCTTCACTAGCATTCCTTCAGAGGAAAATAAAAACAGAAAACAAAAAAATTCCCCACCCAAATACTTTCTGAAAAACCTGGATCGAATTCTGCTGAATTCAGCTGTTGGGTGGCCGCAATTTGTGCAATTTGGTTAACATCTGCACTTGTAAAACAGGGTTCATTGCTCGCTTTTCTGGAATTCAGAAACCTCCACCCCACACTGCTGCACTTATCTCTTTCCCTCTTTCTCTTTTCTTGGAACGCGTCGACCGCGGTAGAGCGAGCGAGCGAGCGAGAAGCCGTTCCGTCCCATAGTAATCGTTCTACCAGGGCATGTTCTAGCGCGTAACTAGTCACGTTTACAGGAACGTCGTGTCGAGCCTGATTGAGTGAGATACCGTCCCTGCAGATTCTATAATGGATTTTGGCAGGGCCTGTTCCAGAGCGTAACAGCTTTTCACCACATTTATCACATCTTTGTTAAAAAAACTCATTTTTTTGAGATGAAAATATTCAAATTATGTAAACATGGTTCAAATTATGTGAAATGACATGGTTCAATATATCTTCAACTTTCATAAAGATTAAAAATTATTTAAATTTTTTTTGCAATTTTTTTAGCGTTTTTGAGCACACATGTACACACTACATTTATTTTCACAAATATGCTCCAATTTCTCACTTTATAAAATGAAATGAAATATTTTTAAAAATAATATTTGGGTCAAAACTTGTAATTAGGAATCAAAAATGGGTGTCAAATGTTAGACACCATTGATTAAAATTAAACATTAATTTTTTCTTATTACCATTTAAAATCATAGTAATCATTGTAAGTTAGTCCAAGAAATTTAAAATAAAAATTCATTTGATCCAATTTGAAGTTTTGGTTTTAATTTAGGACATTTGAAAATGTACACATATTGCATTAAAAGGAGTCAATTTGCAAAGGATTATCAAAAGGATTCATATAATAAAATAATTTTCATTGGAAAAATATAAATGATAAAAATATATTAGCCACTCTGAAAAAACACTCATAATTTCAAAAATGTGGAATTTTAAAACTTTAAAATTTCAAAAAATGTTTCAGAATTGTTTCAAAATTTCAAAGTTTCAAGATTCTTTTTCCACATATAAATGGGTTATAATGTATATGATGTAGTAAGAAAAGTTATAGCTTAAAGTATAATAAAACTAAAGAATGTGAAAATTTAATTTTTGTTGATGATTTAAAATTTTGATCATTTTTCAAGATGAAACATTAATTTTGTAAGGAATCTACACACTTTTAAAAAATCATATTTATTCAATAATATATAAATAGAATAGATGTGATGTTTTAGGGGAATTTTTTTCAAAAAAAGTTACAAAAAAATTCATTTGCATATAAAAGTTAATTATTTTTGGCAAATAGGACTTGTAATCTTTTTCCAAAGTAGTCCTTTTGGCTCTTGGTTATAGGTTTTGACCCACCTTGTGTAAGTTATAATTTAACATAATGTGCAAAAATATTGTGAAAATCTTTAAAAAATTTCAAGTGGGATACATTCAAACATGCATATCTTGAGAAAGTAATACAATGTGACATCCCCAAGGGGGTCACCATAGTGTGTTTCATCCATCCTATTTTTGTTTCTATGTGGAGTTTGATTGTAATCCATGTTCAAGGTTTTTGAAGTCAATTGGCTAGTTCATTTGAAATTTTGGCTTCATTTAGGACATTTCAATAAATTGCAAGCTTGCACGCTATGACCTATAGGTTGTAATTGTTTCATTATTTATAACTTTGTTCATTTTTTATAAGCTTGTTTCTCATTTTAGGTGCAAGAATATGCATAACCTCATGTGTTCTTTTAGAAAAAGCTTTGTAGAAGGGTGAAAGAATGGTGAAGTATGCTAATGAAGGATACTTTATGTTTTTGTGGAAAATATCCATAAATTAAGCCTTAATACATTGAATATTTGATTTTAATGATCAACAAGAGGAAGTTCTTTAAATTCATTGAAAAATATTAAAAGATTGCATGTTTTAATGTGCATTTAAGTACATTTAAAAAATTACAAGTACAAGAAAATATGTGTCCCACTTTTGAACAATTATATGAAAATATGATGAAAGTACAATTATAATTGGAGTTTTTATACTTTCAAATGGATGAAGCATTAATATGTATCGATGTGTATCAAATTTTTTCATATTATAATCAGAATTAAC
The DNA here is from genome assembly GCA_963921925.1 of Sphagnum tenellum. Classification (NCBI taxonomy): domain Eukaryota; kingdom Viridiplantae; phylum Streptophyta; class Sphagnopsida; order Sphagnales; family Sphagnaceae; genus Sphagnum; species Sphagnum tenellum. The sequence goes on along the minus strand of OY998158.1, from coordinate 11,552,749 downwards.
TAATTTTTGCATATAAAAATATGTTTAAAATTTGAAAACATAGCCAATTTAAAACATACTTTTCATCCTTTTTTTAAAACAAAAATTTTTCAACTTTATGTGTAGTTAACCATAAACTCAATGGAGTGCACCATTGCTTCATAATGAAAGTTAAAGAAATTTGGAATAAGCTTTTCCATGTTTATGCCATATTGGGATTGTGACTACATGGTGGATACTTTTTTTGGGCACACTTTACCATGCTTTCACCCAAAAGTATTTCCTTTCTTTTCACACCCTTGGTGATTCTACTTGAATTATTTTGGGTGATATGGGTTCATCTAGTAGTAATCAAATTAGGTTGTGTGGCATTTCAACTCCTTTTTGTACTGAAAAAACTTGTTCAAGATGATGTGCCAATCATTTGAATGATTTTTTGGGTATAAAAACACCCCATTCGGTTTTTTCTATAATCATTTGGTATTGATGAACCTACTTTGTCTCGTCTTCTTGATTTGTCACCTCTAAAAACAAAAACAAAGTGGTCTTATGAACAATGCTTTACATTTTTGGCATTCTATAAGTATAAGTTTTGTAATCAACTCACTAGAAACCCATGTTTAATGGTTAGAATGTACTCCTAGAAGTTTTAAAACTTGCATAGCTCCATCTACAAATGCATTTGATCTATGACATGTAGAACATCCTTGATATGGAGTAGGAGCCTAGATGATTTTCAAGCTTTGCTATTTAAACAATGTTTTGATTATATATACCTTGAGTTTTGGCATTTAGCAATTTTTGTAAATGTTTATTAGCCGAACATTAAATTATTATTGATTAGACTTTAAACTAACCCCTTTTTTTCCATGAGCTTGTCAAGGTTGGTGGTCTTTGATATTTATAGAACTTTGAAGGCTATATTAATGTGATAGTTGAGTTTGTTGTCCTTTCTATTGGATTAAGTTATTAACCTTGTGTTGTAAGCCACTTGTGTTGCAATGGGTAGTTTAAAGGAGGGTTTAATGCTTCCATAAGTCATAAATGACTTTGTTTTGTTAGTTAGTTTTTTTGAAGAAACTCATATGTTGCTTTTTAAGTTTCAAATTCATTTTAGTTGTTTATCCATTTTTTCTTGTTGGTCATAAGTTATCATTTACAAGTTTTTTCACAATTGACCTACTAGTAGCCAAAAGTTAGAAGGGATTAAGAACCTTTGTAATAAGAAAATGCGCACATGAAAAAAATTATGGTTAGAATGTGGCCTTGAATGAAGAAAAACTAATCATCATTTTAAACTCTATATTTCCCAAAGCTCACAAAATTTTGATTCTTAAAAAGACCATTCATAGATGAGTTCTAAACCAATAGTTCATGGCACATATGCATGTGGACACTACTCCCCTATTTTTTAACAATTCTTTAGTAATTTGGCTATTGAATTGCTTGAATATGCTAATAGTAGTCCACATGCGACCTAACCCTTAGCCTAACATGGTGAACCCAATAAGGTGAACCACCATTATGTTAGGTGGTAATAGGTTTTTCCAAGGCACATTCCAAAAGGCAATTGGTTTTTGACTATTAATTCACATTTCACCTACATTTGTTAATCATCAATTGCATTATAATTGACCCTAATAACATCGCAATGAATAGTTGTTTGTCCTACCTAAGAAGCTACACATGTAAAAGTGTTTGAATAGGACATAAGAAATTGGTTATGTTGAAGGAATTGTGTTATTTTGTGAAATATACACATGAAAAATTGTATTGTTACACACATGGTACATGACCATCATAAAACTTTGCAACTATTTTCTTTTAAATTGTTACGTGCTTGTGGGTGGAATGTTTTGAAAGAGAGAAAATTACAATAGGAGAACTTTGAATTTTTTTTTAAAGACCTAGCATGTTGATCTAGAATTTAATATTGTAATTTAAAAAGGGGGCTAGGTGTTAGGACTCCACAAAATATGGAAATTTAAAGGAAAATTTATTTTGATGGAATTTTTTCACCACCAAAATATTATTAATATTACTTAACATTATCTTCATGATGAACTTATGTTATATTATGGGCATGTATGAAATAAAATATGTCAAATAATTATACTTTAACTAAAAAAAGTTTCATGGCCCAACAACTAGGCCAACTAGGTGAATTGACACCTACATTGGGACTTTCATTTGTTTGAGTGAAGTTTCTCTTAGAAGTTGTTCACACATAAGGGTGGCTAGAATGGACCATCACTAGCATTATCTTTTTGAGCAAGGCAATGTAACTTGGTCATATTCAATCTAGGGAATGTTAAATTTAGACTTAGAAACCTTGATTTAGTCTTAACATGTGATATTTACCTAGATGGTTAAAGGCAACCTAAAAAAGTTCAAGATTTTTATTGTGGTGCTAGTGTATGTGTTGGTTCATCCAAGGCAATAGGGGTAACACAATCAACAATGGGACTATAAGTTGCAAGTGTTCACATGTGTAATTGGAGGATTTGTGGCAAGTCCATGCGACACATTAATTTGCACACTATTTTTCATAGTAGTAAGTGTTGATAAATTAATAATGTTTCTTTGAAAATGTTCAAAATTATAGATAGTTGTCGTAAGTTATCAACTTCAAAGTATAACATCCAAACAACCAACTATTATTCATTTTTTTCAAGATGTGTGTCATTTCAAATGCTGGTAAGATTTTGGTGTGTTCTTGTGTGGAACATCACATTTTTATATGTAGTGTTATGCTCGTTTGTAATGTTAACAATGTTAAAAACATCACACTTGCATCACACAACAAGGTCAAGAGTAACGTCTACATGTTGTATTCTATAACATCAACAATAATGTCATTGATACTTATAATCAAAGCATAAGTGATTCATATGTGATTCTTCAATTGTAAGATTTTTTTCTAAGAATTGCTAGAACTAACATCCAATCTTAAGCATAATTCAAAGCTGATGTGTAGCAACAAAATTCTTTACGTGGCCTTAAGCCTCATCTTAACCTAATTTAGAGCTGATGTGTAGACACATAATTCTTTAAGTGACTCTAAACTTGATCTAAGCTTAATTTGGGGATAATATTTGACAAGACTCTTCAAGTTGTTCTAATTTAGCCTCATCTTATCTGCATCTAATGATCTTAATGACAAAAAATATATTCAAGATGCTCTAAACTTGATGTAGGGTTGATACAAGGGCTAATGCTTTTATTGAGCATAAAACTTTTCAAGTTGTTTTGGGGGGGGGGGGGGGGTGCGGGGGGGTTGTGGATGATGTTGTTTAACACAAAATTTTAGAGCTCATCTAGGGGCTAATAATATTGCTGAACACAAAAAATTTCAACATGCGATTTAAGGTGGATGATGTTGTTAAGGAAAAAAATCTTTCAAGTTGTGATCTAGGGCCAAATTGATTGACATTAAGATATAAGGGAAAGCAAGAATTCAATGTTCCTTTCAATGAAAAGAATTGCATGTGTAAAAGAAACTCAAGAGTGAAAAGGAAAAACAAACACTCTAAACAAGACTAGAATTTTGACTGGGAATGCAAATGCCCAATGTCAATTGCTTGGAGTCATCATCACAAAGAGAAAACAATGTGGATAGTAATAGAAGGTAGGTTAAGTACCTACAAAATAGGATTATAGATGGTTTTAATTTGAATAGTGGTAGGTTGGGAGTTGGGGTTAAGGTTTCATAAAACCTAGAAATAACTAGCTATGTTAGTTGTAAGTAATAGATGCAAATATGCAAATAAGTTGTTACCTCTATGTGTGAATATACTTTTAAAGGCATATATGATTTGCTTTAATTGGAAGGCATTTTACCCATTGTATTTTTTTTCTCCAATGTTTGGGGGGTGTTTCAAAAACAGAACACTCATTAAAGTAGGCATTCTATTTTTTGAAATACCCCCATATTTTCTTGTGTTTAAAATAATAATAATTGATACTTGAAGTTTTCAAGACGCCCCCAATTTTTTTAGGTTTTTTCATCTAGGCCCTTACTCTGGTAAAACAAACCCACAGCCTCGAGCTTTACCCTCCACTATATTTTTATCAAGGAAATGTCAAAATTGGTCTGAGAGTAGGGATTTCTTTTTTCAATTTCGGGATGTAGCTGAAGTGGCCATCATCCATAAGGTGATTTAGCCAGATTTAGCCAAGTTTGAAGTGTTTTCAACTTCAAGACATATGAATACAACAAATTGTTGTGTGGTTTTCATGTTTACCAATCTGAATTTTCCAACAAAATTAGCCAATCTTCATGTCTTAAAACTTCCTACTACACTTTCAACATTTTGCCCTTCCATTCCAATGTTCTGAAAAAACTTCAACGCCTCATTTTTTAGTTACTTAATGTCAAATATGGCCGACCATAGTGTTAGGTATATGTATGCAGAAACAGCCGTCCCCCTCTCATTGACTCTAATGACATAACTTCTCATGAAACAAATGTGTAGAAATAATTCCAATTGGAAAGCCAACGCCCATCACCATGCCAACTTCATGAATTAAGTTGGCTGGCCACACACCAACATACCACACCATTGAACAAGCAAACCACATACAATCTTCACTCATGTTGATCCTTTGTTTTTTTAATTTTTTGTAAAACAAAAATGGACAAGTTCCATTACAAAGAAAAAACAAGGGGTGTGTCACTATGTGACCTTGCCATTTCCATTAAAACATATCGTAAGACAAAAGAAGAATTATGGAAACTCAAATATTTCACCATAGCAAAAAATATACCTAATCTTTTTTTTAAAAAATCCTCTAAAAGAAACCAAAATCCTTCAAGATATTATAACTCTATACCTAATCTCAAGTTTCAATACAAGCCAAAATGTCATCTTTCAAAAATCCTTGTATAAAAAAAATAGACCTATTACCTAGAGGCCAAAATCCCTTAAGCTACTATACTCTATAATCAACCTAAACACAAATATCCTTGCCTTGGTATGCAAGGCCAACAAATTGATGAAATTTTTGCAAACCTTAGTACCACTTTATTGCATTTCCTCTTAAGGATTTACAAGTTGTAACTTGTAACTTCTTTTCTTGCATCTAAACAGCAGGGTCAATATTTTAAAAATAAATAATAAAGAATTCATTCATTCTTTCAGTTTGGTAAATTGTGAAATAAGTTTTTTGGAAATTTTTTAAAAATAATTAGCCAAACTATTTCAATTTACTACTTAAGGAACCAGTGTTGGGCAGTTCTTTTTGAATCTTTAAAGATTCTCTGTTTTAAAAAAAAATTAAAAAAATTAAGTTAAAATTGAAAATTGAAAATCAAAGAACCTCTGGTTCTCAATTTTTGGTTTAGGTTTGAAATTAAAAGAACCTGCTGATTCTGATTTTTTAAAATTTCAGACCTCCTCAGTTCCTAGTTGGGTTGGGTATCAAGAATAGGTGGTTATATTTGATGATGATTCTTGAGTGTAAAGAATCTGACCATATCTAATCTCTGAAGGAAAGGTAGTTTGTTTGTTTTGTTTTGTTTGTACTTATGAGATCCAGTGAACCGGGATGCTTCAGATCATGTTCTTGGTCTCTTTGGAAAGCTGTTGAGGATGGGTGCATTGGCTTGGTTTTATGGCATTTGGACTTGTGGTGTAGAAGTTCTTGAATATTGAATGATTTTTCATTGAAAATTAAATTAAAAACTATAATGGAAAATTTCGAAGGAATTGGAATGTACCTTTGGTGTTGTTGGAAAGATCTTGATGAGCAGGATTTAATGGAATTTATTTGATAAGAATTGGATTCAGATTGTGGAAGATATTGACTTTAAAATGATTTCTGTCACTGAAAATTCAAATAAACTCCAAAAAAACCAGGTTTTGGAAGGACAAATCAGTTGAGAACGTGGTAACACTTGAAGGCTTACCATTCAATTCAAACACGATTTCTTTTTATATTTCGCTGTTCAAAAATTCGATACATACATTGATATTATGTTCACATGTTGAGTTTCCCTATTTTGTAATGGGTTCACACTTGGGCCAATGGCAAAGGCCATAGTACTAATGGTTATGGACAAGTTCTTCGTCGCACTAATTTGCAAGTGTTTTTTCTTAGCAAGTTTTCCAAGGAAAAGAAAAGCCCTTGCTTCATCCAAGGGAAAACTTAGGTGGTATGTTGGTAATCAACTATGCATCTTGACAACATATTAGTCATGGAACATCAACTGACAATCATCTTTTCTCCACTTCATACTTTAGTACAAAGCATGAATTGTGAACAAATCATCTCAATTATTCTCCTTTTAAAGATCATTGGATTGTTGGGTGATGTGGCTCACAAGCTCATCTTCAATGTCAAAATTGTGACCAAACATATTTTGCATTTCATCTCCATTAGTTAGAACAATTTTCATTGTAAAACTTTGCCCTTTTTGGGCTATATCAAAAAGATTCTATGAATCTTGATGCCAATTTCAAAATCAATAACAAATAGGTAGAGTCAACAAAATAATCATGGGAGATTGTAAGATCCATCAAATATGAATTAATGAGCACTACATGGTTGACTTCCATGGACACAATTTTGTCAAAATCAATGTCATTTCATGAAGACGCGCACAAAGAGGTGTTCCAACTTCAAACCTTGGCTACACCTATGATTACATTCACACCAACCACAATAAGATCCTTCTTATTGAAAACACAATGGGTCATGATCTTCAAAACACAAAAAAATACAGCCTTCTCATATGCATCCTTGCACTTCTTTTCCTTGACCAAATTGATGTAAGTTGTCAATTGTCAATTGATTAAACAAGTGATAGATAATATTTCTAATGAAAATTCACACACATGTTTCATCCATGAATGACTTTGCCTTAGGTGTCACCTTCATATCAAAAGCCGAAGTAATAGCAAATTGGTTTTGTTTCCTTTCCAATATTACATGGGCCTACATCACATATTGCATGTGCATGGATTGAATGTTGATGCCAATAACAAAATAATAGCAAGTTTCTTTAAAAAATCCAAAAGTGCCTCCAATCATCCCAATGTTGATGCTTACACACAACCTCCTTCACCCAAATTCTTTCGAATTAGGAAAGTTTATATGCTTGTTACAATACGACCCTACATGTTGCAAACAACAATTTGATCACTTTCATGTAGTACACCATTGATTAGAATCACATCAATGGTTGGTCCAAATCCTTTCACAACCTTAACCTCTAACATCATGCATTTAACTTCATGAACGAACATAAGCTTGTGGACTCCATCATGTCTTTTGTGTCAATTTTGCACTAGTAGCAATAACAAATGTGGGATACCCTCCCCATTGATAGTTGAAACTAATTTGAACTATGTTAAAAAAAGTTTTGTACTTCATTATTCTTATAATAAAGTTTAAAGTTCAAAGTTTAAATGTTGTACTTGAAATTTGATGACAATAAATAATTCAAGTCATCATTTCAAACTCAACTATAACTTCAACACATTTATGATGGGAGCATTATGACAAATCTTCCAATTAGAAAATATTTGATCTATCGTGTTCAAAAAACAAAATTACACGTATCGCATATAATGAAAAAAACAAGTTTGGGGTTTGACATTTGACACATTTAATTTGGTTATAGCTCCAATTGCATAAACAAGAGCTTGGAGCTCCATTTTGTCACAATCCATAAACTATAAAACTTTCCACCTTGTGACAAAATACAAATTATAAATAGTAACCTCTTCCTAGTCAAATGCACAAACATAAACATTTAATACATAAGGCTTGTAAAAATTATAAATTATAAATGAAAGTAAACTACATCACATAAAATATATACTGGAACAAATGGAAACAAATGCAACAAATGGAAAGTAATAACATCAAAATTTCATAATCATTGTTTTTCAAAAATTTGCAATATATGATTGAAGGGAAGTTGGGAGCCCAAGTAGCTCCCCTATTAATCATGTGCATCAAATTCATCTTCAAAAGCTCCTTCAAATTCTTATTTCAACACTTTTGCCAAATTTGCTTCCAATTCAATTAGATTTGCCATACTTTTGGGGGCACACTTACAATCCAACTTCAAATCATTAGATCGATTTTTGTGAACAACAACTAGTTTTCCAAATTTTCAACTTGTAAAATACTAGCAAGAGAGTAAATGTGTTTTGCTTTGATATGAAATCTTGCAGTTCCCAAAATGTGTTGTGCAAGTAGCCCCATAATAGGGAACATAATTTCATGTTTATTCCACCGTTGCAAAGGGCATTTATTTCCTTGACATCAACTTGAAACCATCAAAATAACATGAACTTTCGAATGATGCATTCTCACATACGCTCATTGCCACAACTCCCATTTCAAATATGTTCAAATTACATGAACCACATTAGTATGCATTTGAGTAGATTGGAACTCTAGAGCTTTAGAAATGTGATGCAAGTTTTCATAACATGTTAGCAACATTGGGACCAACAATTTTTGATCATATTCATGTTTCATTAGAATGCTAGTATCACACTTAATGAACAAAAACATGCGGTGTAAGTTTTTGTATTAGAGATCCAACATAACACAAAGCATGTTGTGAACCTTTTTAGGTTCAAAATTTTGCAAGAAACATAAAAATGTATCCAACACATATATTATGGCCTTTTGATATATCCATAATACATTTTCCCAACTTAACATCTACCATACCCACCATTTTCAACACAATTACATGACAACCTTATACACAAACTATGCAAAACAAAACGCATTTATTTTTATTCTTGATGTACAAATTTAAAATAGGCAACTAGTTATTCATTAAAAGGAACACTACATCAAAATGTGACTTTCATGACTACAAAAATACAACTACAGTAGAATTGGACCCATTTTTGTAGTCACCTATGTCAAAATGGCATAAACAATGGGTCCTATTCAATTACATAGTTTTATGATTATAGTCATGAAAGTCATGTTTTAGCATAATGAAAAGTAATGAAGCTCAAATCAAGATCTTTTTGTCTATAGCTAGAAACATAAGATATTTATGTTTGGAACTTGTATCCTACCAACTGTCAACATCCCACATAATTAATAAGCCACTTTTGAGCCAAATCTTGTTGAAACTCAAAAATTTGTGAATATGGTTTTTTGCAAGCCCAAATGAAAAGGACCAAGAAGCACAATTTATAAAAAGTTTGGAGTATGTAAATTTTGGGGTATGAAGTATGTGAAATGTAGGGCTTTCAAAATCATTATCTAACATGATGAAATTCAAATTACACTATTTATTGTTGTTCATTCTTTTTCTCAAATGGATCAACAACCCCAAAAAATCATAAATGATGCTTGGGGTGATTCCATACCTATATTTTGAAACTCATTAGACATGTGGATCTCTTGTGTTGCTATTCACCTTTTCAAATGGTTTATTTGCAAGCATGAAGTGTTCAGGATACACATGTTTCATCATGGGCCATAATGCCATTTGCTTTGAAATAAGTAATAATATATTTTTTGCATCTTGTGTGTTGAGCAAGGATAGTTAATTGATTGCCTCATTGTAACAAACTATGCACATTGATGTTCTATAGGTTTCCCATCATTTGTGCAAAAAAGGCCCATATAAAAGTTTGGCATCTAAATCTTCAAGATTATTTTTTTTGCCATTGACCTTTTTAGATGAAAACACAACAAAAGGAGCCAACTAGCCCAAGGGTAGAGTGTTTTTTTTACAATCATGTGGCTTTTAGATATTGAATAATTTCTTCCAATGTTTGATGGAAACATAGTATATAATGTGTTTGTCATCATTTGATGAACAATCCCTTAATCTTATAATGTTCTTCAATATGAATATGCCTTATAAAAATAATGTGTTCCAATGTTTAAGTGAACTGATCTTGCAACAAAAAATGACATGTATTTCATTATAATAATTGTTTTATATATGATACCAAAATTTTGTTTTAAAGGTCACAATTGGTAACCACACATGTAGTTTCCAAATTGGATACTAGTAAATTATACACAAAAAATTCATAACACATCCAATTGTCATGAAAATGCCATCTTGCCTTTCATTATAAAACAAACAAATATGATCTTCAAATTATGTATTTTTGGATATCAAAAGCACATTTAAAATACACTTATGTATTGCCAAATTAAAACACGTAATTTTAAGTTTTTTTCAATAACATACCTTCATAATCATCAATGTATGACTTTCCATGCATTTTGAGAATAAATGGTTTAGTTTCACATAACATTAAACATGTTTAAAATTAATAACACTACTAGAAATCTTGTCATTGCAACCAGTCACTATGCAACTAACATGCAACTAAATCTATACAACATGGATGGGTGTCATAAAAATAATGGCCTAAACTTATACATACTTAAATTATTATATTTAATATGTCTACATAGGTTATATACAATAGTGTTATGTACCTCTAGTACTAAGTTAACTCAATGCTAACTTAGGCTAGTCTAAACTAACCTAGGTTTAAATAACCATGGTTAAATTAAAGTAGGTTAAAATAAACAAAAAAATAAAGTTAACCATGATTATTAAGTTAGGCCAAACTAACCATAGTTAAATTAAGTTAGGCTAAAATAATTATGGCTAAATTAAATTAAGATAAAATTAACCATGGTTAAATTTATTAGGCTTAAATGATTATGGCTAAATTAAATGAAGTTTAATTAGATATGGTTAAATTAAATTAGGCCAAACTAATTATGGCTGAATCAAGTTGGGTTAAATTACATTAGATTATATTAAGTATGGCTAAACTAAATTAAGCTGAATTAAATTAGGCTAAAATAAATATGGTTAAATTAAATTAGGCCAAATTAATTATGGTTAAATTAAATTAGGCTAAATTATGCTAAATTAAATTAAATTAAATTAAATTAAACCATGGTTTAAATATGTTTTATTTTATTTTATTTTGGAATACTTTCTCAAAAAATGTAAATTTTATTTTATTTTTTTTCAAAATCAATTAATATGATAATATTAAATTTCATTATAAATCCTCATAATTATTAATTAAACATTTATTTAAATTATAGTGCTAATCAATTATATGTATATATATTCAATAGGTATTATATACTTAAATTTTATTATTTATGTTAAATATTAATTTAAATAGGCTACATTAATAACCTACAAATATAGAAACATCCTAAGTTAATTATTAATTAGAGCTAAATAACAATATTAAAATAATATTTTAATTAAATAATCATAATTATTTAAAATATCCTATAATCATCTTTGAAGTGCAAAAGAAAAGGAGTAGTGAAAAACTAACAAGAAGAAAAATAAGCTTTCCAAGTTACAAAACGTTTTTGTTTTTTGGTTTTTTCTTTGGACCCCTCTTACTTTCAAACTTCACAACTTTCTTATTTCTTGTTCATTTTAAACGATTTAAAATGCTATAGGAGCGCCATTTGAAGTCCTACAAATCACATTGGAATTCTAATAACAAAAAAAAACAGAAAATGAACTTTCTGGATGTTTGAGAACCAGCCTTTGTAATGTTCAATAATTTATATTTTTGAGTTTTTGACCCCCTTTAATTTGGGGGGCCATAACTTTCTCATTTCTAATCTGTTTTCAATGATTCTTAGTTTGTTAAATGCGCCAAGAGGAGGGCTTCAAGTTTTTTTTTGGACACCAAATGCAATAGAGCCCTGCCTTGGCTGGTATAAGTTAATACAATAGTTGCATGTAATGTGCAACTAGGTTGATTCATAAGGTTTGCAATGGAATGTTTTAATCCATATCCTTTGGCTTCAAATTTTATTTGGCTAAGCATATAAGTATGAGCAATAGCTATGTATTAGCCAAATATTAAGTGCCATTGGGGATGAGTGAATGAAAAAAACTTGACCCTTGTGAAATGGTTAAACCTAAAAATCAAATCAGATTATTTAAAACCTATTTATATAACCTAAGCCAAGCTACTTTTTAACCTACTTGCATACCTAAGTAAACCTATTTAGTAGGGTTTAATTATTACCTACCTACCTATGCACCACGTGTCAATATCTCATTAGCCATATATTGGACGATTTAAATTTCATTGATTAATATTTAAAATTTAAAAAATAGGTGGGTTTTGATTGCCATGTGTCACCATATAATTGGTGTTACATGAACACATGTCAAATGGTCAATGAACGTTCCATGGTGTGCCACGTGTCGTCATCCTAGTGGCAGAAACTTCAATGAGATTAATCCAATGAATTTTTAATTTTGAGAACACAAAAAAATTAAATAATGACATATGTCCATAAGTTAGTTGTTTAATGTTTAAACATGTGTCATATTTTGATTAGTTGCATTGTAGTTGCAAGGAGAGTTGCGCATAAGGTGCAACTCCATTTGGATTTGTATATATGTATGAACATGTATATTAAGACCGTATATACATGTTGTATACGTAATGTCACATGCAACTGGATGTCATGTGCAACTTGTTTTATGCAACTACATAAATTTGGAGTTGCATGTGTCGCATGCAACTGAATTTTAGTTGCAAAAGACAATTGCAAAACGTAAAATTTCTAGTAGTGTAAACACCTTGTCAACATCAAGTTTCAACTATTTTGTATTCATTTTATGGTTATTTACACATCTTCAAATTAGAAAAAAATCATGGAAATGAAAATTCACAAGTATACAAACATTATCCACTAAATTTGACTACATTTCAATGTTCAAAACTCATGTAGCCATTTTTCAAAATCATTGGGATTAGGAGTTTTTGGTAGTCAACATGGTCTTTAACTAATTTTATAATATTTTCACCCTTTAATAGTTGGTAACTTGGGAATATCATTACTTCCATCTCATGAAGTTATTTCCCCCAATGAGTAGGTTCTTGATCCTCATGTGATGAACTTAATACCCTAGCAAGAACATTTCCACTTTCAACATTTTGAGGATTTACAACAAAGTTTTGAGGAATGTTGTGACAAAGGTCATAAAAAGATAAGATTTGTAGCCTTGGTTGTCAAGCTCCATTGTGATAAACAATGGGTTGTGATTAGACATTGGATATTTAGAACATTCTATAAAGCATTATGAAGTTTTGTTGGTAGATTACAAACCATAGGTCATTGAAAGTTGGAGCAAAATTTGAGTCTCTAAATTTCACACTTCACATTTCACAGAGATTTAAATCTTAAAACTCGACCAAAAAAAAAGCATAAAAAATCATGCATGTTTTATTCTTGTTGTCATCATTCATTATTGTTTTTCAACATTGTAGTTGTAACACCTAACAAATTACAAACACAACGTTGAATAATGAAATTTATATTCCTAAAATGTTATGTACTACCAAAAGCTCCAAACACCTTTAACATTTAAATAATTGATTTAGTTGTTGTGAAAACCATTGATTTGATTTTTAAAACCAAAAAAAAGATATCTTATTGTCAACTTTTTATTTCACATGAGGTTTTTTCCTTGTCAAACCTTTGAGAGTTCCTATAGGTCTAGTTTCTAAAAATGTCACCCCTATTGATTAAGTGGGTATATACTTGGGTTGATAACTAGCACATATTTGTAGTAGTTTTGAAAAATTGTCCAAAATTATTAAATTTTTTTTTTGAATTATTTTGTGAAAAATTGAAAACATTGTTAGAAAAAAAACAATAGGTGTGTGTCAAAATTAACTTTGTACAAGGTGATGGCCAAAGTGAATTGAAAGCCACTAGTGCACCATTTAGATAAAACATGTTCTAAATGAATTGTGGAAGAATCTCAATTGAATAACATATTATTTTATTCTTAATAATTTATATTGCAAAGATTAGGTCTTGGGTAGGTATAGGCAGGATAATATGTTGCAACCCCACTTTTGGAAGAGTGTGAGGATGACACTCACACTCTTGAAATGGGGACTTGGGAGTCCTTCGGGACTCCTGCAATTTCAGAGTTCGATCATAGGGGTCAAAACACCTCCCCTTGAGGCATTTTTTGTGTCATTGGAAAACTATCAAAGTGTAGATGTCGAAAGTGGCCTCGCATGAGCCATTTGGACATCCGTAGCACAAGTTATGGCAAAAAGAAGGGTCGAGAGTCAAATTGGCAGTTTGACTTTTAACCACTAAAAGTCAGGAATCGACTCGACCTTGGTGTGTGCAGATGGAGTGCGACACATGGTTGAAAAGCTTTCAAGGATAGCTATAACTTTTCTTGAGACTTCATCCCAATTGGAGGTCTAAGCAAAGAGTTATGAACTCGCAAAGTTTCGGGAGTCCAAACCGGGATACTTTCGGGACTCCTCCTTCGGAGTTTCTGGATAAAAAAACATTCAGATGTAAGTGCCGCAGAGAGATGCAGAGAATATTATATGGGGGAAGGTGGTGGCTTCCCCTGAGTTCGGGCTCTGGTGAGTTTTGTGAGTCCAGGGTTGTCTGTGGCTTGTCCAAGCATTAAAGGTGCTCCAAAATGTGAACTAATCAACTTGTTGGTTGGTTTGATGCAGGTTCAAGTAAGTAACTAAAGCTTGGTCACTCTTCCTAGTCCCATTCTGGAGCTTTAGCACGCCCGTCTACCCCTTTTAGTGGTGAGAGTTGGGAGCGTGCCTCCAAGTCCCAAACAATTTCGTTGTTTGATTAACTTGGACCCAACTTGGGTCCAATAAGGAACTTGAGAGCGCGTCATAATAAGTGGTTATTATTAATACATAAGGTAAGGGCTATTGGGTTGTTTGTAGGTATGTCATTATAAGAAATTAATCATCATGATTAATTAATGATTCAAATTTCAATGGAAAATTGTTTTTTATTTAGGTCCATTCACAATTGGGATACTAAAAAATAATGTTTTAGTTTTAATGGATTGGAAAAGATAACTTTGGATTTTTTTCCTATTTGCATCATTATAATTGTATTGGATTTTTTATGTTAATAGAAAAAATAGTGTCATGTTAAATCAATAAATTTTTTTAGACATTATATAAATGTCCTTTTGATTCTTTTAAACCTAATTATATCAAGTGTTTAAACTGCACTTGTTTATAAAAGGAATAAAAAGGAGTACAATTGATGTCAATTTTCTTTTATGGATACATAATGTTTACATTTATATTTGGCCATTTTCATTGCATGTATTTGATTATATTAGAAACCATATAAGTTTTTGGAAAGTAACATAATTCAATCTTTGGGGCTATAAGGAAAAGGATTTTTTCTTGACCATTTGGTTTTTTAAAAATTTCATTAAGCTTAAAATTAATAACTTGAAGTGTGGGTCATATGTGTAGGAAATAATCATTCTAGAAAAATGTGAAATTGTTTGTAAATGCTTATTCAAACATTTTTTCCATTTCTAGGTTTGAACCAAGGTTTAAACGCACACCAAGGTACACATGAGAAAAATCATCACCACCACATGAATTACATTAGTTTGGACTATTAAAATTTTCACTTGAATTTGTCTTGTGTAGTTGTTATTTGTAGAAACTAATGTAAAAAAACTCTTGATATTCTTTTTTTTTGGAACCCCAACCATGAATGAAACGATCCACCCGCTATCCATCCCTTATGGTGCATTGATGGGTATTATTTCATTTTAGCAAAAATGTTGTACCAAGTTTGAATATAAAATACTACTTATTTAATGGGTATGATGTGTTTGTGGTCCATAGTGAAATAAGGTGAAACAAGTAGATAATTCTGTAATGACTTTACTTTTCTGGGTTAGAATAAACCATCATCCATTAACACATTGTCCATTGGATGCCCATGATTATTCAATTGTGGATGAACTAATTCAACTAAATTATTATTTGGTTTTACATTAATAACCTATTTTTTTAAAATAATTTTTTATAAATAGGTAAATAGATAGGAAAACTAGTGATTATTATGTAATTAGATGGTTTACACATAGATAAGGGTTTTTTTACTACCTACCTTTTAACAATTAATAGGTAGGTCATAAAAGAGAAAATTTAACTAACCACCATGATTGGCTATGGAACTAGAAGATAATAAATAATTGTTTCATAACCATTTACCATCCATCCTTTATGGTACTTTGGTGGGTTGGGCGTCACATAATTCTAGAATTTAGAGTTATTATTCCTACATGCATTGTCCATACATTGTGGTTGTCCTTGGGTGAAAGCATGTTAAATTAAACTAAAAAAACACCTTGTTTAAACTATAGCTTTTAGATGTGACAATTTTTTACATAAACACAAGAAAGTAGATTCAGAACTTTTATACATCTCATTGTGAAAACATCCATGCCTCCATTGAATTTATGGTTGATTGAACATAAAATTTGGAAAACTTTCGTATAATAAAAATAAATAACAAGTAGTTTTGAAGCTAATTATTGAATATTGTATTCTTTCCTACTTTTACATTATTTTTTTTTATTATAATGTGAGAAAGTTGGAAGTCGACAAGTACATTTTAATACACCATTAACTTGAAAGTAGGAAAAACCCAATATTTCATTTTTTAGCAACCTAATTTGTAAATTGTGAACTTTGCCTATATTTCAACAATTTTTTTCTCTTGAACCAACTTTAAATATATATATATGTGGTTCTTAAATACAATTGTAACAAAGTTAAAAAAATATTAATATTAAAATTGAATTAAATAATATTTTAAAGTTCAATATATCAAGCATTGATGTTTACTTTCCATAAATATGTTGCAAGGACCACAAATGGTCTAATTTATCATGTCCCCCTGCCCTCCCTCCAAGTTTTAGGGTTTTGAGAACTAAACAACTTCTATAGTCAGATATGGTTTCCCATATCCAAAGTCCATACAAGCTAGGGCACCAGACCCATTATGAAGTCTGGTCCCATGTCCATATGGCCATTCCTATTTTAATAATCACTTTTTGTCATCCAAGCCTCTTACAGTAATGCATATGGACATATCATGGGACATCATTGAGGGATTCATGGTCTATTGTGTATAAGGGCAAATATAGGAGGAAAAAGGGAGTAGGGAATAATGACATAGATTGTTTTAATGAAGTTATTATTATAAATTCACGTGGTAGGCAAAGCATTAAGCAATTTGTTTTACTAGAATAAGGGCCTCCATGAAGCAAAGTTGATTGTGGGTTCAATTTTGGTAAAGATTGTAGTTGAAAGCTTTACCTTCCATATAAACTTAAGTATAATTTGATTTCCTAAATTGCTAGGAATGGAGAAGTAATTGCATGAATGGAGGTGGATGTAGACTTTAATTCAAAAACTTGTTCACTAATGAACTTACAACATGATACAATGGTTTTCAAGTGATTCACGTATTAGTCGAGTGAGGTTTAACAAGCATGATGCTAACATAAGTAGCATTTGATGACATCATTAGTGGGATCAAGCTTTATAGCTCCATTGAAATGGGACCAAATTCCATTAGTTCCATCAAAATATTATAAGATTTTATTCTTGAGGAGAAAAACAACTTTGTGTTTCATTTTTTCACAACATGCAAAATCCAAATATAAAAAATGGTAAGACAATGACACATTTTTGGGACCAAATATGCAAGCACTACAACAAAATTCAATTGAGTTCTTATGTAAAAACACTATCAAGATCATTGGAGGAGTGAAATGATATAAAAAATGACATTGTGAAGTTCATAGGCAATTTTCAAGCTATCCAAGCATTTTGCAAATTTAAAATCAATGTTGAAGACACTATTTGCAAAGCTTTGGACTTGTACAAATTGAAACATTTGAAATGTACAACCTTACCTTCATGCATTGTTGATATATGTTGAAAGACTTGTTTCATTGGGTTGATGTATGTGATGAGCTAAATAAGTCCCCACTATGAGGTACAAAATTAACTTGAATTGTTGTTATTGATGAAAAAGACATTGGCAAAATGAAAATCATGGAGATTCATGATGCATCTATTCCCACTATTGCGCATAGCCATTCAATCAAGTCAAAGGGAACAAAAGAAGCAAATCAAGTGATAAAAGTTAGAAAATGTGTCATGGTAATTTAAATGAAGTTGAGAAAAACCATGATTATTGTTCACATTGTAAAAGGTAATGATTTTTGAAGACTAGAGCTACATGGTGTTCTTTCCCAATTATAGATTAAAGAAACATGTGAGTATTAAATCAAACTTCAACAAGCAAAAGAGCTTAAGAAACTTCAACATTGCCTACATTCTCATACCAAATTTGCAACAACTTTGAATTCAACAAGTGAGGTTCTCTCATAAACAAATTGACTTGCTTAGAGAGAATCACATAGATGAGATTTCAAAAGAATGAATAAACATGGCAAATTGAGAAATGTAATTCAAAAATAAGGTGAGAAAACATCTAATTTTTGTATTTGGCTATTATCAATTAGAGCCCATGCATGCTTAATGTCTTCATTTTGCAATCCATACATGTCTCACAATTTTCAAAGTACTCTATTGTTGTCTTTTTGCAAATTTTTCACCGTCATGATCACTCATGAATAATCTCCAAAAAAAACTTCTTTACAAGCCTCTAGGTTAATATGCTCACAACAAAGCAAATTACACAATGCAAGCTCAAATAGAATCACAAACAAAATACAAGCATGAAAAAAAATCACATACACAAACAACTATGCAAATTGGAATAGTGATGAAAGGATGAAACAACTATGCAAATTGGAATAGTGATGAAAGGATGAAACAACATGTGAAATAGTTGTGATTAGTGATTGACAAGGGGAGAACGGCATCATTATTTTGTTTGAATCTGCCATAGCCTTGTTAGGGTGCAGTAGCACCCACCAACTCACCATGAAGGATGGATGGTAGGTGAGTCAGGAAGCAGTTTTCTGTTGGGTTCTAATTCCCTAGCTAACCATGGTGTTTAGCCCAGTTGCCTTTTGCCCTACCTACTAACAACTCACTTACCTATGTGTAAACCATGCACTTGCCTAGTACCACCCTATTTCCTACCTATCTACTTCCATGCACAACCTATTTCTTATAGAAGAATAGGTACCCAGCTGAAACTATATATCAAGTCAGTTGAGGTTCATCCATAACTGAGTCATAATGGGCATCCAATGGATGATGTGCTGGTGGGTGTGGCGGGTTCACTTGGGGTCATTGTTTTGTTGGCAGATACTAGGTACCTAATGATGTAAGTAGCGTCATTTGATCTCACATTTGAGGATTACTTCATGGAACATTGCCCCATTTGAAATTGCCATAATGGGAAGGAAGAGCCATTAGGTGATGAGCTGCTTGTGTAGCAAAACTAGCTAAACAACTGTCCATTTTTTCTATTGTTCTTTCCTAACAATTAAAGAACTCCTAGCAAGAACCACCAACTTCTGCAATTTTTGTGTGTGAATTTTGGTCACTTGGCGACAACAAAAAAATATTCAGTACACCTCATTACAACGGTTAAGTGTGACCCTTCCATATTTCAAAACTTCCCACAAATTTTTTTTTGTCTTCGTGTGGCGGAAATTTTTTAATAAAGAAATTGACACAAGTCTTTGCATTTTGGTCAAGCCCTTGACCATGGACTTTTACAGACTCAAGCCCACACACTCAGCTCCGCCTTGCATGGGCCCTTATTCCAGTTAAGCTCAGAGGTATCTATTACGAGGCATAATTTGCTTCTGTTTTTGGATGAGAATTCGATTCCGTGAGAGATGAGATACGTGGACTCCACGATAACAGGCCGTTGCACCCTCCCCTTTGGTCGTCGTCCGCAGGCCGTTGCACCTCCCCCTCTGGATGTCGTCCGCAAAACAGGCCGGCTGTGCGAAAGTAGACCCCACGAGCCGACGCTCCGACAAGCCGACCACCGTCGCCACCATCATGTTGGCCCCCACCGTGCTCTGCTCTGCTCTGCTCCGCTCTGCTCTCTCTCTCTCTCTCTCTCTCTCTCTCTCTATTATAAACTCCTGAGCTTCCTCCTTTCTGTTCCCCATCTACAAATTCATTTGTCAATGCCATACACCGCCGCGCATAGTGACCCCGAATCGTCTCGACGCTCTCCACAAATCCTCTATCGCTCGCTCCTGCAACAACAAACTTTGCCTTGGTGAGTCAGTTTTCTTTACATTTCGTGTGTGTTCTTTGCGCTTATAAGATCTGCTCTGTATTTCGTCATTGTTATA
Organism: Sphagnum tenellum; assembly: GCA_963921925.1. Taxonomy (NCBI): domain Eukaryota; kingdom Viridiplantae; phylum Streptophyta; class Sphagnopsida; order Sphagnales; family Sphagnaceae; genus Sphagnum; species Sphagnum tenellum. The sequence goes on along the minus strand of OY998158.1, from coordinate 11,532,639 downwards.
CATGCACTCTGTTGTTGCAATCCGCTGATCTGCAATATATATGTATATAGTCTGTCTGTGATGATTTGTGTTTTGGTCCGAAGTCAATTCTTTTGATTATATATATAGCTGTTCGGCTCTGTTGAACATTTTGTTCTCCACGAAGTATCTCTATCGCTCGAGCAACAAACTGTTTCTGGGGTCTTTTTTTTCAATTTTCGTGTGTTTCTTTCTTTCCGCTCATAATATCTCAGACTCTGTACTTTTGTCATCGTATACATGCAGTCTGTTACTGCAATCCATCGATCTCCGATATATACATTTGTCCTGTGTGTGTGATGGAGTGTTTTTTGGTCGGAAGTGGATTCTTTTGATTATATAGCGGAACTAAATTACCTCCGTTTTGTTTCTCCACAAATGTGATCTATCGTTCCAGCAACAACAGACTTTGCCATGGTGTTTTTCTTTAATTTTCTTGTCTTTCTTTGCTCAGACTGACGTCTCGTCTGTATCTTGTCGTTCGATACATGCACTCTGTTGCAATCAATCCATCGACCGCAGGCGATCTTTTGTTTTCGTCAGTGACGGTGTGTCTTTTTGTCGTAAATGAATTCCTCGATCTAGCGGTTTGACATCTCTGTTTTGTATAGGTACATTAGTCGTGCATCAAAGCTTTCCAGCCAGCTCTCGTTTCCAAACTCGTCAACAGCATTCTCACTGTCTCTAGCGAGCGCGGTTTACAGTCAAGCTTCTCGTAATCAACTAGTCATTCTGCACTGTTGGCGATCTTCGTGACGAATCTTGCCTTCACATATTCTGATCTCTTCACGCCCGCGCACGTTTTCTCTGTTTCTCTCGTCGGTCTTGTATCATCCTCGCAGCTTTGTGACATTTTCTTGCAAGTGCGCACAGACTTCGATCCCGCCGCTGATGATGTCGATGCAAGAGGTATGAGTGCAAATGATTTTTCTCTTCTTTGCAAAGCTGGAAGCGGTGAATGAAATACTCTCGAGAGTTTGCTTCTTTCTTGTTGTCGTTCTCGACAGGTTTAAGAACGGATGATGCAAACTTCAGAGCTATGGTCTTTTCTGACGATGTTTGTTTCTTGGTGGACTTATGCGGCGGTGCAGCTCTTCTACGGCGACGGGGAATCGACGTGGATCATCCCTAGCTATATTCCGGATCAGGGAGAAGACTTCCCCCGTTTGTATCATCATCAGAAGGAAGTTCCCTACATGTACTACCTGGATGATCAGGATGTTCCTCGTTACCGGGCGCAGTACCAGCGATTGCGACCCCAGTTTCAGTCCCCGAGTAGCATCTACCAGGATTTGCCACCACCGTACACTGAGACTCGGTACAACGCACCCGGGGTCGCTGCTGCAACACATTACAGGCCTTCGGTATGCCTGCCCTTCGTTGTTCCTTGTCTTACAACTGTAGTGCCTTCGTTTCAAAAGATTGCTTCATCAAGAAGTTTCTTACGATTGCCAGAAAAAAAAGAACTGGGCAAAGGGTATGCTGAGGAGATGCAAACTGTAGAGAGATTTTCTCGTAATGAAGGTTCCGGCTGAGCAGGTTGTGGAAATGATTGTACCCATGTGCTGCACCAAGTGCGAGGAGAAGGTCAAGGAATCCCTTCTAGAAATGGAAGGTGAGCTCTTCTGCTGCATCTCCGTAGAACTCTCGTGAGCCAGAGACAGACTTCATGTACAGTGTCCAAAATGTGATGGCAGTTCCCTAAGTAAATGTCGAAAATGTAAGGATGACATATTCTGATTGTATGGATTCTGGGTCGTGGTGACGTCTGACACATAATTACCTGGAAGGTTGAGAGCTGTTTTGTGAAAGATTGTATCTGAATGGGTGGATAGAAATCAAATTAGGTCAAATCATGGATATTTTGAGACTGATTTCTTCCGGTCTTCAGTGCACATTGTGCTGTCTTATGGCAGCTTTTGGGTAATGCAGACGCTTGAGCACAGAGAATACAACAAATGGATTAAATGGCACAAATATCTGAAGGCTTTTGTGATATAGAGAGTCTGTCCCAATGTGGGTATTGAGCTGTAGAATAACATCTACAAAGCAAGAGGACTTTTGATGAAGGATTCTGCACAATATTATGAAGGTTTGAACTGTTGGTCATTTGCCTGATTGGAACATAATTGATCTCATTGCAATAGTGCATATTATTGCTTGTGAATCTGCAGGGGTGGAACAAGTGAAGACCGATCAGTACAACCACCGGGTGACTGTCACTGGATTTGTGGATCCAATTCGCGTACTGAAGCGGGTAAAGAAGATTAAGAGGGGCTCGGATTTCATGCCTTGGAGGATGCATTACCAGCATTCACCTTATGAGGGTGCTAAGTCTTACCCACAATACCCTCAAAGCTCACAGGTGCACATGACCCAGCAATATTATCCAGGTAATTCCGAGGCTTATTATGCTCACGAACTTAACTACCCATACAGCTTCTATGCCCCATCCTATCACCACCATTACTGAGCTTGGTTCTGTAGATGAAAGATATGTATAATCTGGTCATACTTAATTGATTTGTACATTCTTTTAGTAGCTAGGATGTGGTAGGAAAATTTGAGGAAAATTTGAGTCCAGGATTAATCTGTTGTTAATACTGCAATAATCTTCGTCACCTTGGACGACGAAGACTTTTAGTAACTGCTGTTTTGTACGAGACCAGAAGGTACTACAGCTTTCGTGAATCAGCTCTTTCTTTGCACATCGCAAACATTTTACTCTACAGTAGTTGCTCAGATGGTTATTAGGAACATAAAAGAGGGACAAAGTTTATTGTAGAACTCCCGTTTAGAATAAAACTGTACAGTGTATATATAAGTCCAGTGTGCAGAGCCCTATCACTTTTTTGGGAGGGGAGTAGGGCGGGCGGCGGGCGAGGGGCGGGGGGGGGACTAGTATGACTTTTTTGTGACATGCTAACTTTTTTTTGACTTTCACTGTGACAGGCAATTTTCAAAAATTGCCTTTCAAATGACAAGTTCACAAGTTTTTTTCATTTCACATAAATTTCATCCCAAAGGTACAATTTAAGTTTAAAGCTTTTGTAATTACTCCAAAATAAGAATCCTATAATTTGTCATGTTTTGCCACACCTCAAAGATCGTCCTCCAGTCCATATTCTCCATCTCAATGTTGCACAATTAAACTCTCATCAAAGCATTTAGAGTATCCAACTTCAGGGAACCCTGCAAGACTCTTGTTTGGAAAAGCCCCTCTCATAAATAGCAATATTTGTAGGAAAAACAATTTTTTTTTGCGAAAGTTGCATGAGGTGTGGCCAATTAACAAATCGCTCATTCATGCTTCCACAACACCTCTAAGCCTCAAGTAGTGACTTGTCTTGTTTGCAAATTCAAGCAATTCACCTTTGCTTGCATCCTTTTGAGCCTCCAAAAACTTGAATTTTGATGTCAACGTTTCCAACCGCTGCTCACACATATTGATACATGTCTCTTCCTCAGTTGGATAATACTTGGGACTTAACAAGTTAGATGCAATAAACATAAAAAGGTCATTGAGACTATCCACAACTACTTGTACATTGTCAACCCCCATGCTCATGCATTCATCCAAACTATCAACTCTATCAAAAATCCTTCAATGGTGCATGGGGTGATGTACTTTTGAGGCCATTTGCTGGTCCCTTATCTTAAAGGACCATCAACCCATCCATTTGATAAAAATGGTCTTAAATGTTTTGTGAACTGACCAAGATTTGGATAGGGGCTATATAAGAAATGTCTTTTAAAAAAGGAGATGGATGCATTTAAAGTACAACCAATTGCTGAAATATTAACCATGTCATATTAAGTTTTTTTTTTCAATTTATTCAACTCCACCAAGACATCAACCACAAGATGAAGCATGAATTGAAATTGGCAGGTGTTAACTTGTTGATAGCAATACATTTATGATATTTGAAAAACGTAAAGTATAGTTGGCATGTAGTACAAAATTCTTTCCAAAACTTGACCTTGAGAAAGCCAATGGATTGGATGAAATTGTAGGATGGTTAATTGCAACAAGTCAAATGAATCCATGAGGCTTTTCAATTCCTTTCATCAATTGCAACTCCTTCCTACCCAAATATAAACCTTGTATGCAAAATCATCCAAAATCAGCAACTTTAACACAACCTTAAATGCATCACTTGTTACCAAAGCCTCACAATGTGTGTTTACCAATGTTGGAACTTTCTCTTGTAACCAAGTGAACGACCCTTGATGGCATCCTATCATAAAGGCTGCCCTATTGATAGCAATGGCTACCAATTTTGATAAATCTTAGCCTAATTTTTCCAATAAAATTATTTCCAATGAAAATATGTTTATTGCCTTGTCTCCTATGGCATCCTTGATATCTAACAACTCCAAAAAAGATGTCATTTGATAGCCCCTCCCTTGAGAACCCAAATTACAACAATAAACTATTGAATTTGCTCCATAGTTTGATCGATTGATGCATTGACAACTATGGATCAGTTGATGCATTGACCAAGATGCAGTACACATGAGATGTAAAAGCATTCTCAGTCAATATACTTTTCAGATGCTTAGACAATGCCCACAAAAACTCAAGAGTAGATGATCTCGATGTATAAGCTCTACTCATCATTGATGGGCATAAAAGGAATGTCCAAAGTCCTTCAAAATTCACATTCACTTTCATAATTCAAGATGGAAAGATTTTGAGTTATAATGAAATGAAAGCCTTCATGCAAATAATGATTTTGGCATGTTCTTTTTCAAGAGGACTTTGCACATGTTTGGACATAAAAACCATACCATATGATGGAAAATGTGCAACTTCCCATCTAGCCATTATAGTTTTGTGTTTATTATTTTTCTCATGGTCATGAACACATGATTTTTGCATCCTTTTACAACCTCCCTTAGAAGCCCATGGGGACTTGATATGAAATTATACGTAAGCAACACATTTCATGAAATCAATATTTAATGGTGCACATTCATCAAGATTCAAATGCATCAACCACTTCTTGCCCATTTTCCATGATGCTTTGAATGTTCAATTATAGCTCCTTTGATGAGCAAAGGAGGGTCTAAGTTGTGCATTTCCTTTAAATTCAGAAAAATGTTTTGTGTTTGAATTTTCACTTTATGAAAGAATTGATCATCATGTGAAAGTTGCAAAAAGAAACATTCACAAAAATTATTCATACCATCTCTGATTGTATTTAGTACATTAATCTATGAATTCATTTATTATTGGGTACTTTGAAACATTGTTGAACATTTCAATATGTCAAGCATTAGCATGTCAAAATAATGAGTACATTATATAACATCTATATAGTTATATTATAATAGTGGTTTTTTTTCTTGCATGAGCCACACCCACACCCATTGTGGTCCATAACAATAGTTTAAAGCAACCACCTATAATTCATCAATTACTTTTTGACATGAAGGTTAAGGTGCCAAGTTGCATCAAATTCCAAATTAGGCTTCATTAGATTTTTATTATTTAGGGCAATATGTCTATTGTTATTATTTTGACAATTTTTTCAAAACTTGTTAAATCATTAAAGAAATCTTTTGTGTGACCATTACCACTAATTCTAAATATTTTGTGGGATGATTGCCATGGTTTTCCCAACTAGGAGGAACCCAATGGCTTAGATGAATTCCAAGCCATGACGATTGGAGTTGAAGTTGTCAATTTGCACATTTGAGTTTAAGGTGCTTTGATGTCCTTAAGCATCAAACAAAGAGCCCAAGAAAGGCAAGTCCAAAGGACAATCTTAAGGTTTTCAAAAGGATTTAAGGTTGGTCACTAGGTGGCTTGGAAAGAGTGGGCTAGCTGTGTCCCTTTTCGTGTATATATCTCAATACCAAACAAACCCTCTCTCCCTCTCTCGAATGTTATTGCAAATTGAGAAAAGTGTTCAATTTTCTTTATAATGTTCTTGGTCATGGCAAGTCTTGTGTTTTCTTCATTTGGATTCCAACAAGGTTTGAGTATGAAGTAGATTAAATCTTACTTTAATTCTAAGGTTCTAATTTTGGACAACAAAAGAAAAGTAGGTAGCCATGATCCATTTGGGAAATGAACTCAAAGTGGCATGGCCTAAAGAATAAATCAGTGTTCTACTAACTATTTTGCATTTCCATCATTGGAGGGCACTGGAGGCTGCTTGTGGACATATCATTCACCTCCTTTGTTTCTGTCATGTGGATTGTGAAGTTTGCTCCAATCCAACACACATGAAAGGTATCCTTAGAATAAGTTTGTTTTTGGACCCTTACTTCACTTTAAAATATTTTTTCATCCCTAAATTTTGATTATCAACTCCAAAAGAAAGTGAACTTGAGGCGAAGAGGAGTAGTTTTGAAAATAACAATATTTTCATGAAAGGCCATTTATTGCACAAAATTTGAAGTGGTGACAACAAATAAATAAATGTTAAAATTGATTTTACCACCAACCTAGAAGAAAATAAAGAATTTCAAGCCCTATTTATTACCAATGTACTTTTTTTGATGTCAAGTGGTCATCTCACTTTAATGGGAAATTGTATTTTTCACCCTAATTCTTTTTTTTTTAGCAAGTATTCTTTATTATTCCATAGAACTTTGAAAGAAAATCAATTATATGAAGGGTGAGAATGAGGAGATGAAGAATGATATGAAAGTTTTTAGATACATTGAACCAATCCATCAAACCTTGACTTTTGGACTATTTTGGATTATTTCACTTTTTGAATGGAAGTAGTATTACAAAGACCTTGGATGAAGTCAAGAGGCATTAAAACCATATTGTAAAGACTTGCGTCAAAGAATTCCTTACAAAGAATTTTTTTTCTTTTGTTGTTTAATAGGATCGATCAGGTTCTCATGCGCAATGGACACCGCCTGGAAGATTTTCCAACGCTTCCCAAGTCTAATTACATCCCTTCTGTTCATGGAGGAAACCGATTGGTCCAAGAAGAACTGGCTTATGATCGGCATTCATTGACCACAGATGTGAACAATGCAGAAGATAGGCTCAATGATGATCAACGCAACGCATATAAAACTATTTTGAATGTCGTGACAAACAAAGAGAGCAAATTATTCTTTGTGTATGGCAGTGGTGGAACCGGTAAAACATTTGTTTGGACAACACTTCTATCCCGTTTACGAGGGCAAGGCAAAATCATGCTTGCAGTTGCCTCATCAGGAATTGCATCTTTGTTGCTTTCGGGCTGCAGACGCGCCCATTCAAGATTCAAGATTTTGATTGATCTGCACGATGAATCAATTTGCAACATCACACAACAGATGAAAGTGGCCCGAGTTGGTGCGTAAAACTGATCTAATCATTTGGGATGAGGCATCGCCGAACTTTCGAAGTTGTTGATTGCACCCTGCGTGATTTGATGCAATTGGATGACGCACAGGCAATCGAGAAAATCTTTGGTGGAAAAACCGTGGTCCTTGGTGGGGATTTTCGACAAATTTTACCTGTGGTTCCCAAGGGAGGACGAGAAGACATTGTGAGTGCTTCCTTGCCTCGATCGCATCTTTGGCAGCATGTTACAATTTTTCGTTTTCATATCAACATGCGAGTCATGGCAACCAATTCTAAAGAGTAGCGAGAGTTCGCCAAATGGGTGTTGAATGTTGGAGACGGTAGTTTTTTGCCATTGCAGGAGAAGAAGGTGTCAATTCAGATTAGATCAAGATCCATCCCATTTGAGGCTGCCAACAGCAAATTGCAGCTTAAGAGGATTAATCCGAACCATCTATCCAGATCACCAGTGCCACTCTAGAAATGCCATGTATCTTATGCAACGTAGCATTCTAGCCCCCAAAAATACTGACGTTGATGAAGTCAACAATGCAATTTTAGAATCACTATTTGAAAAATCGCACACGTAAAGCGCAAATTCTTTGACTCCAACAGAAGAAGGTGCAAGTGTTGCTGCAGGAATTTCAGTGGATTCATTGTATCCGGTGGAATTTCTAAACATTTTGTGATTCAGCGGTATCGCAAATCATGAGCTGCAACTCAAAGTGGGTGTGCCAATTTTTTTGTTGCACAATCTCAATCAATCAATAGGATTATGCAATGGTACGAGGTTGATTGTCAAGAGATTAAGTCAGCGTGTCATTGAAACGGAGATCAGCACAGGGAACAATGTCGACAAACTTGTGTTCATACCCCGCATCATCATGTCCCCCTCCGAGATTGATTGGCCATTTGTTTTGCGTCGTCGTTAATTTCTTGTTCGAGTGGCAGTTGCGATCACAATCAACAAGAATCAAAGTCAGACATTTAACAATGTTGGGGTATATTTGTCGTCTCTGGTCTATTCCCATGATCAGCTATATGTTGCTATTTCACGGGTCACAAGTAGTGCAAACATCAAGATTTTCAACGGCCATGGTCCCGATGCATACATGTGAAATGTTGTATATAAAGAGGTTTTGAAACTGTAGTTTGTAATTGTAATTTTGTAATATGTACCATCAAATGCACACAAACCTGAATATAGCACTAACTCCAGAGAAAAAATAAATCAGGGATAGTCTGATTTTTTGAGACAAAATATTTGGTAGACTAGAAAAAAAATGTTTAGGCCTTGGATGTCGCAACCCTACTTTGGCCAAATGTGGGGGTGAAGCCCAACATTGGAAAAAGTGAGGATTTGGAGTCCTCCGGGACTCCCGAATGTTTAGAGCTCAACAGCAAGGCCCAAAACACCTCGCATTGAAGTGTTCTTGGTGTCATTGAAAAGGTCTTAAAGCCTAAATGTCGAAAATGGCCTCGCATTGGCCATTCAGACATTTGCAACCCAAGTTATGGGCAAAAGAAGGGCCTGGAGTCAAACTGGCAGTTTGACTCCCAACCATTAAAAGTCAAGAATCGACATCTTCTCGACCTCTGAATTGAGAGTGTGATACGTCGTTGAAAAGATCTTCACGAGGGCTACAAGTTTGATTTAAACTTTGTTGCGATCAAACCTAGCAGTCGGGAGTTATGAGCTCCCAAAGTCCCAAGACTCCACCCAGGATAGTTTCGAGACAATTTCGAGATTCCAACTTGGAAGTCCCGGGAAAAAGAGCTATTTGGATGTAGCCTCCGCGGAGTGTTGCAGAGTATACTATATGGGGGAAGGTGGTGGCTTCCCCTGAGTCCGGGCTGTGGTGTGTCTTGTGGTTTGAAGTGCCCGTGGCTTGTCTCAACACCCAAGGGTGTCCCGGAATGTGAACTAACCACTTGGGTGGTTTGTTTTGATGTAGATTCAAGCTTGATCAACTAATACCTCTTCCTAGTCTAATCCTTGGGCTCCCAACTTGACCCTCTACCCCTTTTTAGAGTTGGAAGTAGAGAGCGTGCTTCCAAGTCTCAACTTCCGCAACTTGACTTTGTGAGACTCTCAAGTGGGTTTCACCTCGTGACTTGAGAGTGCATCATTAGATAGCCCATAATCAATTTTTTTCTTTTTTTTATATTGACCAAGACTATCTTTTTTTCCTTTTAACTACTGTCCGTCCCGATTATGGGGATGGATGAAATGTTCATCCGACTAGATGATGGGACAAATTTAGGGGAAGCTTCATTATTCGGCTTCACAAATATGCCTTCACTTTTGGGGGGGGTCGATGGGGTAAAGAACCAAAGTGGGAAATGCGAAAGACCGGGGCGACAGGGGTGGGGGGACCAACGGTTGTTTGAAAAGATAAAAGTTTTTTTTAAAAACCAAAAACATGAACCAAACATTGTTGAAGTAACACACTTGTGCATTATGCATGGGCACACACTAGTTAGAGATGTATTCCACAATATGATCCAACTAACATATCTCATGACTTCCCACATGAATGAAGTGGAGATAGAACTCTTTGCAATCTCACCCAAGAAGTTTGATAAAGATATTGTAACATTCTCTAGATAGCTTATTAGTAGAACTCCAATAAGAGACTAGGTCTTTCTTGAAAACAACCTCCTTCAAGAGCTCCAATGAGATGGGTATTCTATTCCTAACAACAAGTTCAACTTCAACAACAAAAATTCCAAAACACCCAACACATCACAAATGGCCTGCCATTTGACCTCTCCTGAAATCCCTGAACCTTTTGATCACATCCCTAATTATTGACCCCTGCAACCTCCTTCAAAGCTCCAATGAGATGGTTATTCTATTCCTAACAACAAGTTCAACCTCAACAACAAAAATTCCAAAACACCCAACACATCAAAATTGGCCTGCCATTTGACCTCTCCTGAAATCCTTAAACCTTTCATCACATCCCTAATTATTGACCCTACATTCTTCTGCTTCTAAACCTGCACTCTTATTGAAGCTCGTCATGGTGTAGTGAAAATTGCATTACCTTAAAAAAGGAATAAGAAGGTGGTGTTATTTGTAGAGGAGCATACCTTCCCGTCTGTAAAACATTAGATCCTATAGCTCACCACCACACCAAACAACGATCTCTGCGACCTTCCTACACAACCAGAATTGAAGATACTTAGTTCTGTTGCAGCCATCTTCGAATTGGCAGCTCTTGAAGCATCTCTTCCTTAATAAAGGTCCACCAAAGAAACAATGCAAGAACATCAACACCATCCAAAATGAAAAAAACAACAAACACACTGAATCCCACTCTACAGAACTTGCAAGAAACAAAACAAAGGGAAAAAAACAAACAACAAACACCCTTTCCCATTTCCATCAATAGCCGAAAATCTTGTCGTGTTTTACTTTGGATGGTTTGGAGCTTTGAAGATACTACTGTTCACGATAAGTGAGATGATAACCGGAGGGGTTGGTGCAGTTCCGAATACCCGCCTCCCTCTGTTGTAAAAAACCCTTTTTTTCGGCAACCACAGCAAGCAAGAAAGCTTGTGTAACAACTTTGCCCTAACTTTTCGTGCTTCTGTTCCGTTGTGCGCGCGTTGCAAAGGCCGCGACATACGGCCGAGCGAGCGAGCGAGCGCCTCACAAATCCATTAAATCTTCCATTGCAATTTGCAAGCGCAGAAGAGCGCGGGGGAAACGGAATCATGGTTCTTACGATTGTAGCAATCCTTCACTAGGGCGTCTTGGGGATTCTTTTTTTTTTGTCAAGGCAAGGTCTTCTTCCTCCTCTGTATTCTATTGTTGCACAATTTGAAGGTAGCAGCAGCCATGGGGGCAGAGAAAGTAGATGATGAAGTGCGAGGAGACAAGGAGCGGCGCAAAAGAAGCGAGCGAGAAAAAGAGAAGGATAAGGAAAAGGATCGGGAGGTGTTGGAGAAAGACAAGGAGCGGGAGCAGCGTGACAAAGATAATAAAAGTAATAAGGAGAAGGAGAGATCAGAGAGAAGCCGGAGCAACAAGGGTAGTAGAGAAAACAACGTGCAGGAGAAAGAAAAGAGTAGTAGAGACAAAGAGAAAGAGCAGCGGGTGGTGGATCACGACGTAGAGATGATGAAGAAGGATAGGAGCAAAGAGTTGGACAGGGATAATAGGGATAAACATGGCGACAATAAGGAGAAAGTCAAAGAGAAGGAGAAGAGGGACAGGGAGAAGGAGAAAGACAAGGAACGAGAGAAGGAGGAATTGATTAGAGACAGAGATAGGGATAAGGATAAACCAAAAGAGAAAGAGAAGCGGGACCGGGAGAAAGACAACAACGACAAGGAGCAGCGAGAGAAGGATGAGTTAGACAAGGACAGGGATAGAGAAAAGCATAGTGACAATAAGGAGAAGATGAAGGAGAAGAGGGACAGGGAGAAAGAAAGGGAGTTGCGGGAGCGAGAAAAAGAGAAGGAGCGAGAGAAAGAGAAGGCAAAGGAAAGGGAGAAGGAAAGAGCGAGGGCTAAAGAAAAGGAAAAGGAGAAGGAGAAGGAGAAGGAACAACGGGAGCGTGAGCGCGAGAAGGAAAAGGAACGAGAGCGAGAACGAGAGAGGGAGCGAGAAAAAGAGAGGGACCGGGAGAGAGAGAGGGAGAAGGAGAAAGAGAAAGAGCGGCAGCAGCGTGCGAGACAGAAGGAACGAGAACGAGACAGGGAGATAGAGAGAGAACGGGAACGAGAGCGAGAGGAGAGAGAGAAGGAGACGGGGGAAGTTGATAGACAACAGGATGGAGACAGAGACAGTAGTGTTGGAAGACTAGAGCCCGATCAACCTCAAATTGCAACCACTGAATTGGCTCAGCGCATAGCAAGGTACATTGCTTCTTCTCTGCATTTTTGCTTCACAATTGTCTTCTTCCTGAACCACAATTGTCTGTTTGAATCATCAGATCGACCAGTTTTCGGAAACTTGTGATTTTTCCATTGCTTTGTGATTCTTAAAGACAAGCTTCATTTTTTAGGGTTATGTTTGCATTGTTGGTGTCGAACCATTTTGGTAATCACAATTTTCCTCTTCCTGAAGCACAACTGTCTCTTCAAACCATCAGCAGATTATTGACCAGTTTTTGGAAGCATGTGATTCTTCCATTGCTTTGTGATTCTTAAAGACAAGCTTCATTTTTTAGGGTTTTGTTTGCATTGCTGTTGTCTAACCAGTTCGATAAATTACATTTGTCTTCTTCCCAAAGCACAACTGTTTCTTCAAACCATCAGCAGAAGATCAACCAGTTTCTGGAAGCATGTGATTCTTCCATTGCTTTGTGATTCTCAAGCATGAGCTTCGTTTTTTAGGGTTATATTTGCATTGCTGTTTATCATACCAGTTCAATATACATGAGTAATGGAGTGAAATGAGGGGCAGATTTGATGTTTGTTGTGCAATTCTGGTATACCCTAGTGTGACGGAAAAACCTTGAATTGGGCTGCAGTAACAAGTAGTTACACTGCAGGATGCGAGAAGAGCGCAAGAAGGTGAACATAGGACGAAGAGTGGAGAGGAGACCATATGCTGAGAAGCCCAAGGAAGAAGATGATATTGCATCTTGGGTGAACAAGAGTCGGAAGCTTGATGAGCAGAAGAAACTTGAGGAGAAGAAGAAAGCTGCACGGATGGCAGCAATTCTTGCAGAACAAGTTGGTTTCTCACCTTTCCTCCATCTTGTTGTTGTATGCAGATTATTCCCACTTTTCGTAATGGAAAATTGAGTTATGAGTTAGGTATCAGGATAAGATTTCATAGACTAATGTGAGTGTTGCTTCCTGAACAAAACAAGGGCATTTGTACAGATGCACAAGTCTATGTATCAAATCTGTGCAGAGACTCACATTGCTGACCAAATGTATTCTGGTATGAACATGCCAGTTCAATTCTTGTGTTCCTTGATGACTCGGAGCTTTTTAGTTGTCCAGATGCAATAGCTGTTGTCAAGCACCTATCTCTCACCAAGCTTGTCATGGGGTATTGGCATTGACAACCTTAAGTCCACAATCTTTTGACATGCAACATTGCTTCCTCATTCAATGATTAGGGTCCTCTGGTCAGAAATGATGGTGTTGCTTCTTGGGTGCAGGATAAGGACGAAGAGGAAAGTGATGATGAATTCAATCAAAGTGGATATGGAGGAAGTATGTATATTCTGTCCTTTTGATGGGGCTGGAATACCAGTCCTCAAATTGGACCTGTGTCTCTTAGGTGGAAGTGAGTATTGATTATACCTCTGGATGACCATGTCGTCACTTGGGTTCTCCTAATGGTTATTCTGAATTTTGCAGAGGACTTGGCTGGCTTGAAAGTACGACATGGACTGGACAAGGTGATGGAGGGTGCGGCAGTTGTACTCACTCTCAAAGACACCAACATTCTTGTTGATGGTGACTTGAATGATGGTATAGTGTTGATCTCAACCCTGGCTTTGTGTTTTGTCCTACAATTCTGTCAGTTTTTGGAAACTGGATGACTGAAGTTACGAGTTTTTGGCTGTCCCCAACATGTCTCCTTTACAGGCAACAACTCTGAATAGTGGTTGTAGTGTAGGTTGAAGGAAGCAACTAAAGAAGTATTGTAGCAGGGATATTTTGTTAGTTGGTCACTACCATACATGTTGCTTGAAGGTCACTGAACATGTTGTCTGACTATCACTATTTTTCAAACTGCTCCTCAAGGATTTTCTGTTCATTTTAGGGGTTGGGATTTCCTCTTTTTCCTCACTGCTGCATACTTTTGGATCGAAACCAATGTTGTCAATTCTATTTAAGTTCTACGCATGGAGAAACTCTAAAGAGTTGTGAAAGTATCCCCTTAGTTTTGCAGACACAGTTCCAGGGTGGCCAGTCATCTGGTTTTCTTTAGTATTCAGGTGCACTGGTTTAAGATTGATGCATTTGGTGGCTGTTCCCTGGCCAGCACATGTATTTGGCCTCCATTCTGTCTTTCTTTAGTTCTCTTAATTGTGGTAACTGTCCATCCTGACCCTCTATTAATCCTTCAAAAATTTACTCAAGGACCATTTCAAATTTCTGTAATTTTCAGGCTACTGGAGGCTCCCATTTTCTAACTTCTGGTGCCTCTTTCTTGTGCATTTAGATATGGATGAACTGGAGAATGTTGAGATTAGTGAGCAGCAAAACCGGCAAGATGCTTACAAAGCTGCCAAGAAAGCACCTGGGAAGTACGAGGACAAGTAATTTCCTCAACCTATTCTGGGTTTCTGGGTTTCTGGAGTTGATTCTTCTGCTTAGACAAGCTTGTCTTAGTGCAATACCTGGGGACAGGTTTCTGAAACTTGGACAACTTGAGTACTTGCCTAAAAAAAGTAATGCATCAAGCCATGTTTTGTGGTGCTGTGATGCAGATTTAATAATGATATCACTGGGACAGGAACAATTCTTTCAAAGTATGATGATGCTGTCAAGGAAGAGGTACACTTTGCCCACAAGAAACAGTTGTCTTAGGGGTGGAGGGAATACATGTATAGCTGAAAGAACCTATACAGCAAAAGAGCTCGCCAAGGTCTGTGCTCTTCATGATGGATCTTTTGCCCCTTGATAATGTGTTTATGACTACTAGGTAGTTGTGATTCTTCAGTCTTTTTGTTTAGTTTTTTGACCCATGGGTCTTTTTTTTGAGTTGGTTCTTGTCTTGGAGTTACAGGGCATTACACTGGATGAGTCAGGAGGTGTCAATGAGGAGAGCAGGAGAAAGCTTGAAGAGGTATGGTTTGGTTATTACTTCTCAGTAGCATATTCAGAATACTTCATCACCTGCAATAGAGTGCTTGCTCCCACTGCATCATTTTGAAGCTAGTGTAGCAAATTCTTGCAGGTTCGCAAAAGGCTTCAGAGTGCTGCAATGGGAGATCGTACTGCAGAATCCCTTCTTGCCAGTACAACCAGTGTGGCATCAGACTACTTCACAAATGATGAGATGGTCCAATTCAAGAAACCAATGAAGAAGAAGAAGCTTCGTAAGAAGGACAAACTTGACCTGGATGCCCTGGAAGCTGAGGCAGTAGCTGAGGGCCTTGGCACAGCTGACTTAGGCACAAGAGATTCTGCTGCACGTAGGATTGAAAAGCAAGAGGAAATGAAGGCAGCAGTGGAGTCAAGGAAAGCAGCTTATGACAATGCTCTTTCAAAAGCTGTAGATGCCTCAAAGGTTTTGAGTGGACAGCGCATTCCTGGAGCTTCAGATATAGATCAGAGGACTGAAACCCTACAGTTTGGTGTAGAAGAAGATGAAGATTTGCACAAATCGTTGGAAAGGGCACGACAAGCTGCTTTACAAAAGCAGGCTGAGAGTGTGATTGGTCCTCAAGGTGTGGTTGCCCGCATAGCAGCATCAAAGCAGTCTGCAGATGGAGTTCTGTCAGGTACTGGGGATAGTGGCGGAAGGCTTGTGTTCAGTGACACAGGAGAGTTTTGCAGGAGCTTGCAGCTGGATGAAGGCAAGTTATATTTGCTGTGATATCATCTCTGCACATTTCTGCATCCAGATAAACAGGCATTTATATAGGATTCTCAGATGATGATAAAGTCATCTACACAGTTCAATACAGGTCATGAAGTTTTGCTAGGTTCTGTGGCAGGGAACATATTCATTTTAATTCATCACTTGGCAGTAGAAGCCAGGCTGGGGTACATTTGTCATCAAATTGTCCAAAAGGTGTGAAAGAAAAATGTTTTTTTTGCAGCTCTTACTCGAAGGGCTGGGCCCAAAGATGTTTTTGTTGAAGAGGATGAGGAGGAAGCTCCTCCTGTTGTGAAAGAGGAAGCTGAAGGGGGATGGACAGAGATCAAAGATACAGACATGGTGGAAGCTCAAGGGGAGATGGAGAATGATACTGATGTACTGGAGGAACAAGTCCATGAAGCTGCAGTAGGAAAGGGGCTAGCAGGCGTTTTGAGCTTATTGCAGGAGAGAGGAACTTTGAAGGAAACGGTTGACTGGGGTGGACGAAACATGGACAAGAAAAAGAGCAAGCTTATTGGAATTGTTGATGAGTCTAATAATGTTGTTGGTCAACGAGATATCCTCTTGGACCGTCTTGATGAGTTTGGTCGAACGGTACCTTTTCTAACCAGATTTAGCTCTGTCCATTTCCAATCTGCTTCTGGTTGTTGTTCCTGGCCTTTTATTCACTGTTGGCTTCCTCACCATTGTCATGCATCATTCCTGAGGAGCAAAGCACTTCAATTGCCATCCCCAATTAGTAGGCTTTATGGTTACAAGGTTATGACAATTGCTGCTGGATTCGTTTGTTCTCAGATGTGTATGAGGGCCAGTTTCATATTTGTCATTTAGCACTGATCTGCAAGTTGTGTCTACAGATGACACCAAAGGAGGCATTTCGGAAGCTTTCACACAAGTTCCATGGAAAAGGGCCAGGAAAGACAAAGCAGGAAAAGCGGCAGAAGCAGTTTCAGGAGGAGCTCAAACTAAAACAGATGAACTCAGGAGACACTCCCCTCATGTCCATGCAGAAGATGCGCGAGGCCCAGGCCAAGATGCATGCCCCTTACATTGTTATCAGTGGTCACATTAAACCTGGGTTAGTGCTTCAGATCCTGATGGTGATGTACTGACACCATTTATTCAAGCAGGACTTAGGGTGCCAGGGAGTTTTTTGTGGACCTAGTTTTAAGCGAAGTGCTTTGACCTACCTCGCTAGAGATTGATGTTTATTTGTGGGGGCACCATGTCCCATTCTGATGTGCATCTAATAGGGCGGGGCCATTTGATTTTGTGGATAGGCAAACAAGTGATCCAAGGAGTGGATTTGCTACTGTGGAGAAGGAACCTGTGGGCAGCCTGACTCCAATGTTGGGAGACAACCAGATTGTTGGCAGCTTAACACCCATGTTAGGTGACAAGAAGGTATGTGACCATGTAAAAAGCTTCTAGCATATCTGCTCAGTGACATCTATATGCTCTTCTCTTTCCAATTACACAGAGTGTCATGAAAATTGCAAATAGTCTGGAATGCATGTCTGACTTGAATTGGCCATGTCCTTTGTGAAGGTTGCACACTTTCTTGGAATCAAGCGAAAACCAGAGGGTGGAAGCATGGGTCCACCACCTTCCAAAAAGCCCAAATCCGAGCAATAGCCTTCGTGACTGCAACTCAATTCAGCAGCCTCAATGAACTGATCGGTTCAACAGACACAGGAAAGGAAGACAGTGAGCTGTGACCTACTTTGATTGGGTCAACTGTTAAAACAAGTTCTTGAACAGAGGCGAAAAACAGTGAATGAATTAACTGCTTATGTTAGCTTTGCACTAAGCAGAAGCAAAAATTCAAGTTTAGTCAATAGATGGCCAGCTTTCTTGGCTCCTGGTGACAAGAAACTGATTATAGAGAAACCAACTTCAGCTGTTTCTGAAAACAGTTTGCCGAGCTTTTTTACTGCAGATGTGAGCAGAATGCTTAATGGTTCACAGTCATTGTTCTTTTAACATTCAATCACATGAAGTACTACTCCATGCATCAAGTGTGCATGCATCACATGGGTGAAGTTGGGAGAGATGCTAGGAGTTGAGAAAGCAAATGTGGTATTTCTGTTCTGTTGAACAAAGGAGTGATGATTATACATCAACATGAACATGATCCGGTCAGCCAAGCAAACATGAAAGTCCTACAAGCAAACATCTGATTCAAGTCACTCCGACTTTACGCTCTTGAGCTACCTTGGTTTTCTTCATGGCATCTCAATTGCAAGCTCCATGACCCATACCCTTTGACCATATCTCCCCACCACTGGCATCAAGTCCAAATTCCATGTTTCACAACATAACACTTTTGATAACCAACATCCCAAAAGCTTTGACAAGTGAAAAAATATTCCTCTGAAGTTTCTAGCAAATTACATCCCCATCATCTTGCAAGAATGATTCTCACAGCCCACCCATGATATCGCAAGGAAAACAAAACCCACTCATAATGCCTATGTAGATAGGTATTCACTTCCCCCAACAACTGTCCCAATTGTGACCCAAGAACTTGCCCAAAATTCCTCAAGAATACTAAAAAACCTGAGGATGAGAACGTCATCACAGACCAGCTCTTTCAAATCCCTAATGATCTTCATCATTTCCAAGTTGTAACTATGAACTTAGTACATCTCTGATTTCTTGAGCAAACATCTTTCAATGCAACAGAAAGTTTTAGGAAGATCTGTGACTTCAAAGACCAGAAGCCTAGTACTACCATCATCAAGCCACTAAAAACATATGCAATGAGCTCTTGAGTACTTGGATTTTTTTTCTTATTGACAATCACCTATTTTTTAAAATACAAAGATCACACCATAAATCCTCGCTTCCAATCACATATTGTGCCTCTCTGGAATTTGCATAACCAGTCCCCATCCTTCTATTTTCCTAATCCATCTAGAGCAAAGTTCCACAACAAATAAGCATCAACCATGCACATGACACACAAGGCTTTGATATTCAAGCAAGCACTGCATCACTGTTCATCAATGATGCCATTGTTGTCAAAAACCTGCAACACATAGACACATCAAACATACCATGCTTATAGCAGGAAATTAAAACCTTTTGTTGGTCATGTCCACATTTTCATAAACAAAAGTGACTTGCTGAAAGTAAGGGTGCTTGTGGTTTCTTCATCCAAAGTTTATTAATCTTCCATATTAGGTTACACTGGGTGGTCTTGTGCGAGGATGTAGAGAGGATCAGATGCATGAGAGTCTGAACGGTTTGAGCTGTTTTTGAAGGGAATCCTCTGAACATTTGAGGATGTGGGTCAATGATATTTGCCAGGCCCAATGATCCATGAGGGATCTGATCCCAACACCACTTCATCCTTGACTTATTTGGAGCAGTATGTTAGACTAAGGCCAGAAGCTACAATGTTACATCTGTAGTGTTGTTTATCATAAACATGGCATTTACATGGGGAATTTATGTATGTAATTGTTCTGTCTTCACATGACTGTGTTTCCAAGATTTTCTTGCATCTCTTTTTTAGGCTACAAACCTACCAGCAGAAGAGCTGCATCTTGGTAATATCCTCTGAGCACACTCCTTGAGGCATTGTCTTGGTTAGATGGCATCAGCCCATCATTCATGTCTCATCACACTATCCTAGTTCCAGGTCAGTGAAGAGAGATCTCTCACACCTAGTGACACCAAGAGCTGGTATGTTTAATTTCATTCCTGCAGCCACTAGTTACACAGGCAGGGCTTTTGTCTCAAATAGTAAAAATCTGGTACTTCAGGTAAATCAAATATGGATGTTATCAACCCATGGGAGACATGGGTAAAATTTTAATCAAAATTCACATGAGATTGATCAACAAAAGTCATTTGACAAAGTTCAGGAGATGTAGAACTTGCAGTAGACACATTGCATGATCAGCCAATGATAACAATTTTTTTCAGTGTCCAGGAATAATATTGAGTTTCGCTGAACAGTTACACCACCTGAAAATATCATTGATCATAGCCTAGATTTCTTTGGCAAATCTCTCAGCTTTCAATTCTCTGCATATACTCCCAACACATCCTCACATTAGGCTAGTTCACAGTCAAGACTACTAACTAATCAGGGAACCCCACACAAAATTCCTGAAATGCTGCTGCTGTCAGCATAGTGGTGTTTTGGAATCACACAGGACATGAAATCTTATCCAGGTATCAAAATATCATTGATCATAGCCTCTTGCTTTGGCAATTCTCTTGGCCTTCCATTCCCTGCAAATACTCCCCAGACATCCTTACATTAGGCGAGTTCAAAGTCATGAATACTAATCAAGGAGAAGCCCACACAAACTTCTGAGATGTTGATGCTAATAGCATATTGGTGGTTTGCAATCACTAATGAAATGAAATCTTACCCACGTATGCAAACCTTGAACTGCCGCCCCCGCCTCATGTCAACTTCTCCCTCCTCCAACTGCACACATTGCACACCTGTATAAGGAATGGAAGCAAATATGACCCAAATGTTCAGCACCAAAGGAAAACAGAACAGAGGTTTTGATGTTATAGATTGTGTACTTATGTCATAATTCATTGAAGGTAACAGAATTGGAGCATGAAGCTGAAATTGAGAACCACACCCAAAAGAAGAGGTAAATGTTACAGAAAAATGAGCTTCAGGAACCAGGAATCAGTCATGTTACAACACACCCAAGAGCTACAAGAGTCTTAAGCTCCAATTAAAACTCTTGTACCCAAGAAGTACAATGTCCAACATGAAGCTGTTGTAAACATTGAGAGAGACAACCTAGACTGAGACTAGAGACAAAGAAATTAAAAAATGCAACATGTAGAATGATACAAGATGCACTGTGTTTGAATGATACAAAGAAATTAACCCTTCATAAGACAAAAAGCGTGCACTCATGAGAAGAAAGAAGGGAGGGGGAAGCGAGGTGTGACACTGACATGATCATTCCCATAGACAGAATCGTAGCAAGAATGTGAAACACAGCGCAGTGCACAGTTCTCTTTGTTTATTGCTGAGGATCGACAATGAGACCCCCACAACCCACTGCCATTACCACACAAAACCCCATTAGCAATTACAAACCTAATGCTGCAATTTGAAATCAAAAGACCACACTGCTGCTCTGAGCTTTTAGTGCAATAGCAACAATTGACAATGAGATAACCCCCAGAACCCACTGTCATTACTGCAGACAACTCCATTAGAAATTAAAACCCCTATATGCTGCAGTTTCAAAACACAAAAAGCACATTGCTTGCTGCTCTGAGCTTTTGGCGCAGTGGAAAACATACTTGTCAATGTCTTGGTAACAAGAAATCTTTCTCTTGGCAAGGTCTCTATCCTGCAATCCCATCCAGCACACATAATCGTTCAATTCCAATAATAACAAAGAATAAGGTCCAGGACTCTTTTCTTTCCCCGAATCTCTGAAAATCTCCTCATCTATGGGAGCAAACACATCCACATTCTTGCCTGCGTTTCACGAACCCGAATGCATAGAAGAAGAAAGGACTACAGTGGACATGACAACTATATACAAAAAGGACGAGAAAAGACTTAGGAGACAATTCTTGGTGCACTTCTTTCACAGACTTCTTCTCTTCTACCTTGTTGACGGCAACGAGCGACTCACTGCCTGAAAATTTGTAATGGACGAGTACAACAACGAGAGAAGAAAGCACATCCTTATTTCACATGTGTTTTTTCTGAAAACTTCCTCAAGCTTGACTACGGAACTAGAGAGAGAGAGAGAGAAGACAGACAGCAATCGCATCTTGCGTCCTTTCTGAAACTTTTCTTCAATAATTAAGCATCTGCAGAAAAAGAAAGAAAGAAGGCAAGCAAGCAAGCAAGAAAAAAAGCGTCTTGTCTGCAGATTTTGGAGAAAGAAAGAAAGAAGAATCACGTACCGATACTCCCAGAGTATTCGTAGAGGCTGTTGTGGGAGCACAACAAAACAGGAGGGAGAAGAAGAGTGCAACAAAAGCAAGAAACGAAGCCGTGCGGGTAGCCATCATCATCATCGTCGCCCAAGTGCTGCAGACTAGTTTAGGGTTTGGCGCTCTGATATTTGTCTGTCTGGTTGTTTTTATTGTGTAACCCTAACCACGAACCCGAAGCTTTAAAGCTTTATTTGCACCAAGAGAAAGCTGTACTCCTGAGAGGGTGCCAAGGCCGATGTTTACAAGTACTACGGCATGTTACCAAGGCTCCCCTAGAACATCTTACCCTTCAACTCTGCCCTAGAGATGGATCGCGATTTGCATTGGAACAGGAAGAACACCGGTGCTCACAGACAACAGGCAAGAATCCTCAAGGTATGCATGCACACACGAATGTGCATGGCGCAGATTTGTTTGTTTGTTGATTTCTACTTTCTGTGTTTCTGTTTGCGCATGCTCTCTTCACTGGCACTGGTTGTAAACTTTTGTGGGAATACCTAATGCATAACTGCTTCCAGATGGGGTGTCTTTTGCAGTTTCTTAACATCCCAAAGCATATGAAAGATTTAAGGCAGGGAGGAGGATCACACACTGAACCTCATCATCATCTGGTCTTGTGCATCATTACTGCAAATCACCAGATCTCCCTCACGATGATCTTCATGTGAGAGATCAGGAAACAACTGAAATGTGACATCGAATTCAATTTTCTTCTGGTTGTGATTTGGCAGGATTCAATGCTGCAAATGGTTCAGAAAGGCCAACTCCAGCAGTGCTCAGTTTGTGACCCCGGAAATTAAAATTGGATGAAGGAAAGTCAAAACATGCCCGTTGGGCTTGGCAAAATGGTTTTAGCCTTGTATTTTGGCACAGGATGCTCAAGCTGGTAGAAGGCTCAGCAAAGCCTAACACCTACGGTCGATCGGCTAGATAGCTTGATTGGTCCAGGTGTGCCCAGGGTTGGGGGGAAAAAATAACTAAGCTTGGATATGAGAAATATTTTTGCAAGGTCACATACTAAGCACCAATGGAGATGCTCTAACATAGAAGCATCATATAATACCAGGTTTGGTTTCCTCTTGCATCCTGATGTCCTTTCCAGCAGGACTTTGGACAGTTGAACTTGCCACTTCAGGCACCGAACAGACACAGGACAGCAGTTTGGAAGCTGGAATTTTGCTGCTTGAACATCAATAACAACACAGTTTGGACCCTGAAACAAATGCTGCTCAATAAACAAAAATGTATAACACAGTAGCAATTTGGATACTGGACTTTGGTGTTTAATCATTCAAAACACATATCAGTACTTGAACCAGCAATCTCTTAAGAGAACCCGCAGCAATGGTTGCATAGCTATGGTATACAGACAGTAGGAGCCCACTAAGTTTTTATAAAGAGCAGAAGATTAGCTGTTCCATTGATATGAATTCAGTTCTTTCTTCCTGTACATGAATGGTCTCTCCATTTTGCTTCACTAGCAGCATCAGAGCATTTACTTTCATTGTCAACAGAAATCTCTTTTGGAACTCCAAATGTGTTGCAAAGACAGGTAGGTCACAAGAGAAACAGGGGAAAAACAGAAACAGAGAGCTCAAAGAACAGGGGGAAGGGAAGGCTGTGCAGTGAGAACAACAGCCACAGAATAGCGAGCATAGTGATTGCATGGGCACTAACATGTTATGCTCATGCACAAAGGTGTTACAGTTATAGGAGGTGAGGGTTATGCAATGGAGATTCCTAGAAGAGAAAACTAACCCAATGTTAAAGAAATCCAACATGCAAAACTCTCGCAAACTGAACTTGACACTCTTTCATAAATAGTTTGGAACAGCCAAACCAAAGCTTGAAAATGTCTTAACTTGTTAATAGGCTAGGAATCACACTCCATTTAAGTGGCAATAAAATACTGACGCAAAATACAGACCAATACACATAGAGACCCTCTCTCTCTCTCTCTCTCTCTCTCTCTCTTTTTCTCTCTCTACAGACCTGGGGGTTATATTGTTCACTGCAAGAAAAGCTTCATGAGACATCATTTTGTGCCACAATCTGCCTCCTCTGGTCAGAGAAATGACAGCCCTGAGTTCAGCAGTCCCCAAGACTTCCTGTGAACACATGAAAAGGATTGTGTCACAGCCCCATTGCAATGTGCAAAGTGCCCAATCACTCTCTCTGTCTCCCTCTCTGTGAGTCCCTGACAAGATTCCATGGATTCACTCACAATGTTTTTTGAAATGTGACCAAGCTTCCACCAAGACCTTTTTTCAAATTGGCGCTGATGGCCATGAAGCTTGTGATGACATTATTATGCCCACAATGACTCCAAAGAGACCTAGAGCACTACCAAAGATCTCAATAACCAATATCTTCACAAACAGGGTAGAATTCTGTGCATCAGATAATGCACAGCTGCTGCCAATGATGCCAACGCAAAGCCTGCCAAGAAGATGATTTTGATAGTTAGGAAACTGAACAGGTGGATAATATCTACTGGAATGTTGTTTCCATCCCTCCCAAACAAATCCAAAAAATTGCAATGAAAGGATTATTCACTCAAGCTTGGAGATTATAAGAACAAACCCGCAAACCAGATTTGCAAATCCCACAATGATGCCAGATGCGAAAAGAGAGTATCCTGCCCGCATTGATTCAGGGTCAAATGGTTGTGTGGTGTTCTCAAGTTTGGTCTGGAGAATGATAGCCACAATAACACCATAGATGGCCACTGCTTCACAGAAAATAACACTGCAACGACACCGCCCCCAAAAATTCCAAAAAAATGAGGCTTGGGGAACCAAAGTTTGAAGAGATGGAGACTCACTCATAATATTGATTATCTAACAAAGGAAAACTCCATTCACAACAAGTCTACAACTGTTGATCAGGAACCTGAATCATGCAAACAATATACCTGATGAGGTTCTTTGATGTGATCCGGGGAGCCCTGATTGCCGCTCCTATGAGAGTGCTCCCTGTTATGTAGATACCCCTGGAGAAAGGATACAAAGCAATTCTTTTATCACAATTCCGGCGACAAAACCCCAGAGATTAAGGCTCAAGTTCTTGACACTAAGTTTCACTCTCAGATTTTATCGTCGAGGTTCCAATCCACCAGGCCTGTAAAAATGGTGAAATTCTGAGATCCAGAGATGATTTACTCTCCACGATGGCACATCCTTCACATCGAGCTTGCTGCATGATGGCGATCTTTAAGCTACATCATCAAGGCATGGTATCGAGGAAAGAGATCCGATGACTTTGCCACCACAGAAAGCTTGTTGGTTTCATGGTCCGCAAAGGAAATCTAAAAGTCCAAACAGATGCTTCTCAGGCGGATCTAAAACTCATCTTCTTTTACGGCAAAAAATGAATAAAGACAAACACAAAACTTACCAAGCAGCTCCCAGAACAGAAATTCCAACGGAGAGCGCGATGCCAATTGCGGAGAACACAAACGGGGACATGTAAAGAAAAGCATGCGTCCATTCTCGCCACCACAACACAAACCCCATCTTTTCTTGCAGCAACAGCCTACGTACAGTCCTCACCCCTGAGGCCCTCTTCCTCTCGCAGCAACAAACCCGTATGTTCCTTCTCTCTCGGCCTCCTGCTCCTCCACCACAACCCACGTCCGTCCCCTCGCAACAACAAATAGCCTGCACAGAGGCGAGGGGTTGGAAGCCGAGCCAAAACGAAAACCTTCGCAACACAGCGGGGACACACCGCGACAGAAGAGAGTGAAACCCTAATAACCAGCCTTTTTTTCACAGGCAAAATTTCGCCAAAAGCCGAAATTAAATTGAGAAATTAAGCAATTTTCCAGGTTCTCAATCGCCAGAGCTGAGAAAAAAGATCATAAATCGCCAGAATTCTATAGTTGGTTTCCAGTCTGTAGCCACGTAATGCCCACTGTTTTGAAATGTTCCGCCAAACCAGAGAGTAAAAAAATTCCTGGGTAACATACCCTTCAATTACACTACCAAAATCGAAGCAGGTCTTTGCATTTCTCTTTAACATTTCTTGCTCTTTGTTGTGTCCTCTTGCAATGAAGTTGTTTGCCAAGTTTTCCCTGTTATTCTAGTTTCAGTACGAACCCTAAAATTAGTGGAGGCCTTGGGGAGCAGGCCTTACCCGGTGTAAAGCACCAAAAGGATCTCAAATGGGGAAGGTCTGCACATGATCAGCAAAAGGGCCTTCAACTGATGAACAAATCTTCTGTGCAAGGAGGTGCTTTCAAATACAAATGAAAAAAGCTTGGAGTTTGCCATGTATGCATATACTGAAGTTGTAATTTCAGTTCACTTGACACTTCAAATGTAGTAAGGAGAAGGTGGCAACCGGCAGCCAGTGTAGAGCACCATTTAGAACAGGGAGCTAGGCATGGCAATCTCAATTCATTCTTATAATAAAGAGGCTGATGCTACGTATACTTGATGTTGACTGCAAAGAGTATAATATTCTGGTCCAGAACCAGATTAGAGAAGCAACTAATCAGAAAGTTCTCTCATGGAATTTCTTTTGTGTTTTGCACTTTCAAGATTTGACTTTAGCTAAACATTTTCTCCAGTTATGTGAATATTTTCCCTCCAGGACTCAATGAGCCTAATGGACCATTGAACAAAAACATTAACATAAATGACAGAGAAGCCCTGAGAACCTCTCGTGCAATCTAATAGGAATTACAGTAAATCACTGGAATTGGAATAATCAGTCTAGTTAGCAGTCTTGTGGGTGACTACAAGGGAGTCTTCTTGTGTATTTCTCATAGAAACATCAACACTCTTACAGACAAGTTCTAAGATATAGGAGGAGAGCCAGAGATGCCAGTCTTTACAGTTTTAGACCACCTTGAACTGGAAACACAGTTCATGCACATGTTGCCCATTTTATTTCTGTACAAGTCACTGCCATTTTCCATTCCACAACTTTCAGAATTAAACACATTATCACCCAAAGTGGCAGCCCAGTCTATTCCAAATGCAAATTCCCACCACCTAACTGAATCAATAATCATGACCACAAGCTGCAGATAGGCAAAGAAACCAGAAGGCAGAAGGGGCAACTCTTATTTGCTACTCCTCCCCACTCTCATAGTCATCATCATCATCACCAAAGGTAAACACAGAGGCATCAGCAGCACTAGCATCTGCAATTGCTTTGAAATCACTTGGTGCAACTGCAGCATTATTCCTTGGACTCTCACCATGCCTGGATAGGGATTCAGGAATCTCATTGAAACTGCTGTCAGGCTGTGATGCTGCCCTGTCCTCAGCACTTCCATTTTGGGACTCTACTTTCTCTGGCTGCACTGGTTCGTGACCATTCTCAGACTCTTTAGTGTGCTCTTCCACTCCTGTGCCCAAAACCACATTGCCACTTTAATGAGCATCAAGCAGCCTAGCTCCAAGGTGCTTAAGCTCCTGTCCCGCTGACAGTTTTCATCCAAGGGTCATCTTCTGATGGGTTTCCAATTTTTTGTTCTTACTACATATATCCGCCACAGCTGGAAGAATCTATGATCAGTAGGAAGCTGCTGATCAAAAGGGGGTTACCATACCTGTGAAAATTCTTGCCTCTGAAATTGGGGCAATGGATGGGGACCCTGTTGCTTCTTGTGAAGTTGCCTGTTCATGAGAGGTAGAGGGAGCAGGGGCCTCTGATCTAGCAGTTCCAGACTGACCAGCTGCTCCTTCAGCCATTTTCTTAACAGGAATGGGAGCATCATGGTCTAGAATAACCACCTCAACCTGAAACCCTGGAGAGGGAAGCCGTCTCTGCATGTAACATAGAACATAATCAATATATAAATTTTCTTTCTGTGTGACAATGGAAAGTCAGATTGCCTTGTCTAGGTGTGTTTTCAGTACCTTATCAAATCCATCAAGCTCTGAGATAGGAAGAATCTGCCTTGTCTCCATCATGTTTGTGTTCAACCAACTGCAACAACCTGGAGGTTACTCATACAATGAAAGAACACATTCCAGATATTGCACAACAAGGGAAAGAGATTAGCCAACCTACAAAATGATTTCTTGCCACTTTCCATTTGCAACATAGTATAACAGGAGAGGGATGGTGGCAGGACAAACCAATAGAAGTCACCATGGCGGTCGTTGAAGTGAACTTTGAAATCCCCATTTATCTCTGTCACACACCTTTCTCCAGGCAGAGCAAACACAACTACACCCTTCCTAGGGGAACTGAACCATATGTCCTCTGTCTGTCCAACAATGTCAACTATTAACATGTAAATGAGTCGACAATTGTAGACAATCAAATTTGCTTAGGGATGGCAACAACACTTACATCAAATTCTCTAGAATTACAATTGTTTCAGAAGGCTACAAGATAGCAGAATGCAGGAGGTCCCATTCTAAAAAAGGAAAGGGTGAAAGTATGTCAAACAGATGAGTGACAAACCAGCAAATTTTTTGTTCGAGGATGCTTCTTACTTGAGAAGAGAATACCTGATGAAAGAAAAGATGGAATTCCTCAGCTTGAGACAAGCATGTGGGCACAGAACGGCTTGAAATGGAAATCCTCTGACATGTAATTTCATACTCCAATCAAGGTGATAACTTACTTCCCTAGTCCTACCAATCACCTCCCTCTTATTTGCTCAAATACGTAAGGAGAATTCTGAGTGAGCTGTTGAGTCATTTTCTCAAGGTAAAATATAGCCTCAGAGAGTAGTTCCAGACATAAGATCATGAATTACCATTATGATCAGAGATGGTGATAGCAGGGCGGATCCAGTAAGGGCACTTGTGCAAGCGAATGCCTCTCAATATGCACCTGCAATACAAAATGAATTATGGTATTTGACAAAGGACAAAAAGGTTTCCCCTCACCCTTATCAGTACCATGTGACTCTTCACCTACTCGTTGATTCCCACATCACACAGATAAACAAAACCATACTAATGAAACTTACATTCATCCATCTAAGTGAGCAGCACATAATTAAGGTAACAGAAAAAGAGAGAAAGCACAAGAGGCGGATACAAGCCCTACTTACTTTCTGCCAACAGGAGTCTCCCCATTAAAATCTCTTAAAACACGCTCAAAGTACTTCACATAGCGCTGTCAGAAATAGAAGGTTACAAATTCCATGTTAGATTCAGTATACCCTTTGAGGTGGGTAACCAATCCCCCATCTAACAGATTTCATAAGCCTCAAAGCTTTGAAAATTGCTGACAAGATCAAACAAACCGCAGATACAGAGAGATAACATGTATATTGGTCACACAGCCTGGGGGTGTGGAACTGAGGAAAATTACAAGTTGGCTAGGAAGAACAAGGCCCTTGCCATCCACGCAGCGTTTCTGATTGTAGTAGTTGATGGACTCCTCCGCACTTGGGAAAAACTGCATACATAAGTTGATATCACCAAACAGGAATGGGAGACAAAGCCAAATGACAATCAATATAAGCTAGGGTAAAAAAAGCAGGTGACAAGTCTCCTCTCATATTCTCAGCAACTCTTCTAGTCTGCTGCCTATGCAAAAGCTGGTCACCTGAAATGTCCTTATGCACAAGCCTGGACCCCATTTGCATATACTAATATGGATGTGTGTGCATGTGTGATTCTTCCACCCTCATGCTGATGATTATCAAAGGAATGAGGTTCATCAACTCCCCATGACACAGATGATCAAGAATACCTTAAGGTAGAGGAGAAGGGAGGTTATCATGAGTCCAGTGCGTGCCATTCCTGCTTTGCAATGGACTACCACCACATTCTCAAGGTCCCCTTTCAACCACAAATAGGCACTTTGGCAAAATGCAGCCACAAGTTGTAGAGGAGGACAGTTGTGATCATCAAATGGGAAAGAGGCCACCTGCACAAAACACCCCAACTTCGACAGATGAGAATCCAAGACCATCTCTATTCTCCTGGATTTCTACAGTTGCTGTTCCCTACTTTTAGTCATCTTGTCTGACACATGCTTCTCTTGTCCTCTAGAACACTACCAGGTTCTTTTTGGCATATTGTTTTGCAATCAATAGTTTGATGTTGACTCAACATCAGTCATTATTTTCTTCAGCCCACTCAACCACAAGTCACTCATGAGGTTCACATTTGCATATCCAAAAATATCTCCTGTTTTCACTCACAAGGCCATTCTTGCATGCAGTACGTTGATAAGCTAGTAAAAATCACAGTTCCAAAGGTTCCAGAAGCCAGTTTCTCAAAATATGAACTCTACTCTGTTAAATCTGTCTTCCACTTCTTTGCTTGACTTTTACATGGTGAATTCATATTAATATGTGCATTGCAACCACACCTCATAATCTGAAAGTGCTCCAACTTGCTTTGAACATCTTTAGCGATGGACAATAATCAGTTCACAATTGAATGTGATGGTTCTATGAATCAGAGCTATGCTGGCTAATAATTGACAATTGATGCTACCAAATGGTCAGTTCCTTTAACCACATATATAACCAGGCTTCCACAAACTAGAAGTTACATTTGCTGTTTCCAAACAATGAGCTGAAGAAAACAATGCTGTGTAGCATGCAGATGGCAACAGAAGTGTTCCACTAAAGTATGGCAAAATAGACAATTATGATTGAGTTGTGCTCACACAATTTGCAAAATGCAACATACCTTCCCTTCAAGCAGTGAGGCATCATACAGTCGCTCTGAGCAGAGATTGTAGACTTTATACTTGCCCTGTCAGACAACACCATCGAAGCAGTCAGCTGACACTGATGTAAGTCACCTTCAGAGATCAAGAGGGCTTAGAAGCTGACCTTCAGAGAAGTGGGCAGAAGGTCACCATAGAATTGACAGAAGTCACCATAGAATGGTCATATAAAGGGTTGCATACCTTGTGCTGAGTTTCAAAGAACTTGATCACCTCTTCCATATGGTTGCGATAAAAGCCCTGCATAAGACAGTCACCATATCTGCCTTAAAAGTAGCTCATAACTGGTGCTAAACAAATCACAATCATGTCATAAGAATCTCCAGAACTCAGCAGAAAAACCTTATAAACGCATACCAGAGTCATTTAGTCTAAGCAATATCACTTGCAACCTACCTGATGGTTGAAATGAAGTAAGAAATTTACTGAAGCATACAATGAGGAGGAAATGAACCAGATATTACTGCACAGTTACAGATGCTGAGTAGCACATGGGCTAAAGCCTGCTCTTGGAGCAGTCAGTCTACAACTGAAGGTTGAGGTCCTACGCAGCATTAGCACACATTGGGAAAATACTACTTGCAGGATACTCAAGGCAAGCTCACTCTCAAGTGAGATTACATGCTGAGAAGCATAACTTGCTAACCTTAGCTTGCTACCACAATTGCCTGCTCTTGCCCTCTGACTTACACAGGATGCCCTGACAAGGAGTCCCCTCCCACAATAAACAATTACAACAAGGGTTCCACATGACTGATCAGGTGCTTAGTTCCACAAACAACTCCCTCCCCTCCATATGGTGACTTTTCAGACCCTAGATCTCCTACTCTTGTCGACTGATGACCATAGAAGACCCTAGTGAAACAATGGAAACAATGGGAAGAAGGAAAGCTTGAAGTGGGTCAGAAGCACACCTCCACATATCCAAGGATACCAGAGCTAATGTCACCTGCAGGAAAACCCATTGCGATGATGTTTTCTGTGATATAAGCCATATCCAGATCAAATCCCCCTTCCTGTACAGAGCACCAGATCAAAGAAAGCTAGCCAACAGTCCCTACTTTTGGAAGGCAAAATAACCCAAAGATCCCATATCTTTGTTTTAGAGGTGAATATTGTGATGGTCATGTGCATGGCTGCAGCCCTAACTCAATTTCTGGAAATCCGTATCATAGAATATTGTCCCCTCTACTACAATGGAACTTGTGTGAATCCAATACCCCGAGTGTAGTTTCAAACAGAGCAATGGTTATTCCACCTGATAAGAAAATGCATTCAACCTTTAGATACACAACAAAAAAGGGATTACCTGATACCGACGTTTGTTCTGTGAGACAAGATGCCTTGCTTTCAGTTGGACAGCCTTCACTGCATTCCTTGATGAGTCCAAAAAGCCCTTTGTGAAAGTACCAAATGCATTCCCCTCCTGGACCACAGCATTTGATGAAGTCCTCTCATCTGGTGCCTCCACCACTGGAATCTTGGCAGGAGTCCTTTTCCCAAATCCACTAGCAACAAAACTGAATGATGATGTTTTGGTACTCTCTGCACCTGAAGAAGACTGTTGTGATGAGGAAAGTGGTGTCCGCAATCCTTTGGCCCATTGAGAGAGACTTGACATGGGGGTTGACTTTGCTGGGCCTTGGGTTCCATCCCCAGGAGAGGCCGAGGATCTGCTATTCAAGAACAGTGGAGACTGCTTGTCCTTTGTTGACAAGCTGGAAGATTGGGCAAGAACAGGCCCATCTGATAAAGAAGGCAGACTGTCCAGTAAGCTTTCAGCTTCTGCTGCTGCAGGCCCTGCCATGCTTGCTCACACCTTCTCAAATGCTCCTATGGGCACCAGTTTGAAGGAAGACCTGAGAAACCCCAAAAAATTGAACAATAATTTCCTGAGGAAGTGCACCCTAACTAAAAAGAAAAAACAGTGCAACTGATCCAGGAAGTGCACTTGTTGATTGCAGACAGAGAGTTATAGTTGCTTGGTAAAGATTACCAATCCCTTAGCTAAACTTCCATGCCCAGGAGTCCATGATGCATATCAATCTTACAACCTGCAAACAAGGCCAAACAAAGAAATAATAAAACACCTATCCTAAAACCCAAGAATTAAACCCTGATTCCTGAACAATAAATCCCTGACTCCAATACACACTGCATATCTAGTGCCCTGTTCTTCCAACAATGGGAGATCTACCAGATCATTATTTGAATATCCACTATATGCAAACCAGAGATGCATAGTCCAGGCATCTAGTCTACAGCATTTTCCAAGCTCTGCAAATTCACACCATCTAAAATGTTTAAAAACATTTAAAACAGAAATATATCCATAAATACCAAGGCCTTCTCCATACTACCAATTTAAGTTGATCTGAAAGAATTGAGAAATGACCTGGTAATAAAGCTTTTTGGACCTCAGTAGATAACAGAAACCAATCAGCAAACATGAAAAGAGGAAACCCAACCAACCCTAAAGAATAGAAAAACCCAGACCAAAAACCTAAATTTGGCTTGAAGAACAGCATGTGTCATACAGTGATATGCATACACAGGGACCTTCAACAGTAACATGTCCAGTATTACCAGCAATAGGTGGAGATTAACATCAAACATTAACCAATGTACACAGTCTCTGTCACAAAACCAGCAACAATGGGAAAATTCTGCCTCGATAGATTTTATTACTCAATAAGAGAAGGAACAGAAAAAAAAACACCACGAAAAAAGAGGAACTCCAAAAGAAACAGAACGAGGAAGAAAAAAGAGAGGAAGAGAAGAGAGAGAGACAAGATGGAAACCTTTAAGAGCAAGATCTTTATAGGACAAAATTGATTTAGAAACTCTCCCCCACACTTAGCATTACAAAGGCTTGGAAATGATTATTTTGAAGCTCCAAGGCAGAAATACTAAACATAAAATCTTGTTAAGCAAATCCTCTGGTTTGATGTAAAACAAACTCTGACGAGTAGCATTGTTTCCTGACTTTAGCAGATCAATTAAACTGGCCATTCTAGCTCTTGCAGGGAACAACTCTTCAGAGCTACAAAGCCTTAAGAACCTATAAACTAACCACCTGCTACTGCAAATTTCACAGCGTCTCAAACATTGCAATCCACATGAGACATAGGAACCAAGGTAATACCTACATATATTCTGGTGGAGAGCACATGTCAAAAATGTCAATGCCTTCGCCTTCAAAGTCTTTGGATATTCCCACATCCAAGAAATTGCAAGAGAAGCCATTAGAAGTACCATGAAGCTCACAAAATGATTTTAGGGTTTACACCAACACCAACCACGCTCCTGCTAAACGAAGCTCCATCCAGCAGGAAACAACAGGGAAAGAAAGAAAAACCTAAAAAAGAGAGAAAAACTCATGTAACGGCTAGATGCACCAAATGGATAATGCTTATCTGCAGCGAAAAGGTTCAGGATGAGTTCTTCATCGCGCGGCTGAAGAGCACAACTCGGCAAACCTAAAATACAAGCAGATGAAGTCTTACAACGCAACAAATTTTGCGTTGCAAGCCCATTGGTACAAGAAAAATTTCTCCACGAATCGAGTGGCTTGCTGCGCCTGTTGCTCGAAATGACGACGTCACATTCCAAGAACAAAAATTCCAGGAATAGGAAGAAACTCACACACCTGCAGAACGATGTCACGTTCTCGCACGACGACAACGACGACGACGACGCTCGATCTCACGCACAAGGAAACCCCTTCCACAGCAAAACCTAATAAGAAGCAGTGGAACAGACCCGGTTTACACTGCAAAGCAAAAGCGCTCCATATTGTTGGACCCAGACGCTATGAAAGATGGCCTCTCGATTTATAGCCTACTCACTGCTATACTACTATAGACGATAACTCTTTCCTTTGTTGGCCAATTTGTTTGTGGCCCGTCAGGATAGCCTCTCGATTATGAACACATTGTTCTCTTTTCACATATTACAAGGCCAATTTGTTTATGGCCGTCACGATAGCCTCTCGATTATGGACACATTGTTCTCTTTTCACATATTACAAGGCCAATTTGTTTATGGCCGTCACGATAGCCTCTCGATTATGGACACATTGTTCTCTTTTCACATATTACAAGGCCAATTTGTTTATAGCCGTGACGATAGCCTCTCGATTATGGACACATTGTTCTCTTTTCCCATGTTACAAGCATGTTATCCCAATAGAAACGATTCACATTGCAATGTGCTTCATATGGGTGTGGTCAAGGCAAGGCATTGTTGGAGTTTGGAGTATACCTAGAGCTTGAAGACACCAAGGGCCAAACATGCCTTTGATGAATCATTATGTGAATTATTTAAGGATGGAAGGCATTAAAAAATTCTTCATGAAATTTTCTATTATTTAAATTTTATAAAGAGAAATTTGGGCATATTTTGAATATGTTTGATTTTGCTTGAATGAAGATTCATGAATAATATTTTGAAAATTACAACTATATCATGTTGAAGATTGTTGAAGATTTGAAACATTAAGTTTTATGACATAAAAATTATTAGTTTATAAAAATAATGTGTATAAGAAATTAGTACTCTGAGTTGATACATTAAGATTGAAAATATAAACCCAATTGATTATGTAATAAAAATACATAATTCCAATCCTTGAAATTGAATAATAATAGATTTTTTTAAGAAAGCAATAAAAAAAAATCATGGCCTTCTTTAACTTTTTGACCAAAAATTCACAATTTAAAAATAATAATAATGCCATGCAAATTTTAAGGTTTTGTATGCCATTTTTTTTTTCAAATGTTTGTACTAAACATTACTCATTATTAACACATATCTTAAAGTGTAATGTACAAAAATTAGAAAATTTGTTGAATTTAAGAATGGATGGTATTTATGTAGGGTTTGCAATATTTTCAATGTTATGGATCATTCATTTGTGAGGTAAAGTTTTTTATTTGAATATTATTATTGGTTATTTTGGGTAATCATGATAGGAAAAAATGAAATTTTTCTGGATTCCTTTTCAAAATGAAAATTTTAATTGGAATGAAAAAACATCAAAATTCTCTGGATTCCTTTTCAAAATAAAATTTTTAATTGGAATGAAAAAACATCAAAATTCTTTGGATTCCTTTTCAAAATAATTTTTTTAATTGGAACGGAAAAAAATCCAATTCTTTGGGTTATTTTTAGGTTTGGAAGAAAACATTTTTTCATTTGTGATGGAAAAAGCTGAAACAAAACATTGATTATGAACTTGTGCCATACCAAACCTAAGATAATGGACAAGAAATATTTAATATACATGTTTTCAATCATTTGGTTTTGAACTTAACACCATACATGTAATTTCATTGTTTGAATCTTATTAGGCTAGAACTAGAAATAGAAAAAATGTGGTTATTGTTGTATATATATGTTTGTTCATGGTTATATTATAGCACATATGGCAAATTATCAGTTCAATGTAAGTGACTCAACACCTAAATTTGTTTAGCATTTGTGAAAAGTTTGATGGAATGCATATTCCACTAGTGGAACATTCAAGCAAGAAGATCGCATTGGAAGTGAGTGATTTTTACAATGGAAAATAAGTTCGTATCATTGTTATGCAAGTTTTACATGATGCAAACATAATATTTTGGAGTGTATGTTGGGCAATTGAAAAACTTGTGCCTTATAAAACATTGAGAAACTATGAGATTTTATAAAAACATGTGATGATTGCTGAAAGTATTAAATATACTTCATATTTCATAAAAAATGCAATTTGTATAATTCAACAATATGTGTAAAATAATTAAAAGATTATAAACTCATTATATGTGAACAAGATGAATTTTAATGTTGATATGAATACATTTCAAAAGTTTTTATGGAAAATGCATTTGGGTTTTTAAAAAATAAACAAAAACTTTTAACCCACTTAAATTCTAAAGTACATAGAACAACACTAATTTCGATAGCTTGTTGTGTACTTCACAAATATTGCATGAAAAAGGAAATTATTTTGAACCATGACCACCACATCAAGGTTGTAGAAATGATAGTTTTGTTTGATTTGGTGTAGTTGTAATTTTTACTTGGAGGAAACAAAAAAAGTAACAAAACATGAAAAGGAATATTTAAGACTAAAATTGTTTATGACATGGATGTCACAAGCTTTTGTTTTGATTCAATTAATTTAGTTTAATTTAGGCTTCAACTGGATTATGTTTAAATTAGTTATAAAATTAGTTCAATGTGAATGTGCTTTAGGTTATTTTGTGTTTGAAAGGTGTTATCCCCTTTACTAATGTTTCGAAATTTCACATTTGATTTTTGAAACTCTAAAACTTGTTGAAATGTAATAAAAATTTTGTTGGTTGTTGATGTTTTTTTTTTCCATAAAGTTGTGAGTTTGGAATTCTCATTGTATGTCCTTTTGAAACCAAATATTGATCATATATTGAGTTGTGTGCAAGTATTGAAAATTTAATTGTTTTGTATTAGATTTGGTTATAGGAAGTTGTCATGGAGTTGATGGCTTAATGTTTTTTTTTGTTGAATTTTTTATTGTATCATTTTTTAAAGAATTG
The DNA here is from genome assembly GCA_963921925.1 of Sphagnum tenellum. Classification (NCBI taxonomy): domain Eukaryota; kingdom Viridiplantae; phylum Streptophyta; class Sphagnopsida; order Sphagnales; family Sphagnaceae; genus Sphagnum; species Sphagnum tenellum. The sequence goes on along the minus strand of OY998158.1, from coordinate 11,495,633 downwards.
AATCCTAATTGGGGTTATATTTCAATTTGTGAAGGGGTTGACAAAGTGAAGAATATGAAAATAGATGTTACATATTATTGATGCAATTATGAATTAAAGTTGATTAAAAGTGTGCATCCCATGGCTATTGGTGGACATGAAGTTTCAAAAGAGAGGGGCAACAACAACTTACAAGTAAACATGAAGAAACATGTAATTATAATAAGTCTACACAACTTCATCAAGGTTTGTGGTAAGAATGCGAGAAAATTTTGCGGTAATTACAACCTCCGCCCATTAATTATTGTTGTCAATTTTGTTAATGCAACCAGGGAGTTTCTTTTAATCACCATCACCATTTGTAAGTGAGTTCACCCAAACTTCAATTCAACTGGGCCTATTAAGTTTGGTGAGGAATTTGGCTTTGTTTGGTCTAATGATGGTTGGGGCAAGGGGTCCAATTCAAACCTTCCTTGGTCCTACTTTTTATTTCTAATTTATTTTCTCAACTTTTCATCCACAAAGTTGAGAATTTCCATTCAAAATTTGAATGTATATGGAAAGTTCATCCATGTTTTTCCTATTGGTTATCAAATAGGAATTGATGATCAAACATGAAGGTTAAAATTTCAAACATATTTGACCCCATAATTGAACATATACATAGGGTTCAAATTGGGTATTAGGAATTATTTTGACATTTAACCATTACTTTATTTTCATTTAATAAATGACTACTTAAGTTGCTGTTGAAAATTTTGAATTAACTTGTAAAAAAATATTCTTGATTTTTTATGGAAACATTTGACAAAACTTTCAATGAATTTAATGAATATGGAATACCCAAAAGCACTTTAAAAAATGTAACCATTGCTCTTTGTTATTTAAAGGACTTTTTAAAAGACTTCAAGGAAATGATATTTTTATGAAAAAAAAATTATGTGCACCTTTACATTATGATACAATGCTATTTTTTTACTCATCAAATTTTAATCGATTTGTAAATCATAAATTTTAAAACTGTGAAGTTTAGGGTTTTTGGCGTGTTTTAGGGTTTTTGGTGTGATTTAACAAAATGGAAGAGATGAACAATTCCCTGATGATAGATTTGCTTAGTGATAATGCGCGACAAGGTGTCGATGATCTCCATTTTGTGAGCAGTTTGGGGATTCTCTTCTTCCCGAGCATTGTGTTTGTCACCTATGTTTGTCTATGGTGGCATCATCTCATGTATGGGAAGAAAAAAGGACTCGTCGTGCATCCAATAGTCAGAACCTTCATTGCAGTGTTGTGGAACTTGGAGCACATTCATGACTGGATGACGGAGCAACTGAAAGAGAAGACGAGCAGTATGACGGCCCGCTTGGTGCGGCCTGGTAGTGCTGCTTTCTATTTGACTAGTGGGTGCCCGTGCCCTTCGGACACTGTGAAGTCCCCCGGGATCATTTTCTTTCCTTCTTTTTTTTATTTATTAATTTCTTTTGCCTTCACTTCACTAATCTGCTCTAGTCTGCCAGTAAAATAACAATGTCACCCTCAAAGTAAGCAACTTGCATAAATTCAAGCAATCTTCCAATGTTGGAGTCTTTCTTCTTCACCCATTGGCTGGTATTATGCTAAAATCCAAAGATAATTTGAATTAGTTACATATGTTGAGGTCCATTCACAAAGTACTAAATTCTGGAATTCGACCACCTTGGTTCATGTTTTAGAAACTTTTAACTTTTTTATTTTTATTTTTTATGTATTTTTTATTTTTATTATTGTTTTATATATATTTTTATTTGGATGCAAGTTTGAAGTTTGGAGAGAGAAGACACACCTCATTTTTTTTCAAGTAGGAATTTTCTTATTTTTTACTCTTTATTTGGTTTTTTCATTTTTGGAATTTTTTTCTTTTAAAATTATTTTATTGTATTTCTCTTTCCTTGTTTCATTTGTTTTCATTCTTTTTTTATAGTTTTTTAGTGTTTCATGTTTTTATTTTTTCTATTCTTATTTTGTCTATCTTCATTTTTTTTGTTTTTATGTATTTATTTATTTATTTATGCCCTCCCCTGCCCTGCCCGGTCCTTCTCCACCCGTGCGCCCCCCCCCCCCCCCGACCGGTGCTGGCCCCCCTGCTGGCCTCGTGCTTCATCGGACTCTCCCTTCCCCCACCCCCAAAACACTCCACAGGGAACGGGAGCCAATGGGATTACGCCAGAAAGGTAATGAAAGTGAAATGACATCAAAATAAAAATAAAAAATAAAAGATAAGTAAAAGACAGAGACACACACCATGTTGTAACCCGAAGAATGTGGAGTACATACTCAAAACAAACTTGGAGAATTATCCCAAAGAACCTGATGAGACGTGCAACAACTTGATTGACTTGCTCGGGAGTTCGAATCTTTAACGTTGACGGAGAGCTTTGGAAAGAGCGACGAAGAGTTGCAATGCATATATTCACAAAAAAATCACTTCGGAACCTTAATGCATGAAATAGTTCAAGTGGAGCTAGACAACAGGTTGATCCCTGTGTTGTCGAAAGCTTCCGGTGAAGGAGTTTTGGTAGATCTGCAATGACCTTTTCATGCGCTTTACCTTCGATACCATTTGTAACCTTGGTTTTGGAGTTGATCCAGGATGTCTGAATCTTTCGCTTCCGAATGTGAAGCTTGCTCACGCTTTCGACACAGCTACAGCCATTACTTCATCCCGCTTTTTCATGTGTCCTTTTGTTTGGGGGACCAAGCGAGCTCTTAACATCGGGAGCGAAAGAATATTGCATGAATCTCTACGCCAAATCGATGAATTCGCCATTCATATGATCCAGAAAAGGATGCAAAAACTGCTTGAATCTTCAACAGAGCTCCGTAGCGGATTGAACTCAGACGATGCTCCTGAGCCTCTTTCTTCTCCTCCGCATATGGATCTTTTGTCGAGATTCATGGGCGTCGCAACTGAAGCTGAAAAATTAAGGACTCTCGATTCATCCGGGGGCGACGACCAGAAGCGCGGAGGTTACTCTGATGTTTTCTTGCGAGACATTGTGATAAGCTTCCTACTAGCTGGGCGCGATACGTCTTCTTCCGGTATGAAAACGTTTCGCGAATTAAGCTGAGGGGGAAAAAAAAAGCCAATCCTGGAAAAAACTGTTCGTAATTTGATTCTTCATTTGTTCCTTTTCAGCAGTTGCAGAAATTTGTTAGTTACAAAAAAAAAGTTTTGCTAAGATGTTTCAGTTCGGTGTAGATGGTTTTTTCCACAGGTCTTTCGTGGTTGTTCTGGTTGTTGTCTCGCCACCGTCGCGTCGTAGACGCGATTCGTGCCGAGATTAGGGAAGTAGTCAAGTCGAGGAATTGCACAAATTTATCCACGGGTGCTTCGAAATTCACTTACGAGGAGCTTAAGAATATGCATTACTTGCATGCAGAGTTGTCAGAATCGCCTCGACTATACCCACCACTTCCGGTGGACACGAAATTTTCTGTTAAAGAAGATGTATTGCCGGATGGAACGCGTATCCCCAAAGGCTCGATTGTGGCATACGCGTCATATGCGATGGGAAGAATGGAACAGCTGTGGGGTAGTGATTGTCTGGAATTCAAGCCAGAGAGATGGCTACAGAACGGCGGGTTCGTACCACAATGTCCGTATAAGTACGCTGTGCTTCAAGCTGGCCCACGCATATGCTTGGGAAAAGAGTTGGCATTGCTGCAAATCAAGCTGGTAACAACAGGGCTCATAAACTGCTTCGATTTCGACGTCCCTGAAGATTTCAAGCCGACCTATGAAATCAGCTTGTTGTTGCCCATGAAATATGGTCTCCCAACCAAGATTTCTCCGAGCGAGCGAGAATCATGAGGCGAGCCAGAAGGATCTAGGGTTTGACGATCTTCCTCACAAAATTTCTGTCCGAGTGACTCCCCACTACTGTCCAAAAAGCCTGTAAAACTCTCTCTCTCTCTCTCTCTCTCTCTCTCAATCGTTCTTGTTACAATAGTTTGAATTACATTTTACCAACTTGAGAAATTATGACAGAATCAAACCTGGAGGAGCTTCTTGCTTTGAACATCTTCAAGCAACAAACAATGTGATCTCCGAAGATGATGATCACAAGTTCTCTCTTCTCTCCTTCTCTCTTCCAAGATGGAGAGATTTAATAAGAACACACACACACACACACACACACACACACAAAAGTCAGGAACAAGTTGGTGTTTCCTGCATACATCAAATGTCACTGCAAAATCGAATTCAAAACTTCACAGGCAGGAAGGCAGGCTCTTTTCTTTTGTTGTTGTTGTTGTTGTTGTAACCTTTCACCAGTGTTTCTCTTCCAAGCTTGTCGGCTTCCAAGTCTTGGGAATTTTGCACATAAAATGTAAACACCTCCTTTGATGGAAATAATTCACCTCCACTTTTGCTGCTGCTGTGCAATTTGCATGATGATGATGATGAGGATCACTGACTGACTTGCTGCAGCTCTGCATTTTGCTAAGTGTATGATGATGATGATGATCACTGGCCAAGTTTATTATAGATAATGTCTTCAGTTCCAAGAAGATGGATTGATTGCACGAAGATGTTCTGCCTCAATCTCATCTTGTTTCTCTATTTGCTGTAGCTCCTCCTTCAGAGCTTCAGTCTGCAACAAAAGAATTGTGGTCTACAAGATTATTTGAAAACTTTTACTTCTACCAACTCACTATCCATTGATTGCATATGTGACAAATGTGGGACTTGAAGCAGTAATCAGACTTGAAACAAGGCCTTTGGTTTGTTGACCAGGACAATGTTTTCCACTTGTGAGGCTCCCTCGTCATCAAACAAAGCTAAGAACAACTGAGATCCAGATTTGTATATTTCGAAAGAGAGAAAAAACCACATTGACAAAAGATTGAGGAATAAAGTTTCAAGTTCTTCAGGACATGAGGAAGAAATAGAACTGGAAATACCAATTTGTTCTCCTCCATGAGTGTTTTCAGATAGTCTCTTCTTGCCTTTGTCCTTTCCAAAGTACTTTCTATACCATATGAGGTGCAACAAACCTGCACATGCTAATTCCAATTAACAAGGTTGATAATGCAATTTGCAAATTTGTTTCTTAATCTGGTCAATCAATGTTTCCAACTCTGTTTGAGATTTGCTTTGATGCTAATAGTGAGAAGACAAAGAGTGTCCAAGCCTCATGATTGAATCAAAATGTCAGTCATACACAGATCTATTTATCTCATTTCTGTCTTCTTCACAATTCTTCAATATTCTTCTTCACTCTAAAAAAACAATGAAAGAAAATTTTGCATACCTCCTGTGGTATTCACTGTAACAGAAGAGCTTGTGTTCGTCTTCCTTCACAATTTTCTCATCCTCTTCTTTTCGTTTCAATTGATCTTCCATTGCCCTCTTCATTTCCACTCTGCAACCACCACTCATCTCCCTCTTTGGAAAGAACTAGGAGAAAAATGTGAAGCTAAATTGAACTGGATTCTGTTTCAAACATCTGAGCATTATTACTACTATGACAAACAGTAGCTACAAAATGTCTTACTTTGCAATCTTATTTCTGTTCAACTGATGCCTGAAGTTTTCAAATTTGCACAAAACATAAATTTTCTGGAACCACATTCTGATGCAAACTAACATGGTGCTTTGCCTCTTGCAAATTCCATGGACATGGTGAAACAAATTTGTTAGTTGAACTTTTGACAAAGATTGGTATACACACACTGGAGCTTGACAGTATCTTCATGCTTGGGAGAGACAGTCTTGCGGACACGTTCTTTCTTGTATTCATAGTTCTCCTGCTTCACATATAGATCCTTCAACTGCTCCTTGAACTCCTTGTCAATGTTTGGACACCCACACCCAAGAAGGTTGTCAACAAAACCACACCAAAATCAAAGTTCTAAATAAAATGCAACATAGGTAACTCTCTTAGATTGAAAAAATCTGTCCCAAAGAAAGAAAACGTGAAGCAGGGCATCTTCACAATCCCTTTGCAAGTAAGTACTAAGAGATACTGGATTAGTTTGGAACAGTGGTCTACCATATCATTCTTCTCCTGCAGATATCCTTAAACTACATTGAAGCTTTTACGAAGAAAAGATCATTCTCATTTGCTACACAATCCTGACAATTTACTATATCAAATGATCCAATGGGCACTTCACTTCAATTGCACTAGTTTTGTGCATATAAATGCAACATTTCATCTGCAGAATTGAAGAGAATCAGACACTTGTAAAAATCAATATGTAAATATTATCTTTTTCTCACCTACTTTGATAGAGGAATTGTAGACCGGTAAATTGCAAATTTGGCTAGGTATGCATATAATAGAATGGAGTTTTCATTAATACTTGTGGCCTGCTTCTCCAAATAGAATGGGTCTGCATGGACCTCTACTGTCCAAGTCTGAATGGTCACTTGGCATTGTATCAGACATGGTAAGGGCCAAGGATGCTAGGCTACCTTTTAAATAAGCACATCAAACTGGTTGCATCGGGAGAATTTTGGAAGGAAGGGGGTGCCCATTTTGTGGACTCTCATGATTCTTTCATGAATTTTACTGAGTAAAAAATGTCTCTTTTCCCCATCTGCACGTTCGGTTCACTGCCAAATAGAATGGGGAAGAGAAAAACATCTGGAATTTTATAATAGTTGTAGCTTGTTGTTAATTCTCTGTCAGTATTGTTTTGTACAACACATCAGAGAGTTAGAACATTTAGTAAATTCAATTGGTTGGGTTGAAAGATTTCCATTCCTCCACCTTAGTGCCAAAACCTCAGGCTGTCACTGTATATAGGAGGAGAATAAACAAGGAAAGTTGTGGGGATATGTACAACACTCTGGTATTGCATCAAGTCATACCAGAGTAAGAGGACGGGTACCAAGCTGGTTATACCTCGGTGATATTCAGTGTTCTTTATTGTGGATTTCCACAATCTGGCAAAAATTTCTTGAGAAATTGTTGGCCAAATCTGTAATTCAGTGTAATTTTGACGAAATTTGCCGTTTTTCTGGCAACATTCACCAAGTTTTGGACCTAGCAAAATTGTCCCTGGACATATCAAGGACAATATGGGTTATGAGGTTCATGTTGCCTCGCACCAATCGTACCAGTCTGCTGAGTTCCTTGATATCAAGTGCAAATACCAGGCCACAATTCACTATCGACATATCAGTAGACCAATCGTAAAGCCCTCAAGGAAGGTGCATCCTCTATCCTTGAATGCACTTTTTCAGCTTTTGCCGCACCTCAACGCGGGTTTCCAGTTGTTGCCGTACTTTTAAACTTTAGTGCATAGACACTAGACATGAACTTGCCAGTTTTGAGAATTTTTTTTCTCTAAAGTGCTTCGTGAGTGTAGTAACCCCGAGCTTCAGCCTCAGAAAGAATAGAAGCATGACATCATGTAGTCGAATTGTTGTCTGACGCACTTCGTGCGGCAGAATGTCCCACCGAGCACCAGCCTCAGACTTGACATCATGTACGTTACAGGTTGCTCATGGTAGGCCACCTCTCATGCTTCGATTGTCGAACGCAAGTTTCCATCCCTGACACATGTTTCTAAGCCCCACTCACAGAAGGTTTAAACTTGGGGAGCAGCTACTCGCGCAGCTCCCCTTTTGCGGTACTGCAGCTCCCTTCCGCCTCACCTTCGACTCATCTACTTTTTTTGTATCCACAGATTCCGATTGAATTTAAACTTGACACGTGCAAATTCCAACTCAGTGCAGACTCAGCTCCCCACCAAGCGACCCTCTATATAAATAGATGCTTGCAAACTGGCCAAGCACACTTCCAAATCTATTACAAGCGTATGCCTAGTTTCGTTGATTGTGAAAAGATTTTTGTGCTCAAAATCTTCAACTTTGTGTTTGCTGCACAATATAGCTTCACACTTGATTCACACATTCCATTTGTGTACTTGGGGATTGTTGTGCACACATTTAGAAGGGGGCGAGAGAAATTGTTCACTTACCGAGAAGACTACATATACTAGGTCAATGGGATTGCTTACTGCAAGCAATTGCATTGATCAAGTGAAATTGAGGGACGCCCAGGAGTGGCAATGTGTAGTAGCTACAGCATGCACGGTCATGATTGTGCTCTTGGTGGTGCGCACATTCTACCTGTTGTTGTGGAAGCCTTACAGTAGGCGGAGGTTCTATGAGAAACAAGGCATCCGGGGGCCTTGCTTCAGGCCCATCGTTGGAAACCTGCCAGAGATTCGAGAACTACGAGCTAGCTTACCAGAAGTTTGCGACCCCTCAGAACCTGGAGCAAGACGAGTGGGATTAGAGTTCTTCGTCTTCAGTGAAAAATATGGTAAGGAGGGTCAAATTGCAGATTCTATATCACCTATTTCGATAGGATATTTTGTTCATGAATTGCAGGCTATAGCTTATAAGTCATTGGCTTTGCCTGCTTGATGGTGTGCAGTTCTCTGAAAAACTTATGTTACTGTGATATCAAGGGTGAGAAGCTAGGTGATATTAAGAGTATCAGTCTTCACATAGTTGTGGCCGGAAATGTTGTTGGTGTCATGATAGCAATGTTTCTTGTCCAAGGTTGCGCTACCAGACGGCGCTACACCTTGGCTTCGTTAATTGTGTTGTAACCTCGCAACTGCATGCTGTATGTTTCAGGAAAAGTTTCAATTTTCGAGCAGGGCTCCTTGACAAGGATTATATTGGCCGATGCCAAACTAGCGAAGGAAGTATTGGTGGCAAAAGGAGGGCACTACCACAAGGCTGCTCTAAACGGGGAAGTGTTCAATCAAATCGCCGGTATTAGTAGCATTCTTATTGCTAATGAAGGGGACTGGAAGCAGAAGAACCATATCATGAGCCCAGCTTTTCGGCACACCTTTCTTGAAGTATGTTAGAATCCCCTCTACGAACCCCTATTAACTAAGCTTTCCAACATTTATTCACTCCCAAAACTGCACCATTTAAACAAAGATTTACAAGCTCATCCACACATAAATTCTAATGGACATATTTGGACATCTTGTGCGTACATTGTGCGTTATGCAGAATCTGTTCCACCATGTTCTTGAAAGTGGAAATGAGTTGGTAACCAAATGGCAGACGATGGTCGACAACACAACTGAGAAACAGGGTGTAGAAGTTGCAGTAGACTTGGATGTGCCGGAAACCTTGCTTGACATCATTGTCAAAACTACCTTTGGGTCTACAACAGTCGAGGGTGGTGACATTTGTGGCATCCACAAGGCTGTCAGGTTCATGTTCGCGACGCTTGGTCCAAGATTGACCGGATATGGCCGCCTTTTCCCTGGATATAAGTGCGTCCCATAAGTTCCTTCTTCTAGCTTCCAGTTTTGAGAGCATCGAAATATCTGTATTGTGGATCATATATTCGAGTATTCACAGTACCTAGGTCTCTAATGCACCAAAGCATGTGCACATGTGTTCGCTTGCACTGCATTTGTTGGCACTGTTTTTGCTACAACTAAATGTCGTTCATTTGAGCTAGCGAAAGTAATTTCCTTGTATTAATCTCTTGTGCAATCTTTCGTGCAGCTTCTTACCAACTCCAACAAACATCAAGTTGTGGATAGAGAAACGATACATGGAAACAGTTCTCGAGAGCATTGTCAGTGCACGCTTGAAGCAAGTGAAGCAGTTGAAGGGATCAAGCAAGTCCATTCAGACGAAGCAGAATCTTTATGGGAGTGATTTATTGGGTATGATGTTGGAGGCCATGGAGGCAGGCAATTCAAGCATGACCGCACCACAATTGCTTGACCAATGTAAGACCATGATTGCTGCCAGTGACACCCCAACCTCAATGCTCTTGATATGGACTCTCACTCTCTTGGCCATGCACCCTGATTGGCAAGAGCGTGCACGGTTCGAAGTGCAAGAAGTTGTTGGTGAAGCCATTCCCAAACATGACATGTTCTCTCACCTCAAATTGGTAACAATTCTCCACTTGCATGATTATCATCAACTCCTAAGTAGAGCTAAAGTTCTACAAAGGATAGTTGTTCTACATTGATTGTTGTGTTTTACACAAAATTTCATTGCGTTTATATCAACATCCTAACTATGTTGGTTTTTCCATGGATTGCAGATGGACATGGTACTAAATGAAACAATGCGATTCATCCCGCCAGTTGCAGCATTATTTAGAGATGCTATTGATGCGCATCAAATTGGGTCAGTGAGCATAGCTGCAGGAACCAATGTGATAATCCCCCTATCAGTGCTGAATCACAACAAGGAGGTCTGGGGCAACGATGCCCACCTTTTCAACCCGGGGCGCTGGGATGTGAAGAATCGTGCAAATAATAACTTCAACAACTTCATGCCATTTGGAGGTGGCAATCGAATCTGTTTAGGCCGTAACCTAGCACGCATGGAGGCCAAGCTTTTGTTGTCCGTGCTACTACGACGCTTCACCTTTTCTGTTGCGCCGGGGTACATGCATTCACCCGGCGTTGGCGATTTGGTATTGTGGCCAAAATTTGGTGCACAACTCCGGATCAAAAATGTCGATTCCTATACTTCAAATTTGAAACCAGTTTGTGCTCCCAAAAAAATGCATGATGCTTATGCAAATTAAAACTACTGCTTATCTCACTTCTCAAGTAGGTGTATGCACTAGGTAATTGGTAGTAAGCATTGGGTATTAGTATATAAGTGGGCTAACTATTGGTAAATATTTTATTATGTTCAATGAAATAGTGTTATGTTTAATTGATTAATTAATTAATTAGGTGGATTACATAATGAGTAAATAATAAATATTTTATGATATGAATATGTCAATATTTATTAATTAATTAGGTAGACTATGGAATTAATCTAGTTAGTAGGATAGGTATTAAGTAGTTAGTAGGTCATATGTACGTGGGTTAAATAGTAGGTACTTTGTCATGTTTGATATGATTTATTTTTTAAATTAATTACTTAATTACGTAGGCAATGTAATTTATTTATTGAATAGGCTAACTACTTTGCTAGCTATTTTCATTAACGACTATTCTGGATTTACTATTGTTTATTTCATTTGCCAAAAATAAGATGTTTTGCCATTTTTTATTTTATAAAACATTTGTGAAAAATCAAATTGACATGAAAATCAAAATGCTTCGCTCTGATAATGGTGGTGAGTTTACATCTAGAGCTTTTTATTTAGTTCCCACAAATAAAAAAGGGTGTGGGAACTCTAGGATGGGATTACAAAAATTCAATCAAATGTGGTTTAATGCAAATTGGTTTCAAATTGATGCACACAATAAATCGTGAAAAATGTATTCACACGATTTCCCAAAGTTCAAGCTTGGGAATAATTTTCAAAACTTTTGAATATATTTATAGATGGCAATAAGTACTGCATTGAAATTTTTTACTAATATAAAATTCAATTTAATGACTAAAACTTTGGAAAAAATCACCAACTTTTTGAAATTACAAAATTAAAAGAAAAACCACCCTTTAATGATTAGTTGTAAAATCATTATTTTCACCAAAATATTAGATTGGGGGATTGCCTTAAAAGAATTATGTGTTGATGAATTTTGTGATTGAACATGAATCAAAAGTTGCTTTGTTCAAAAGATACCAAGACAATTATTAATTCATAGTTCCAACCATTCATGTGCCATGTTATTGCAATTAAATTATTGAGTATTCAAAAAAAATTCCCATGTTGATTTGCATTGAGTTTATGAGAGAAAATTAAATAGATCTTCACACCTATCAATGACACAATTGAAACAAAAATAACAAGGAATTTGAAATCAAAGAAGTTTGCAAGGTAAGGAACCACAATTGCATTTGTGATTGGAGTTGACAATAATGGAAACAAAAGATTTTGAAACCTCCTAATATACTATTTTTTAGGAAGGTGCATTAATATTTTCTTCCGAATTCATAACAATGCAAGAATTAATCATCAAACCTAAATGCCTTTTATTTTTGTTGGACCATGTTAAAAAGTCACAAACATTCATAAATGTCCCTTAAAACATTCATATGTGATCCTTAGGACTTGTAAATTTTTACAAGTACCCATCTCTAGTCTTTATATCTCTATATCTCTTGAAAGTTTCTTACAAAAGACTTTTTCCAAATAGTAGATACATGAGGTAATGATTTTATATGACTTTTGTATATCCCTTACAATGCCTTGTTGAATGTCACTCAATCCTAGTGTACATATTTGTACATTTGATTCTTTGATTTTAAATGTTGTGCATGGATGTTGTGATTTTCATTTACTTGTTTGTGTATTAGTTTAATAACTTCATAGATGGGATTAAAAAATGTGTGGTGGAAAAACACTCGGCTGAAATCATGTCAATGTGTCTTTAGAAATTGTTATTAATGAAGTAAAAAAACTTACCAAAGGTAGATCTTGATCATTTGACATGCATCTCGTTAACATGATTTGGATTACATGTGATTTGAAAATATTTGGATCCATTTGAAACTTTTTGTCCATAATTGTGTTAGGTAAACATGAATACTCAACATTTTTGCCATTCCTTGAATTTTTAAAACCATTTTTATTATGGGGTCCTATTTGAAAGGTCATAAACACATGGTATTATGTTTATTATTATATATATATACCCTATTTTCCTTGATTTATAATTGGGTTTTGAAAAGTGAATTTTTACATAAAATGTGGATAATGAAGTCCTTATTACAAAAAAAAATTGTTACATGTTTTCTAAAATGTTAGAGTTCAATTGAAATTTTTATTATATATTATGAATTCAATTAATTAATATAACCTTTCAAATAAAATGATAATGAAAATTTAAAAACTTAGATTGACCATAAAAATGAATTAAACTTTACTTTTACGTTTATTTTTATTTTTTATTTTTTTGGGAAAATTTTCAGAAATTCACATTTTCCATTTATTTGTAGGTCAAAAACAACTTGGGCTTTGCATTGTTGCAAACTACTCAAGATGATCGACTAATAATGCAATGAAAAAACTAAAATGATTTTGTGTATAATGAGTTTTATTCGAATGAAAAATATTGAATGACATTGCATGCAACTTGAAATTAGATTTAATTGAATGGAATTCAAATTCCTAAATAAAATTTTAAACAGATTGAATGGAGATTGAACTAATCTTAAATCGAGTTGAGAAAACATTTTCAAAATTTTATCTCACACAATTAAATATGAATTAACAACTTTGTCAACCATTTTACCTGTTAGAAATAGAATTACCAATTTGAAAACATTTTTTTGATCTGACTTATGTTTTAAAGTTTCAAATGAGAAATACAACATTGCTTTACACATTTACTTTTCAAAACATTTCCTACAATTTAAAGAAAACCCAATTTGAACAAGCTTCCACATTTCAAATCTTGCTTTAAAAACTTATACACCTTATTTCTTTTGCAAAATCAAGCACCATCACACATAATCAAACAAACCAACTAGATAATTTTTGCAACTCAACCATAACTTCTTGCATTCTACACTTGCTACACACAATAAAAACAAAACACAAATGCAAAGCATAACTCCATCCCTCCTTCAAACCCATCCATCACCATCAGTAGCAATCTCCAATAAAACAAAAATTGTTCCAACTCTCGCCTACCTCCTTTTTGTTAAAAAATCAATAATGTAAAAAGACAACCTAAACCAACTCTTTTGACACCAAAATCTCAATGCTCCTTAGGCCAAAAGCAAGAAGGCCATACAACAAGAGGGCCAACAATCAGGACATAGAAGAGCTCCACAAAAACATTAACAATACCAAAACATGCAATAGCCACATGTGTAAAGCATTGGTTAGAATGTCTTTATGTTAGATAAGGCCACCTTACATTGTGTCAAATTGCCTCTGGAAAAACTAGAAGCATTGTAGTGACAACACCTTAACTGTAAGATGCCTTAACCTTTTTAAGAAGCAATCTTATACAATTTCCAATGTTTGTCTTGTCCATAACCCCAACTTCATGTTCTATTTTAAAATATTCACAGATATAAGGTGCCCTCCAAATACACAAGAAACTATCTCCATGTGCTTTATGTGTATGTCGCCATTTAAACATTTACACTATTCATACATCGTGTAATAATGTAAATCACATCTATTTACCCACTGCTTCATTCTCCAATATCCCAACTAATATAATGTAATTCTAGCATTCTAGCCCCTTGCTGGTTCAATCAAAAATTTCCAACAGTGCAACAAACAGGGGAAATTTTCTCCATCTCCTTAAGTTTCCTAATAGTACAATGACCCCCCTTCATGACCAGTTGATGTGAACTATGTGATCCATGAGAACCTTGAGCAAAAGTTTTAAACAAATGACCCAACCCAGATATATCAATCCTAATGAACACTGAAATCACTTGGCTGCCATGGAAAGGACTCTCTTTGAGGGAACCATCTTTGACAATCTCCTCTTCACCTGTGATATGAGGGACCTCCTACTTGATCTGACAATCCCATTGCCATTCCAAAGAGCAAACAACCATCCAATACCTGACATGATGCCCACATCCAACGCCACCAAGGGGATAAAGTGTACTCATCACAACACAAGCTCAATTTGGCCTGTCAGGGCAGTTAGGAATCAAGGGTCAACCATCAATTGCCAGAGTAGTGGATTACTAAGACACCAAGATCACCCAAAATAGTTCTCACGGTTTGGAAACCAGAGGACATCAACTAAAGAGCAACATGCACAGGTTTCAATCTGGTGGATTTCAATCAAAACGATGATTGACACCCAATTTGAACCTGCTCTGAATATACTTAGCAGGCATGGAATTAGTTGCATCACGTCCTCACTCACAATGAAGATGAGAATGATCATTTGTACAACATAAATATCTGGCAAGGCAAGACATGTATTGCTACATGTAGCCCATTGTCCAACTTTGCAGCAAACCCACTTTCACTTGGAGATGTAAGGTGCCTACAAATAGCAGGCACCCAGATCCCACAATTGCAAACAGCAAGGATACAGTACCTGTACAACTGATTGTTCAGGGTCTATTCTAGGAGACAACTCTTCTCCTGTTATTGAAACTGGTAGGTTGCAAAGCTATACCCTGCACGACCTTCATTTGTTGCTTTGAGTTCAAGCTTTTGATAGGGACTGCACATAACAATTGGATCCTACATTGATCAACCCCTTGCTGCTGAAGAAAAGGCCTGAACAGTAAATGCACTGCAACAAACAATGCAAACTAACCAATTGTCTTCACTTCCAAAGCCTCTGAGCTCTACCAATATCCTATTCAGGAGTCTGCAAGTAGCCCATTTAGGATGACACATATCTTGGAAGAGAATCCAAGTCAAACCCTTTCAAATATGTCACAACTTGCAAGAAAGTGTCAATATACAAATTATCAGAAGGTCAGAGGATATGTTTAGAGACAAGAAAAGAGTAATGCAAACCTGCTGTTAGGATCATAGTAAAAGCCATGGACAGAGCCATCACTGCGACTGAAGCAGACATAGTAAAAGCCTGCAATTGTCAAGCCACAGTCTGTGCCGACATTCACAAAGAATTTTTCCTTCCATCGCTGTTGCAACACCACCATATCTATGAGATTGTGGAGAAAACTTCACAAAACAACTCTGAAGTTATCATTTTTTCTGTTCACAAAACCAAAACTCACATGACAAGAATGGCATGGTCATAACCTTATGAGTGTCACTAACAAAGTATCTGACCATCAACATCATCATGAATACCAGTGACTAGCTGCCATGACTGCGCACTGAGTTCATAAGCTCCCAATGGTGGGTGTAGATAAGAATAATAAATCCACCAAACATTTAAAGCAAACCATCACACAGACATCTGCATCCTGAGTTTTTGTCACGTTCCAGAAGCAAGAGGAAGACTCAGTCATCATGCTGGCTAGCACTCAAGAAACCAAGCTCAGAATACATTGCAATATTCTTTCCACTGCAGGACAGCATGAACAGAGCAGAAGCTAAAGAGAATTTAAATGGCAGTCAATTCCTGGGAGGAGATGTAACAGAACTTTTAAATGCAAGTCTCACCATGAACATGTAGGGATAATTTGCAAGGTCAAAAGACTTGCCTCCATCCTTGAGCACATCATCCTGGCAACACAAGTTCTCACATTTGTTTAAATGCCATACATCTAGGCAGACAGGAATTCTTTTCTCTACACAGATTCATCAACAAAATGAGAAATTTCACAAAGAGCTCCCAAATACACAGTCAATTATTTGCCAAACAACTCAGGATTAAAAGTCTAGAGCCAATGTCCAGCAAGAGAACATGGATTAAATATGCTGGGAGGACTGTATGCATAAGACTGCAAGTAGACAGAGTAGACCAATTGCAGACAGGATAGCTTCCCTCCAGCAGTAGAACTTACATTGCTACAAAATCTATCCAGAGAAGCATTTGGTTAAGCTTGACTTACAACTTATACTCCCATAAGTTATCACTCTGAATTTTGACATTTTGATACTATTTGAAATTTGTTTTTTATTTGAAACCTCACACTTCAAAAAATGCAGATTAAAGTCCCCACCCTCTGTTACTGCAGTTTGTAGAAGTTTTTTCAAAATAACACATCTGCTCATTCAATGCATAGCCTTCTGCATCACCTACAGTCTTACCCACATTTTGACATGTCTTTTTTGCAGCACAAACATGAATGGAGCTGCTCTGTAGAATGATGAAAGAACACAGCCATCTTGTTCCTTCCAATAAATACTTGTTTACCTGGTTTACTGAGCCACAGCAATTCCAGGTCTCAAACCAAGGCCTGATTCGTCAAGTCCAGTGGTCTTCTTCCTAGAGACCTTTTCCAAAAGCCTAGGAGGTCTGGTTACTAGCAGGGGACAATCTATCTGCTTTGCTGATCTTGTATATTCCTCAGGAACAGCTATGTGTTTGGACATAGTCAATCCACTTGGCAAGGAGAGGCCCCACCTCCTTTGGCAACCTTGTATGGACCTCAAGAACAGATGTATCCTTGGGCATGCTCAGCCTACTCATGTTAAAAGTCTGTCGATTCCACTGAAAGCTATCTTCACCCTCTACAACTTCCTGGGTAACAATACTTCAGGAATGACCCTCTCTTTAGCCCATCCTATTGACTGATTGGTCTACTCACACACTCTTCAGTCCTTCCCAATGGAAGCTGTTTAGCCCCTTACCTCTTTAGTGTACACTCTTTGAACTGCTGTGTGACTACACTCACTAGGTATATCTCTTAGTCCCATCTGGTGAGGTCCTTCTAGGATTCAAAACTCATTAGAACTTCTCACCTCACTTCCATTTGCACTTCTTGAAAGACCAACAAATCATACAAAGATTAGGGTTGTTTCTCAAACCAGTCAGACAATCTTCAAAGTAACATTGGAGCAGTGCTTCACATGACTTCAAGCAGAAGAATGATTATAAACTACTGAGGCAGGTTCACACATACTTGGTTACCTCCTGATAGTGCAGAAGAGAGTGTCTCTAACCTGAAGCTCAAGGAAAGATGAGAACTTGGACCAGTGTTTAACATCTGTGTCCTTCCTGCAATCCAATGAAGTAAGCAACAAAAACTAGTGAGACAAGAACCCTAGAATTTACAGAAGAAGAGGTCCTTACCTATTTCCTGCAATCTCCTCAAGTTTGAGAGAGATGGACAGATTTCTCCACACTGCAAGATATCAATCCACCTGGTCCCAAGCTACAACTACTTCCAATTGCACCAAAATGTCTGGAAAAACAGACTGACTAAGACAGGCAGACGAAAAGAGCCAAAAATACATGAAGCTACTTCCCTTTTGAAATTGAAGATTAAAAGAGATTATGCAAAAGAATGCCATGAGCTTACGTTGCCTCCCACTTTCCCGTGTAGAAGGTGTAGTTTTTATTATCCACAATTTCACCCTCCCAAAAGGTTACCACCTGCGATCAGTTTCAATAATGCTTCAGCACATCCTGTCTGCCAACCTCTCTCATGGTGTTAGAAAACAAGATAACCTTGCAATTTTTATATGTCATCTTGATCTCATTGTCAATACCCTAGAATCCACTGGTCAGCTTTGACAACAGGACTGCATCATGGAATGCAAAAGACAAGCAGCAAGCAGGAGAGAGCTGCAATCAAAAAGAAGAAGGTATGAAGCATGAACAGACAGGAGTCTCCGCAGAGGGCACATTGAGAGCCTCCATGCTGCCACACAGATATCCACGCTGCATGTCACACCCTTGCAGCCGCACATTGACTTTCCAGGCTTCATCTTTTTGCATGCTTGACACATTCTGTGTACCAGCAAATGCCTGCAGCATGAGAAGGTCACAAATTCAGGGCTTTACATAAAACCACATCCTCTACATGTTGGCACATTCTATGCACACTATGTGGTGCTCTAGAAGGGAAAGAAACCGAACAATCTGATACAAGATACGAATTCCTCCCCATTATTAGGGCAATCTTGTTCCCAGGGACACGAATTTTTTCAACACAGTCCATATATATCCCAGGAAAAAAAAAACACAACCTAAAAGTTGTCAGCCTGAGGAAACCAGAGAACTTAGCGAAGCAAACATGTTTTTTATTGACAGAATTTCGTAAAACAAACATCAATGCTGTGGCCAGTAAAAAGCAGAAACAAACAATTGATGCATACCTGACCAACGTTGAGAAAAGTGCAAGTCGGCGGCAGTGCCTGGCCAGGCATGTCAGGCTGCCTGATGGTAATCCTCAGGCACAGAGAGACAGAGACAGAGACACAGCACGTAGCTTGATGAGCTCCTCTTCCTCACGAGCAGCAACACGGAAAGCAATTTCCGCTTGTGGAATCGCGTTCGCTTTCTTTCTTCCCTGCTTGGAATCTGCTTCCCCTCTGCTGCAGCAAGCTTGGGGTTTGCGAGAGATGAAATCCGTGGTACCTTTGAACGGACAAGATTAAGCCGAAACTCCGAATAAAATTGAACGAAGGGAGAAGATTTAGTCAACGAGAAGTACGTATACATTCGTTCGCGTCCGTCGGTCTGTCCGTCTGTCAGTCGTGCACGCACGACAGCCTAAAAGGTAGGGGTGGTCTTTTTTTTCTTTTTTCTTTTTTTCCCCTTCAATTTCGTGCTATTGAAAATTTGGCGAAATCAGCAAAATTAGGTGGAAATTTTTCAAGTAGAAATTTTTTTTAATTTGCAAAAAAGAAAAAATTCCCAGTTTTTTTGTACATAGAAAAGTCACTGGTGTGTACACGTGTACACTTTGTTAATGCTTATTAGGTCAAAGGTTCAGAGTTCGAACTTGGGTGGAAACCCTTTTTTTCGTATTTTTCGGGGAGTTTCTTTTTTTCATATTTTTATTATATATTGACGTACGACTGACGGACGTCGGGGATGCCTCGTTGACGATTCTCATCGATCATCCATCCATTGTCGTCAACACGGCAATGAGCTTTAGGGCAATCACCAGGAGCTTGCGAGAAGAAGAGAGGAGGAGACCAACACAAAATTGCCGCTTCTTTGCATGCTTGCTTGCGCGCCTTCTTTGCTTGCAGTCCTTCTTTGCATTTTACCGGAGGCTCTGTTACGCATTTTGGATTAAGGGAGTTTCGAATTTGATCACGCTTTTGAAGGAGTATACATTTTGCAACCATGGGAGACAGTCAGTACTCGTTCTCTCTCACAACTTTCAGGTTCATTATCTCCCCCCCCCCCCCCCCCCCCCCTCTCTCTCTCTCTCTCGCCTTCATTATCGCTTTTTTCTATGCTTCTTCCTCCTCATTTCTGCACGTGAGCTTGAGAAAGAAGCATTTTTTTGTGTCCCTTTTGTTTCCATTGGTACAGAGAAAGATTTTTTTAATTTTAAAAATTAAAATCCCTAGGGTTTCGGTGAGCTTGGATAGTGGATCTGCTGCTGGAAGTGTTAGGGATTGACCATATATACGTGATGTAATCTAGCACCATGAGTAAAGCTTTTGCATGACCTGCAGATTAAGGCTGACTGACTATAGGTTGGAGATTGATATTTTGTGTGTTGGATTTTTGGAATGGATGCTGCAGTCCCTCAGGGAAATTGGTGCAGATTGAGTATGCATTAACAGCTGTAAGCGCAGGCCAGACTTCTCTAGGAATCAAAGGTATTGTGTGAGAAGCTTTTGTTCACCATTCTTTCTTTTATCTAAGGTTGCTTTTTGTTGTCAGTTTTTATGTGCAAAACGATCTGATTTCCGTAGTTTGTTATGCAGCTTCCAATGGTGTTGTTATTGCAACTGAGAAGAAATTGCCATCAATTCTTGTTGATGAAAATTCGGTATTTACCTCACCACAATTTAGGGTTTTCAAAATTGTTGCCTTATGTTTTTTTTTCCTGTTTGATTCACTACTGACATGTAGCTTTCTTCTTCAGGTGCACAAGATCCAGTTACTCACTCCTAATATTGGGGTTGCTTACAGGTCAGCTTCTGGGTCAGGGAATAACCAAATAATGTTTGCAAAGGATTCAGTGACTTGAATGGTCTGCTCTTAATCAGCTGGCTATTTGGAACTTGATATGTTGAGAGTCATATTGCCTCTCTGTACTCATGAGATTAATGGATCTTCTTCTCTACGGTTATTGCAGTGGCATGGGTCCTGATTCTCGGGTTCTGGTGAGGAAGAGCCGAAAGCAAGCACAGCAATATAAGAGGCTCTATAATGTATGGATTTTTCTCCTCTCCTCTCTGGATGTTCAGGATCTTGGCTTTTTATTCTCATGTTTAGATGATTTCTGTGAAGAGTTAAATGCAGTTTTTATACAGGAAAACCTGGAAAAAGTCATTTAATTTGATACTGAGCTAGGATATTAGTGATAACTTTGCAAGAGTAACTGAATACGTTCCAGGCTTCCAATTTTTTTGCTGTAAGATGCCCATCTTATGCCAAGAGTGAATTATGGCTGAGTCTTCCCATTGCTCCCATGTTTGTGAGTGAAACCCAGGATTCAGATTCTTTTGTATGATTGTTTGCCTGAAATTTGGGAAGATCATTATACACATATTTACACCCACTGTCAGGCACTGATGATGTCAATGGGGAGTTATGGCAGCTACTCACTCCCATTCATGGTGAAGGTGATAAACTTTGTGAGTGGCACTCACAAGTTTATGGCTTCACTCATTCTCGTTTTCTTTGTTTTGGTTTGGTCAGAACCAACAACACTTGCATTCAAAAGTGTTACTGTGGAGTTTTCTCTGCAATCTCATCTATCATTTTGAGGAGGTGACTGTACTTGCAACATGGTCACAGCAGTGAAGAGAGTTATAGCACTGTAGGATACTTATCAGTTGGCCAGGTATCTGGGATTGTGGATCAAGACCTGATTAAGATGTAAGGTCTCCAGGTTTTGACTTGAGGGCTTGCTGAGTGCAGGAACCCATTCCTCTCTCCCAGTTGGTGAGAGAAACAGCTGTTGTGATGCAAGAGTTCACACAGTCTGGGTACGTCCTGATATTCCTTGCAATTTACTAGTCAATACAAATTATTTGGCCTACTTATCTTGAATGAGGAGTTTCCTGGTCAAGAAATGGACAGTGTCACTGCCTGGAACATGATTACAAGTCAGCTGGCTGTGAATGTGCAGAGGAGTGAGACCTTTTGGTGTATCACTGTTAGTGGCTGGCTTTGATGATAATGGACCACAGCTTTATCAGGTGCAGTCACTTCCCAAGCTTTGAATTGTGACATAGAATATGCATTAGAGTTATTTGCTCAACCATGAGCTTGGAGACAGTGAAATTCTTTTTCTTCACATAGTTTCAAAGCTTGACCACTGGTACATGGTACCCTGTGTTAAACCTGTGTGATCATGCTGTAGGTGGACCCCTCAGGTTCTTACTTCTCATGGAAGGCATCAGCAATTGGCAAGAATGTTTCCAATGCCAAGACCTTCCTAGAGAAGAGGTTGGTGTTTGTCCTCTATTCTTCAAGCATGCCCTTGATCTGGCCATATCTGTTTGCCTCACTATGCTCTTCCATTTTGGGGATCAAGGAATAGCTAATGGTCTCTTCACATGGATATGGTTGGATGCCTAGATATACCGATGATATGGAGCTGGAAGATGCAATCCACACAGCCATTCTTACTTTGAAAGAAGGGTAATCAATGTCTGTGCTATTGTGTGCTGATGCTTGGCCTTCTTATTTGAATCATTTCAGCCCTCTCAATGGTGATGGCATCACAGTTCTTATTAAAACTTTGGGTTTGCCAGATTTGAGGGCCAAATATCAGGCAAGAACATTGAGATTGGGATTGTTGATGCAAGCCGTAAATTTAGGTTAGTTGCAACTCCTTCCCCTTTCCTCTTCTTCCTGCACATTTTTCACTCCTATGACGAAATTTTGATATATCCACTCATGCCAACTGTTATTTGACCTGGATGGAGAGTCCCAGGAAGTGGAATAATTGTGTCAGCCTTAAAAGTCCTGCATGATGTGGGGCACAAAGATGTGCACTGATTGAATTGTCTGCCATTGACTGTTGTGCAATGTGTTCCCTGCAGAGTCTTGACACCAGCAGAAGTCGATGATTATCTTGCTGAAGTGGAGTAAATGCATTTCTCTGTTTCTTCATTATTAAAGGCAATCAAACATGCTAGCATTGCGAAAATGGTTGCTCATGAAATTTAGTAACTGTTTGATACAGTTTTTTTGCTTTAAGGGCATGTTGTTGGCAGGAGGTTTCATCAATGTTGCGCAAATTGTTTACACTTTAAAAAGTTCATTTGACAGGGCAATCCTTTTTGGTTGAAATATCTTATAGAAGCTTGATGCACACAAATGTTCTTCTAGTGTGCAATGCAATTTTTTTTTCATATTCAGGTTGGCAAATTATAGCACTAAGGTTACGGGTTAAGCCCTGACTGCCATGGCGCCCTGATCAATGTTCCAAATGGCCATGTTTCAGTTAAAGTGACTACATGGTATCAGCCAAATGCCTGTGTCAAATGCTGATATCATGTCATACAAGAAATACTCCAAACCCAGTGAATTCAACCTGTATTGTGTTCGCTCTCATTTTTCACTTCTGGCCACCCAAAATCAAACCTTCTGTTCTTCCTGTAACCTTCTGTTCTTCCTGTATGCTCGGGAATTTGTGAAGCTGTACATCCTGTCCAGAAATTTCACACAACAATGAGTACTTTTCCTGCATGTAGGGCTCTAGGTCAATTTGTAGTTGCAATTTCCATGACTGAACACCAAACCAGAGTCTTGGGCCATGGGATAGTCTATTGTTCCAGCCAGAAGTGTTGTTGGTTGCTAGATATTTGTCTAATGGTTACAAAGTAGGAGATGCACATAACACAATGAATATCACATGATTATGTTGGACGTTTTGTTGCAACTTTAAAATATTGAGTCGCTTAAAAGGATAAAAGGTCAAAATCATATTGAAGGATGATAATTCAATTTTCAAAACAAGCTTAGGGAGGTGAACATAGTTCTAATTTAGGTTCAATTAGTAGAGTTATTGGATGTGGGTTTGGTGGAAATGTTTAAGAGTGAAAATGCTTTGATAATAATGATGTTAACTAAGAAAGATGTTTTTGACAATTAGATTGAACATCACATGTATGAAGATTATCATTTGGTGAATAAATGAACTTGTTTGAACAAATAAACCATGCCACTATTGGAGGAGGTTAGGATAAATCAAGGTTTGTAGTAGTATCTTGGGCTTGCATTCTAGTTATCATTGGTTACCATTGAAGGAGGTGTGTTTAAATATGATAGGAAAAGCTTTGGAGTGCTATTGTTTTGAAAAATTAAACATTGGATGCTATGCAAGTTAGAAGATGGAAATCCCAAAAAGTTGAAAATAAAAATCAAGTTAAAATGAAAACTATGAAAAACAATATTTGAGCAAGTTGAAGTTTTGAAAAGATAGTGGATCAATGAAGGTCACAAAAATAAGGATACATAAACCATAATGAATGATGTTGATTAGAGAAGATGGAAAATCCAAAAAAGTTGAATCCCAATGGATGGAACAAAAACCATTAAAAATAAGATTGAGAAAAGTCAAAATTTGGAAAAGACAATAGAGATATCCACAAAGTAGCCCTACAAAGTTGGGCCCTCCTTTGACCCCCAAACCCCTATTTGAACTTCAAACATTGGAAGTCAGAAATTTTTGTTGAATATGAGTATAAAATGTCAGAACTTAGTATTGTAATATTCAATGCACTACTGGATTTGAGAGTAATTAAACTAACATTATACACACAATAGCAATGAAGATGCCTAAGAAAAACAAGAGGGAATGAAACTCAAATTACCATTGAATTCAGTGGTATTTTGAATCTTATTCCCCATTTAATAATATCCATGCACATTTTTATTGTTTAAAAAAAATCTGAACCCTAATGTCAGGCTGGGACTCGAGGGAAAATTATCTTCAGGCCTAGCCTACCTCAAGGAGGTGCGCCTGATGGAATTATCAGCAAGCTGAGGCAGTCCATGGCAAACCTAAGAATCAGAGCTGCAAGCGAGGTCAAAATTTCAAATTTTCTCATGTCAATACTAACTTTCAGTCACGTTTCATGAACTGGGTGGATACTGAAATTAAGTACCAGGGTTTGTCCAAAGAATCATGTGCCTTCTGTACACAATTTTGTTCAAACATTCAAGAGTAAACCCTAAAAAATGAGAACGATCTACAATACCTTCCAAAAAGGAACAATTGGTAACTCTTTTCACGCTCTTTAAACCCTAAACCCCACCTGCCTCCTTTCAGTAATGCTACATGTAATTCATAGTCTCAAACCCTCTACAAGAGATATCTGACAAACTCCCCAAAGGCTTTTATGCCATGCATTGTTGGTTCAGCTGCTCCTTTCCACATTGTTCAGTGTTGTGGTGCAAAATGTAGTCATATGGAAAAACTGTGACAGACACCCACAACCTTTGTGAATTCTGAGCTTTCTGAGGCATGCAGTGTCTTTGCTGCCCTCCATCATCTAAGCATGACATATCATAGATTTCATTCAAATGGGTTTGCAATGACTGCAACTTGGATTGCTAAATAATTTTTCTTAAGATGGATCTGGAACTGAATCTCCTCCCTTGTGAAAGCAGGAACTCGAGGGATGAAGACTGAGTCCTCAAATCCAATGTCTTTCTTGAATCTCCTGGCTTCCACTTCCATACCCTCCTCCTCCTGTTGCAGAGGTGTCACTGGACCTGCAAGTGTGATCAGAGCTGTAGTCATCAAGCTCTTGGATTCCTTCTCCATCTCCTACTGGACCATGATCATGACATGTAACTGCTTTTTTGTCATCTCCATTTTCTTCATCATCGCTGTCCAAACTGTTGTAAACACTGCTCAGTTGCTCAACAACCTCATCCATCGAAGGCCGTTGGTCAGGAGAAGAGTTTGTACATCGGAGAGCAAGATGAAGAACTTTGAGCATTGAGTAAATTTCCAACCCTGATTTCCTGAGGCGAATATCAAACAGATCAGCAGAGCGCTGCTGCTGCTGCTCCTTCAAGCGAGCTTCAACCCAACTTCTGAGGTCAAAGTTCTTCCCCTTGGAAGGATCTTTCCCTGTCAAAAGCTCCAGTAAAAACACACCGAAGCCATAGACATCACACTTCACAGTGAGCTTCAGAGATTTCCAGTACTCAGGAGCTATGTAGGCTCTTGTGCCAGCCAGCAAACTCGTAACATGTGGCTTGGAAGAATCAACAATCCTTGCGAGACCAAAATCACACACCTTCGCCTCGAAATTGCTGTCTAGAAGAATATTGCTGGCCTTGACATCTCGATGTATGATTCTTGGGTTACAATTATGCAGATGAGCTAACCCTCGTGCCACTCCTAATGCAATCTTGAGCCTGGTTTGCCAATCCAAGCAAGTGTTTCTCTTGTCCCTGATGTACTTGTTCAAGCTCCCATTCTTGCAGTACTCATAGACGAGCAGTTTGTCCCCAGATTCCTTTGTTCTGCAATAGCCAAGCAAACATACGAGATTTGGGTGCTTTACTTTGCCTATGGTTTCAATCTCTAATCTGAATTCTCTATCCCCTCGCTTGCCTCTTCCGTCTAATTTCTTCACGGCCACCACCTTGCCGTCCGGAAGCAATGCCTTGTAAACCTGCAACAAACAACAAACACACCGCCCAAAATTCAGTACCCCAAACCCTAAACCTTGGGAGATGGGACTTGAGAGAGAAATGCCTTGGGAGCTCATTGACTTACGACTTGCGCAGCAGACAAAGGGCATTGTTTGCACGACCTGGGTTTTGTATCCGAGTGTGAGAGGCTTCACATGCGATAGAGAACTGTACTCATAGGGTTTTAGGGTTTAGGGCTGCTGATGACCCATATATATTTGTGTACCTTGGCATAACCCCCGACGC
This sequence comes from Sphagnum tenellum, assembly GCA_963921925.1. NCBI lineage: Eukaryota > Viridiplantae > Streptophyta > Sphagnopsida > Sphagnales > Sphagnaceae > Sphagnum > Sphagnum tenellum. The sequence goes on along the minus strand of OY998158.1, from coordinate 11,469,299 downwards.
CGATCCGGTTCTTCCGGCTGAATCCGTCAGTTGCAAGTCTGAGTTCCTCGTACCTGAACGCGAGGTTGGATTTGAGAAGCGGTGGCTGCTGGGTGGGGGCGACGGCCAGCAGCGTCGTGGTGTCGGAACTGGGTTGTGGAATCTCAGAAGAAGAAGCAGCGGAAGGTACCGCGTCAAACAGCTTCCTCCATCTCGTAAAACAACCCCAAAAGAACGCGCAGATCTTCGCACCCCAGTAAAGAGCCAGTGAGAGAGCACAAGCGGCCACCAGAAACAGAGATGGCAAAGCTACAAATCCCACATCTGCACTAACTGCCGCCGCTGCTACATCTTCTAATCGTTTACTGAAAACAGAGTCGATGTCCAGTTCATAATCATCCGCTCGGAACCAACTTCCATGAGTTCTCATCCCTCACTATGTTCCAGTACATCGCTTACCAAACCAAAACCCAAATCTCCTCTTCAGGCTCTCTCTCTCTCTCTCTCTCTGTGCAAACATGAACGTCAATCCAGCAGCTGTAACTCAGATTCGTTTGTGGGTCAAAACAAAACCACCCATCTGTGCCATCTGTGTTGTACACACAGAATGCACAGAAAGATTCGTGTGTACAATTAGATTGAGTGCTTGAAGAGGGATTCAGGTTTTTAAAAAAATGATTTATACGCAACCTCTGAAGTGCGCAGCTAAGTCTACAGTTGTCACTCACACAATTGATTTGATTTCAAGTTCAATTGTTTTTTGTTTTTCTTCCTTGTCCTCAAGACCCTTGGAAATTGCATCTTAGCAAACTTTCTTTACAAGTTAGTAACTTGCTTGGTGTAGGGTTTGTAAGTCCAAGACTGTGAGCTTTGCCAAGTATAAAGATCTGCTCAAATGTTTTTAATAAATTTCCTTGATACCGATACCTGGCATGGGAACAGGGGCATTTTTTTGAGCATGGAATAAGGGGCCTGGGATGTTGTTCTTGAATATGGAATAGGGTCAAGGTTATTCTTGGATATGTGAAGGGGCTGAAGGGGTCATGCTCAAGAACAACATAAACCCTCACTCCCCATGCTCAAAAACAACATACCCATGCAATGTCAAGTGCCTTAAAATACCAAAAGGGCCATACACTTACTAGATTTTGCAAATCAACAACAATTAAGCTGGAATAACAAGTTGCAACTTGTGTCACTATCATGCAATGTGAAGTTTGGAATTTGGAGTATGAGCAATGAAGCTTGAGCTTGGAGCCTTGAACTTTGAAAGTTTGCAATGATGATCTTAAATTGTGCACACCATAATTGTTGAAACCTTCTCATGTAATTGGTAACATAAATCTATTATCCAAAATCCAAATGTTTGTTGAATCTCCATGTCCTTTTGTGTTGTCCTTGTGAAACCTAAGTTGATTTTTTTCATGACTTGTATTCAAAATTGAACCTTGAAAGTTCAAGGTTTCAAAGTTCAATTTCTACTTGAATTTATTTTTTCGTGTTTTTCATTTGTTTATAAATAGGTTTTGGAATATTGAGTTTTTTATGTTTGAACTTTGGACTATGGGATAGTTTTTGAAAACCAATCACCAATTGGCAACATCTTGTTAAAACATGATTGTGGACAATTGACAATTCAAGAATCGACAATCATAGTTTAGGTCTTGAGATCAATTGATCAACACATGAATACATTAATTTAATGACGATCTTGTCACCTATGTTTTTTCAATTGTGATCTCCAATCAATCATCAATTAAACTCTTAGGTTTTTAATAATATTGATCCTAATGAATCCTCCCCTAGTCGACAATGTTCATAGCTTGTTAAATCCTTTATAGTTTAATCAACTAATTGACAGTCTGGGGATCAATCCGAATTATGATGCTACCTAATGGATTTTAGCAAGTTTCATTTTTTGGTGGACCCCGAACTATTATTTTAAGAATTAAAAGAGGGGAGAAACCATTGTTGTGGTTTGTTTGGGGGGGGCGGGATTGCTAAAATAAAACTAGCATGATTTTTGTTCATTCATATGGATGTTCATGTGTGATTCATAATTAATTATTAAAGCATCATAGTTAATTTTCAGTTCACTTTTAATTAACTTTTCGTTCAATTTTCTTTTACTTAATTTTTAGTTAACTCTTAATTCCCCAATTCTTTTAATTCATTCTCAATTGATTCATAATTAACTTTTAATTAATTTATTGTTTATTTATAAAATTAAAAAATCTCTTAATAAGTTTCCCTAATTGGTGGACACATGGAAACTTCCATGCAAAATTTCCTTGAGCTAGGTCCTCAAAAGTGTATAAATAGAAATAAGACCCCCAATTACTTTTAATATGTTCAACACTAATTTGAAGTATAATTTTACACCATATATATATATTATCACGATAAAAATATATTTGTATTTTGATTTTGCACATTTCATGTTTTTTTATTTTAACCTTGTGTTCTTGTTTTAATTCATTTATTTTGTAATTTTAGATTTAAGTTTAGATATATCATTTAATAATCCATCTTTGTAATTTTCATGCCCATTACAAATTTGTCAAATAGTATTGGGATCAATTTTGATAATGATGGATGTCTGCTTTCAATAATTTTGGGATTAATCATGATTGTGGTCAATAATGACTATTGATAAATGTGAGAATTATACTTTTGTTGGTTTGATCATGGGGTGTAAGCAATATAAAGTGAACACATTGATTACCTTGTTAAAACTAGAACAAATAGATTTAAAATAACAATAAAACCCATTATAAAAATGTGGAAGAATTAATGTTTTCATTTCAATGATAAAATATAATACATGGTTACATTAATGTGCATTGATTTTCATATTCCAAATTTTAAAAATAGGTTTTAAGTAGGTTTTTCAAAATACAAGTAGCTTTTCATGTTTACTTTTCACATTGGGCTTTTGGTTTCAAGTAGGTGAAAATAGATTCTTACAAAAAGGAAATAGATTTTTTTTTTGTGACTTGTTAAAATGTATGTTGATATTCATTTCCTAACTTAGAATATCAATTTCATTAAATTTTCTAACCAAAAAGTAGGTTTGAACACATTTTTTCAATCAATTTCAAATGTATTTTTTTAATTAAAACTTTTAAATTTCTTTTAATTTTTTCAGAATTAGTTTCTTATAAACTTAATAGAGCAAACTAATGTTACTTGACACATACTTTCACCTAATTTGATGCTACTTTATGGTAGTTATATAAGTAGTGCAGGGTTAAAGTGGGGACGTCTACTTTTTATATTATTTTATTTTGCTTTGAACCCATGGTCATGGTTGGGAAAAGCATTGCCATTAACATCTTGTTGGGGTCTAGGGAGCATGTTTGGTTCAAACTAGAATAATTTTGTGTTTGTGTTATAACTTGTGCATACAAAAACCCCATCACAAGACATTCATCAACAATTTTTAATGGTGGTAATTTGTTTTCACATTATTTGACCATTGAACTTCCATTTGAGGATTTCAAGTTTCCTTTTTATGTTTATGTGGTGTCTTCACTCCATGACAACTTGCAAGGATTCAAGGTTCAAGTGGTTTCATGATCTTCACACAATGATTAATTGCTACAATTGTTTGTAACCAATATTGACCATTACACTAAAACAAAATCAATTAACCCTTAACTAATTTCATATTGTGTATTTGTTCATGTGACCATTAAACCTTAAGTTCTTTCCACATTTTGTATGTGTTCATGTGACCATCAAAGGTCTAATAATTTTTTTTTTGAAATTATGTCAATTAAGTTAAAAAAATTATTTGGGGACAAAGTCCCCTAGTCCAATATTGCTTCTTCTAGTGCAATTGTCCCCATGGATGTTAATTCTTTTAGTATACTTCCCATGGATGTTCCTTCTAATGTGCAATGTGATTACATAATCTTGGACCCTCCTATGGCAAAAAAAACATTGAACTTAAAAACAATTAATTAAAAGACCTATGAGCTAAATAGGCATTTCCAAGATACATGGGTAGTATGGTGACCCTAGCTAGCCAAAGTCTATCCTAGGTTTTAATGGGAGAGTTGCAAGGTGTGCATTCATATTGAAGGCAAATATAAGCTCATTGTTCCCAAATTAGATTATCTATGGAAACATGCGAGTCATTGTAAAGCTTTGGAAGCCATGTTAAGGGTGAAAAAAATAAACATCATTTCAATGAAAAGTTATATATTGCCAACTTGGTCTTAAAACAATGTTGCAACAAGTCATTCATGGAGTAATTTAGATTGACAAGAAGAAAAAACTTGTCCAATTTACTATGATTTTTTCATTTGCTCAATCATGGCTACCCCACGATAGAATATATAACAATGTAAAAGTTGTTGTTGCAATTGAATGTTCTTAATAATTCCATGAAACATTGGTTTGATGTTGTGGGACGGTAGATTGTAGGTGCAAGCAAGTTTTAGAAAGAACTCAAAGTTTTGTGGGAAGAGGTTGGTTTGTTTCTTTAAGTGCAAACAAAGTGACTACGATTGATAATTAATCAAGTGGATATAAGTTCATGTATTTGTGATGTAGGCATGGAGAAAAATGCATGTCCTTTTCACTCTTCAAAATGTTGTTGAAGATGGTAATGTAGGCAACTTGACCTTTTTCATTCCCCAATTTTATATGTAGCAAAGAAAGTTAATTAAAGAGGAGCTAGGTGAAAGGCTCATTCATTTTGGTGCAAATATAATCACCTTTTCAAGGTGACCACACTAGAGCAACATCACAATTACAAGATAAACATGTTCCCCACATAATGGAGTAGCATGTTAAGGCCCATAAAACGAATTTTGTTGTGCAAGCTTTGTTTAGCTTGCCAATGATGACCAAGTTGGAGGATTTGCTCCATTGATTATAATCTTATTTCCCAAGCTCCCTTAAGTAGCATTTGGAATCCAATGAAATTGTTAAAATTTTAGAAACAAGAGGACTTAAGATTTTGAAAAATGTCAAAACTTAATGGATTTCAATGTTGGAGCTTTTGAACCAAATCATGGTAGAATACAAGATTTTGAGTGTGAAAATGTCATAGGATAACCCTTCATTTACTCAAGCAAGGTTGAATTTTGACCTTTTTGGTGACAATCACACATTATTAGCCTTGTTTTGTTTGTTGCCATTGTTGGAGGTACTCAATGTTTTGATCAAATTTGCTTAAGAAAAGGATGTTTTTGCTTGTGATTTTGTGACAATTGTAAAAATCTGTCAAGTTGATCTTTCCATGATGTATTTTAATCCAACAATTGGTTACCAACATGAACATTTCCAAGTCGTTTGTGATGTGGTGGACAACAATTTTGCCACCATCCCAAAATGGGTTACCAACATCAACATTGGTGCAAAAACCCTCACATTTTGAGTCATCGATCACATATTAGGCCCACATTTTCAATGTAGTTGTTGAGGCTATTCAACCAATGTGCAAGGATGTTTCTTGGTATCTATTGCACAAGTGAAAGTTCAATGTTTTGTTACTAGTGACATGCTTATTTCAAAATTGAATAGGTGCTTTGTGGATTTTAAATTAATGAATGCCCTGGGCATTGTATATCCACAATTTTGGATGGAACTTGATGTTGCTTTTTTTTTCTCCTTGCATATTAATGTTACCAAGAAACATTATTATGAATTGAAAAGGATAAATCTTCATTGGATTAAGTTGTAGAACTTTTGAATGCTAACTTGGACTTGTAGTAATCCATGTTTACATTCACTATTAAAGCACAAGCACTCAAGGCCATAAATACAACAATGTCTTGACTCAACAATTAAGCGAGTATATGAAGTTGGCTAACGTACCCATTGTTTCAGCGCTTGGATATATGAAAAATGAATGCACTTTTTCCACTTTTGCATTTATGAAAAACAAACCATGCAATCAATTGGGGTAGCACTTAGACATAATTGTTTCCATGTTTACATATGAGTTTTGTATTCAAAGTTCTTCATTCACGATAAAAAGCCTTATCAAGATGATATTACTAGTTGACAAGATCGCAAAGTGCAAATTGGTGCTATCATTTAAGACCTTGTCTTTACTGGATTTTTGTTGGAATTGTCTTTTCATTTCCATGATCTAGACAAGCATGTTGATTATGTATATTTCATCATGCGTTTTACTAACACTAGTGTAAGCCCCGTGCCTAATGCACAGGTGAAATAAAAATCCCACTCTCTCCCAAACCACAACCTACCTACCTATCTACCGACCCACCTACCTATCGAATTTCCTACCTACCTATGTGCTTCTTTTCTTACCTCCCAGACTCTTGTACCTACTTTCTCATTTCCTGCTTTCTCACTACCCACCTAACCTACCTTCTCACTATTTCTCTCAAAAACCACCCCTTACCTTTCCAAAACCACAACTTACCTACCTATCTACTGACCCACTTACCTATGTGCTTCTTTTCTTACCTCCCAAACTCTTGTACCTACTTTCTCATTTCCCGCTTTCTCACTACCCACCTTACATACCTTCTCACTAATTCTCTCTAAAACCACCCCTTACCTACCTACCTACCTACGTGCCTGCCTGCCTCCCTTTCTGGTTCTTTTTCCTACCTCCCTAGCTTGACTCCGTGAGAAGGCGAAAAGTAGGTAGTGAGTTCTCTCTAAACCTACCTTTCACCTTCTCACCATTTTCCTATTGTGTCACTATTAGGGTTTAGGTCTTGTCCAGTGTTCCTACCTCCCAAGTGGCTTCATTTATCTTTTTCTATGGTAGGTATTGATGTAGGTAGGTAAATTTATGGCAGCCATGTGCAAGGGCCTCTATATTTAGCTACTGTTTGTCGTCACTGTTCGTTCGGAGTCAGGGGAAGTTATTTATTCCCGTGATCCATCCAGCCGGACGGGATGACGAAAATGTTCGTTCGGCTGGATGGATCACGGGACGACTTTAGGGAAAGCTTCATTTATTTTTTCCAAGGGCGAATATATTTAATCTGGGCCATGCAAGGGAAGACAGGATATCATATCTGCCGTCCAAGGACTGAATCTGATTTTCATCAAGGGTGGATTGGAGATCCTAGCAAAGCTCGCCCTCTGTGCAATTGGTTCTCGAGTTCTGAGTCAAGTTCTTGCGTTCTCTAAGGCCGTCATGGCTCATGGTAGGTAGTAAAAATGAATGTGGACTGTAGTGAGGAGGAAAACAACGTGAAAAGTTAGAACAAAATTTGCATTTACTGCTAAGTTACCATGTGCAAGTGTCTCTAAATATAGCTATTGTCCGTAGCCACTCTCCGTCCGGCTTAAGAGGACGGGATGGACTGGACGGATGACGGGGTGGATGAAATGTTCGTCCGGCTGGATGAATCACGGGACGACTTTAAAGGAAGCTTCATTTAACATCCCGTTGTCTTTTACAATATACTAGTGTGTGCCCCCTGCCTAATGCACAGGCGTGTTATTTCAACAATCGAAATGGACAGTAGTTAAAAGAAAAAAAAAGGTAATCTTGGTCAATACGAAAAAAAAATAAAAATTGATTCTAGGCTATCCAAGGCTTATATATATTTTTTCTGGTCTACCAAATCTTTTGCCTCAAAAATCAGACTGCCCTGATTTCTTTTTTCTCTGGACCCCTTTTCCCTCACTCTTCTTTTACTGTATGTAATTTCCCAATTCTTCCCTAAGAACCCTTATTCATATGTACAATTCTGCGAATCCCTATGAATCAATTATCTGAATACAAAAGGTCTACGCTCAAACGAATGGACATTTTTGTGGCCCTTCCAAATCTAACGTATAGTAAGAAGATACCATATTCTACAGTTGTGTTCACCTTTAAATTATTGGAAAAGTTATTTTTTCTTCTGAAAATTTGAAATAATTTGCTAATGGGACATGGTGGATGGTGGTTGCCACCCCACGTAAAAGAAAAGGAAAAAAAAGACCCAAAATAAAAAAAATGATCCCTTCTCAAAGACATTCTAGCCTTGTTCATTCTTTTGAAATTCTACATTGAGTACCTTCACTAAGCAGCCTTGTGAAAGTTTATATACAATTAACCTTGGCACCATAGAAGGGAAAAAATAAATTAATTAATTAAAAAAAAGGAATAGAGAAGAAAAGAAAAGAAGGCCTTTTAGTGTTTCACACGTGACTAGACAAATCTAGCCTTTTCTTTTGGTAGTGTATTCAAAACAAACCCCCCTTTTGCCTACTGACCTGCATGCATTCTTCCCAAGAGAACTCCATCGATAGTCAGAAATCCACCTCCACAGTTGGTTCGTCAAACACCACAAAAATAAACCCACCCAAAAATAACCGTTCGACTGGATGACGGGAAGGATTAAGGGTTGCTATGTGTGTTGTGCCTATTGGCCTGGGTGCCTCTCTCCTAAGAGAACTGTGTCGACGGTTAGAAACTCACCCCCACACTTAATTCGCCAAATGCCACAAAAACAAACCCACCCAAAAAAAATAAGCCCGCCGGATGACGGGATGGATTAAAGGTTGCTCTGTGTGTTGTGTGTGCACTATTGCTATTGCTGCCACAAAAACAAACCCACTCAAAAAATCTCTGTCTCTGTGTTGTGTCTATGCTACCCCTGTTGCTGCCTCGCCCAGTCCTTCCGGTCCTTCACATTTCCCACTCCGGTTCTTCACATCTCCCACTCCGGTTCAAGAACTAACAGGCAACCCCTAATTATTTATGCGTTTTTTGAACACTATTCTTTTTCTGCCACTGTCCGTCCGGCTTCAGGGGAGGCTTTATTGTCGGTACTTAGGTGCTTCAGTTACCCACTTACCTTGGGGTTACACCCCTTTGTGGAGTCCAACAAAATCTGGCATGGGGCCTTCTGCTTCACAGAATGGAAGGGTGAAATGCCTTGTGGCCATGGAAACTGAATTAAATTGTTATTAGGTGCTCACCCAAGGCTTTGCTGGGAGCTAGAAGGATTTTTTTTTTCATTTTTCTCTCGTTCCCAATGTGTTCCCTTTGAGTCTTCAATGGGTTCCCAATATGTTGCCCAAGTTTCCATTGTATTCCCCAACATATTCTCCATAACATCTCATTTTAATCCCATATGCTTTGGCAAATTGTTGTCCTCCTTTCACCCATATGGGTGGGCCAAAGGGGAGGAACTCAATACTTCAAAATAGTTGAAGAACCTTCTATCTTGGGGAGCCTCCATAGTTTCATTTTTTTGTGTGATGGGCCGATCAAGTTGGTTCATTGTGAAAAAAAAAAACAAAATTGGGAAGCACCTCATATAATTAATAAAAGAGGTGAGTAGCTAGAGTGTTCTTAGGAATGTCATAATGTGATTCATATTAATTACATCATGGGTGCCCTCACAACTTTTTTTTTTTATTTTAAGGGAGCCATATTGATTGGCCCACCTGTAATAGTTTTGGAACATTGGGGCATGCCCCCAATAGAAGTACCTCTTTGGACCCCAGTTGCAAAATAGGAACAAATGTGCACCCTTGGATTATAGTTTATTTATAAGGGAGTTTGAACTTTGGGCAAAGCATATGGGTTAAACACCCAGGTGCTATTGGCTAACTTACAACATTTTTGCAACAACAACATCATCATGTTAAATTATTATTATTTCATTTCTGGTTTATTTCCTTCCCATTCTTGGTGGGCAAAAAGCTGCAGTGTCAGACTCAGCAGAGGGATGGTATGTAGCCGGCAACCTCGGAGCTTCCAGGGTGTCCATCCACATTGACGACCGGACGGATTCAGGGGAAGTTTTATTTCCTCCCAATGTCTTTTAATAGTTTCATCCATCTTGTCATCTGTAGCTACTGTCTGTCCGGGCCATCGTTCCTGCTGTTGTTGCGGCTCTTGTTGCTGTAAATAGATGGATGACGGGATGGATGAACTGGCCGTCCGGTTGGATGGATGACTGCACAGATTTAAGGGAAGCTTCATTATTCGGCTTCACCACTCTTGCTTTACTATATGTAATAATTTGGGTGTGGAGGGCTGGACTTTGATTGCATTGGGAAAAAAATGATATTAAACTAAGGTTCAACTTCACTTCAAAATATTAGTGTTCTCTAGCTATACAATTTCAATGCTACTTTATGTGTTTCACTTTTGTCAAATTATTCCTTTGTTATGAACAATGTAGCCACATTTATTGGATTGGTTTTCCTATGGTTGCCAATTGGACTTAATTTTTAAAAAATGAATCACCACTTGGACTTATTTTCAAAAAGTCATGTATGCAAAACTGAGTCAGCAAGTGACCTAGTAACCACCTATTCCTATGCCAAAAACACAATAGGAACCTCTTAGGCACATAAGAGGACAAAATGGTTGCTGAGTTTAGGCACATTTTGCAAGCTTATATAACTTATTCAGCTTATGCAATGTGCGAGTGCTAACATATTTTGGTGGAGGAGTAGAGCTTAGATGCAAAATTAGTGTGACCCATTGACCCATACTCCTCAGACTGGTGCCAAGATGAATCCGCCAAATGCCCAAGTTGAAAGATGCTCAGAAATTTTCTTGATGTGCAAGACGCCCTTGTGGCGCCTACATGTGTTTGAGCCTGCTTCACACAGTTGAATTGCAACTACCTACTAAGCTCACTATTGGGTGTCTGAAAAGTTTGGTACTTTGTATGCTTCTGACATAGATGTCATATGTCACACTTTGTAGGCTGGGCACTTGACGTTTTTCTGATGGCATGGAAGGTGAACCTATGGATGCATCCATCCACATGAGTTTTGGAGTGTGAGCTTTAAAAGTCTGCCACACCATGAAGCCAGCAGAACAAGAACTCACATCATCACTGCAAGTTCAATGCCAGCAAGTAACAGCACCATTGTAACTTCTCTGCGTCAACAGGCACATGATTGTGTCTAAGAATCAGACACTAAAGATGCCATACAGCCAAGGGCATGCGTGGTCTGTTTACATCATTTTCTTCCTTGAATCTTAGACTGCCTTGTGATCATATTGTTCAGTCTGTTGATAAAGATTCTTCTGGAGCTTCCTGGTGTGGGTTGTAGTTCAGTGCAAGCTGCAGATGGTGCATGCACGTTGCATTCATTCACTCAGTGCAGACCTTGTATCAGCAATAGTTGCACTTGCCACAGCAGCAACAGCATGGGAAGAGAGGAACTCTCAGATCTTGCATCAGTTGTAAGTGCATCACTGACAGCAGAAGTAGGGATAGGACCAAAAATTGGTTGAATTAACATGGGGTGCTTTACCTCCAAATAGTTTTGACAGGAAAGTGCTAGTCAGGTGGATGGCAAGGACTTGGAACTGTCTGGTGCTTCCTCCACTATAGGCACCAGTGACACTTATTTAATTTCCAGATGTTGCATGTGTTTTTAACAAAAGGTGGCCAATACTGCAGGATGTATCGAGGGTCACAGTGAATGCACATTGGAATTGAAACTGTCCACTTCAAGCTTCCGCTGGGTGCTTGACATCTTGACTTGAGGAGAGCAGTAGGTTCCAGAATGCAATTGGAAGAGCAGGCTGGATGCTCAATATCTTGACTTGAGGAGAGCAATAGGTTGCAGACTGTAATGGGCAGAGCAGGCCTTTGATCTCAAAGTACCTAGATGATGAGTAAATGCAAATCAAGGAGGTGCAGTCGGCATTGTCAGCTGCCCAGCTGCTAGAACTGTCAATTCTTTCCACACTTACATTAGGTGTAGAGGAATCAACCAGAGTCACAGCCAATACTGTGTAGATTTAGGAAGGCTACCGAGACCTTTTCAAGCATATGAATGGGATCAACAAGACCATTGAATGGGATCTTAGTCTTCATTTGACTGGGATCAAAGCAAAGTATGCCCATTCAAGACATAAAACTAGCCACCTTAGACTGACTGAGCCTCCATGACTACTTTGACCCTTTACATAAGCACATGACATAAACCTGACATGCTCTTGGATCCTAGGAACTCGGTCAGTTTTATTTTTCACTGGAAAGGAAATATATGAATCCAGCTCTGCAATTTGCACCTGCTGGATTTAGGAATTGCCCACAGTGGAAATGCAGTTTGAAACAGCCCTGTGAAAACAAAGTTACATGTACAATTGCCCTTCACATTAAGGGGAGGAGCAATCAGGAGTGGGCCACATCATATCTAAACAGCTCTGGAATTCCTAACAGACTAAACATCATCGTCCACGTCTCAACTTCCTGGAGGTCAACATCCAAAACTGCTGTATGCAGTAGGCCTCAGGTTAGATTGGTCTAAACATCATCCTCCTCCAGATCTCCACTTCCTGGAAGGTCAAAATCAGACATTGGTGTAGAAGCTTGTGGTGACAAGAATTGGTATTTTTGTTCCAAATAACAGAAGTACAAAGTGGCTGAAGCAACTTGAACAATACGTGGAGAGGAAAACCTGAAGAGGATCACCTCTCATTTCATGCATCCTCTGGAAAGGGAAATTTCTGATGGACAAACATCATAACAAAGCTAAGAATAGTGGTCACTAAAGAAGATTGCCATAATCCAATTGGCATACTATGGCTGGAAGGTCATGAACCCAGCTGTTGGGGCTTCTAGATTCTACCACTGTGAAACTAACATAGTCCTACCAATCAATCTCAAAATTAGTCCAATGAGCTATAGAAAGGTACTGTGGTTTGCAATCCAATTTCAATACCTTATAAGATTTCGGTCTCCAGTAACGAAAGAAATGAAGTCAAACTTTCAGATGTTGAGCCAGATCAATTTGAAAATAAATCAGCTGAATCAATTAACCTATAATCTTTGGTTTAACTAAGGAGGAAGAGGCAGACTAACTAACCCAGGCTCTCCCTGACAAGCTCATAGGCAAGAAAACAAGCAGCATTAGCTGGGATGCTGCGGGCCATGGCAGGAGTGAACCCACGGAACAGCCCCTTCACTCCTTCAGCTGCATACACCTTCCGGAAAGCATCCATGGTCCCACCATACTTGGGATTATGGTAGTCATCCACTTGTATCACACTCTTGATCACATCTGTTGGATACACAGATAGCCAGAATGCTGCACCTGCAACACCACCTGCAAGAATTTGTGATCCCTTCCCAAGATTTGAAATATCTTTGCCTCCAGCAAGCATCTGCCTGACAGCTTCATAGACTCCGAACATGGCTGCATTCCCAGGTACCTGTGTGCATTTTCATATGAGCAGCCAGAAGGAGAAATTAACAAAGTTGAGAAGAGGAAAGAATAAGGAACCCTAAAAACCAAAACTGGAGAGAAGCCATGAATTTCACAGCAAATCTTTGTTGACATTGCAAATTCCAGAGCAGCCAATCCTTTTGTGATGTTGCTTGTTTTGCAAGGTTCAAGTTCTGAAGGAGAAACACAATTAGGCTTTGCATACAGCCTTTGCAAATTAGGGTTTCTATCCATTTCTGAGGACTGGCAGTCTTTTTGTGCTCTTGCAATGACTGGAAAGATCTGTGTAGTCAATTACCTCCCGCAGTAGAGTTGGGGTAAGTCCTTTGAATAAACCGAGCACCCCTCCTTCCGATCGCAACACCTGTCTTGCAACATCAAGAGGCCCACTGTATTGAGCTTGAGACAAGAGAGTCCCTGCTTGTGCCCCACTTCCTCCTGCTGCTGCTGCTGCCACTGTTGCCCCAGCTAAGGCACTTTGTGCCTGCAGCTTGCATTTCACAAGCTCTGTGGGGCATGCCACAAAAGATACAGCAAATCCAGCTCCAGCACCAGCTATCACTTGCTGTGAAGCTGAGAGCCGTGATCCAGGAGGTGATTCTTTTCCTCTCAGCAATGCCTCCATCTGTCCTCTTGCGGCAAACAGAACTGCATTGGACACAGCCACTGTGGCAAGGGGTGCACCCATTCCTTTAAACAAGCCTTTGGGTCCTTCAGAAACTAGGGTTTTCTTCACAGCATCCATGGCACCAGAATATTTGGGGAGCTCTCCGGGCGATGGTCGCGGCTGACTTTGCAGTTTCACTTTGATGGTATCAAAGGGATGACCGACCAAAAGCTGTGCAGCTCCTGCCATCGTCCCTGCCAAGAGATCCTTGGCCACAGCTTCTGTTCCCATTACCGAGCTTTTTTTTCTCTTCTACTTCCTTTTCTTCTTCTGCTCCTCTTTGCCGCTGCCTCTGCTAATCCACAGAGTTATTACATTTCGTGCTTGATTGATTTGGCACAACCGCTTTAAAATAAACTCCTACAACTCTTCTCTCTCTCTCTCTCTCTCTCAAATCTATTGCACTTCCACACATCTAAAAAGCATATATATATCACAACTTATTCCTTCACTGCACTCTCCCCTAATCTCGACTACCCGCCACCCCTAAACCAAAAATAAATAAATAAAAAAAAAGTGAAACAATCATGTGAAATGAGCAATCATCTGACAAACAAAAAAAAAAAAAAAACAAACCCAATTGTAATAAAAATAAAAATTAAACACACGCAACGATCAACAAATTGAGAGTACACAATCTATGAGTTATGTGTATGTGAAAGGCCAAACGTAGGATTTTGCAAATGAACGTGGCCTGGCTTGCTCCTCGTGATTGACAGAAACATACAAACCAGAAGAAAGAAGCAGAAGCAGATGCATCACTTTCTCTCAGCTAGTAAGGCTTCCATCACCACCACTAACAATAACAACAACAACAACAACAACAAACAGACAAACCAAAAACACACCGCAAACTTACTTACAAAAGGAATCAAGCAACACAGACACAGAAATTAGGGTTTAGAGCTCAAAAAAGTAAAGTACCTACTAGTAGTGCAGCCATGAGAGCATGATGACTCATAAAATTTTGTCTTATTCATGATTTCATTACTTCTTATCACATCTGATGATATGAAAAAAAGGCAATTCATGAGGAGAAATTTTGCCTTGGAATTGTGAAGGTCAAGAGTCAAGACCATACAATAGATGATGGTGTGCCAAAACAAAGACTCTCCTATAAACCTTTTACAAAAGGACTAGTGAAACAAAGACACACAAAAATTAGGGTTTAGAACTCAAACAAGTAAGGACCTACTAGTGTAGCTATGAGAGCATGACTCATAAATTTTGTTTTATTGGCCTTGCCTACCAAGGCAAGAAGGATATTGTGTTAAGATTCATTATAGAGTATAGTAGCTTAAGGGATTTTTATAGGCCCCTACTAGGTAATAATAATAATAGGTCTATTTTTATATGAGGATTTTTGAAAGATGATATTTTGGCTTGTGTTGAATCTTGAGATTAGTTATTATAGAGTTACTAGTGGGTGCCCATGGCCCAAGGCCACTGTGAAGTCCTCCATGGGTGCTTGTAACCTTCGGCCACTATTTTTTATTTATTTTTATTTTTTATTGCCCTGCCTTGCCTTGCCCCCTCCTCGCCCTGCCCCTGCCTTTGCCCCTGTCCTGTCCTGTTTTGAATTTTCCTTTTGTTGCGAGGGATAGAAGGAGAAATTACATAGGGAACAAGCAGTGTTTGTTTTTCCTTTTGCTTCCAGGGACAAGAGGAGGAAGTTACACAGGGAACTCTTTTTCTTCTTCTCCCGTGGGAGGTTCTGCGCCTTTGGATTCCGTGACAGTTGGAGGTGACGTCTGTCCGGCTGGACGGATGACGGTTCGAGCGGGCGGAGTCAGGGGGTGGCTTCATTTACATCCCCAAAAATACCCCAAAAATACACCGGGGCGGAATCAAGGGGTGGCTTCATTTTTATCCCCAAAAGCCTTCATATATAGATTATAATATATCTTGGAGGATTTTGGTTTCTTTTAGAGGATTGTTTTGAAGATTATATTTTTGCATGGTGAAATATTTGAATTTTCATAATTCTTCTTCTTTTGCCTTAAGATACTTTATTATGTTAGTGGCAAGGCCATAGTGTGATGCACCCCTTGTTTATGATTTGATTATCACATGTGACTAGGTATTGAAAGATGGTGATGATGATGATGATATGAAAAGAAATGCAATTTATGGAAAAAGTTTAGGGTTTAGGATTGTCAAGTTAGAGAGAGAAACCATACAATAAATTACACAAAAATTTTCCTACTCACATATGATGTTTTGTCGTTGGAATTACAACACATAACTCATTATTACATCATTTCGATTATGGAATGAACTTTTCAAACAAACACATAAAAATTAGGGTTTGGAAACTCAAGAAAGTAATGCAATATGAGAGCATGACTCATAAATTTTGTTTTTTTAAATTATTTTATTATCATATATGTCACCATCGAAAAGTAATTATATGAAAAAATATATATCCATACTAACTCTTGGTGTAAATCTAGTTCGTGTGAGCTCTAGTGGTTTTTTTAATAAAAATCTCAAATTTGAGATGTAGCTCGATTGTCCATAAGAAAATTTAGTCAAATGTAGGGTTTTTGTTTTTTTTTTTTAATTAATTTTTTAATATAGCTAGATTGGTGATCATTGACAATGAGATTTAACAAAGTTTGGCTATAGACCAAATATGAAGAATTTTTTGAAAAATAATCTTTTTATATTTTGAGTACCTTTGGAGGAAAAAAAAAATCCTTTTTGTTTTTTTTAATGTAGTCAAAGTGGCGATCATTGTCAATTTTATTTTTTTACAATTCATTGTATTTATGTAATAAATTTGTTATGTTTTTGTTCTTTAAATCCATCTAAGTACCAGATACCTGATGGCCAAATTAATATCCCTTCAAAATGTACGAAAACAATTGTCCATATTTGGAAATTTCATTATTAATTGAAAATTCTTGCACTCCTACCAAACCCTAACACACTTCTAGTTCACTATTGATAACTAAGGAATATTGTACAAGTGACCATTTTTCAAATCACCATTCATTATTTACCAACAACAATTATGCCTATATCTTGATATGCCTATTTATGTATGCCTTGGAAAATGCCACAAACAAATTTTTTAAATCCACTACTAAATTATAATGAAATTAAAAATGAAAAATATCTTCTCTTGTAGTTAATATTTTATATTCCCTTCCAAATTTAGCCAATAGGTTTACAAATCCCCCTTTTTATCACTTATATGTCTTCACAAAGGTTCTAGTAACTTACACCATGTTGAGAAATTAATCATTGTCCCTTCTACTTCTAAAAAATAAATGATTTTCCTTTGGGATCCATCATTATGTAATTATCTCTATGGGTATTTACATAAACTAATTCGTTTTCAAAATACAAGGCCCTTTACGATTGAAAAATCTCACATACATACCCAACACTATACTATTGTTTTCCGTATGGTTTAGAAATAATAATATTCATACCTTTATTTGGCCATGCTATGGTCATTATTAAAAAAAGACCACAGTCTAGCAATTCCATTGGTCCTTATGTTTTTTCACTTGCCTACCCAAACCCTTTGACATTGAATTGTTTATTCACTCACAAAAACACAAAAATCATGGTGTGTGTGACATAATGGTCATGCCATGAACAAAATACTAATGTTAATCATTTTTTTTTGAAAGACATATATCATTACTCATTTTCACCACATTTCAAATAAAAGGTAAAATGGAGAGTTTAAATTGTTCATTGTTTATATGTAAAATTCACGATGAAGCAACCATTTTCCATTTGCAATATCCCGTCAAAGAGCAAAATTTAAAAACTGAAATTCTACAAGTAATAGGTCTTTGAGGTTTCCATCATCCAAAAAAAAAAAAAAAAGATTTTCCTAGATTTTTTTTTTCTTGGAGAGCAAAAATATTATAGAAGGATAATCAAATATTTATATTCATATTTGGCTCCTAACTCAATTTTTGCTTCATCTTCCTAGAATTGCCAATTTCCTATGGATGTCAACACATTGGCTTTAACCAAGAAATCCTTAATAAATATTGTGATAAACTAAAGATAGCACAATTATTTACTTCAACATTTAGTTGGATTTCATAGACTTTTCTATAAATTGTGATTTTTCCCTATTTAAAATTCTTTGTTTATTTATGGTTGGGATGTCCATTTGAAGTCCCTTTCTTCCAATTCCATGTTTGTTTCTTCTTCTTTGTTTGTTGTTATTAATAGGTTTTTCATGTTCATTAGCAAGTTGTTTATAGAACTCATTCACCGTTGATCCTCAAAGTCTGGCCCAATTCCAATTAATTATTTGTTAGTTCAATTTTTAAGATGGCAACATTTTATTCCTATTATAATTTGATTTTGCAATTTCAAGTGATGATTTGGGAGTTGTGAAAGTTAGCGAAAGATGCATTTGCTACATGTTTGGGTTCCAACCCAATTCAACGCACATCTTCAAAGATGTTGTTTAAGTGATAAAAAAAAAATTGTTACTTTTATTTACTAGGTTCCTATTTGTGAATCATTTGTAATGCATTGAATGGTCAATGTTAGCAAGTATAAAATTGTTGGTGACAATATCTAAAAACAAATTATGTTTTTGCAACCAATCAATTTGCGACTATGCATAATTAATTGTTGTTTGCAACTAAATTGGTCATGCTTGTAACTACAAAATTGGCACCATATAGTAACTAACCTACCTTAATATAAACTATATATTAATATTATTTAAGTTAATAATTATATTTATTAATAATGATGGTTTTTACTAAATTTTAATTCAATATTAAAAGAATATCATTATGTTTGTTAGTATATTTATGGCTAGCCTATGCTAGCTACTAATTACAAATAATAACGGAAAAAACTATTATAAGGAATTAAAATTAAATGTTTGAAATTTATAATAATCAGTAGTAATAATTTAATGAATATCAATAGTACAATATTATTATGTTGAATAATTATTAATAAAGTTAATAGTAATAATAATTTCATTATTATGGATTATTCAATATAATTATTTCAATGTAACTACTAATAATATTATACTAAAACAATTTAATTTTATAACTTTATAATTATTAATATAATGAATAACGTAATATTTTAATATTAATAATCTATAATCTATAATATCAGTAGCATAATATTGTCATGTGAAATAAACTATCAATAAATGCGATAGTACTAATAACATCATTATTCAGTATTATTATTTCAATAATATTATTAATAATAGTATACTATACTAGTTTAGTAATAATCAGCAATAGTAAATTAATAAATATCAGCAGTATCATATTATTATGTTAAATAAAATATCAGTAAAATAATAGTAAGAATAATTAATATTTTTATTTAATATTATGTAGTATATTCAAATTAATTTTATGATAAATAATATTGTTAACTTTTAGTTATTATTACCTATAGTACAACTAGTATGTAAATTAGGTTAATATACCATAGATATTAGGTAATAGTTGCATCTAGCTTCCCATATGTTTTGTCTTCCAATTCAATTTGCACATTATGTAAGGGCATTAAACATGTTCACAAACCAAATACCAAGTACCATTTGGGATGAACAAATAAAAGACGTTCGACTTTATTGGTAATCACAAAAATAAAATAAGATTATCATAAACCTACCTATCTATCTAGGCCTAGCTACCTACTTACATACCTAGGTGAATTTAACTACGTAGGTGCCATTTGTCAATACCTAGTTACCTAGGTTGCTTAGGTGGCCTAGCTAATATAAGTTATTTATGTGACCTAGGTGACCTAGGCTGCCTAGGTGGCCTACCTACCTCCCTAGCACTACACCAAAATTTATCCTTTACAACTACATATATGATTAAGTTTGCAATCATAAGGGACAATTTTGATTACATGTGATTACATGACTAGCTAGTCCATTAAGACACATTGCATAGGAAATCTAGTTGTTTATCTATCCTAATTTGAATCATAAATATGGTTTTTTTTGTGATTACGTTATCATGAAACACACACACACACCAGAGTCCTGCATTGGGCTTGACAACTGTACCCATACCCGACCCACAGCTGCGCGTGGGTCAACTGTACCCACCCATTACCCACCCATGGCACCTTGTCCATACCCATTACCCACCCAACTCATACCCATCAGTCCATCACCAAAATAAAGCTACTTAAGAATACTTTGAAGTGTTTTTAAAAGGAGGGACGTTGTAAAGCCCGGGTCCCTCGTACCCACCCATTACCCACCCATGCGTCCAAGCCCATACCCATTACCCACCCATTTACCCATGGGTATGGGTGGGTATTAGGTACCCATTGCAGGACTATGACACGCACACACACACATATTAGATATTTATTATATTAAATATTTATGTAAATAACCTAATATAATTATTTATAATCATAATAATATTATTATTATATAATATTGATTACTTAATTAGTAGAATTGGGTACATATTATTTAACCCATGTTTCATTATAAATGTTACACGAATAAACCCTTTAATATTTAATATCTTATTGATATTTTGTCCAAATTTAAAAGATTAAAAGTTCATTGTTAATAGTTTTTCAATGATGTACACGCTTTTATTTTTCTCCTTTAAAAATGTAAACTCATTTGAATAAAAAAATGTTTGAATTTCAATATTTCAATGACCATTCTTTTTTTTAAAAACTAAGCACATGATTTAATCATAAATGGATTTTTTTTACAACCAACATAATAAATAATGATAAATTTCCCACACCTTAAACCTATATTTCATTAAAATTTTATATTATAAAATTTTATTTGTTGAATATATGATTTAAATGCATATAATATTCATAAATAGATCATAAAAAAATTAGATTCAGTAGAATTTTAATCTATTTAAAAATATCAATTATTTTATTTTATGATGTATAATATTAATTCAAATTCAAATAATAATATATATTTCATATATTTATGAAATTATAATATAAATTATAATTAACGTTATCTATGTTTTATGATGCAATTTATTAATTTAGCATATTAGAACTAAACTAATAAATCAATCTAATTGTTTTTAAAAACTTGAATATCACCAAAAAATCAAACAAAAATTAAATAAAAATTTCACATGTTGTCATTTATACAACTAGTGGGTGCCCGTGACCTTTGGACATTATGAAGTCGGCTAGTTCCCCATCCATGTCCTGAAAATCATGTGCCAAAAAAATTCCAGGTCCTGGATCATGTGAAGCCCCCTGTGTGAAATCCAGGTCCCAAATTTGAGATCCCACATCCTGAAAATCACGTCCTAAAAGTTTTCAAGTTTTGGTCTTGGAAACCGCGAGTGTGAAAGTCCAAGCCCCAAAGTTGAGATCCCAAGTCTTGAAAACCATATCCTAAAATTTCCCAGGCCCCAAAGTTGAGATCTCAAGTCCTGAAAACCATGTCCTAAAAACCATATCCTAAAATTTCCCAGGCCCCAAAGTTGAGATCCCAAGTCTTGAAAACCATGTCTTAAAAACCATATCCTAAAATTTCCCAGGCCCCAAAGTTGAGATCCCAAGTCTTGAAAACCATGTCTTAAAAACCATATCCTAAAATTTCCTAGGTCTTTTTGGGTCTTGGAAACCCGGAGCGCAAACTCTAGGTCTCCAAAAATTGAGGATCCCACATCCTGAAAATCATGTCCAAAAAAATTCCAGGTTTGGGTCTTGGAAACCCACACCATGTACGTCCCAAAACTAAAATCTCACGTCCTAAAAATCATGTCCTTAAAAATTCCATGTCTAGGTTTTGGTGAACCCCCCAGTGTAAGCAAACTCGAGGTGGCCAAAAACTAATACAGTTAAGAACGCCCTGTTCAATGTGTTCAAATGAGTTATTTATGGGGAACAGGCAGTGACTGGAAGAATCTTCCAAGCACTGCCCACACAAACAAACAGACACTGTTGCTTTAATATATAGGATGTAGGTGCAACATAGTTGTAACATAATCACAAATGTTAAAACATAGTCATGAAAATGACTAAAGGAAAGTGACTATGAACAAAACAAGGACATGACTAGGATAATATTACATGACTAGACTTAGACATGGTTCCAATCATGAAGGACACGTTTTGGTGTAATGTAGGTACTTATCTACTTACCAAGCCACATGTCCAAATTTGAATGGTTATCCCCCTATCTACTTACCTTCTTAAGTACCTATCTACCTACCAAGTCATGTGTCCAAATTTGAATGGTCATAGCCTTGACATGTGTCTTAAATAATATGGTCATCAAAATAGTTGCATGTGCAATTAAAAAGATGCAACTAATTATAGATGTAAAAATGTATAGTTATATTGTATAAATTATATAACCACACCAAATATATAACTCAAATATTGTCACATGCAACTACATGTTGCTTGCAACTTGTCAAACACAACTATAAGGATTTTTAATTACATGTGTCACATGCAATTGAATTTGAGTTGTATGTGATAGTTGCAAAAACACAATTTTTTTCTAGTAATGTGATCAAGAATTCTTAGGATACAATTGTCACTTTGGGGATAATTGCTTTAGTTGCCAACAAGATTGACCATGTTCTGGAGGTGAAATAGAATCATGGTGAATCTTATTTTGTCTTCACCTCATT
Source organism: Sphagnum tenellum (assembly GCA_963921925.1). Classification (NCBI taxonomy): domain Eukaryota; kingdom Viridiplantae; phylum Streptophyta; class Sphagnopsida; order Sphagnales; family Sphagnaceae; genus Sphagnum; species Sphagnum tenellum. Next base: position 11,446,892 of record OY998158.1, on the reverse strand, counting down.
TAAAAGAAAGGTTCATTGATTTGTTAAACTCCTTCAACAACGATGTGAACCAATTGTTGTACACCAAATTTGTTAACTCCCATGTGCCATTGGCATCGAATCCTTCAACTTCCGAATAGGTGATTGAACCCCATGTCCAACCTTTGGTTGCACACCCGTCCACTCTCTAGAATATTGTATAATAAATCATAGTTTTTTTCTATGGTTTTAATATTGAGTTATGCATTTGACATCTTAATATTTTGAACAGTTAGAATCTATAATAACAAAAAAATACATATCAAACAAATCAAAATGTTCCAAAATCCATATATGAACCATAATCATATTTGTAAAGGTGAAAGCAATGGTTTTTTTTTGGGGCAATTTTTTGCAACCTATAACAAAAAAAAAAGGCTCACAAATCTAGCAAAGATAAAATTTTAATTAAAAAAAAAATTCATCGTATCTTGACCAAAAAAAACTTTAAAATCACAAGATTTAGATATGTGTTCATGTATGTCACCAAAACTAAGGAAGATTCCAAAATAGATCTACTAGTCCACCAAGAGAATTTTTCATTTACTACCAATTAATGTTGAATATCCTAGCCATTGCACCTACTTGAGGAATTTGAAAAAAAAACCATTGGGTGAAAACATGAAATAGGGAGTAACAAAGTGTGTGGACAATCTTTAAAAATTGTTTTTCAAAATTTTGAAAAATCATCATGGGAACACTATATATCAAAAAATTCATTTAATTTTAAATATATATTCTTATATTTTCAAAGCTGCAAATAAAAAACAAATTATGAAAATTCACCACGTTTCAAGAGTCTTTCTATACATTTAAAGCATTCAAAAAAAACATGTGGACAAGTGGATTTTTTGTTTCAAAAGTTTGTTTTTCCTTATCAAATGTTCACAAAATCATTTCAATTTTTTTGTGAACTTTAACATATTCCACAATAAAGGATCCATGTGTTCAAACATCCAAAAAATAAAAATGCATATACAATTTAGATTTTGATACTCAAACATCCTTAAACACTATTATAATCTTGAATTTGTATTTATAGTCCAAAGTAAAGTTATAGATTTGACTATAAAATTAAAGCTTGATGCAAGAAAAAATTGAATTTTTATCATGTTTTATGTCATGTTTGGCTTTAAATTTGATATTCAATTTGAAAAATTATGTGAAAATGCAATATATACCAATAGAAAACTACCACATAGCAAATGCAGTCCTTGGAAAAGATTTTAACCTTAGCATGATTGATTTTTTATTTCATGTTTTCACCCATAATGAACTTAAAACAAACTTCAAAGCAATATGGAATTGAAAACAACAAATCAAAAACAAATATAATGTTGTCAAAATTGTTTTTTTCCATCAAAAATCATTTTTTAATTTTAACATGAGTTTCTTTCACAACAAAACTACAAAACAAGTTATGATCCAAAAGTTTAGAACTTTTTTAATGTCCTTCCCAATTTCCCATCGTGAATATTAATCCAAAATGTCTTTTATTTAGTGTTAATCAACCAACTTCATTTTGCCCTACTCTGACAATCATAAGTCTTTCCATTCTTTCCTCCAATTCAAGTTTGGCCAAACATTCATGACAAATGCAAACAATGGATAGGAAATACAATGCCCATGCTTGGAGCAAAATGAAAACAAAAAGTATTTAAAATGATTTCAAGTTAGGATTTAAGACCACTTGTAACCAAAAAAGAGAGGGTGCGATCTATCACCGAACACCCTTGCAACCCAACAAACCTTCTGACAAACCAAGTCTCTGAGGTCCCGCCACCGATTGTGACCTCTGATCTGCTCTCCCTTAGATCTTGCACAATGCTCAGCCTAAATGCACTCTCAGTCCTTCACATACACTCAATTCACACCATATTCTCACTCACAATTCTGACCATAGCCACAGAGCTTGCATTTCATTCATCAAAAATTGTACAGAGACATGCTACTCCTGCCTCAAACGGATCTGTCACGGAATTAGACCATCCACCAAAAACTCGACCTATCTGAGTAGAAACTTTGAGTATATACACACGTTTGCAATAGCCCTGATCTATTACCTCACCCAACTTCGACAAATTACATCTGTACTAGACCTTCCTCGACTCAAAACTCAAACGCGTTATAGATCTGAATGTGCAAGGATCAAAAGGATCAAATGGACCCGCTCCATGGCTCACGGGTTCTAGCCTGTCTACCACTCCTCCAACCAAACTCTCTTCTCTAGTGTCTCTCTCTTTCTACTTCTGTTTTCGGATGTTGATTACACTTGCTTGGCTAGCGGAAAGTTCTCAGCTAACCAACAATGCTCATCACCAGCGCAACTGACTATCCTCTCTATGCATCTCCTCCTACTCCTCGAATTCCTCCACACTACTGACTGAGCTAAATTTTTCACCACCGTCTTGCAGACCCCCCTCCTTGAATCCTTCCTTTGCTCCTCTCTTCAGACTCACTAAACGGCCTCATCCGCCGTCGTTCCAAACCGACTCATCCCATAATTGCAACTCCATCCCAAGTCATAATTTGCACCACCAACCATGTTTGATCGGCCTCCATGCCCATTTAGTAGCAGCCGCCATTCATGCTTCTCTGTACAGCATCTCACACACACACCCAGCAAAGCTTCCCATGCAGTAGTAATGCAAAGGTAGCCGCCACAAAAACAAACGGCCCAATAAATCACAACTTAACTTCCCTGATCAGTGAGCGTTCATAAGGCAGGGTGACCTAATTTCACATTACATACTCAATGCTTGGGGCATTTGTGTTGTTAAAACAACACTTGCGAATAGTTCATGAAAGTGTTCACAATGAGGTTGCTTGGATGGGGGATTTGATTCAAATTTTGGTTGGAGGTTTATTCCTCCCTAGAAATCCAATCTATACAATCATTTACAAGTACTATATATGATGTTATGCGATTATATATTCAAATGCCAAATTTATTATATCGTCCATAATCAAAAACTCTTTGAAGGGTAGCTAGCCATATACCTTGGCAACCATGATCACCTTATTGCAAATGGTGTGGATAAGGATTCAATATAAAAAGTCAAAGTCCAAGGAAAAAAAATTCATAGACCCAATGGGAAGAATTTTACAATTGCATTGGTCATTAACAAAATGTTTATTATTCCACATTTGTTGCACAATAATGGTGATGATGGAGTGTCAAAGGATGAAAAACTCCACCAAGTGATGAACAAATTAATTATTTTATACTTTTTGAACATTCAAAATCTAATTGCATTTTTAAAGCACAACTTGTGACTAAATGTTACATCAATAACATAATTTTATTCAAGTCCAAGAATCCTCATGATTACATCCATGACCAAGCTCTTGGATAAAATGTTTGTTGTTTAAAATGTTTGTCCACGGAACTACAAATGGGGTGGATTTAATGATGCAAATGTAGCTTGGTGGTGATTTGCAAAATGTTTGGGTTATGTTTTATCACATCAATCATGTCAAAAATTGGACAACTGTAAAACCGTGGGATCCGACAACCTAATGACCATCAAGGAAAGGGCTACCAAGTTTTAAAAAGTAATTAAAAAAATGGAAAGACATGAAAGTGAAACCTATCTTTTGTCAGCCTATCACCATGTAATAATTGTTGGGCCCAAATTAACCTAACCTAATTTTGATTAGGAAGGGTAGGATAGCTCAAGAAGTTTTGGAGTTAGGTTAACGTAAAAATTGTTGTTATCCTGTTTTCCATCTTCCTAAGTGCGTGGGACATGAAAGGGTGTGAAAAAGGAGGAATGATGATGATGATTGTAAGAATGGGAAGGGGTTTTTGGGACATCATGAGAGGGTGATATAGGTGAGAAATAAAGGATACTAGAGCATCATGAAGGAGAAAACTTTTCAAGAAGTAGTCAAATCAACATATATTTTCAATATTGGAAGCAAGATCTTCAAGTGGTGGTTGTTTTAATGGAGGCGCTTCATGAATATGATCACTTGAGGCAAATGGGGAAAGGTCAAAAAGAGGTACCTAAACCTATTGATGAAGTAAGGATATAGGAATAGAAAAGGGATATAATTTGGATGATGTTGTTGTTGGCCTAAGAGCACGAAAGTGATGGGTTGCCCTTTTGTGAAAGCAAGAAAAATCATGAACTAGTGAATGGGTTGTCGCACATAAAAAGTATGTGTGAAGGGGTTGTTTTGGGTAAGGTAAAAACTCTAGAGGTGTAGATAGTTGCAAAGATAGGATGTGTAGCAGGGGAAGACAACACAAAATCAATTTAGGAAACAATTAAAGCAAGAATTGGGAGTACTTGAAACTAAAAATAAAACATTATAATTTATTTTTTTAATGTGAAAATTATTGTGTGTAAAACCTTGTTAGATTTCATGAATGATGATGCTCGAGTGAGTATGCTTAAATTAATGTTGTAGTTGCAAACATGAAAACATGATTATAATTAAGAAAGATAGTGGTTGATTAGAATAAGAAGTAGGGTTGTTGTCTACATTAAACAAGAAAAAAAAACCAAAAGACAAGGAAGAGAGTTGCTAGAAGAATAGGGTTTTATTTGGATTTGGCTATATGAAGGCTATCACTTTATGAAATGATGTTTGGATGGGGCAAATTTGGAATTAATGGGGAATGTATTAAGGCAAAACCAAGGAGCAAGGGAGTAGAAATTGAATAATAAGCTATGATTCCCCCCCTTGAAAATCTCAAAGGGGGTAAAAGGGAGTGATTTAGGTTGAGGTGTTAATGATGCGGTAACTTTGCACTTAATAGTAATTATTGTTCTACAATACCTATCATCCTACAATAGTTATTGTCTTGTAGTAATTATGGTCCATGTTGCACCTACCATCATCTATAGACTTGAAAAAACAATTAAAGCACATGCAAGCCTTTTGTAGTTGTTGCACGCCATTTGTCCACCGTCTATAACATCAATCTACCTTCTATAACCCAAGTAAATTTAATGTTACTTTTTTCTAGTGGTAGTTGCTTTCTTGCAACAACCTTATCTTCATACTTTAGTAATAAGTATAGAAAGTAGTTTCATTGCAAAATTAAAAAATCAAACTGAGAAATTAATATTCTACATCAATTTAAAAATTATTATTTTCCCTACTTGCTAGAAGTCAATATAAACAAGAAAAAATAATGCACTTGATTCCACACAACATTCAACCACTTTCCGTTACATAACATCAAGTATAACATGGCTCTCCTACTAACTCTCCCAATTTATCCATATTCCCTCCTACCATGTTACCTTGAGAATGATGCCCCTTCTTCCTCCTTAAACCTTAAAGGATAATAAGGAACTATGGAAGGTTGCCCACCATACATGTCAATTTTATCATTATCTTCTCCATATCCAAAAATCTTCCACACATTTCATTAGTTGATTGGATACCAAATATTAATTTCCTTATTTAAAAAAACTTAACCACCCCATTAATTTCATCCCTTAAATAAATAAAAGATGCTAAATAACTCTACCACTAGTAACTAACTAGTTACTACACGTTATTACACGTTACTACACTACACCAAAATGCATTTTAGTTCACTTGGGTTTCATTATATTTTGAATGAATTTGAACATTTTTACCATGATGAAATTGGTCAACCCCCCAACGAACAAGGACTAGTTGCTATATATGGTGAATTGGTCCACTAGTAATTAATGAAATACAAATTTTCCAAGCCATTTCATTTGTTAATTAATTAACTAAACAACATGGAAATCAATTAAATTTATATTATTTAATATCATTTATAATTTTCATAATTTTCAACCCATGAATTATTGACACCTGTCACAACTTATGTTAGGTTTAAAAACCTAACCTAAGTACGTAGGCCATGTAATCAACTTAAGTAGGCACCTACTATAAGGAATTACATAGGAAAATATTTGGTGAATTTATCACTATTAACCACAAACACACAAGTTGTAAATTTTGATCCTTTGACCTTTAAGATGTAGGCAAACACCCTTACCATCAAGCCACCACACTTGTTGTGACAATGTATTATATTACATTATATTTATCAAATATTTCATTTTCAATATTATAAAAACATAAACTTTGAAATTTCAAATCTTATTGAAATCTTGTCCAAATGAAATTATTATATTTATTTGTATTTTTTCAATATTGTGCATAATTACATTTATTTCCTTTTGAAAATTTAAAACCATTTGAACAATTTTTTTTAAAATATCATTATTCAATAACATTTGAATGACTATTCATTTGAAAAAATAATGTTTAATAAATGGATAAATTTTTTGTTAATATAATAATACTACCTATGTTAGGTTATTTTCAATTATTCTATTGTTACATTTCATTGCTTTAAATTATTTCACCCTACATTAATACGATTATTTATAGTTATTCACCCTATATTACTTTCAGTTATTTTAAGTTATTTTTATTATTTTATGTTATTTATTATTATAGTAAGTTATTTCATTTTAGGTTATTTGTCATTATTATAAGTTATTTCATGTTAGGCTATTTTTAACTATGTGAAGTTATTACTGGTTATTTTAGGTTATATTACCATAGGTTATTTGTGATTATTGTATTGGTGGTTATTCTATTGGTGCTTATAAATTCTATTGATGACTATTGGTGGCTATTTTATTAGTGCTTATATATTTTATTAGTGGCTATTGTTGCTTATTCTATTGGTGGTAATTATTGGTTATTATATTGGTGGTTATTTTATTAATGGTTGTTGGTGGTTATTGGTGGTAAAATTATCATAGGCTATTAATGGTTGTTGATGGTTATTATATTAGTGAATGTTGTTAATTATTATATTGTAGGCCATTGGTGGTTATTAATGGTTATTTTATTAATGGTTGTTATTGCCTATTTTATTGGTGATCATTCTATTAGTGGTTGTTTTTTGTTATTTTAAGTTATATTATGACTATTGGTGGTTATTTAATTATAAATTATTATTGGATATTCTAAGCTATATTATCATAGGCTATTGGTAATTTTTTATATTGTAGGTTATTCTAAATCTTTTTATCAACTATTATTGGCTATTATAGGTTATTTTACCTTAGGTCATTATAGTATATTTTAGATTATTTCAAAATTTTGTGCCTTGAGATAAAATAACTTAAGATATAGCCTAAGGTTAATTGAATAATAACTTAAAGTAAAAAAACTTATAATAAACCAGTTAAAATGCCTTAAGGTAAAATAAAATATAATAATTTATATTAACCTATAATAATTTATAATAATTTAAGGTATAAATTAGAATAACTAATGTAACCTAAAATAATGTAGGGTATATCATAAACTAGTATATGGTATTAAAAATATGTGAAAAAGAATAACAACACCAACATGAAAAAAACAACACAACACATTTGCAAAAAAAAAAAAAAAAAAAAAACTATAATTGGTCTTTTAACTTTAACTCTAACTTTAAATAATGACTTCACCACCTTAACCGATGGTTGTTATTTAAAAAACCCTAATTTGGCACAAAACTTTGAAAATCGGACATAGGTTCCATGAAAAAACACATATAATTTTCCACCAATTCTTTTCTAAAAATGGAACCAATTCTCACGACTAATTTTCATTCATATGAGCATTTCAAATCAATTCTCATTCCAATTCTCACATGTAAAAGTGTTAGGTTGAAAACCAAATGAACATTTGAGAATCGCCCAACATTGGAAATTACCCCAACTTGTAATTATGCCAACTTAAAAAACATGATCGCAAGTTCATTGGGTAGACAATGGAAATGGTCCATTGGAAACACCTACATCATATTCTCTAATATTTAATTCATTGTGGGAAAATATAATATTTCATTTGTTATTTGTCCTAAAGTTAGAATGAAATTCATCATTTAAAAATTTATATTAGGGCAAAACTTGTTCTTAAATTGCATGTAGGGTTAAGGTTTATGGCTATATAATAATGAGACTTGTGATAACATGATATGGTTATGATTGTACCATTTCCTTGTATAATAACCAAGTTATTACCCTAATCATCAAAGACTATTACATTTTTCAACCATGGTCTACTAAGTAGCATATAATAGGTGGAATCCAATATACTATTATGCATATTGATAGAAGTAACATTATAAAAACTATCACTATAGTATTGTGGATTTGACAACCTTATAATAATTTTAAAAGAAGACTATTAGGCCATAAAATTAATACCCAACACATGGAAATCACATCTCCAATTAATTGCCAAAGGTAAAATAGTTTTGTTTTTTGAAGAAATAAATGAAAAAATCACTATTGGTGAAAATAGGTTGGAATATCCATTGTTTAAAGGTGAGGGTAAGGAGGTAGCTACCTTTCAACCAGTTTGTTGCACCTTTGTAATAAATTGGACCAAAAAACCAATTACCTTCCAGATGGCGAGAATGTGGCTTTCCATGTGTCTTGTCAAATTTTTATATGTTACAACTAGGTAAAAATACATAACGATGGATTTTTGTGGATGGCACAATGGTAGTTTTTTCTAGGTGAATCAAATATTGTTGCATTGTATTCAAATATATTTGAAAATATTGGCAAAAATGAGATAAATTAAAACCTACATTCTAATCTTTCAAACCCAAAAACAAATTTACCAAAAGGATAAATGTTCAATCCAAGGTGGGCTTTACAAAAGATGGTACGTCCAATGTCGTAGTTTAAACAACCCCAAAAAAATATTGTTATGGATTTTTTCTTCTTCTAGTGAAGTTGGAAACTAAGCCTACAACTTTTTACTACCACACATTGAAGTACCATAACATTTTAAATGAAAAAATCAAGCAAGAAAAAGTTTCTAATTTTTTTTTAATTTTTAATTTGTAAAGTCCATTTTGGTATTTAAATTGATTTTTTCAAGGCCCATAATTATTAAGGTTAAAAAAAAGCATTAAATTATGGTGGTATGAACTTGGAAATGGAAAAAACTGTGAACTTTTTGACACTATTTAATGTTTTTATAAAAATCATTGGATTTGGATTTTAAAGATGGACTTTGAACTACCAATTTGGGTTTAGTGTAGTGTGTTTTTACCCAACTATTGTCCACTACTATTACATTTCCTTTAATGTTGTGATTACCTTCCAATGATGTTTACTCATAAACAAAGGAAGTGAAGAAAGAAAACAAAAAACTACAATCTTCTACATCAAACAAAACTAACTCATTACTTGCCAAAGAGAACTCATAAAAAATAAAGAAATAATTTAAAATAATAACAAGCACACACCTTTAACTTTCCATGAAAATAAACCACACTTGTACATTTTCATTTCAATTAAAATACGTCATCCTAACCTTGTTTCCTTTTCCTATTATCTTCACATGACTATTCCAAATAATGAAAATGGAATATAATATAATGAAAATAATATAGAGAACCCATGGTCCTTACACCCTATCAACCACAAAAGGTGTCACATCCCTTTCTATGATCTTTAGGCCCTTATCCAAATCTCCTTCACAAACTTTTAGTTAGTGGCAAATTAACTAGTTGACAACTATCCTTATTTCAAAAGATTAATTAATTCTGATAATGTCATCTCCTAGTAAATAAAATAATAATAAGTGTGAACCTACCACTAGTAAGTAGGAAATAAATAAGCTACCCACTAGGCTAGATAAATTAGGAAATTTGTCCCCTAATAACCATGTGAACATGTATTCCTAGATCCATAATTAGATCTACATGTTTAGTTGTGGTCTAGTTTATTATCCTCGTATTAGAAGGTGTAAATTGACATTTAAATTATTTTAATTTGGTTATTAATTTTTTGTGATACTGTTTATTCTAGAACCTCCATCAAACAAAACAACATCTAATAATATTTTTGTTAAGTTAAATCTAAACGACTACCATGTGGTGATCTATAGTTAATGTTGCTACCATTGGCTTTTATTCAAATTTGACCCAAATTAAAAGTGCAATTGGTACGAAAAACTTGTTGCCTTATATATTGTAATATTTCTTCTACTAATTTTAATCATTTAGCAAGTACCACAAATTATATCGGTGGTTGAAAATAAAAATAATTATTGAAACCTTAAATGCAATTGTGTTAATAAATCCTCCCAAATTTGTATTCAAATCTTGAGAACATCCAACATCAATATCGAATGGCAATTCATTTCATTGGATATATTGTATTATATACGTGAAGATTTGTTGTAATTGTTTTTCTTCACTCCAATAACATTTTTGTGGTTTAAAGGTTCACATTCCTTAAACGTTTATTGTTTTAATATTGATAAAATACTCCTAGTAACCATTACAACTCCCATGTTAAGTTGATGCATTATTAGTTTTTAATGGTTTAATTAAAATCACAAGTGGGCAATGTGTTATTTTGGAACATAGCTTGTACTTCTAGCTTTATGGACAATTTATAGATCAATGATATGTCATATTGCACATTAAACAAGGATATTTTAATGGCAATCATGGAGGTTTTATAGATTGAATCATAATTTCAACAATTGTGACAATTGGTCTATTCAATATATCTTTCTTTCAATTATGAAAAAATTATATCGTATATTTAGTCCAATTGTAATTAGTACAATGCCAATTTGCATGACATGGATTAGTAGTTGTCACTATCATAATGGCATCCTCACCCACAAGTTGGATAAAAAATGCATTATAACCTTAACTCATGGTCGTGGGGGTTGTTCATTATGTTGCTATATGTTGTGATGATTTTTTTAAAATTACTAATTTTGGTTGTTTGTCCATCATTACATGATGCAAAACTAAGTAAGAATTTTGATTCTCTTATCTTTGGATCAAGTGGTTAAAGGATCAAGGAATGGCAACTTGACCAAGGAAATTAAGGAGGCTTTACTAATAGGTTGTGGTTTGCCATGATACCAAAATACCAATAAGTTCATTTTCTTTGAGGCAAATGGTGTTAATGTGTTTTAGGGCACACATATTAGTGTTACAAAACAAATCTATGACAACTATATTTTTCATTCAATAGGGGTCCATCGTACGACCCATCACATGGTGGTGCAAACCTTGTTGGGACCACCTAAATGATGATTTTCCTAGAGAATTTGTTGGAAACCCAACACTCTTATTTTGCATGTTCACTTAAGAAGTAATTCGAGTTAATTAAACTTGTGAAATTCATGCGAATAAAAAGGAATAAAATTTTGTAGAATGTAAAAACAAGATGGATTTCAATGTTGATAACCATTAAAAAATTGATGGTAGAATAAATTTAATTGTCATATTGAAATGGCATTGGACAACCCACAAACTAACAAACCAAGTTGAATCATGAACACTTGTGTAACCTAGTCCAAATTTTGCTTGGATTTACATGAAATTTGCACAAATGAGAGATGTTTTTGTGTGTGACCTTGTGGTAGATATTAAGGTGTGTCAAGGTGATGTTCATGGCATGTATTAAATATTGTGATTAAACTTTCAAGTTCATTGCAAATGATTCCCAAGCCTTCAAATTATTTTCGAAGTTTAAACATGAGGACATATATATGTAGTGAATACTTGGTCCCTAAATTCCAAAGTTTCACATTTGGTCTATAAGATTAATGGCCAACATATTTGGGTAGTGCATTGAGATTTAGACTTTGGGTTGCTATCATTTGTGATCTAGGATGTATTGTCATTATTGAATCACTAGTGAAAAATTAGTGCAAAAGCAAGACTGTAAACTTTATCTTTTTTTGTTGTTCACTTTCAAACTTTTCCAGTTTTTAAATTTTTTGTCAAGTTCATGTAGGTTTCATAGGGGTTGGAGATGTTTTAATTCAAGAAACAAAAATTAAAATTTCAACTCATGGTGTCATGGATGCTCTTGGGATTGTGTATACCTGATATTGGATATAACTAGATTGTGAAACACATTGAGATTATTAAAATTATTTTTTAATAATATGGTAAAACCTAGTGGGTGGATGGGCATGAAAGTAAGGTCTTGGAGGTCTTGAATTCTAACGACTTTGATTGTCAACACGACATGTTCAAGCTCACAATGTAATTGTTGTATGCAACATGTATGGCGCCTTCTTTTGACCATGTATCTTGGCTAAAATGTGACACCTTGTAACAATATTTTAGATATTATTCTCTAACTTCTTTAAATATGTGAAACTAGCTAAATTTGTCATCATGTAGGTAGTAGGCAACATGGAAAATGAAAAATACTTCTTTATTTTGGCTTTTATGAAATGAAAACATTACAATAGGCTCATTACCCATTTGCTATTTATTGTACAAATGTTTGCATAGCAATTATATATTTTTCCAAAATTTCCCATATGTAGAATGCATTGAGCAATGTAGAAGAACATGCCATTGATCTTGCTTTGATGGTTAAGGTGTAGTTTGTTTTGTGCAAATATTATTGGGCTAGTTTTTGCACATGCAAAAAAGTTTTTGGTTTCAATTTCAATCTCTATTGAATACTTGATGCTAACATGTTTTGTCCATTTCCACAATCCAATTTTCTTGGTTTATCTTTGCATGTTTTCTTGAAATTATAAATGCATGCTAACTTGGGTTGATTTTGGAGGTCATATGTGCTAGAATAGCCAATTTCAAGGGTTCATTTCTCCCAAAAGTGCTTTGTGTTTGCTAACATAGGTTCACATGTTGTTTGTGCTTTTTGTTTAAATGAGCTTACAATTTGCAATGCTTCCGTGAATTTAAAAAATGCTTCCTCATATGCTTTAAACTATACAATTTGACAATGTACTAAGAATTCAAACAATTGCCAAATTCCAACAAATTGTTTGCAATGCTCCAAAAGCATGCTTCTAAGAAAGTCAGGCATGGCACAACCACCATATCTGACTTGTGTTTTCATGTTTTTTTTTTGAACCGGGTTGGTCCTTCAGCTTTGTGTCGCTATTGGATTCTTCAAGACACAAACGTCTCCATTTGCAACAGCTATGCACTTCTGATTAGTCGGGCATGAAGATCTGTTTTCGTTACAACCAACACTGGTGACGTTGGCGAGGCGCCGGCGAATATCATGTGATAAAGCCGGGTTTTATCTTCGCTTCTTCTTCGCACCAAGATATGGCGTTGCGTTCAAAAATCAACCGTTCCTTGTGCCAATCCGGATTTCTCCTCAGTGAGTTCGTAACTTTTTCACCCCCCCCTGCTTTCCAATATCCGTTAGATGTCGGCTTTCAGAATTCAATGCATCAGATGCATCTGTAGGGCTAATGCTACTAACTCGAGCCGGATTCAAATGGTGAGACCGAAAATTTACGCGGATGTGCCGCTTATGGTGACGAGTGGTTCACACGAGAACGAGGTCTGAGGTTATTCGTGGTTGCTGTTTTGCTTCTCCTAGGATCTCAGTGCAGCAGAAATTCAGCTTTCTCTGAACGAGCGGGCAACATTAACTGCATAGGCCATAGAACCCTAGCCTCTGGTCCTCGACCAACTTCAGCAGGTCAGTTCTCATGGAAGCAAAGCCACAGTTGAAGTTCATGCAATGTCTGCCATTGTGGCTGTATGTGACTGTAGTCAATGTCACAATGAAAGGAAGCCCCTATGAAGTTGTGCATCTTTCATCAGTTCCTGTGATTCATGCAGGTGGGAAAGAGAAACTTTGGGAGGAGTTCTTCTCAGATCCTTTGCAGTGGTGGGATCACAGGTCAGACAAGGTAACTGAATATGCTTGGTTTCAGAATTCTTTTGTCTATGGATGAAGTCAGTATAGCATCTTGGCTGCTACTACATAGGCTAGTCTGCATGAGCTGTAGAGAATTTAAAATATTGCTTGATCACAGCTCAATTTTAATTTCTGGTGTCAGGTTAATGTGAATTATCCTGATTTCAAGCATAAGACGACACGGCAGGCACTCTGGCTTGATGACCCACAGAGACCCCCATGGGTAGAAGCAAAGCTGGCTGGAATGGCACCAGGGACATTGCAATTGAAAATTTTTCATGGAATAAGAAGCTTGAGAGATACATCAAAGCTGGAAAACCTGAGAAAACCATGGAACTCTTCCAAAAAATGCAACAAGAAGGCGTGACTCCTGACAGGTTCACTTTTGTTCCGGTTCTGAATGCATGTGCTAATCTACAAGCATTAGAAGAGGGCAGGCATGTTCACAAACAAGTGCTTCAGGCTGGCTTTGAGCATGATGTCTTCGTGGGAAATAGCCTTATTGACATGTATGCCAAATGTGGCAGCATGGATGATGCTTGGAGAGTGTTCAAGAAGATGCCCTCACTCACTGTGGTCTCTTGGAGTGCTATGATACTTGGACATGTGAAATGTGGGGAAGGGCACAAGGCATTGGAAGTATTTCAGCAAATGCAACAGGCAGGTGTGAAACCAAACCCTGTCACTTTTGTAGGGGTCCTGAATGCATGTGCCAGTCTAGTTGCACTTGAAGAGGGTAGGCATGTTCATGAACAGATCATTCAAAGTGGTTTTGAGTCAAATCTCTTTGTGAGAAATTGCCTCATTGACATGTATGTCAAATGTGGGAGCATGAATGATGCTTGGAGCATCTTCAACAAGATGCCTTCACGCAGTGTGGTCTCCTGGACTGCCATGATCTTGGGACATGTGAAGTGTGGACAAGGGCAGAAGGCATTGGACCTGTTCCAACAAATGCAGAAGGAAGGTGTGGTGCCAGACAGTGTTACTTTTGTGGGAGTCTTGAATGCATGTGCCAGTGTTGTGGCACTTGTTGAGGGCAGGGATATTCATGAACAGATCATTCAAAGAGGTTTTGAGTCTGATGTCTTTGTGGGCAGTGGCCTCATTGACATGTATGTCAAATGTGGGAGTATGGATGATGCTTGGAGAGTGTTCAACAAAATGCCCGTACGCAATGTGGTATCTTGGACTGCCTTGCTCAAGGGCTATGCTATGCATGGGCAGGGCAGGGAAGCTCTTGCACATTTCAAATGGATGTGTGAAGAAGGAGTAGAGATAGATGGTGTCACTTTTGTTTGTCTGTTGCTAGCTTGTAGCCATGCAGGCCTGGTGAATGAAGGGCTGCATGCTTTTGATTCCATGATGAATGTTTACAGGATCCCTCCAACAGTGGATCACTATGCTTGCAAGGTTGACCTTCTTGGCCGTGCTGGCTGTCTGGATGAGGCAGAGGATGTGATCAAGACAATGCCGTGTGAACCAAATGCAGCTGTGTGGATGACTTTGCTTGGTGCTTGCAGAATTTATGGTGAAGTGGAAATGGGAGAACGGATTGCAAAACAACTTCTTGAATTGGACCCTAATATGACAGCAGGCTACGTGGTGCTTTCCAACATCTATGCTGCTGCAGGCAAATGGGATCTCAGTGAGAAAATTCAACAGCAGAGAAAGGAAAGGGGTTGAAAAAGCAGCCAGGTCGTACCTGGATAGAAGTGAACAATGAAGGGCATACGTTTGTAGTAGATGATCATGACCATCCTCGGATCACTGAAATCCGTGCAGATTGTCTGGCCAGATGCTTGATATGGGGTATGTGCCAGATACAAGATTTGTGCTTCATGATGTGGAGGAAGAAGACAAGGTGTTTCATTTGTGTCACCACAGTGAGAAATTGGCCATTGCATTTGGGCTCATCAGCACTCCTCCTGGTACTCCACTTCGCATTTCCAAGAACTTGCGGGTATGTGCCGATTGCCACACTTCCACCAAGTTTATTTCAAAGATAGTTGGCAGAGTGATCATAGTAAGGGATGCTAATCGCTTCCATCACTTTGAGAATGGTCATTGCTCTTGTGGGGATTATTGGTGATGTCAGCAGTGTCCTCTCAACAATGAAGCCAATACAACACAACATTCTCAACAATGTTGTCGTGTTCTATTGACTTCATTTACTGTTCATTACCTTGTGCAACTTTGTCATAATGGCATGCTGTGAGGAGAAACAAAGCTGGAAACAAAGCTTGTACCCAATCAACTGGGGCAATAGGGGACTTTAGTTTTAGCAATTTTTCTTGTTTGCCAAAAAGGCTCTTGTGTATGATTGGTTTCTTTTTCTTTTCAGGACCTAGTGAAATGGTGTGGAAAGCAGTGACATGCTATGATAAGAGATTTGCTAAATCTAAATGTTAGTATCAAAGTTTGAATTCTACAGTACATAGGAGATGAGGGGAAAGAAAATTCTGATGTAGAAAGGAGGGATTCAATTGAGTCTATTGTTCTGGTTTTGTAATGAAAGGTTTTCATCATTTTGGGCAGTGTGAGTGTCCAGGCCAGGTCTTCTTTGTCTTACGGTTTTTGTGCTTCTGTCCCATAGTACTAATTTACATATGACTCATCTTTCTCATATTCTTCTCTTGCTTTAGACTCATGGTGGTGATGTGAGGCGGCCTGAACTGCAGGCATTTTAATCCAGTTTTAGGTTGTGATGGTGTGAGTGAATGTGACATTGGAAAAAAAAATTAGTTATGGAAGGAGATATTTCATATATCCAAACCAATGAGGCACATGGGAGGACACAATGCAGACTTTGTTTTTATTATTGGGGTGCTGCAGTGATACTGCTACAGACTCAGGAGATGCAGCAAAATATAATTTAACATGGTTTGCACATAAGAAGGTTGAACACATGAAAGGGAGTGCTGGAGAAACATTGGATTCCACAAAGTAGACAGCTTCTGAGAGACCATTTTCTGCAACTTCTAGTGAAGGATATTTTCTATGATATAGCTGGGAGACCACAAGATGAAGCAGCTTATACTGCAAATGCTGTTAAGGACAATGCTGGGATTACCAGGCACATTCAGGTTTGACATGGAACCAGGTGAAGTAGAAAGCTTCTTGGTTCTTAGGTACAAACCAAAACAAAGCAAATTAAACTGCAGGAGCAGCTTGACAGAAATATGAGCAAGCTAAGGACAATGTCAAATCAACTTGGAATTCAATTAAGGACAAAGCTTACCACACAACTGCAGCTGCAAAAGGCAAAACTTTCAACATTGAAATCAGCAAAAGAGCAGGTGGATTTGACTACATGCGAAAATGATCTGACTGACTGCACTCAATAGGAGTCTCTGCAGTACAGCATGTGTGAGGCAAAAAGCTGCATGGTCAAACCACACATGATCTTAAATGTTGCATTGGTTTCCAGAATAACTTGGCAATGCCATGAAAGAAGAGTGCAGTACTGCACTTGGTGATGCTATGTCTTCAGATACAGCCTGTCATATTCTCTTTCTCTTTTGAGGCCTGGCATCTGCTGTGTCCATTTCACCTTGTTAATCCATTTGGCCATGAAGTCATAAATTTTGGGCATAATCTGGTAGCATCCCAGTTTTATAAACATGTGTTAACCTTTTCGTACTTAAATACAGCACAAAAACAAATACCAACTAGATTCCTAAAAACTCATTTTAGGACCAGGAACTCCACCTAATGTTACAAAATTTAAGGATAGTCCTAGATCGTCAAAACATCAAGAAGACCTTACTGATGGAAAATATTCACCTAAAGTGTGTTGAGCACCTCAATTTTTTTCCAAGAGTAGAGAATAAGATGTCGCATGAATGCTTCTGTGCTTAAGAGTGCAAGATATGAGAAGTCTGCACCACAATAGTGGAGTTGCTATCGGGAGATTCTGCATTTGCAGAGGCAATGGAAGGATTCCAGAATGTTCTCCAGAATGCAAGCAGCAGCCCTCTATTTTACTAAAGCATGCAGCATGTTTGGCACTAATGAGCTGCAAAACAGGGAAGGAAACAAGGCCTCACAGCCATAGCATTGTTCAAGCATTGACCTATCTCCAATGCATTGTTCAAGCATTGGTCACTGGAAATTTCAGCTACAAACTATTGCCAGCAGGAATCATCTCCATTGAAATTGATACTGTTAAAAAGTACCATCCCATGTAATTAATGCCAAAGTAAAAAAATACATGCAGTTGTCTTGGTATCAACAAATTGATCAGCCACTCAAATAGACTACCACATCTTGGTGAAATGCTTCATGCTCATCCATTTGCAGATCGACAAAGAACCCACTCAGCTTCCTCAGCTCTGATCATTTCAATCTTCAATTTGCTCAAAAATAGATTGCTGACATCCTCCTCATACCTTCTTTGATTACAATCCCTCTCAGTTCTTCAGAGATTTGCTTCTCAGTAGCACCATGAAAGATTTAATTCACTAGTCCACATTGTATGCTCTAGACCAGTGTGTAACTGAGGTGGGACATAATATTTGAAGGATAGAGCCTCATAAAAAAACACAAGAAGTGGCCCTGCATAGGACATTGTAGAATTAGCTGTAGAATACTCGAACAATGCAGGTTCCTATGCACTGCCATAGTCACCATGACATAGTAGTTTATTGATATTTCTACAGTTTGTACAATCAGAATCTTGATACATGGTCTTTTCAAATTCATTAATGTTGAAAAATGCAATTAATGGGCAAGCCTTTGTAGTGGTTCTTTCTCATGACATCCATCATATCATACACAGGTTTCTCCAAGACTGCCCCTCTATGGCACTCACGGGCAGCAATATTAATAAGGTTGACACAAGAATACCCAATAGATGGAAATTGAGCCTTGAGAACACCACCTGAATACATAATACAGAAGACCAAATCTATGACAAATTTGAAGAGACAAAGGTCTTGGAAAGGGAACCCAAACCGCTCTCCATGTGGCTAAAGTCATTGCTGTCGAGGACTACACAAATGCCTGGAAAATTTCAAGCCAGTCCTGGACATGGCCTTGTTGAACCACAACACAAAAAAGAATAGGAACTTGGCCCAGACTTGTCTGTCAGAACTGCCCCTTATGTTCTACAGATAATCAAGAGGCATTGAGTGATAGCTGGGCTTCAAATTATTCATCAACATCAACCCTGTAGCTTGCTGCACTTCTGACAATTGCCCCTGCAACATAGAACATGAAATTGTCCTGCCATGGTTTGAAACCTAGCCAGAAGGACTCATTGAAGGTGATCAGAGACAAGAAAATGAGCAATGATGCTCACAATGCCCATAAGCATCTGTTGATCTCCAGTGAATTAAGGGGAATTGACATGCAGGGAGGAGTCATCAGCATTTATGGTTGCCTGTGAAGCGCTCTGTCTGCCCCAAACACCTGACAATGAAGTTCTCAAAACAGGGGCAGGCAATTGTGAATTTCTTGAGTTGAAAACATAACATTCTTGCTTGGAAGTTGGTGAGCATAGGTCCAGTGGCAAGGACCCCATCCATATCATAGATCTTCTTCATGAAGTTGTTCCATTGCTTGTCCTCAATCATTGTTTGATCTCTTGTCCATTCTCTTGTCCACAGTTGTGCAATCATGAACTATTAAGCACAGTTTTAGAATGTCATAACATTGCTCCAAAAACATTTTGCAGCATGCAAGGCTCCTCAAAATTACCATCATCTGCTGCTTTACATCCATTGACATAAAACAACCTCAGGAACCATTTCCCTTCAAGAACTCATTAGCCTTTCATTTTGCTGTCCCCTCTGACCTTAAAATGCCCCAAGCTTCCAGGTGCAACCTCCAGGTTTCCCATCTAAGGCCTTCCCTCTTAAATAGTTCAAGATGAAACCTTCTCAAATGAGAGAAGGAACCTCATTCTATCCCTCATGTGTATGATGATGAAGGCCTTACCTGGAGATAGAAATCTTTGTTCCTCAAATATCTTTCATCAAATACACCTGGAAAAACATGATCTCTTGACTCAGATTTCAAAACAACAAAAGTAACGCTTCCTGAAGTTCTTGGAACCTACAAATTGGGCCAAAGAACTCAATGGAATCCCAATTGCCACAAAGAGACATTGCAACATAATATGAACAACCTCAATTCCTCTTGACAAATCAGTAAGAATATCTCGAATCATATTTTCTTGAATCCCTGCTCTGGATATCTGATGCATTGGATAATAAGACTTGAGCGTGTGCTGCAACATTGTAACAGTTTTGCACACATTTCATTGAACTTCCTAATTTTTTGCAAATAAGTGGTTCTTCTTATGTCCACAATCCCTAGCACTGGGCAGTGGCCCACTCTTGAGTTTTTCCATACAAAAAAACCCATCTTCAATTTAAGCAAAAAGACAAATGCAACTAAGTAAGTATGTGACCTGAGACATGTGCCCTGAGGAAAGCAAAAACAGGTTTAGGGTTTAAGGTTTAGGGTTTTCCCCATAATCCTCAATGCTTGCTTACCATTTACATTCCCTTGTATAGATTATCAACAAAGACCCAATATATTTGAATTTTTTTTCCATTTGAATTTTTTTAGTAGGATTAACAAAATTAAAAGTACATGTTGTCATTGATTTGATCAAGATTATCCTCAAAGCAACCCTCACAATTTTTATGAATATAAAATGCTAAAAGTTACCAATAATCCAAAACTACATGATACCATCACACAAAAATAAAAATTCAACTTAATCAATATTTTCATCATGGTGAACACTTTTTAATATTGAAAAAGGCCTCATAATATTTTTTAAGACTTAACATTAAATTTTTTATACCTAACATTTTCTAATTTTACAGAAGTATAAATATATAAATGTCAATATCTTACATGAATGCAAAGAATTGGTAGATGTCAATGAATTATTAAAAGCTTCAATTGAAAATAAATTTCAAAAATATGTTAAAAACGATGCAGTAATGCACTTGCTTTATGATGATAAACTCAAAAACACATTGGAAACAGACACTCATAATATAATAATTGATCAAAATGACATTAAAGTTTGAAAAAAGATAGAATTAGAATATATGTTATGCAACACATTACTAATTATTTTGCAAAAATAACTAAAACCATAGAGTCTATGAAAAAACAAACAAACACAAGATGTTCACATTTATGATATGGAATTGTATGTTAAAAACCTTGATGTATCAATGTTAAAATTTCACCATCCATATTGTTCAAGAAAACAACCATGCACATGTAAATCATAATTTACAACAAAGTGAATCATTTGAAATCCAAATAGAAACACATTTTTTTGGTAACTACATGGAACACGTGACCTTTGATAATGCTAAAGTTTACTCAATAATATCTTTAAAAATTTCATTGAAATGAATTCCACTAATCAATTATTGCAATGTGTAAGGGGTGTTGCAAGTATGGGTAAAACACAAATTCAATAATATTTTTTCAAAATGAAAAACGATAATTTTCTTTCGGTATTATAACATACATCACAAATGCAACCTCATAGATGGGTGGGATAATTATCCATTCCTTATTTGGCTTATCCATTGATAAACATACCATCGTGAACAAATCTAATACAATATTGAACAATTGCTTTGATATTCAATTTATGATCAATGATGAAATGTTAATGGTAAGTTGCACCATACTTATTAAAGTGCATTTGAAATTACAAAAATTAAAAGCAAGGTCCAAACGAATCACTTTAGCCATTACTAATGTTTGTTTTACATGTTTGCAAGTTTCATAGATTAAAATAAATGTTAAAATTGTGTTTTATTTGTGTGATTACCCTTTCAAAATAGTGTTTGAATAAATTTGACAGTCATATAGTGAATATGAAATACACTTTAACACATTAATAAAGCTTGTAACATGATTTTCATGCTTAGAAAGGACATCAAAACAATATAAAAACATCATTTAAACACAATTGTTCAACATTGTTTTAAGATTTTTCAATAATCTCATGTTGCCACATCTTCATAACAACTCAACAGGGTTCAATTAACTCCTATCACCTTGTTTTAACCCATCAAACATATTACCATTTGGAAGGCCTAACATAATGTTCTTGAGAGAATTTTTACAATTTTCACTCATCATTGATACACAATTATTTTCAACAAACATCCAATCAATTTTTACAATCATAAATTTGACCCCAAAAAAGGTCTCCCCAAACATATGGGAGAACTACATTCGTCGAAATAACATCATATTAATAGAAGAAATGTGACAAAACAAAAGCATACAATATACAACTCTTTTACAAAGCCTTCAAAATGGAAAGATTTTAATATTCAAATTTTGACTTACTAACAACATGTTTATACACTCATTAAATGTCAATCTATTTGATGATTCATGAAAAGCAAAAATCTTCAAAGTTCCTCAAAATGAATTAAGAAACACCATCAATCATCAAATGATACACTAATAACTTGATAGAATCAAAACAAATATGTTAGATTATAATGGTCACCAATGCTTACAAAAAAGGGATAATACATAGCGACATCCAATATTTCATAAATAAACCTATTTCTACAAATAAAACCCCAAGTTTAACACATTCTTTGAAAGTATTCTAGGTAATGAACGTCATGATCACAAATTTTTTATGTCCAAAATAATTTTTTTTCAATGGAATTGTTAGTTATGTTCAAAATATTTTAGTCATAAAATCCCAATGGATTCAAAAAGATCATTTCATGCATCTTACTACAAATGTTTTTGTTGCTTTGGACAAATTCATTAAAAAATGTGACACTTTACAAGACATAGCATCACAAGACCTTCCCAAAAATGTCATACTAATATTGCGCATATCAAGAAGCTATCAATATACACAACATAATAAAATTAAATACTTCCAAAACATTTAACAAGTACTCAAAGTGACCAGGTACCATTACTTCCCACAGATTTCATAGGCTCCTGATGGTGGGTCTAGAAAAGTTATCAATCTGCTCAAAATCTTTTGCAAACAATGATACAAAAATCTGGACCCCAAGTTTCTGTAGCATTTCTGGACGGAACAGGAAGACTCAAGTCATTATGTTGGCTAACACTCACCATGGAATTCACCACAATCATCACTCCAAGACTAGGCTGCAAATAAAATGATGAGGGATCTCTTTGGCTCTGTCAAACAACTATGTGCACTGCCTTGAAATGTGTGAAAGATGGAAGGTTTCAGAGACTTCTGCAACCCCCAGGAGCTTCAGATTAGTACATCTGGAATTGCTTCAACAGCAAACACAAAGCCTTCTTCTGCACATGAGTTCATGACTGAAACCTCAAGTTATTCAGAATCAACTAGGGTTCAATTGCAGTCTTCTACAAACTGCAGCTACTTTGCTTGCTTGGATCTCAACATCTAAAAACCAGAGGGCTTTCAGGAAAGCACCAGAGGGTTGTACCCATCACCATTGGAGAAACAATGCATATCAATGACAATCAAGAAAGGTAAGACCATTGCAGACTTGCAGAAGCAGTTTCTGGACTCACACATCCAGAGCTCCAAGCTCAAGTTTGAGTGTGTAATTGGTGTCATTGGCAGTAGGGCCTGAAAATTGGATAGGGCCAGGGCACAAGTAAGAGTCTTCCACTGCCCATTGATCCCGCAGAGACGCAAACTTCTTGAATGGAGCACCATCAAGCTCCACCATGGCCTTTTTAATCACTGGCTTAAATTTCCCTTTCCGGCGCTCCACATCCATGAGTTCTGTGAGAGCCGTTCCTCCAACAGTCCAATCTGTTGAAGGTGCTGTCAAATTACCTATAGATGCAATCAGACCTGTCTGTCCTGTGTGGAGAAGTGAACCAGCAGCAAATCCAAGGGCATAGCAGTACGTGGCATCAAAGTTTGTGGGCATGCCACATCGACCTTCATACCCAAAGAAATGTGCTTGACCCTTGAAAGTGCCTGCAAAAGTCTCCTCATGCTTCCTTGCAAGAAGCTCAGTCTCAATCATTGAGATGAGCATCTTTTCTGTCTCAATTCTTGCAACCTGCACATTGCCATGGGGATCTCGCTCAAGCAAAAGCTCCTCCTGGATGTTATGGGGAAGGGAGACAAAAAGTGCTCGACATGGAGGGGCAAGTTTCTCCTTCCAATGTCCTGCTTCATCACACACACTAGTTGCGAGGATTTCATTGAGCTCAGCAATAAGATGTTGAATCTCTGGGATGAAGTCAATCAGCCCCTCAGGTATAAGAATCACACCATAATGCTTCCCCATAGCAGCCCTTTTGCAAACAACATCCGCAATCGTGTTGGTCACCTGCCTCAGAGTCTGCTTATGGGCATTGACCTCCTCACCAATGACTGCAACATTGGGATGTGTCTGGAGAGCACATTCAAGAGTGATGTGTGATGCTGCTCGACCCATCAGCCTCACAAAGTGGTAATACTTCCCGGTTGATCTTGCATCCACCATGATATTACCAATCATCTCGGAGTAAATCTTGCAGGCAGTGTCAAATCCAAAGCTTATTGGGACATGGCTGCTTTTCAGATCTCCATCGATGGTTTTAGGACAACCAATGACATGGGTTTTCAGATTCCTGGACCTGAAATACTCTGCCAAGAGTGCGGCATTGGTGTTAGAGTCATCACCTCCTATTACTACCAACCCATCCAAGTCCAGAGTCTTGACGGTCTGCTCTGCTTGCAGGAACTGCTCCGGAGTCTCGATCTTGTCTCTTCCGCTGCAAATGATGTCGAAACCCCCCTGGTTCCTAAAGGGGAACAGGAACTCTTCTGTGATGACCAGCACTTTGTTCCTCATAATCCCTGCAGGGCCTCCTCTGAATCCATACAAGATGCTCCCCTCGGCATGCTCTTGAAGGTAATCAAAGATCCCCGCAATAACATTGTGACCGCCCGGAGCTTGACCACCAGATAACACCACCCCGATCTTCAGCTTCTGATCCGCGTTATAGGCTGCTCTTTCACTAGGTCTCAGTTGCACTGAAGGTTGACCAAAGAGACACGGGAAAAGCTTCTCGATCTCTGCGGCGTTGCCAGCAGCCGACGAAGGCGGCCCATGAGAGATCCTGAAGTTAGAATGAAACACAGATGGCAGAGGCGGTTTGTGCTCTAACCTGCTCCCTTGAACAGGACTGTAAGAAGAAATGTCACGCACCACTGCTCCCTCTGCTGTCTTCTTTGGCCCTCCTGCCTCAGCTCCATTGGCAACCGTCCCCATTATCGTCATCAAATCGACTGCACACGGAAGAGCACCCCTGAAAAAGCCACAAAAGAAAACCCGTCAAGTGAAAGGATCAACCAAAAGAAAAGAAAAGAAAACATTCTCGATTCAACAACCTGTACAGAGATGGAACTAAAGGAAAGAAACTGATGATGAATGCTCACCGAAGTTCCCCGCTCCAATCCACGAAAAAGGAAGGGAAAAAAACAGCAGGACAGCAAGCTATTGAGATTTCACCTCCTGTCTATCTCTGGCGCAACAATGTGTGGGAGAAGAAAGCGAGAATCGGAAAACACGGGCAGAAACAAACAAACAAACAAACAAACAGAAAAGAAAACCACGTCGTTTTCTTCGGTCGTTGCAAGTTTTGCCAAAAACATAGACACGATGAAGACGACGACCAAATTACACTATGGCAAGATAGGAATGCTTACCCACCACAGACGGACACGATCCTCCCAATCCACGTCTCTTCCGAGATCGACGGCTCCACAAGCCATGACACCTACCCTAATCTCTCTTTTGCCATAGTAGTAACCTACCAGGTTGTTGTTTTTCTTAAATTTTTAAAATTTATTTTTCTATAAATAAATTTTACAATATCTAAAATTTCCAAAAAAAAGAAGAAGCAAAATTAGTGGAATTTTTAAACTAGAAAAAAAGAAATAAAAGAAACCCCAATTAAAAAAAGAAGAAGCAAAATTAGTGGAATTTTTAAACTAGAAAAAAAGAAAAAAAAAAAGCCCAATTATGTTTTTCTTTTTTTGAAAAAAATTACAATATTTGTTGAAAAAAATCACTATGCCATACTGCTTTTAAAAATCCCTTTTAAATATTAATATTATTTTTCCATGAATACAAACAAATAAGTGATAGCATGGTGTCTATAGGGCTAATGGGCCCTTAGGGCGTACCTCAAGTGGTTTTCTTCCTACATGATTGCTTGTTAGATGCTTGATACCTTACCCTAAGGTCAGTTTCGTAGTTCAATAATCCTCAAAATAGTGAAATGAAATGTTGTGGAAAAATACAAAGTTGACATGTTGAAAATCATCATAATTATCATAAGCTACACACTCTGAGTAATTTCACTACTCATATCACACTATTGTAGTAGATGATGGAAAAATAGATAATTTCAAATTTAAAAAAAAAAGAATTCATTTTTTGAAAAATAATAATCATTTGTTTTTTCAACGTGGAAACTGACCCTAGGCTAAGTTGGAATTATCACACCATAGCTTTTTTTCTCAACATAATGACCTGCCAGAAATTTTGCAGTGTATCTGGAGGTAACCTTATAAAGCATATTTTTCCATTCAGGAGAAGGGGAGGGCATTACCAAAATCAGGCCTGCACTCAGTTATCTTGGCTCATATTTTGACATTAGTTTGAACCCCGTGCCTAATGCACAGGTTTGTGTGTGTATTTGACAATACATATTACAAAATTACAATTACAAACTACATTTTCAAAACCTCTCTATATATCACATTATGCTAAGCTTCTGGTTGCTGCCAAAGGGTCGCCAAAGCTGCCAAAGCACTATCATTGCGCATCATGCTGTGCAATGAGTTCACATATATGTTCTTGTATGTCTTTGGGCATTGTGTGGAGAATATATGTTGGGTTTGTTGCTGATATTGATATCAAAATATTGGGGGTGCCCACCCTGGGCCAGGCATGCCTTTCCTAGAAAGCGACACATGCGCAGAGGGGGGGGTTTATTTATTTCTGTCAGGGTTTTCTTCCTTGTATGATGTCATCCATGGATGGATGACAGGATGGATGGATCAATGGACGAGTCACATAATGAAAAAGTTTCACGAAAAAACGATGATGACATCCTTTACTATATGTAATGCTTATGTTGAAGGAGACACATCAGTTCATTTTTTTCAGATCCTGTTCATATGACTTTGGAGAACCAGCACCGACGTTGGTACCGTGGTAAGTTTTTAAAAATTCATTTGAATTATTTCTAAATATCACAAATACCCCATGCCTAAGACTAAATTGGGGCCTTTGAGTTCAAATCTAAACAATTTTTGGATGAAGATTTAGCAACCACTGATGCTATTTGTTGGCTCTCCCTAGAGAGAGAGGGAAAAGACTTTGCATCCATGTAACAAGATACATGGAAACCTCCTATAGTTTGGCCAAATGTTGGAATTTGTTTAAGTATGGCAACTTCAGAATTTTTTTTCCCTCAATGTGACAACATGGGCCCATTAGGGTAGATAGGCTGGTCACCAAACATTAGTAGCTGTGAGAGTTGAGGTTAGATGATTGTCCATTTGAGGACCTTGGTTTTCAAAGACTTTTTGTAAAGCACTAACTAATCTAGACACCAGTAGTTTAGGGTTTAGGGTTAGGGTTTATAACTAGTCACTCTACACCCTATGCATGTACACCTTTATAAACCCCCTAACCATTGAAGCCAATACCCAAAATACAAAAGGGCTATTTGCAATTATCAAACTCATTTTTTTGCATTAAGATCAAAAAGTTCCCAAATACATTCACCTCCAATTGAAATGACTATATGACCAATTATCAATTCATTGCTTGTTGTGTGTAGTGACCAAAATATATATACCCATTATCAAACACAACTTTGTGAACACTCGATTACACACATGCAGGGTATTCTTTTAAGGATTTTGTGATGTAGCCAAAGTGGCAATCATTCAGAAAATAATTTAGTCAAATTTGGCTACATACTAGATATGCCAAAAAAAAAAAAAAAAAAAAAATCCTTCTATATTCTTGGCTACCTTTTAGAAGTTATTATAAGACTTTGGCAAATTTGCAAAAGTAAAAGCCTCAAGACAAAGGCATTCCCAAAATATGGGTGTCAATTAAGGCTTTAGCCATTCTTGTTTTCAAAGTGATTTGTGTGAAGGTTTAGGGTTTAGAGTTTAGGGTTTAACCCTAAACCCAAGGTTGGTTGGGGGGGGGGGGAGGGCATTCCCAAAATAAGGCGCCTATAACTACAAAAACAACAAGAAGGTGGTGGCTGAGTCCCACCACAAATGTTCATTGTTTATGATTATGATAAGGTTTGGCTTGTCTTTGAGTTCCAATCTTAGGGCATATTATTAGGGTAGCAGTTTACAAGATACCATAGTACCAAGTACCTTGGCAGCTTCCACATTAAAATTTATATTATTTTTAGAAATGTTGCAAATTTTTTTAAAAAAAAATCTTATTTTTTTAAAAGGA
The DNA here is from genome assembly GCA_963921925.1 of Sphagnum tenellum. Classification (NCBI taxonomy): domain Eukaryota; kingdom Viridiplantae; phylum Streptophyta; class Sphagnopsida; order Sphagnales; family Sphagnaceae; genus Sphagnum; species Sphagnum tenellum. Next base: position 11,418,718 of record OY998158.1, on the reverse strand, counting down.
CAAAATTTGTGAAGAAAAAAAAACAAAGAATCTCTTTTGAAATACCCTAAGTTTTGGACATGGGAATCTTCTACAAACTAAAAACAATGTTGAACTTTGTCATGGTACTTTGGTACCTTGGGGCCTTTGGTAGGGGGGTCTCTAGCTCACACAACTTTGGTAATGATCATGATGCCTTGGGTAGGTGAGGTCTGACAATTTTCGTGAATGATGATGAGTGGGGGCATGAAAGTCGTAGGAAAGCCATTCAAACGGAGTGGAACTTAATGGGAACTCTAGTGGCACATCATGGGAACGAGAGAACAAAAGATGGGAACATCCTTATAATACTCAAAAGGTGGTATGATTATTCACCAAAAAAGACGTTTGTGTTCATAGTGTTTTTGTTTTGATTCCAAACTACCAAAAACTTGAGATTTAAAAAAATTAAAAAAAAATTTCCCCCCTTAAGCTTCAATTGGGAAGACAATAACCAGAAGGACTTCTTGAGCTTCATTCTTCTTTTTTATTTTCAAATTTCTTTAGAGCAAGGGAAAATTAAAACTTGTGCAATGAATTCCCTGAATGCGTTATTGTTGTGCAACAATTGGTGCCATTTGCAACCTCACTTCATGTTCACATTTTTTTTGTTGAGCTTTACTAGTATGGTATGTGGAGTGTGAAATGCATGGTAACCTTTTGCTATGTATAGTGATTTACTCCTAGGAATTTGGCGATTGTTGTTCCATGATGTGACCACAGAATTGAGCGCCAATCATTCACAAAGTAGTGACCATCACCTTTGTCATGAGTAGCAGTGACTTTGAGCTGCCCTCAAACTTCATCAGCTCCTGGTGGTGGTGGGTGTAGATCTTTGAGCTGCCATGGCCACAGACTTCATCAGCTCCTGATGGTGGATGTAGATCAGTACATAATAATCTGCTTAAAATTTTCAGCAAACCATCATATGAACATCTGCATCCTGAGTTGCTGTCCCATTTCTGGAAGCAATGGGTGGACTCAGTCATGATGTTGGATAGCACTACAGAGACATTCAAAACTGTTACATCAATCTTGCATCCACCACTGTTGCTATTGGAGTTGTTGTTACCAATAAATGAATGTCAACACTTTTTGCACTTTGGCTTGAACACCTGCAAGGTCCAGATCTTCATGCACCAATTTGAATACATAACAGATAACAGAAACACACCACCTTGTAGTGCCCACATTGGCCACATTGGCCATCACCTCAACTTCTCTGTTTGGTGACACACTGTAACTAAATGACATCCATTTGTGTTGGGTGTCCAGTTGGTGATGCAGGAAAAAAATGTGATAAGATAGGAGTACATTTGCAAAGGAAGGTTCTGTCAACCAGAAATTTGAGGATTGACTTCTGTTCGAATACCAGCTGGGCCTTCCATCATGTCCTGCCTAGCTAACTGCCACAGAGCTAATGTAATAGGACCTGGTTTGCCTGCAGATATAACACAAAAGTTTCCATCAGATACAATAATATTTTTTACGAAACATTATCGTTCATGATCCAACCTGTCAGGACAGCTCTGGTTTAAATTCTAACATAAACATTACATCAACATGCTGGGAGGGGGAGATGGGCAAGGAGAGGCAGAGTTACCATTTCCTACAGGTTCGTCATCCCATGCAACAACAGGCACGATCATCATCCCACTTCCTATCAGCATCATTTCTGTAGCATCCTTGGCTTCTTCCAGACTAATTTTTTTCATCTCAGTACCATTTAAGCCTGGAACTGCACCATCTCTAATAAACTGTGGGACAAGTTCTAAAATTCGCCTGGCAGTGCATCCTGACAAGATTTTCTCAAAGGAGGGGACCAGCAGGTTTCCATCTTTGCTCACAAATGCCACATTCATGTTTTGGGACTCAGCTATGAAACCTTCATCGTCCAGCCAAATGCCTGCATAGGCACCCCTTTCCTCTGCCTCCTTCAGAACCAAAGCATTTGGCAAGTAGTTGGTGCTCTTCATGGTGGCAAAATCTTGGGGCTTGATGGGCACAGAGGTTGTGATTACCTACAGATTCCCCAGCACTTTGTCAATAAAGAAGTTGATCGGTTTTTCTTTCTGTGACAAAATTCTCCAAAAAATCTCTCTGTTATGGCAACTCTTCACACTCATAGCATGAGGCCTAAAGTAAGACCCACATGTCACATCTGAGGCAGATTGTGCCATCAGACCACTGTGCAAGGGAAGTGGGGAAGTGTAAAAACAAAGAGACAGAAAGGAGGGATGAAATGGATGGAAGCAGGAAAGAAAAAGCACTGTGCTATCTCACATTCTCCTTCCGCCATGTACCACAGCACAGAGATAAATAAAGGGTTGTAATACCTTCACCCCACAATCAAACTTGTCATTGACATGGTTCTCATCCAACACAATTGCATAAAAAGTAGCCTGGTCACACCCTTTGGTAGAAAGTTCAAACCCTCCACGACCGCAGGACAACCAATAGCGTAGGATCCCATCTCTGCAATGTGCTGCTGCTGCAGTTTGTAGCAAAATCTCTCTCATGGCTGCTTGGTCAACAGGAGGTGTGATCTTGGCTTTTGCTGCTGATCTCAAAAAGCGGTCCAGATGAGCATCCAGCTCATACAGATAGCTGAGAAAAAGATTGCCAAATTTGTCATCAAAGCTCATGCAGATATATTCAAAGAGCTACATCACATCACCAACTGAAGTAGAATATTCACTGAGGAAGAACTGAGGTTCTCAACGTACCCATTGATGAGTACAGCAGTATCAAAGACAGAATGACCTCTATGCACCATGTGATCATCCAGCGGTATCACCATGGCTGCCACATCTGTTGTAATGGCTCCCACCACACTTGAATACATGGAACGAAAACCCCTGTATTTCCCAGCTTTTGATTCTTCCTGTAGTCTTGTCATAACCTGCAGCTCCAGGACTAGATGCCTCACACATCATTGTTGCCAAAGTTTCCTTCAAAAGTTTTAGAGCAACTTCCAGCTAAAATGACCTGAGAAACGACAAATCTTTTGGAAATTCCTGATATCAGAATGACTGGAAAACCATCTCAACAGCTACCCCATAACAAAGACCTAAAATCTCCCATAGATTCCTGGCACACAGACTTCCAGGGAAACTGTCTGAATTCTGCAAGGCAATGGCCTTGCATTTAATCTCAACTGTAACAGAAAATTCAACAGACCTCAGAGAGTGTCAGCACTGGGATAATGCTATCTTGTGTTTGAGGTCCATTTTGTAGTTGCACAGTTCCTTCATCTGCCCTTACACAGACACAGACAGCATGTTTTCAATCCTCACAATTCCCTCATCCCTTTGATGCCATTGTTCAGGGCATCATCAGACGATTTTCAGATCTTCATAGAGAAAAAATGAGAACGGCACTCCGCAGCACATTCATGTGGCCAAAATGAATAAAAAAGAAACGGGACTCCACAGCACATTCTGGTATCCAAAAGAGCTCAAAAGAAACGGGAGACTCCACAGACGAGGATGGATAAGAAGAAGAAACAACTAGCGGAAGTGAAGACAGGAAGAAAGAAAGAAGCAACAAGATAAACCACGCTCAGACTCTTGCAGAAAACCACACACTAGACAATAGAAAAAATTTCAGAAGAAAGATTGACGCAAACTAAATCCTCCAGGAAAATTGCAAAAAAATAAATAATACCACATCTTGCAGCCGCGCCATTGCACACAACAGAGTGCAGCGCCATCGCCATCGCCGCTCACGAACCACGCACCAGCAGCAGCAGCAAGAGGCAACAGCAGAGAGAGGCAACAAAGAGACGAAGAAGAGAGGAAGTGTTTCAACGAATGTGTTGTTAGCTCATGGATGAAATTTTTGGAGTTGATAAATGTTGGATGATAGTTATTAGTGCTTATTTAATAGATAAATAATTATTAATTTTCTGTTGAAAATTGTTGGGTGATAGGCAGTGATTTTATTTTTATTTTTTCAAATTTCTGATATTGTGCAATTGGCTTAGAATCCCAAGAGAGATTTAATATTAAATGGACCCTAAACCCTCTAAATTATTATTTTTTAAAAATAGTTTTCAAACTAATTATTTACAAAACTAATTTGTGATGAATTGACATTTTCTGAGAATTTATTTATCCATGTTAATAGTTATATTATAAAGGGCGTGGTCTCATTATTGGAAAATTTATTGGGTCTATTTTAATGACATTTGGGAACTTTTTCATCAAAAAAATGCAATAAAAGGGTGCATCTTCAGTGATTAATATTGGATGATATTATTGGTTTCCATTACTTTTTGAAAAAGAAAATTCACTTTCAGTTGAGAATTTTTTTGATAGATTTGATAAAATTTCCTCTTTCATAAATTGATAAATAAATAAATAAATAAGTAAATAAATATTTCCAATTGAAATTGTTGGTTGATATTTCAAATAAATTGGTCATAAATTTTGCATCTACAATGGATAATGTTGGATGCTATTATTGGTTTAATTATTTTTGGTAAAAAGAATTCACTTTCAGTTTGAAATTTTTGGGCAAATTTTTAAAAATTTTCCCCTTTTTTAATTTGAAAAAAACTCCAAGGAAATTGATGTATTGGTATAACACAGTGAGCCTTCGGACAGCGACCAACAATTTTTCTTTCTCATGCATTGTTCTGAAGTTTTTCACCTTCAAAAATCTGACGGTGTTATGTTTCTCTGAACAAACAAACAAACAAACAAACAAACACAACTGAGTTAATTTTGTTTAAAGACTTGGAACACCGATAGTAGTGAGGAGAGGATGAAGGAGCACTCAGGAAGATTGCAAGTAGTGACAGGAGAGAAGTGAAAACAAGCTGAAGGATTTAAGCCAGCCCTGCTAAATCAGAATGTCTAAGACATGCAAAGAAGGCAGAAAATACAAATTGTATTTATATAGGAAGGGGAAAACTTGTTCTAACTGGTACAAAATAAGAGTGACTCCTTTCTTAAGCGATCCACTCTTCAGTTGGGACTTTTGCACAGTTTCTGTGAAAAATTGTGGTGTCCAGTTTGCAAGCAATGTCAACTATTTCATCAACAACCAGTATAATACTTGTAAGGCATGACCAATTGACAAGAACAGTGAGCAAAACAGTTGTACCTTGAAGAGCAGAAGCTTCTCTGCCACAGCTCCAAAAGATGTATTTCTCCAGATTTGAGCTGCATGACCAAGCAGCCTTCCAATCTCCCAAACTGTTCCATGCCCAAGTTTTCCACCAGAGGTTCAGAAAGTGGACCATGGATTGGCATCAAACTGACAAAAAAAAGCTACTACCATAAAACTAACTGCTAGTGGACCCAGTAACAAGAATCTAACCAGAAATCCTCTTTCATGTGGAACCCACAGGCACTTTTGGATTGCCAACTTGTCTACAGTGAACACATGACACAGTGTAAGCAAAACTGGACCAGATCCATACCTGAGTTCAGATCCCTTGATAGGTTGTTGTTCTTCAAGCAATCCAACCTGCCAATGTGTGTCACAACATTATGGTTGAGAATTGACACTGATCTGCATGTGTTCAATTTTTGCAATTGCAAACCACATTTCCCTGAGAGTCTACTTTGCCTGGTCAGGCCCACTGAACCCAGAGTTGCTCTCAAAACTAGGGGCAGACTAGAGCTTCACAAGAGTTAGTAGTATCTCATAACTCATGAAAAGTTTCACAAGAATCCACCTCTGAGTGAAATTACCCAAAGAGCTAGGGAAGATGCTCAGAAACTGGCACCAAATTTCTTAAGACAACCATTTCTGAATGACTGTCAGTTGCTGACAGGTTGAAGAACTTGAATTGATGTTTGTCCCACGGACTCAATACATACAGGCAGGCTAACAAAAGAAGGGGCCAATGAGAGACCTCTGCTAATCCATGTATTTACAGCAGAAGGGCCATTCCAACTAGCTAGCCTATTTAAGAAAGAAGAAAGCTATGCACATGAGATAATTTACTTCATCAGAAATGATGTTGCTCCTTACATGAGCTTTTCTGGAACTCCACACTAAGTACCTGAATCAAATCTCTTGGAGTACAGCTAATGAAACTGCTATGTCCTGACTTGCCCTATGCAAGAAGGGCAAGAGCCAAAGTGAGACTACCAATCCATTGTGGCAACCCGAGGAAGCGGCATTTCTTCTTCAACTTCCATCTCTGGTTCAGGTTCAGGGGTCTGAAACTCTGGAGAATCCAAATCTGCCAGATTCTTAAGGTCCACCATAGAGAGGTCGTCTAGTTGCCGAACCACCAAATCTGCAGCTCCTAACTCATAGACAGGATGCTTCCCAGCCACAGCTACACACTTCATGCAACAATCATGTGCAGCCTCAACACTTGAATTTGAGTTTCCGAACACAATGCAGCGCTCGGAGATAAAACCCAATTGCTCTGCAGCATATAGAAACATCTCTGGGTCGGGCTTTCCCCTGTACACGTCCTCTGCAGCAAGCACTACATTGAAGAATCCCTCCATACCAACAGCTTCGATCGCTCTCTCCAAATATCTCCTTGGCCTTGTTGAAGCCATGGCCACAGGGATGCTATACTTCTTCAATGTCTCCACAAACTCACGGGACCCAGGACGTACCCTATACATCCCACCTTGCATTTCCTCATAAAGCTCTTCCTTCCTCAGTGCCAGTCGTTTCATCTGCCGATGATCCCTGGTCCAGCAAAGAACCTCAGCAATTGCCTGCTCGTTCTTCATCCCCTCTACCCTTTGGAGGATGAAAGTTGGAGGTGGTCTCTTTCCCTCCTCCTCTGCCAACGCCGCCCATGCTTTTCTCTCAAGGTCTGAGTCATCTTCCACAATCACTCCCTCCCATTCCAATACAACTCCTAACCATCCACAGCCCATGCGTTGCAGTCGGAGAAGAGGATTATGCAACGAGACATCATCAGCCTTGTTTTGTGACGATTCAGGGGCTGGTGAGGGACTAGACTCTGTGAAGTATGACACTTCAAGTGATCTCCTGTTCTTCTCAAATGGCATATTATGTGCCTCCTCTGTTATCTCCATAGAAAACCCTCGTGCAGTGAGCCCATGCTCAACTCTCTGCTTTCTTGCTGATCTTGGAGAAGATCTTAGGCTATCTATACATGGGTTGAAAGAACTTTGGAGGGTGGTAGAAGAAGAGATAGTTCTAACACAGATGGACAAATTTCTAGCTTGTAGGACTGGACAGATGGGAATAACTGGTTGGCCGTTTACAAAAGGGGGAGGAGATGAAGCAAGACCCATGTTGCTATTCTTTGAGGTGGAGATTACTGTATGCACAGACACTGCTCCTGAGCAAAGGTCAATTGCTGTGGGTTGTCCTCGGAAAACAAGCCCCATATTTGCCATACCTCCTTCTTAGCTGAAAGAAATATTTTTACAATAAAAATTCTGTGTTGCGCCCTTCCTTAACTTCCTGCAATACCTAACCAAGTTGCAATAACGTCAACTACCACAATCATACTCTAGTGATTCCGTGGCAAAGTCAGCCTCAAAAACAAACCTCACTGAAGAAGTAGCACATGTGACATGACGAGCACACGATGAGAACATATGGCATACCGAACTTCTTTGTTTATAAACCCTTTCTCAACAGTCCTCAAGGAACGGGGAAAGGGAACAAGCTTCCTTCACTTGTCAGTCGGTTTGAGAGAACCAAAAACCCGCCATCCTCAATACAAAGTTGTACACTGACTCTGAGACACAACTGCAAAGAGCCGTGTCCCTCAAAATTAAAACCCTAGCTAGACAGTCGAGATGCAGATACGTTTCACAATTGACCACATCTCTCAACATGCGACTATTTCTCAACAACCCCAGCCGAAAGAGAAAACAAATGTAAAATTAAAAAAACTTCAAGCTACGAAGAGTAACCTCACCTCTGATCTTCTGGATCCCTGAGATAACGCCCGAGAATCCTTGGCCAATTCTACCTTCCAAGCTCCAGACACAGATCCAAACTGCGGAAAATAAGAGAAACTAGCTCGTAAAAAAAGATCCTTAGTCGCAATTCTCACACTATGACGCAGTCCGTCCTTTCCTTTCCTTTCCTTCCTTCTTTCCGCACACGATTCACCCACAGCGCCACAACCCGGAACGCCTGAAAACAGAGAAGTAAAATAAAAAGAGAACAACAAAACAATCACAAATCAGATCTTTAACACAATAGAAAATCAAAACCGTCCTCAATTCCTTTTAAAAGGAGTAGGTGGGGGAAAAAAAACAAAAACAGGCACACACTTTGAGCACCTCGGAAACAAAAGAAACAACAGAAAGCGCGTGCTGTCCCAGAGACAAACAGAAAGCAGGAAAAACAAAACAGCTAAGAAAAAGCAGTCTAAAACGTACGCGGTGACGTGCAAAAGAAGGGAGTCTGAGTCACTGGGAAAGATGAGGAGGCGAGGAAGGTCAGGGGGCCGACGTCTGTGTTCGTGCGAGAAGAGAAGAGAAGAGAAGAGGAAGGAAGGAAGGAAGGAAGGCGCACGGGAAGGGCGATGGTGTGGAGCTTTGGAGACCGAACAAAAAGCAATGGACACCAGAGAATCTCTTCTCTCGCCAAGGGGAACACAAAGAGACGCGATCGCCACTCACTAACCAACCTACTAACCAACCCATTAACCAACAACTACAATAACAACAACTTACTAACTGAAACAACAGCAAAAGTTGGCAATTTTTTTGAAAAAATCATTTAGTAAATTTAATCAAATTTATACTAGAAAAAAAAATCCTAAATTTCTTTTGGTGAAAAGCAACAATTTTTCTTTCCAAAAAAAAACATGGGATAATAATATCTTTATCAAATTTGGATAGCACAATGAGTTAAGCTTTTAAAAGGGATGGCATTTAATTAGCAATTTAGTAAAAAAGGATGATAATATCTTATAAGATTTGAATAGCGTGTTATAATTTAACACCTAATTATCTGGCACTATAATTAATCTATGTAATTTGGGTTGATGAATGATTTTGTGTGAGCAAAGAATAAATGCATTGTAAAAAAAAACTTCCTTTCATTACATGTAATTGACTTAACTCCTCAAGGTCCAATTAACTTGACTAGTGGGTGCCCCTGACCTTCGGACATTGTGAAGTCGCTTGGTTCCCATCCATGTCCTGAAAATCATGTGCCAAAAAAATTCCAGGTCCTGAATCATGTGAAGCCCCCTGTGTGAAATTCAGGTCTCAAAATTGAGATCTCACATCCTGAAAATCACGTTCTAAAAGCTTTCAAGTTTGGGTCTTGAAAACTGTGAGTGTGAAAATGCAGGCCCCAAAGTGGAGATCCCAAGTTCTGAAAATTATATCTTAAAATTTCCCAGGTCTTTTTGGGTCTTGGAAACTCGGAGTGCAAACTCCACTTCTCCAAAAACTGAGGATCCCATGTCGTGAAAATCATGTTCAAAACATTTTCAGGTTTGGGTCTTGGAAACCCACACCGTGTACGTCCCAAAACTAAAATCTCACGTCCTGAAAATCATGTCCTTAAAAATTCCATGTCTAGGTTTTGGTGAACCCCCAATGCAAGTAAACTCTAGGTGGCCAAAAATTGAGACAATTAAGAATGCCATGTTCAATGTGTTCAAATGAGTTATTTTTGGGGAACGGACAGTGAATGGAAAAATTTGGAACTCATTTGGGGAACAGACAGTGAATGGAAAAATTTTCCAAGCACTGCCCACACAGACAGACACTTTTGCTTTAATATATAAGATGTGATTTTTCACTTCACTTTTCAGAATGCATTTTGAAAAAGAAATGTTTTATATTTTCCCCAATTATCATGAAAAGAAAAAAAAAAGAAAAAAAGATTTGAGTCCATAAATTATTTACCATGGGTGCTACAAGTGCCATAGTATCTTGGTGGCTTTGGCATAAATTAAATTATGTTTTCATTTATTGAAATTTTTGTAAAATTTATTTTGGAATCTGTCAAAATTTTGAATTTAAAAAAAGAAAGTGTAAGTAAGAGAGTTTGAACTTGGGTCGTCTTGAAGGGAATAGTGTAAGTTATTTGAATTGCATGTCCCTTACAATAAATTTAATGTTTATTACTAAAAAAATATTAAGAATTAAATACCTAAGTGCTGAACCAGAAAAATTAAATTAAATTAATTATTCAACAATTAACTACCATTTTTCCAAAGGGAATTTAGCCACCTTCCCCTCCCCAAGGAAGGCAAAATGAGGTAATTGCACCACCTTCGAATTAATTTTAGAAGGTTGCACAATGCATGAATTTGCACCGTCAAATTTATCATCTATTGTGTCATTTTTCACCAAGTATGCAATTTTTGTGTGTCCAAGTTTTCAAGCTTAAGCTTTTCATCTAGTTTGCAATTTTCCAAAAAATTAGAACATTTCACACAAATTGACTATTGGTGAATATAAGTAAAAAAATAATACGATATTCAAGTTCTTCAAGGAATAGATTTCTTTCTTTACTAATTCCCCAAAGAAAGGATGGCCCCATCTCTCCCCTTCTCCACAAGCAACTTGGTTTGCTCAAGGAAAGGATGTGAGGCCCCATTGCCCAATTAGGGAAACAATTGGGCCAAGTTGCTCAAAGAAATCACTCCAACAATCATTTCTTCCTTTTTCATCTAACCACTCTAGGAAGAAAATGGTTTATTGTGTGTGTTGAATTTAAAGTTACTTAGATATTAGAAAATGGCAAAAATATCTAAGTTTAAATTCAATACACACAATAAAATAAATTTATGAAAAAATAACTATCAAAATGTTGAATATTTGGGTTAAGATTTGTGAAAAGCAATTATCTAGTCTTGAATGACGTGGTGGTTTTATATCCTAAATTGATATATCATCATCACATCAAAATATCATAATACAAGGCCAACTTCAACACATCTCTATCAAATATTAATTTTGCAGATTCATTTCAAAACCATCCTAAACCAATATTTTTTTCATGATTTTTTAGCAAACTAATCAATGAATACACATGGATGGTTAATACCTCATGTATATGACTCTGTCCCCACAATTCATGTGTGCACTATTTTTGACCTAGGCCAAAACTGGTGACCAACACCAAGGCTATTGTTTTGCAATTATCATAGGCTAAATGAAAGGCAAAACCCAAAAAATGCTTGTCACATGAAAGGCAATTGAAAAGGGGGGAAAAAAAATGTAAAATAGTTTGTTGGCTAATCTCCTTGGACAAACCCTAGAATCTTCATTTGCATGTGCATTGTGGAGGTTCAAAGGCCTTTGGTATCACATCCTTTAGTGTGATACTTGAGGATACATTGAATGTGACCATGTTTGTTGTAGCTCTCATGTGCTCATGAGAAAACATCTAATAATAAACTAGCATAGTGGATGTGGTTTGGATGTAAAAAAGTCTCTACTGTATCTTTTGCAAGGGCTCTTACACATGTTGCTATTATTTCTCATCTTTAGTGCACACGCTTTAGCAAAATGATTATCTCGTGAAGCCAAACTACGCACTACATATTCAGCTTTTTAGTTTATGGTCTTCTATTTTATTGGCCGGCAAGGATATTGTGTTTAGATTCATTATATAGAGTATAGTAGCTTAATGGATTTTGGTCCCTAAATAATGGGTCTATCTTTTATATGCGGATTTTTGAAAGATGATTTTGGTTTGTATTGAAACTTGAGATTAGTTATAGAGTGTTATAATATCTTGAAGGATTTTGGTTTCTTTTAGAAGTTTTTTGGAAGATTGCATTTTTGATATTGTTAAATATTTGAGTTTTCATAATTCTTCTTTTGTTCGTAAGATAATTTTTCAATGTAAAATGGCAACGTCACAATGTGACACACCCCTTGTTTTTATTAGTGTATTGTTAGTGTCACGATTGTTATGTTCTTTGGTGACATGTGTTCTCGTGCTTTTATTTGCCTTGTACTTCTTGTGTTGATGGTTCCAAGTTCTCATCAATGCCTTTTTTTAATATAAATTTTAGTACAAGAGTTTTTCTTCTTTTTTGAGGCTTGAATGTTGATCTCAGACCAATGTCATGGGTTTCAACCATTGTTGGGTGATTCTCGACTTTGATGAGTTTCAAATAAACAAATAAATAAATAAATTCAATTCCAATTCCAATTCCAATTTCAAATAAAATAAAATCAGGAATCTGGTTTCACATACAGTTCTTTAAAAAATTAATAATAATAAAATTCTAATTGTGAAAATCAGACCTGGTTTTGATTCAGTTTTTTTTTTACAGAGCCAAAATTGAACCATCATAACCTATAAATACTTGGGGTCCACACAAGTATAATAGTTACAACAAATAGTAGGAACTAGGTACCTACTCATAACAACCTAATTAATAGAGTCAAGAAATAGGTAGGTTTTTTTGCATTCTGTTGTAGGTGTAGTAGGGTTTTGTAGGCCTTTTGCCTACCCAAGGCAAGGCAAGGATATTTATTGTGTTTAGATTCATTATAGAGTATTGTAGCTTAATGGATTTTGGCCCTTAGGTAATAATAATAATAATAGGACTATTTTTATTATATGAGGATTTTTGAAAGATGATGATAATTTTGGCTTGTGTTGAAACTTGAGATTAGTTATAATGGAGTTATAATAATATCTTGGAGGATTTTGGTTTCTTTTAAGAGGATTTTTTGAAGATTATATTTTTGCATGTTGATATATTTGAGTTTCCATAATTTTTCTTTTACCTTAAAGTACTTTTAAAATGTAAAATGGCAAGGCCACAATGTGATACACCCCATGTTTGTTGCTTTCCTAAAAATTGTGTCTAAAGGTACATTCACACTTGGAGTTAAGGACTCCAGTATTAAGTCCTCAAACACCAAGCTAGTCATTTAGGACCTAAGCCTATTTAGGGTTAGGGTTAAGGTTAGACTTCTAGGGTTTGGAGTTCCTTCACGAGCTTGTCCAAGCTGTTGTTCGTGAAAGATGGGCGAAGAAATGGATGCGGATAGACTCGGACTGTTGTAATGTTGGAGCTTTTCTAAGTGTTTTGGTAAACGGAAATTCTGCTGAATTCAATGATTGTGCGAGTTTTTTGAGAGTTTTCTTCTTCGTCGTCTTCGTCTATGGATGGAGCTTGAATCAGTACTTTGAAGTGCACAAGTAAGCAGAGAAAAAGCAATGGGTGAATGTGCTGCATGCGGAAGAAGCGGTGCAAATCGGCGATGCTCACGCTGTAAGTCAGTTTCTTATTGCGATGTAGAATGCCAATCGAAGCATTGGCTTCACTCCCACAAATTCAGATGCAGTTCCGTTGCATCGGAAGCCCAGAGAATCGAGAAATTAGTCGGAGATGAAAGAGACGTTAAAGTAGCTCATCGGGATCTTTTAACGGAGAAGTTACGACAAGGAAACGTGGTCTTGAAAGAAGTGGTGGGGGGATCAGGAGTGGGGACAATGAAGAGTAGGAGGAGGAGGAGGGCACCGAAACCGGATCTTTTCCCTCCACAGCTCAGGGATTTCTCTTACAAAGAGAGTGCAGATGGAATAGACGAGAACCTGCTCCTCCTGCTTCATGGTTTGGGGGACACCCACAAGAAGTTTTCATCGCTAGCTGAACAAATGGACCTCCCACAGACTGCAACGCTCGCAGTTTCCGGACCTATAGTATTTCCTGAAGAATTGGTTGATGATGGTCGAGCATGGTTTACAGCTTTTGATGAGAATTGGAATCTGATCCAGCCTACTGAAACAGAAACCCGAAGGATTTTGAGTTTGAAGAAGACCAGTAACCTCATGAATCTCTTGATGGATGCTCTTACCTCGCACTGTGGGTGGACAAGAGACAGAATTCATTTGCTTGGATTCTCGCAAGGAGGAACAGTAGCTTTGGATATGGCTCTCAGAGCATGTGGACCTTACCGCTTGGGAAGCGTGGTGGCCATTTCTTCCTCACTTTTGCCCGAAAGTTTCCTGCAAAGCACTGAGCAAAATGATGTGACGTGTGAGCAAAATGCATGTACTAGTGTGCTGATGACTCATGGAAATCAAGACAAGGTTGTTAACAGGACTGATGTCCTTAGATCAGCAGACTGGTTGAGGAAAGCTCATGCCTCCATGGATGTGCAACTGCACACACTTGATAAGAATCATGCAATGGTGAGCAGCAGAAGGGAGATGCAGATCTTAATGGAATTTTGGGCTAAACATTTGCATTGCCACATGGTGAATCTAGAACAAAATGCAACTGTTTATGAGGTTTCCCATTCACAATAAAAGCTCAAAATTGGGAAGCTTTTGATGGACTGCACAGTTTTCCCAGTCAACAAAGAATTCTGCAGCCATGTTGCAGGGAGCAAGATCTCAGTTAGACATGCAGAGGCTCTCTGCACCAACCACAGGTCCACTTGATGATGTTTCCTTTATGGGGAATGCATTTCTTTGGATCTGCAATTCACATGCAATATCATTCATGAAGCTTGCATATCTTTCTTGCTGAGGGAGCATTTCTTATTCTAGGAACAAACACACACTCTCTTTGTCATGGGATGGTGGTGTTTTGAGCATGAGTCCAGTGTTGCATTCTCCTACTCTGTGGTTTGCTGTGTGGCATGATAGCAACTTTTATTGATGAATGTTGACTACTACAGGCTCTGTCTCTCACAACCCTGGTATTGGTTGCAAAAGAATCATACCTGCAGTATAGAAATGTTGCACACTTCAATACTGCAAGTAAAAAACTGCAGCAATACACCACAATTTGAGCTGGTTACTTGCAGCAGAATTCCTGGAACCTTGCACCTTTGTTTGTGTGATGTCTGGAACAGACAAGTATGTGTGATTTCATCTGGTCATTGTCAAGATGATTGTTTCCAATTGAACCAGTCTCCATCTCACATCAATGAGGTTCCTCTTAGTGCAAAAGTCTGCAAGAGTCCCTTTCACTTGAAAGACTTTGCATGCTGCATTCAGATACAAGATTTTCTGTCTTCTACCAAGATGATAACAGCTTCCTCCAAAGGAAACAATGAGGCTAAGAGATACAATGAAGAGACAGGACACAGTGCAATCAGGAAAACCAGATGGGAAGGAGATAGCAAAGAAAACCAATGAGTGAAAGGGTGTGAAGCTCATCATGACAGCGTTTTGTGAAAGGGTGCAAATGTAATAGCTGCCTCTATTTTGTGTTCTTCTCCTCCTGTATATCACAGTAAAAAAAAGGGCATCAATGATCAGGTGATGTGCAAGAAAAAGCTTTTGTGCAACAAGCAGATTCTGCAATGGCATTAACAAACAATGAGACATATGTAAAACTGCAGCTCCATAATGATGAAAGCAGTAGTTCAAGGAAGGACCCGCAGAACTTGTTTGTGAAGGGTACATGGTATCCAAGACACTTCTTTATGTCGGTGCTTGATGGATGTGATACATGGACGCTCCATGGTACTTTCCTCTCATCATTTGGAGAGACCACTACCATAGTCTAACTGCTTCACTTTTTCTCTGAGTACTTTTGTCCTGGTCTATGCACAACAATGATGATATTTGTGGGGTGCTTTTGTGGTGTAGCTTCAGAAGAGCTTGTTGCAATTGCTGCAGGTGAGTGGGGGGTGGCAGTAGAAGAATACTTGGACCAACTGCAATTGCAATTCAGTGTCCAGAATCCTGGCAGCAGCTTTTCCTTCATCCCAGTGGCTGACACCATCACACTTGCAAGTCTTCTTTTTCCATGCAATTCTGCAATTTCCATTTCTCTTTGCATTCATGCGGAAGCATGATGCCTGCATGCATGCTCCCTATCTAGTATAGCTCATCTCTTGCTATGTGCTCTCTGACATCATCAATCCACATTGTATTTTGTATCAAGATTGCTGTCATATAGTGTGGTTTAGCTTGATAACTTTTTCATCTAAGACCTTTTGTTTTGGTTTGCAGCTTGAGTGCTCTTTTGTTGAAGAGAAGTCTCAATTGCAACATTCAGTGACATTGGAGTTGGAAAAGAAGCAAAGATGTGGCAAAGTTGCTTACGACATACTGGGTAACTTGCTGGAGCATAACAGCAAACAGAATGTAAGTCAGGCACATTCATTAGATGTCTCAGATTGAAGCATTTTTCAAAACACAGTTGATGAGAAAATGAAGTTGAGTGGCCAAAACTCTGCACGTCTCAAACAGCTTCATTATGTGAGGAGTTGTATCTACCTATGTCTGTGATGAATTGACACACAAGACTCATGACATTCTCAGAATGTGTGCATGCCCAGATACTTCTCTCTTTCTTGCTTTGATGAAAGAGGAAATATATCTGTTTCCATTTTGCAGAATGAATTGGCACATTACTTGTGACCTTCTCTGCCTGCATGCATGCCCAGATAGATAGTTCTCTCTTGTCTGCTCTTGATGAATGAGGAATTGTACCTGTTTCTTGCAGGATGAATTGGCTCACAAGACTCGTGACATTCTGCGCATGAATGCAGAGTTGAATGAGCTGAAGTTTACACCCAAGACTGATTTGAATAGCCTCAGGTCGAAGCCTGTGGACCAAACAGAGCTTCAATCTGCCACTTCCCTGCTGCCAGTTCTTCCTGATCAGGATACTGCAAGAAGATTACAACCGTTCATCACTAAACCTCAGCAGCAGCAGCAGCAGATACTGAGCAGTGGGAAGACAACTGGCAGCCTCCATGAGGCAGAAATTAATCAATCTGTGCAACAATCAAATGATACAGCAGGCAGGAAAACATTCCAAAAAACAGTGAGACATGGCCCTGGGGACACTGATTGTAGACGAAATGAAGCTGAAAATAATGCAGCAACAAGTTCAGGAAGAAAATTTGCTCGGCTTGCTGCTGAGGTGATGGTAGAATCGCATTCACAAGAATCAGAAGAGGAATTATCATCATCAGTCCCTGAAAGACAAGTGCCTTATGGACCTGGAGCTATAGAAACTACTACAGCAACAGTGTTCACAAGGAACAGTTCAAAGATTGGACCTGATGATGATGATGATGATGATGATGATGATGAACATAATGATGAACTTGACCTCATCAGGACTGCTCCTGCAACATCAGGGTGGAGAAGGAACTCAAGAATCAAAGCTTATGATGAACTCCAATCTGAAACTCCCGAAATTCAGGCAACAAGATTATTGAGACAAAACTTGAAAACTGAAGCTGATGACTCTGATTTTGCAACTGCTGAAGTACTTCAAACAACAGCATGGTTGAGAAGGAATTCGAAGAATGGATTTGATGAAGGTGAAACTCAATCAGCAGAGTTGAAGAAGAAGAAGAAAGGTTCATATACCAGAGATCCTGAGGCATGTCACCTTGACACTCCTGTAATCCACGATGTTCCTGAAAATCAAGTGCCAGGATCAAGAAGGAACTTGAAGAATGGATCTGAGGAACTAGAAAATCAAGCATCTGCATTGAGGAGTTCATACGCTGGTGGAGTTGTTGATGGATCCACCAGCAGCAACACCAGGCTTGTGACTCGGCAACTTGAAACTCCTGGAATTCTGGTGACAGGTTCAAGAAGGAACTCGAGGAATGAATTTGATGATGAAACTCAAACATCAGCAGGAGGGGGTTCAAGGAAGACAAGTTTGCATGCCAGAAGAATCAATGAAGAATCCAGCAGGTCCAGGAGTCCTGAAATGATTCAGCCAATGATGCCAGCAGGGTCGATGAGAAGTCAGAGGAATTCAAAGATTGGATCTAATGAATCAGAAACTCAAGGAGCAGCATCAGGAGGAGGATCAAGGGGGAGTTCATATGCCAGATTTGATGAAACCAGTAATAGACCTGATAGCAGCCCCACAGAAATGCGAGTCACAGGCTCAAGAAGGAACTCAAAGATTCATGAGTCTATTAATGATACAGAAACCCGAGCATTGCCACAGACAAGGAAGGATTCATATGTCAGAATTGATGAATCCAGTTGGTCTGATATCATACCTGAAGCTCAGGTGACAACAGGAGCAGCAGCAGGGTCAAGAAGGAACTCAAGAAATGAATTTGATGATGAACTTGAAACTACGCAAGCACCGGGAGGAGGATCAAGGAGGAGTTCATCATCTGCCAGACCACAACATGAATCCACCACTTCTCGGCCGGTTGATGACAGTCATGAGATGATTCGCATATCCAGAAGAAACTCCATGAGAAATGAACTTGATGATGATGATGCTGATGAACTTGATGAAGCTCTAGCATCAGGATCGAGGAAGAACTTTTATGCAAGTCCTGAAGCAGCATCAAGAAGAAGAGATTCAAAGATTGAAGTAGATGATGAAATGGATATGCAAATTTCAAGATTGAAAAGGAATTCACATGCAACTACACCAGTGTTTGACAACTCCAGAAACAATAGCAGCAGCAGGCCACAGAGTCCTGAAATTATTCAAGCATCTTCAGGAAGACGAGACTCAAGGAACAGATTTAAACTTGACAATGAAACTGAAAAAAGAAGAAGATCAAGCTCAACAACAAGGAGGAGGAGTTCTTCCAATGACGCAAGATTTGTTGATGAATCATCTAGTCCACCTGCTGCTGCAACTTCTGAAAAGCAACAAATCTCAGCATCCAGAAGAAGGAACTCCAGGAATGAAGAAGGTGATAGTGATGAGGCTGAAGACTACGAAGAAGAAGAAGCTCAAGGATCATCAGGGTTCGTGTCAAGGAGGAGTTCACCATATGTAGGGCTCAGGGATGCATCTGATGAAATGCCTCAGACAATTCCTGAAAAACAAGTTCAACAAGCAGCACGAAGAAACTCCAGGAACAATGGATTTGATGATGAAATACCTGAAACTCGAACAAAATCAAGGTCAAGGACAAATTCAAGGTCAAGGAATTCTGCTTCTTCTCATGCGAGACTTCTTGATGATGATGATGAATCCAGTCGGCAACGACGTTGGACTGAGAATAGTCCTGACTTACAGTTCAGAAGGAAGAACTCAAGGACAACTAGTGAGGAATCATTTGGTGAAGATCATGAAACTCAAGGAAGCAGGAATTCTCTGTATGTGAGAAGAGTTGATCAACAATCCAGTAGACAAGAGTCTCCTGAGAAAATGCAAGGGCCAAGACGGAACTCAAGAAATGGATTTGATGAACCAGAAACTCATGCATCAGCAGCAGCAAGGAGGAGCTCCTTTGCTAGACTTGATGAATCCAATAGTAGTATGAATCCTGATGAGAGTCCTAAAGTTCAAGCAGCATCAAGAAGGGAGACTTTCAGCAGGAATGAATTTGATGAAATGCAAGGAGTCTCAGGATTGAAGAGGAGCTCTTATGTCAATGATTCGAGGTCATCTGAGACTCCTGAGATTAGTAGAGCAATATCATCAGGAGGATCTAGAAGGGAGTCCACAAAAAATAATACCGGATTTGCTGTTGGAGGAGGAGTTGATCATCTCAGATCAAGTGCTGCACTTTCTGAAGCTCAAGGGACAACAACAAGCTCAGGAGGTTCAAGAAGGAATTCAAAGATTGTGTTCAATGAACCTGAAAGGAACTTGTACACTGCTGGTGGTGGTGGTGTAGCTGCTGATGATGAATCTGGTATGCTTGACACTCATGAACAAATTCATCAAGTGGTGGTGGCAGCAGCAGCAGCATCAAGGAGGAATTCACAGAATGCATTTGATGAACTTGAAACTCCTCAACAATCATCAGCAGCAGGGTTTAGGAGGAATTCATCTTCTTCTGCTATACAACCTGATGGTGAATCTCCAACAACAACTGCTGAAATTCAAACATCGGGATCAAGAAGGCACTCGCATTGGATTTGAAGAAGTTGACAATCAGACAACAGGATTGAGAAGAAACTCAAATAGAGGATTCTGATCACTATTTGTTGTGTAGGTTTTTCATCTTTGCTGCGCAATGTTCACCACCCAAAGATACACTAAGTTGCAGCTCTCATTTGCTCATTGGAGAAAAGGAGCTGTCTACCATGTGGTTGGGGTGGGGGGGGAGAGGGAAATCAAAGTGGGTGGAGAAAGAAACTGACAAGAATTTCTACTAGTCTTTTTGCAAAGCTATGACTTGAGATAATCCTGCCAAGAGAAGTAGTTATGAAGAGCAGATTAGGAATCAAGCATGATGGTGGTGTGTTTCTTCAGACTTTCAAGGTCAGGAAATAAGAGCTGCATAGTGAGGCTCCAGTGTGTAGTAGTAGTAATAATAGTCATAGTAGTGGCTGTAGTTGCTCTGAATCCCTTGAAACTTGGTGACAAAGTGTGTGAGAACCAACAAACATAACTTAGCAAGAATAGCAATTAAAAAGAAAGAAAGAAATGGGGGCAGTAGACACTTCTGCACATGTGTGTGCTGTAGAAATCATAGTTGTTTTTCACAAGGGTTTTGATAGAAGAAAATAGAACACGTGTAAAAAACATAGAATCAGAGCTCTTTATTTTGTGAAGCTACATGATGTGTGTTGTGTCACAGACCTTGAACCTCATGTTTATGCTATAGACTGGAACAGAGTGTAAATGGAGAGAAAATCCCACTTGCTACTAAAATTGATTGTTTTCAAACAACATTCTCAAGTTCACAAATTTTGTACACAGGATCTCATCAAGGTGCTGCTAATAGCACTACAGATTTGATGTCAGGGAACTTGTCCTTGATGGCCGCCTGGATTCCCATGCCAATAGGAGCAGGTCCTTTGAACTGGACCTGACACTCACCACTCGTTGTGTCAACAGATATCACCTCAACAATGCCACCATAGTTGCGGATGGCAGGCCTTAGAATTTCAATGTGTGCATTTACAGCCTGCCATTTATAACCCACCTTCAGACTTCAAACATGTTTCACATGGATACTTTCTGACAGCTTCCAAATACCAGATTCCAAGTTTTGAAAGACAAATGGTTTCTGATGAAACGTACAAAAAGAGACTAGAAAAAAAATCTGGTGAAAATCATAAGACCTAAGAAAACCAACCCAGAATAGAATAATCGATGCCTGACAAAATCTGATTGTGGATGTACCAGCCGAGAAGACATCAAAACAGGAATTGACAATCTTTCAAGTTAATTAATAACGACAAATGGAGCGTACCGAAACACTGGCACCAATGTCTTGCTTGTCCACCTGGATAATTTCCTTCATTGCTGCCCCAAATTTTTCCTTCAAGACTCTTTCTATACCCATCTTCATTGTGGTTGTGGAACTGGGGCATGTGCCACATGCACCTACATAACACACCATAACACCTTTGTTCTCAGCGGTTTCTCAATGCAGAAATCAGCCATTCATAATGATATAAAACATATCTATGACATCACAGAGAAATCCTCACAACAGCAATGTGAAGCTAACAGAACATTGAGTGCAGTCATAACCTCATGAGAGTTGCTCACAAAGTGTCAGACCATCATCACCTTCATCCCAAATAGCAGTGGTGAGATGCCATGACTACCCACTGACATCATCAACTCCCAACAGTGGGTGTAGATAAGTATATTATTAATCCACCCAAACTCTGGACAAACCATCATACAAAATCTGCATCATGTGTTTGTGTCACATTTTCCAAAGGCAATGGAAAGACTTGGTCATGATGTTGGCAAGCACTCAACAGACATATACATCACAAATAAGCAGAAACAAGCTGCCATGAGCACCCACTGACATCATCAGCTCCTGACAGTGGGTGTAGACTAGTATAAGATAATCCACCCTAAATCTGGGCACACAATTATACAAAATATGTGTCCTGAGTTTCTGTTGCATCTCTGGAAGCAATGGGAAGACTTGGTCATGATGTCGGCTAGTACTTAAGAGACTTATACAATGCTGAACCGCCATATGGAAGTGAAGGCTGTTGTTCAGCAACAATGCGGTACCCCCTTGATGATGTATGTTGCTGAACCTCCTCACACACTGAAAGGTAGAAGTGAGTGAGTGGAAAAAGAAAATCACCTTGAAGACGCAAAGAAATGACACCGTCTGCAACACCTACAACCTCGACGTTGCCACCATCAGCAACAAGGTATGGGCGCACTTCCTCAAGCACCATATCCACATTCTTTAAGGTGAGCTCATAGCTTTCTGCTGAGTAGAGCCCACCTGTTCCTCCTGTTGAAGGTTGTGCAGCTGCAGGGTTTGAGAAAGGGCTCACCACTTCTGCAGCAGGCTCTTCAGCAACCGTTGTTGCCCCATTTGTTAATGATGATCCTTTAGTAGCACTTGAAATTGTGATATTTTCTGTTGTTGAGATGGGTGTCTCATATGTCTCCTTTGTTTGCCCATCAATTACACTGCTCCAATCATCCCCCTCAGTTGCCTGTCAGATTCAGAGTTTCAGATCTAGTGTTAGAATTAGCTTGAAGATGAAATTTGTCTTCTGTTCTTCATGGTCTTTTGGAGAATGATGAACTACATCCATGAGATTACAGTGAAAAACCCCAAACCAAAACAAACCATTGACAAGTAGCAAGCTCACAACAATCAAAAAAGCATCAGAGCTTCACCTCCATCATGACAAAAGATGGAACATTGGGAGTTCTAGTGTAGTACAATTTACAAGAAAAGATTCCAGATTATGTGAAGAGAAAAAATCCCAGGTGCATGGTGCATACCCTAAGAAATTTGAGTCTGCGAGTGCGGGCATCATCATCCTCTTCCTCAACTGCATCAAACAGATTTTCTCCCATGGCTTTTCGCATCTTCAGCTTCTTCTCCTCATACTCTTTCCTTTGGATCTCTGACATGACTCCAAGGGAGCTGTTGCCGCCACCTCCTTCCCACAGCTCTTTCTCAGAAGAGTTTCCCAGAGGGATAAACCCTACAGCATCCAACCATCTTTGCTTTTCCTCCTCAAGCTTAGCTCGAGTGATCAATGAAGCCTCCGTGAACAGTTTCACCCTTACGGAGCAACATCGCTCCATGCCGACTCTCCCCCTCAAGGTTTTCAGTGTCAAGACCACGTTTCTCGAGTAACCCACGTACTGCAACAGTTGCCTAGTGTCGTATACCGCTAAAACCCCAGCGAATTTAAAGCTCTCTCGCGGTAGGATGTAATCTTCAAACACAAGAATCGCATCTCCATCATCCTCTCCTTCTCTCCCTGTAAACTCCTTGGACCCTGAGCTGTGAACATCGGCACCTGCATCTCCGTAAAGAAACCCGTGAAGACCCCTGTGACCCTCGGGTACAGCATCATCTGTCACAACCACCCCTGACAGACCTTGCAGCTGAGGATCAGATGCCACCGCGAAAGCCACCCCAATCACCCTTTCTCTCGAATGCTTCATGCCCATCATTCCTCTCCGATCCCTCCTTGACGAGAATACAAGAGCAGACCAACTTGGCTTCTTTCCTAACCGATTGTTTTCTCCCACACACACATTGGGAGACTTTTTGTTACAACTCTCTGCCGCCGAAGAAGACACACATGAGGAAGGAATTGAGAGTGGAGATACTGATGAGCTACCGTTCACTGCTACAACAACCTCCATCTTTTCTTTACACACACGACCAAAAACAAAAAAACAAAAAAAAAACCTCCGTCTCTCCCCTACCCACTCTTCGACAATCACAGACTTCTCAGAAACGCTTGATGACTGCTGCTGCTGAGCAGTGAAGCTGTGAATCCCACCATATTGTGAGTGCTAATGATGTGCTAAAAAATCACCTGCAAAAACCAAAAACAACAACAACAACAACAACAAGAGATCACTGGCTGATGACTGTTCATAGATTCAAGCTTTTGGCAAAAACAACAACAAAACAGCAGCAACGGCAACAAGAGATCATTGACGAATTCCTCTTTCAAGCTCTTAAAACACCAACTTCCTTGCTTTCAGGAAATTTCATTTCTTGCTCTCTTCGACCCATTTCAAGTTTACCTGATAGCACGGATGTTTGTGCGTTTTGGGTCTTGAGATTTGGCTGCAAAAACAAACAATCTAGCTCTCAAATTGCCTGAAGAAACGTGCAAGATGAGGAGGAGAAAATCTCGTACTCGGCGGCTGCACAGATATTTCCAGATAAGTCAGGATGACGATCATCCCATGAAGACCAACGTTCATGTGAGTGTGAACACAGACAAAAATTCATGGTGAGTGTGAACAAAGCCAAAAACTTATTCTAAGTTCACACACAGCCAAATTCATATGAGTGTGAACACAGCCCCTATTATGGGCGTGTTCACATTGAACATGTTAATGCAAGAAATTGTGGATGTCTTCCCCACACATAAATTATACATAAATTATGGTTTTAATTATGGTGGACAATGTTTCTCTCACTAATGTGAGAATAAGAATTTGTGGGTGTTTTTATTTTCACATTATATTATCTACTGATTATGAAAAAAAAAATGATTGGTTCCCAAGTTTGTCATTGGCCCAAGTGTTAAGATTTGGGATATGAAAATCCCTAGAGAAGTCAAATAATGAATGCTAAAATTAGAATGGCTAATGAGAGATTCTTATGCATTTTTTTCCCATGGGATGAAGAAGCAAAATGCATTTTTTTTCATGTGACATGAAAAAAGGTTTGATTAATTGAGATGGCTAAAAATGAGAGGATGTCCAATAAGATGATGACCAATGAAAATGTTTCAATGCATTTCTCCATGACATGAAAAAAGAAATGTTCATGTTTTGAATAGTGTATCTTAAAGTTTTTTCAGATTATGTTGACCCCTAAGAGGGCCTAAGCTGATTTTACAAGCATTTTGCCTCTAATTTGAACCTTAGTTACAAATTTGGTTCAATTTGCTCATTCATGAATCAAAATTACAAATCCAATGGTTAGATTCAAACTTTACAAACTAATAATCCTTTGATAAAAATGTCAACCAAAAGATGATGTGATAGCAAAGCTATAGATTGAGTTCATACAAAGATTAGGGCAAGTGTTGCCCAAAGTTGGATTTGAAGCTTCACTAATCTTTTTTTTTTGGGGGACTTGTATTAATGCATGCATTATAATATGGCACTCACAATCATTAAGTTAGCTACTCTCAATAAATGAATAAATAAATAAATAAATTCAGGGGTTTTAAGCTTGCAAAACATGCATAACTGTCACTGGACACAAGTTCACAAAATGGTGGAATGGAATGAAATCACGCATAAGCAAATGTTGAGCAAAGAATCTACTTTTTGCTCACTCAATCAAAGCTGTCTTATTCATTCACAAAGAATCACTATGCTGCTGGTAAAAATTGGGCAAGATCTATGTTCTCTATGATACATGGTGGGTTCAATAAGACCCCATTACATATAAAACCTCCTCCCTATCAGGCCACATCCAGGGTCCTGATGACCTACGGTTGACTCACCTGACTCTAACATGTCTCAAACAGTGTGCTTTCCATCTCATAGTTGTCTGAGGGTGCCAGATGATCATTAAACCTGTCTTCGTTGGTGCATTGAAGCATGCTTTGAAGTACATTTGCTTCAATCCGTGCAGATACTCCAATCTTTGTCTTTTGACGAGACTTCAATTTCTCTTGTCTGTACATTTCAGGGTCAGTTAGGTGTTTCTCTTGATGGTGGATCTCCTGAATGAGGTGGTGATCCATTGGGGCAAACATGCGCACATACAACTGGTATATCACATAAGGCAGAACACAGGCCACGGGGACAAGAACTGTCATAAGCCAGAACAAGGGGGCAGGGGAGAGAGCTTCGGTCAGAACCTTGTAGGCTGTGGTGGAATAATAGGGATCAAGAATGCCATAGAGAACAGAGAAAATGTACCAAAGCCAAATACTTCCCCAAATAAACACATGCTGGATTATGGTAAAATAGCTGATGGCCAATGCAATTTGCACATTCACAACCCACACAATGCAAGTATACATGGCAGCACCCATCTCCTCCCTGCTTGCCAACTGCCCATCGTTACGAAATGCTTGGATCTCAAATGCACCAGCAACAAAGAAGAAGGTTATTAGAGAGCTGTAGACACCATTCATCATCCAGCCAAGAATACGACGCCACTTGAAAAACACATTGTTGGGCCCTTGCTGATACAGACCTGGAAACTGCATAACACCCATGTTCCATGTATAACTTCCAGCATGAGTAGAAGTTCCTGGCTCTCAGCAAGAGAGTCTTAGCAATTATCAATAGTAACAGCACCTGCATGCAGTAACATTCCTTGCACTCTTACACACCCCCACCCCCCCCCCCCCCCCCCCAACAATTGACACGCTGTACTGATAAACCAATGAAAACTTTTTTATCAGTGGAAGTAAAAGCCAAGAGCACAAACCTGTAAGCAGACTCGGGAGGAGACATCTTGCTCAAGCACACCCAATGCAATGACTGGGAGTGATGTGAACAAAACATTGAACAGTGATGAGTACCAATCATTGTACAGGACTTGCCCTGAAAAACTTGCACAGGCTTCAAAATAGAAGAGGGTGAGCCCAAAAGTAATGTTCTTATAAAAGAAGTAACAGATCTGCAGGCCCAAACAACCACAGAACACACATTCACTGCTTATTTCTTCACCTACCAATCCCATTATCCAAGTCCTAGGAAGCACACAGATCAAAGGAAGCTAAAGATTCACAATGATTTACCACTAGCTACAAACTGTGATGTGGAAGTGCACAGCTGTCTTCTAGAGGATTCGTGAAAGATTGCAAAGTGGAAGGAGGTTAATACCATGAGAGTGATGCGTTTATAGCACCAATGCCCATGGACAACAAGCAATCGCTCCAGAAACTGAAACTGTGCAATTGAAAAGTCACTGGCCATCACTGCCTGCACACACCCAATTTCGTCAAACACTACTTCACTGACAATGTCATAGTAGCAAAACTTCCATCCAGCTAGTCAGCAGGGTCAACCTGCCAACTACAAACAAGACTTGACACACAACTGACAACCCAAAAAAACCATGTTCAAAAACTGTTTTAACCAAAGAGAAAAACAGATCCATGCCTGTTGCCCTTCAACACCACTGATACCAACTCCAATGTCAGCCTCCTGAATCATGCCAACATCATTGGCACCATCACCAACACCAAGTGTAGTTTTTCCTGTTCCCTCCTTCACAAGCCTTGTGATCTGTAACAAGGGAAACAGTGCATATTACAATCTGTACTGAAAAAGCTCAATACATGGCAAGAAATCACGATAACAGAAATTATAATTATTCTGCAGACTGGTCTCCTCTTGGAGACTGAATTTTTCAAAAATATAGAAAGTTGTGAGTCTACCATGGCTTTTTGTTTGGGGGAGACTCGGCAGCAAATCACAGATGCACATTGCACAGCCAAACTGAGCAGGTCCTTCTTCATATCATTATCAAGGGCGTACATCAAAGATTTTCCATCAATGATCAATGCATATGGTTCATCCTCTTGATAATCCAATTCAATTTGATGCTGACCACTTGTTATTTGTTGCCTTACACTGTCCTTTGATACCTGAACAGCAGCAAACAGTGACTTACTGCAACATGAGATTCACAGTAATGAATAGGGCATGACACTGTGAGATCAATGCATTTTGGCAACTCACAACAAGGATTCTCATGAGCTGACAAGAACATCAAATCATGCCATGAGAATCTCAACTGTCACTGCTGGAAAGTATAAAATCCTTGATATATTCTTCATGATAGTTCCCTTTGTGATAAATGAAGGAGGTGGATTCAAATGACATAAATTGAGACTGGATGCCAAAGTCATGTTTAACTCCCTACCTTAGCAATTTGTGCCTTGTCTCCAAACTCCTCTGCTGAAAATACTTCAGGGTTCTCCAAACCAATAATGATCTGTTTCATGCCTTGGCGCAGCAAACTGCAAGCAAACCTGCACAAAAGAACAGCAGAAATTCAATAAACAAGCAAAAAACCAGCAACTATTTTGAAATGCCAGTGACAGAATAGTCAATACCAGAATTGTAGGTGCAACTGATCTAAAAGACAGCCAATATTATCTCATCGTGAGTGCCACTCTTAGAAGTACTATGGATCAGTGTATTTGCAAGTATCAAATATGAACGACTTCACATACCCAATGTTGATTGCAGTTTCCTGCTTGTCACCTGTTAGCACCCAAATCTTTAAACCAGCCTGTGCAAGTCTGTCAATGCACTCAGGAACCTGTCATGCAAACCAAAATGTCAATTTCAGAAAGAAAATAGTGTTCCAACCTAATGTAAACTCTATCCAGGAAAAAGCAGTTTCAAGCAAAGCATTTTCTGAACTTCCATTCAGTCACCTTGAAGAAACACACTCACCCCAATCTGGAGTTTATCCTCAACAGCAGTAGCACCAACAAGAATTAGGTCCTTCTCTATCATTTCCGAAGCGCTGTCTAGCAGTTCATCACGTTCACTTCCAATTGTTGTTCTCGCCCTCATAAATATAACATGCCAATCTGCATATTCAGCTTCATCCAGCTTTCTGTAAGCCAGTGCCAGTGTACGTAATCCTGCCTCACCATACCCTGCAAGGTGCTTCTTTGTCGCATCCCAATAGGCTTTGCCTCCAATCCCTAATCTCTCATGTATCACACTGAAGAACACATGACCTTCACGTCTCAGCATGTTTCAAAAACCTTTCTAAATCATCCTTTGACCTTCATTTGCGCTGGCATCTAGCAAAAGTCTTCAAATGATGATAGATTCCTCAAGCATAAGGGTAGCTAACCTGTCAGCACCCTTGCACATGAGGATGATTTGGCCATCTTCATCACGCACCACTACTGACATGCGTTTGCGAGTGCTGTTGAACTCCAGGAGATTCAGGATTTTGTATTCTCTGCAATAATCTTCAGATCAAAATACAATTTTTGCATTTTTTCTTCACACACCCCATTTCAAGAACACACCTGACTTGTTCACTTACTTCAAGAGAGTAGAAGTACAGAAGTAGCGGTATAAGACATTTAGAAATATTTACTAAGTGGATGGGTGCCATTACCGTTGTATTGGATTTCCATTGGGTCCAGGCTCCTGTATGACAACACTACTTTGTGTACGCTTCATGAACTCAAACCCAAACTCTCTTGCAGCAACCACAAAGGCAGCCTCATCAGGAGATTCAGCCTCATAAGTAACCATACCCGTCACATCATCCTCATCAGGTATGGCTGTGTGGCACACTGCAAGAATCCGGAAAAACATCTGAAGGACCTCTGGATTGGGCTGATTTATCCACTGCCCCTCCATCAAGCGTTCATCTTTGAAGTTGAAGCCCTTCACTGGCAGCCTCCCTGTGTGTCCCATGGGCATCATTTCAATACTTGCACCCATACTCCTGTCTTCTTCAGTTGCTGATTCTTCTAACATCTGGGGGTCCTTCCCAAGTCGCCGGGCAGTTGCCCTTTCAACTTCAGTGACACCACGACCATAAGCCACACCTGCAATTGAGCACTTGACAAATTCCATCTGGTTGCAAGTAAGAGTTCCAGTCTTATCAGAAAGAATTGTGTCTACTTGCCCAAGCTCCTCATTCAAGTTTGATGTACGTGCATGAGCTGGCCTATCAGTCTCCGCATGGTACATCTTACGGTCATTATTTATGAACTGAGCCTGTAACACCTTCACGATTTCAATTGAAACATAAAGAGAGATTGGAATCAGGTAGCCATAAAGGATGAGTGCAGTGACCAAGTGCAGGAGGCCTGCCAATCCAGGATTCTTCGGGTCATACTTCATATCTGTGTCATCAGGCCGTATGTACCACCATGATGGTGTCGAAACTTTTGTGCGTACTCCAAATGCAATGGATCCAATCACAGAGATCAGCACCAGGATAGTGAAAAGGAAGTAAATAATACTGTCCATCCTCCTCTCAACTCTGCTGCGCTTAGAGGGTGGATCTGTTGCATTTTGCATCACTTTTGTCTCATGTCCAGTAAAAATCACTACACCAAAGACATAAGGAGTATTACGGAGCTTTGAATCTCGAAGCAACACTTGCTGAGGTCCAAGAGGCATAATTTCCTCACCATACTCCAAGTTCCCCACAAATGTGTATAGATTAGGATTTGGATCCTCACACTTGATCTGTGCATGGAAGTTTCCAAATTCAGATTCTTCATCAAGCTCTACAGTGCGCTCAAGGGATCTCTTTAGCTTGAGATTCGTCTCACCATCAAGGTTCATGGTTTCCACATAGCAGATACCATCAGGATAGCTTGAGGAAAGCAATACAAGATCTGCAGGGAAGAAGCTGTCTTTCTCAACTTTAACCACATCCCCAACCCTCAGCTTCTTCCATTCTCTCACTTCAAATTTTCCATCTTTCCCATGGACCATTACCTTCCTAGAGTTGATTTCCTTGTCCTGCAACAAAACACAAGCAAACTATTGTCAACATTTTCCTATAACCCAGAACCCACTATTCACACAACAGGGGGAAATTCAGAAACCATTGGTAGCAAGCTGAAAGATGTTTGCTGGACAAGAAATTATTTCACAGTTTGGGTACCGAATCTGAAGCCTTAGATTCCAGTACATGTTATCATTTCCAACAACAGAAGCTCACTGCAGAACAGAGTGGTGAGAACAAATCAATCTGCCAAAAAACACTTTGAATGTGCTCAAAAAAGGCTCAGAGAACAGCTTTATGCAGCAACACAAGAATCAGAGACCAGGTCAGACAAACATGCATTTATACATAGCTGATCCAAGGTACTGTCACAAAATCATATTCATGTCTTTTATGCCAACAAGAGCAAGCTGAAAGGAGTTTGCATCAGGAGCAGCAAGGAGACAATTTTTCAGATAGTGACAAGCTGTAAATTCTACCACGCTCAACAAGATGGGTCCCTCTCAGAGAAATTCTTCAAAAGAAAGAATATATATATACATACCTGTAAAAAGCGGCGCCAATCTTCAAGAGCTTCCTTGCACATACTGACGCCAACCACAAAGACAAGGGGCAGTATAAGACTGACAGCTGAATAAGGTGACACAGAAGTGAGGGACAGTGCTGCTGCAAGAAGGAAGTAGAGATTGGCCACTCGCCGGAACTGCTCAAATAAAGCCTTTGGGAAGAATGTGATCACATTATACTTGGTGGTGGAGACATAGTTACTCCTATACTTGTATGGCTTCACCTTATGCTTATCTGTCTGGTTACAAAACACTAGTCTCGAAAATCCCAGACCTCCCAGAGAGGCGGGCACTTGTGCTCTCTCCATGTTTGAAGGCTTGAAGATACCGCCAAATGTGTACAGCTTGCTAAATCTCATTCTGTTCTTCCCTCTCGCCATTGTCCCTCAAATCCTTTTTCCTCCGGCCCTTGATTCCTCCTCCTCCTCAGTCTCCAAACAAAGATTCTCTACGTGCCTCAAACTCCTCTGATCAATACTCAACTGCTATACGGATCCGGATCCCTCCCCGAGAGAGGACCAAGACCTCAAAAACTATATTCCTCTGCGAAATGGATACAATGCAGGATGCTACCGTTTGCAACATCTAACAAACTACCGGAGCCTGAAGATGCCGAAAAGCTCCTCAGATATTTTGTTTTTCCAGCCGCCAGCATCGGAGTCGGAGTGAGGGCAGCATCAACATCAATACAGGGACGAAGAGTTCAAATTCATCATCATCATCAGAAGGAGAAGAAAAGCGATGATGCACAAATAGTGGACAACCTTCAGAAGAAGGATCGCTCAAACCTGCGCTCTCATCCCTCCCCGACGGCTTTCTTTCTTTCTCCGTTTCTTTACATTTCCGGAATTCGCCTCGACAAATGTCGGAAATCGCGTATCCAAACGAGACAAACGAGGGGAGAAACTTTTTTCCTGGAAACTGATTCCAGCATTCCCCCGACAAGGAGAAGAGACGGCGAAAAACTCCTCGACGACGACGACGACGAAGGAAGAAAACTGCTGGAGGACAGAGGTGAAAACCCGTGCTGATGCTGCTTCTGGAAGCTGGTGGTCCTGTATCGGAGTCAAAAGCAAGGAACAAGAACAAGAACAAGAACAGCCGAGCTTTGCTAAAAACACCAATGAAGAGAAGAAAAGAAAGCAGTAAAAGCCGCCATTGCACAGGGAGGAGGAGGAGGAGGAGGAGGAGGAGGAGAAGGACTCGTCGCCTGACTGCCACTGCTCCTTCCAATAAAAGAAAACAACAGACGACACCATCGTGAGCATCGATAGACCAGGTCTTGGCAATTTCCCCCTCCCTCGCTCCCTCGCTCCCTCCCTCCCTCATCCCTCCCCTCCCCTCCCCTCCCCGCAGACTCCCGCCCTCACGCACACCTCCTCCACTGCCCGAGAGATGCGGTGAAGCCAAGTCTTTCTACGCGCATCGCCGTTGCGCTGCGACAACGAGCACGCTCGCTCGCTCCCACCGGCGATGGAGCCGTAGGAGTCGACGGCCCACGACGAAACTTCGAAGGAGTTTCCCAGAAAACTGTTCTTTCTCTCTCTCTCTTCTTTCTTTCGAGTTTTCCAAGCAAAATGTCTTTTCTCTCTCTCTCTCTCTCTCTCTCTATATCTTTCGAGTTTTTCAAAGAAAATGATGGCCATTACAAGACTTCTTTCCGAGGACAATTGGGGAGGAGGGTTGACAAACGAGGGTAGGAAAATACGGAGAAGAAGGACACGGTCCCAACCAGTCCTATTGGACGGTTACCCAGATGGACCTAGTTACCTGACCCTGGTTAAGGTCTGGATCTCAATCATAATTATTGCAGGGAACAACATCTGAATAATTTCACTCTTCGTATGACAATAAAATAAATAGATTGTGAGAAAATTGGATTAAATGTTTTTTTTGGCATTATTCATTTTGATATTTTAGATGTTGGAATTAGAACCAAAGGTTACCCAAAATTGGGTACTACAAGTTAACCAAAATTGAGGATTATTTAACTAAAAACGAGAACCAATCTAATTTGAAGAAATAAAAACTGGATCTGAAACTACTCCCATAATTTCAAAAAAACAAAACAAAAATTGGGTCCCACATTTGAAATGAAAAGAAATTAAAACTAAACTAATGTGGAGCCCAAGTTCTTGGGGGGAGGGGGGGGGGGGGGACTAAAGAAGTTCAATGGCATATATAAGTAGTTGCTTTTGTGGTTATTAACGAAGACTCTTGAAAATTTGGAATGGGCTAATTAGTGATTTTTGAACACTCTTCTTTCCACTACATAGCTTTTTCAAATTTGTTAGCTAGGAGAAATGGTAGGGTTTTTTTAGAGGCAATTGGAGGTGAGGAAGAGCCATAGGAAATCAAGAGCTTGCATGTGTCGATTCCACTTGTTGGTGCTTAATTGGGTTTTCTATTGTGATGTTGAGAAAGTGAAAATGTTAAGGGAACAAAACTTGCAATGATGGGAATTTTGAGGAGTTAAGCATTTTGTTTATACAAAAGGAAGATTCAAGAATAGTCACAAGATGTTGATTCATGCCTTGTAAAAGCTAGTTTCTATCACATGGTGCTAAGTGGTGATGGGTGGGTGAAAGTGTTTTGTGTTGTTGTGGTTTTGCATATTTGAATTGAATTCTATGTGAAAGTCTTGTAATTATGTGGGTAAGGAACCTTGTTCTGAGTGTGTAATGTGTATGGGCTGGTGCACTTTGATGGATTCAAACTAAGAAAGCAAAAATAGCTCAAGAGAGGAGACTCAAAGCCATCTAATCCCATGATAGTGCCTTAGATTGCTAAGAAGTTGCTCCAAGTTCATGTACAAGTGAGATGGTGTTTTTGTTGATCATTTCATTAACCTAATTTTTACATTAGTTTTTTTTTCCTCTTCAAGTTTGCACCATGATGAGTAAGCTTGTGTGTTTCATTTTTTTTTTTGTTACACTAGGATTAGTCCTTTCAAAAACGTTAGGAACCAATTTTGAGGAACTAATGGACGTTAATCCCAACTTAATTATTTAAGTTCATAATTTCAATGATCAAAAGTTCAATTAAAAGTCATGCTTTAGTTGCTTACAACATACAAGATATCATACTCAATAATGGGAAAAGGATCCTTTAAGATATGGTGAAAGTCAAGGGGTAACCATCAATGTTCTTTTTGGGACAAATTGTGTCATTTTTTGACAAAAAAGGAGAGAACGTTTTTTGGTTGTTTCTTTTTCCAATATTATTAATTTTTGCTAATCTTTGGGATATATATAATTCAAAGAAAAATCTTGGTAACTAAGCTTATCATAATGTTTAACCTTGAAGCCTTAGGTGAATGGACACTACACTTGTAAAAACCTTAAAAAGTTTTGGGTTGATTTTAAACATTAAATTTTTTTAATAAAATGACTAAACAAAGGGCTAGAACCCATATTTGCCTTAAACACATGTCAACATCGTAACGATGGGGGGAAAACATTACAAAAAATTCCAATGGGGCACAAAATTGAAAATGATGAAACTAAACCACAAGCCTTGTTGAGAGCTCTTGTTCCTTGTGCAAAGATCTTGTGCAATAATTTTGTTGATGTGATTGTCATTGAACAAATTTTGCCTCACTTACATGTGAACCTTTCAATGTCGTGGCATGTAAACGAAACTTGGTAAAAAGTTGTTGGTGGTTCTATGGCATGGAATGCACTTGAAATCATGAAATATTACAACCATGTAAATTGCCAAACAATTTCACTACTAGGTTTTTAAAGATGTTTTCTTAAAGACCATTTGTAATTTGAAATTTAATGGTTTGTATTTCGTTTGCACTTGTTGAAATGTTAGAACCAAATATTTTAAAGAATTTGCATTTGGATTAAAGCATAGTGGGTAAAGGAAACCATTATGTATATGTCATTTCACTTACTCTAATGATTTTCAAATTTGATTTGTAATGAAAGCATGTAATTTATTTGATTTAATTCTTAGTCATAATGTTTTTAATTCTCATCCCCATGGTCCACAACTTTTGTCAATGGTTTTAATCATCTTCCTCTTGTTGTTCCTAGTGATTTAAATTCTTGTCCCCATGGTCCTAAGTTTTTATTTTTGGTTTTAATCGTTTTCCTTTTTATCCTAATTATTTTAATTATGGTTTGCATGCTCCTAATGGTTTTAGTTTTTATCCTCGTGGTCCAAATGGTTTTGATTATGGTGCCCATCGTTTGTAGCATTTCTTGATGGTTTTAATCTTTTTCTTAACATTCTTAATGGTTTTAATTATGGTCCCTATGGTCTACAACTTTTTTTAATGATCTTCATCCTCTTCTTTTTGGTCCTTATGGTTTTCATTTCCTTCCCCATAGTCTACAACTCTTCCCCATGATTTGTTCATGCTTATAGATCAATTCCATAGTCCTAACCATTTTATTCATGATTTATCAAGTGTATATTCATATGATGTTTTCCAATGATTATACTTCAAATGACTTCAATTGTTCATATTTCCGATGATTACACTTTTAGTGATTATATTTCAAATGTTCATTTTCCAATGGTCATAATTTATGGTGGCTATTTTTCAACAGTCACAATTTTTCAATATGTTTATTTCCAATGGTCATTTTGCTATTATTGATTCCAATGAATTTTTTCTAGTGATAATGATGCATCATGGGATGGTCCAAAGTTTCTTTTATGGTTTTTTGAAGTATGGGTGTGAGTTTGCTACATGTGTTTCCTTTTTATTTCAAAGGAACATGACAAAGTTTATAGAGAGTTGTGAGTTTTGAATGATTCAAGTTTGTTGTCTTGCATAAAGGAACATGATTCGACAAAAAGAAAGTGAGTTGACAAATTGTGAAATCTTTACAACTTTTAGCACATTAGCAACTTCATATAATATACATTTTATAACCTATAGCTTTAGCAAAAAACAAGTGACCCAATTTATTCCAATTGCAATATGAAAGGTTGTTTACCAAAATTCCCAAAAACATACCTCGGATCATAATTTCAAAAAAAAACTTTGAAGAATTAAATGTGTGAAACTCTTAAAAAGTTAAAGATTACCTTAGGTGGCAAGGTTCAACAATAAGATTTGATCTTCTCCATCAATTTTATTTCAGTTTTTGTTACCAAGTTTGTAAGTTGAACCAAGCTTTGATGCTTCCACTCAAGTAAAAGATTGCATAAGAATCCAAAGATACCAACATGAGCACCACCTTGGACCAACTTTGTGGAGTAGTTTTTAACATCTTTTACCAATGGCATTACAAAACATGTTACATAAGTCAAGAGCGAGTAGGCACTAACAACCCCCCCCCCCCCCCCCCAATGAATAACTATTTTCAATAGGTGAAGTGTTGAACACAAAAATATCTTAATATGCATTATTAAAGTTTGATTTCTAAATGTTTGAAAACACCAACTAGCTTTTACATGTTTTTGCACTTTCCTTTCTTGTTGCAAAACCAACCCATCACCTCCATTTTCAATTTTGCTTCATGCCCTACCTACAAAATCCCATATAATTAGTCTACCCAACATCATCCCTCCTACTCCTCTTCCTTGTAAAGCTACTACACCCCCAAAAACAAAAAACCCCCTCCTCTACAGCATGGTTAAAATCAACTTTAATTTTGCAAATCATCAAAACACACATTATGTATATTAACCAAGCTTAAAAACCTTATGTGCATTTGCACAACCCTTCCTTTGTCAAGTGTTCACAAGTGAGTTTTTTTCTTAACCATATTCCACCCTAATTATCATAACATAATGTATTCCTTTGTTTTTATGTTACCTTTGCTATTCAATTCTTGGGTAGCCTTCATAATTATATTGTAAATCAAGCATAGACTAATGTGAACAACTTGACATCAATTAGTTTTGAATGGCCTCAAAATTGTGGATTAGACCCACCAACACCCACATGATTGTCATAACACAAGGTGCATGTTGGGGTATCCCCACTCCCATAAGGTTATGTCACACTGCCTTGAAAGATATTCATTTATATTTATGAGAAAATGTTGTTTGTTTGTTTTGTTTGTAATTATAACATCCACCAAACTGGGATGCTTCAAATCATGTTCTTGGTGTCCTTGGAAAGCTCTTGATGAGAAGGGGTGCATGGGCTCAATTCCATGACATTTGGACTTGGAGTGCAAAAGTTTTTGAATATTGAATGATTTTTTCGCTAAAAATTAAATAAAATTGTAGTTAATTTTTTTGGAGGAATTGGAATGTGCCTTTGGTGTTGGAAAGATCTTGATGAGCGATTTAGTGGAATTTATTTTATAAGATTTGGATTCAAAATGTCAGAGATATTGGTTTTTAAGTGATTTCTACCATTAAAAATTCAAATAAATTCTAGAAAAACAAGTTTTGGAAGGGAAAATCAGTTGAGGACGTGATAACGCTTGGGCCAATGGCACAAGCCACACTAGTATTCATTATAGGCCACCCACATACCAAATGGGGATCTTACATCTATAACACCAAACAATGGAACTATCATAGTAACATGGACAATGTATAGACAATTAACTCGCACAAATACTTTCCATACTAGGTTGGAAACAATGGAATACTCACTTTGGCAAACACGACAATTGGACTAGGCTTAGATGCAACCAATGGTACAACTAATCCCCAAAATTTTAATAACATGATTTTGAAAACAAAGTGGGCATGAAAATATGCAAAATCAAATTAAAAAATAAAAATGAATGAAGGTATAACAATTTAGAGACCCAAAAGTTTTGGAATTATTTGGTAGGTAAGCATGTTTTCTTTTTCTTTGAATAATTTGAGACAAAAAATCTTGATTAAAATAACCAATTGATTGTGAAATGATACTTTTGTTTCTCTATTCAAAATTATGGGTATTATGTTTTTTTCCATATGCTTCCAACACTTGTAACAAATAACTTTTGACCCATGTTTCAATAAATGTCCCCAATCAACCACCTTTTTTTTTGCATCCATACAACCTTCCACAATCTTGCATCAACTAAGAAAAAAAAATGAACATCATGCTACCTTAAACTCATACAATGGAAATAAATACTAAATAATATCTACACAAAAAAAATCATCATTCACAATTGCCGAATCATCAATTGTGACATGGTAAATGCTATTCTACCATAACAAATAAACAAACATGCCACACAACTCATCATGCAATCAAAGTTGAACTACTAATTGATGTTGTTTCAAAATTGCATCACACCATTAAAATATCAAAACAACTCTAAAACAAACCCACTTCATCAAATTTGTTTTAAAAAAAATTGTTATTTACATGCCAATGATCCACCTTAACATCAAAAGGATCTTTTTGCAACAAAGCTTGCACATTTGCACAAAGAAATTACTGTAACATCGTGCACAATTTTTGAAGTTCTTCCAAGGTCCATTTTTGTATTATCCCGACCGAATGATTGAAATGTACATGAAATTGGAGCTTTAATTTTTTTTACTACATGAAATGCATTGACAATATTGCAATAATTTTAAAAATTATTTTTATTATTTCAATTTTATCACCCATTATTTTTCCTTGCATGAATATGCATCCTTCCCAATATTTTTTGCAATTTCCTTTCTATACTCACCATATGCCTCATGTAATCAATGTATAATGGCATATAATTGTGTTCATAAAGAATGTTTTTAATCATTTCTTAAATTCCACACATATGGTTATAATTAAATAATTTCATTTAAAAAAATCATTGTTCACAATTTTTAAATTTTTTGCCTAACATGATGTAATTTCATGTCTATCCCACTTGCCCTAATGAGTTCCAAACATCAAAATATGATGTGCTTGTTTGTAAACTGAACAATCTGATAGTTTTGGCAAACATTTTACTATAAAAGCAAAACAAAACAAAACCCAAAAAAAATGATTAGACATCAACAAAAAAAACCAATGAACAAGAATCAACAAAACCAAAAGATTTTTTATGTTCATTTTTACTTACAAATCTTTTTCTAGCACCACCCATAGCATTTGTGTTTTGTGGATTGAAGAATTTTGCATCCCCTCCTTTTAATTTCCTCCCAACCTCTGATAAAATTGCACTACTTGATTAGCTGCTTGAATGCCATTAAAACCCTAAACCCTAAACCCTAAACATCAACTAATGCTTGCTAATCAAAGGTCTTGTTTAGTTGTATTGATCAAACAATCTCATTTATTGTTGTAACTTCTGGTTCACCTTCTAAGTAGAAGCCTCATGTTTTCACAACATGTAACTAAAAGTCCCATGCCCATCCCTCTAACAACCTGATTTTAGGGAAGGACATCAGATTATGGGTGGTGATCTTTTGAGAATGGTCAGCAAGGCTTCTGGGCCATTATGCCGAACGAGACCTTTCTTTGTATCATCACCTGTCCTTCCATAGCCATCTACAGCTTCAGAAATAGGACTTACAACTGAAATAGAATCATATAATGGCTCTTTCATTTAAGCTTCGCCGAATGTCAAGAAAGCATCTAATGCATAGAGAGGCAGAGAAAGAGGACTTGGAAATTCCTGCTGTCTGCACGTGACAGAAGAAAAGTAAAAGTGCTGAACACCTGAAAAGAACCCAGGTTAACGGGTTTGCTGATACCTTTGCAATTCTCCATCTTACTGGAGGTTGCTTCCTGTTTCATGAAAACCACAGGCACAACACCATCATCACAACTAGCTTGTTGTTTTCAGGATGGCAGGTTGCAATATAATACAGGAGATACCCCCAGCTTCTGTCAGCAAAAAATTAGAGTGTAAAATTCTTGCAGCATCATGCACGATATGTCATGCAGTTTCGGTCATCATCCAGAAGCTTGTGTGAAAAGGGAGTCACACGCCTGAGCGTGGAATAACAGCTAACAAGTACCTGAAGGCAAGGAAAAAATTCAAGAGCACAAGTTCACAAATGAGAAAGAGAGAGAGAGAGCAGAAGCAGCAGTAGCATTACAGCTAACAACAAAAGGAAGACGAATCGGAGGAGAACAGATGTATGAAACGCGGTAAGCAACGTGCTCATGGAAACGAACACTCATCCTTAATGCTTCATAATGTACATTTTGCTGCACCCTTGACAGGAGAGGCACATAACCATTGAGACGGCAAGCACCTTTGAGTACAAATGCAGCAAAAGTAGCCGCTACAGAGGACAATTTATGAAGATGTCTGTCCGAAAACAAACTACTACGACGATACACGGTATTGGAGCAGACACAATGGAAGAAGGAAGGACATGCACAAACCGTCCAAAGCGTCCACTCCACAACGTCTCTCACAGGAGCCAAGAAACGCTAACCCAATGTCACACAACAAGCGCAGCGTGAGGGTGCTGGATAATTTATAAAGAGCGCCAAACCCTAATTGCCGACGACGCTGGCTACCCTAACTTTGAAAACTGAAACCCTAAAACTCCGACAACAAAACCCTAATTGCGGACGACAAACGACTGAGCTTCTAATAACTACGAAAAAGAAAACCCTAATTACGGTTGACATAGGTAACTGCGAAAACCAAAACCCTTGTACTCCTAAAACCCTAATAAGCCCCTTTAAGCTGCGAAAACTAAAACCCTTGTACTCCTAAAACCCTAATAAGCTCCTTTAAGCTGCGAAAAACCAAAACCCTTGTACTCCTAAAACCCTAATAAGCTCCTTTAATCTGCGAAAACTAAAACCCTGAAGTTTTTCATTTGTGGCCAAAAAAAAACCCCCTAAAACTCTTTTACACTAAAACCCTAAAAATGATTTTTCCTATAAATATCTGATTTTCGTAAGTCGACCTCGTTTATGGTCTTCTTGCAGGTACTGCCCACTGTCAGTAACCCTAGCCCTAATTCCCCCCCCCCTGCAAGTTCTTCAACGATGGAGCTTCCTCTCTGAGAGCGTACTAGAAACATTGCAACGACCCAGGCGTGCAGAAAAGAAAGTTGTTTTCCATTTCCTTTTGATTGTTTTTGGCAAGTTTGCAGCTTGCCGATGGTAATCTCGGCTTGATCTTGCCTTAGCGTTCTACGCAAGATACGCAAAATTGCAGCACCATGCTCAGGTTTGTGTATTTCTTTTTTTGTGGATTCTCTTCTGCTGCCGGTTGTCCACTCCAGTAAAGGGAAATGGATTGTTGAGAGTGCTGATCGTTGATGGTGGTGGTGGTGTTTTTGTTGGGTATTTTTGCTTTTTAAAAATTCCCCTGCAGTGTGGAAGATGATGGGGATGTGGAAGCTGAGGAAGCGGGGAGGGACATGGAGGCATATGAACGTGCCTATGCTGATGATCGGTCCTGGGAGGACCTGCAAGAAGATGAATCTGGGCGGTTGCGAGTTGTGGATGTGGCACAGCAGCAACGGCAGCATCGGAAGAGGGTGGCAGCCATGGCTGGTGCTCATATCCAACGAGGCATCATCCGGTACCTCTACCTCTTGGTCGACCTTTCGCGAGTATGTACTTTCACAAGAAACCCTCTTGTTTCCCTCTCTCCATTTGTAATGGAGTTTCATGGTTGGTTTATGTTTGATTGCTGAGACCTGTTTGGGCAGAGATTTCTTCTGCCGAAATCTCATCTCATCAAGTGTCTGCTTGTTGCAACCCTGCATTGTATTGCATGAGAGCCTGTCCTCAGCTTTTCAACTGAGGTGACTGAGTTGAGGAAGGTTTTGAAGGCTCACTGGAGGAAACTCTAAGCATGGGAATGCAACACAATGCCATACAAAGAAGTCTGAGATCAATGAAAATTCATTGTTTATTTTTTGTGGAATTGTGTTTCTGCCCAGGCAGCTGGAGAGATGGATTTCAGGCCCAGTCGTATGGGGGTTGTGGCCAATTGTGTGGAGGCATTTGTGCGTGAGTTTTTCGACCAGAATCCACTGAGCCATCTGGGGATCATAACCTTGCACAACGGTGTTGCCCAATGTCTAACAGACTTGAGTGGGAGTCCAGAAACGCACATAAGAGCCCTCCGTGCAAACCTTGAGTGTGCTGGGGATGCTTCAATTCAGAATGCCATTGACTTGGCCAGAGGACTTTTGTGTCAGATACCAACCTATGCCCATCGGGAGACTCTGCTTATCTTTTCAGCTCTGAGTACATGTGATCCTGGGGACATCTTGGAGGCTGTGCAGAGGTGCAAAGATGCCAATATACGGTGCTCAGTTGTAGGTTTGGCTGCAGAGATCTACATCTGTAAACTTCTGTGTGAGCAAACAGGCGGCAACTACTCAGTCGCAACTAGTGAGGTAAGCATAATGTGAAGCCTTTTGCCCCCTGTGATCCATTGACATTTCGCTCAGTCTATTGTGTAAGACATTGGTGTCTTATGGATTTTTTCATAATTCATCAGTCTGTTGTGTACTCCATTGCATAGATGTTGACTCTTGTCTTTATTGCTAATGTTATCCAGGTTGGAGGGCTCTGTTTGTCGTCAGTCAGGTATCTGATAAGCGAATCGATGCAATGAAAGCTTCAAAATCTGACTAGATTCTTCTCTGCCAGACACACTTGAAGGATCTCATAATGGAGCATGCACCACCACCTCCAGTACTTGCAGAGTCAGCTGTGGCAAGCCTGGTGCGAATGGGGTTTCCACAAAGAGGGGCTGAAGATGCAGTCGCACTGTGTGTGTGCCATGGTGAAGTCAAGATGGGAGGAGGCTACATTTGCCCTTGCTGCAAAGCTCGGGTCTGCGAACTGCCCACAGAGTGCCATATCTGTGGATTGATGCTTGTCTCATCCCCCCACTTGGCACGATCATATCACCATCTCTTCCCAGTGCCACATTTTGAGGAACTGGAAGGTACTGCTATGGCAAATGGGAGGGAGAGTGAATTTAAGCTTTGTTATGGTTGCCAGCAGAAGCTTCCCTTTCCAGGTACTCATTTCTTTCTGCATTTTCTCAGTAGCTTTGCTAATTGACTTTGCTAATGCTTCCTTCTGTGTAGCTTTCTGTGTCATGCATGGACTGTAGGGGTGGCAGCCTATGAGTGCACAGAGCTTTTATTCATTGGTGATGTAGCTTCAATGTCATTGGAGTCACTGAACTGTGGCTTCTATCCTGATGAAAAGGCTTAATTTGTGTTTGTTGAAGTCATTCTTGTTCCCTTAAGTAGACAACGGTGACTCTTGACATATTATACTCCTCCAATGCTTCTTAAGTCTGCATGCATTGAGACAACAATCCATCCTTTTGCAGGAGGGGAGGTGAGCGGGGTGCGTCTGGTTTGTCCACGCTGCAGACAACACTTTTGTTATGATTGTGACCTGTACATCCATGAAAGTCTTCACAATTGCCCTGGTTGTGAGAGTATTTCATCTACATCTTCCCTTCCTGATTTACAAAACTAAAATCTGCTCCTTAGTGCATCTCACCTTAGCATTGTAATGCCCATCTGAATCCTGCATTGCTGCTGCTGCAACTACTAGTGATCAGACCTCAAAATCAGAGTTGCGATATGTGCATGTGCATGTCTGTCATTATGGTGACATGCCCCACAATGTAATGGGTAACGTGTGCAGTTAAGAATGAAGAGCTCCCAGGCATCATCCTCAGCAAATGGCAGAATTTGATTTAGTTTGAGAGTGCACTGACATTTGAAGGAAAAATTTACCTTGGATGCTGAGATTTGAGCAGGGAAAGAAATGTCTTCAGGAGTTGGTGCTGTTTGTGCTTTATCAACCTTCTTCGTTCTTGAAGATAGTGAAGTCTGTGTGTATTGTTACTCTCAAGACCAATCCCACCAGTAAGGCTAGCAGCAACTGAAAATGAAAAGAAAACCAGAATAAAAGAAGATCTGACTTTGTGTTCTGTTTCCAATCATGCAGAAGGAAGTTGAAATGCTTGCAGTCCACAATTTGTACTGTTGGGGAGCATTTGATCATGTTTTTTTCTAAATCTCTAAATTGGCTCATGTTCTGAATGAATTTGCAGTAAGATTCAAAGTGGATGCTACTCATGGTGACTGTTTATTTATTTTCAAGAACTTGCTGTCTTGTGATATGCATTCAAGCTGGTTCACGGGCAGGTATGGAGCAGAGTACCCAATGCCCAGGACAGGTTTACTTCTGTTTGTGCAAGTTTATGGTTTTTTCTATGACCCTTGCTTGGTATGTAGAAAATGAAAGATACACAGGGCTGGAGCCTGGGCCAGATCTGTATGCTTTGTTTTGTGGGTTCAAAGAAGGGTGTGGGTCATCTTGATTTGCCTGGGTGTGTGCCCTTCATGTACAACCCATCAAACCAACCAAGGTACTGAAGTTTGGAACCTGATTCTTCTGGTATCATATAACTTAGCTTCTGTTTCCTGTATTCATCCTAAAGAACTCATAATCAAGCTTAAATGGTAGTTTGTTTTTAGTTCTTACTACAGCAGTTTTTAGTTTCACTGCAACTCTTTAACAAGTTGGTTGTGAATCATATAGCATCTACCCATACCATAAAACGCAATATTTGCACATCTTCAACACATAAATTTTGCACAGGGTGGTGAGCATTTAAGGTTGTTAGTTGGGGGTTTCAAAACTGAATTTGTGAGCTGACCTGAGAGTTTCAGCATTGGGTGCAGCTTAATTTCTCTTAGAAATTGCTTGTTTTCAAAGATCTTCACATTCACATGATGAAAATCAGAAGGTTTCATTCTTCTTTGAACAATCACATTTTTGGTTAAAATTTCATGAACACCTAACTTTGTTATTGCGAGTACCGTATCATTTGCGATGCATGAGTATCATCTTTAAAATCCTTTTTCTAACCTTTGAAGCTTTAGATGTGACCTTGGACAACATCTACCTGGTCTCAAGTGAAGCTCAATCT
Source organism: Sphagnum tenellum (assembly GCA_963921925.1). Taxonomy (NCBI): domain Eukaryota; kingdom Viridiplantae; phylum Streptophyta; class Sphagnopsida; order Sphagnales; family Sphagnaceae; genus Sphagnum; species Sphagnum tenellum. The sequence goes on along the minus strand of OY998158.1, from coordinate 11,374,129 downwards.
AGTTGATATCTTATCATATCACTTCAGTCCTTTTTGCTTGATTTTGGTTGAAATTTTCACCAAGGACTTTTGAATGTGCAAACTTGGAATACACCATTTGGTTTTGGAATCCCATGCATGGATGAATTAGATTAGATTAAAATCTGGCATCTAGATATTAAATAGATGTTAACAGAAAAAAAAGATTGGTATTTTGAATTTGTATATGTATATATATAAATGTATAGTTGTTTTTTAATTATTAGGTACCACCCTTTTCTACAACGGTTTTGTTTGTTGGCTTTAGTGTTCAAAGTTCATGGATGAGGTTCAAAAAGTGTTGGTGAGTTCATCTGGTCCCACATTGTTTTTAGGAATAGAGAGGTAAGTAGGTATTCACCATTTGTTGCTCTACTAAAAACTGGGAGTTTCTTTTGTTGGGAACTTCATGGAACAAAATCTCCTGTTTTTATTACTTCACCTAATTATTAATGTCAAATAATTCTCAAAAGGGAAAACAAATATCCAAAAATAAAGAAATAAAGAAATAAAATTTAATTAGTACTCGCCAGAAAACTAGAGAAATGAACTCCCAACCTTCTTCAACAATTTAATATATGTCCCTACCACTACAAGATTACCACTGTCAAAAATAATAATAATTAAAATAATAAATAATATATATATATAGGAGAATTTTAAATTCACACCTTTTTTGGTTAAATTCACACCCTTTCTTTGTGCGTCCGATTATATGCAGATTCAATATGAGTGTGTCTGCGCCGCCCCCCTATGTTCATTTGACTTTGGAATTTATATTATACAATTTTTTTCAAATATATCATAATTTTATTTATAACTTTTCATCTAGACATAGGGGGGTGACACTCAAATTTAATCTGCATATAATCGGACGTGCGAAAAAGGGTGTGAATTTAACCAAAAAAGGTGTGAATTTAAAATTCTCCTATATACATATATAGAGAATTAAACAATAGCACATCTTGTCTATTTATTCTTGACTGTCAAAACTTCGAAAAATAATAGAAAAAGATAATTTTTTTTCTTGATTGTTAAATTTCTGAAATGTTAAAAATGGGGTTGCCAGACAACCACGCCCTTTTGATGAAAAATTAAAATGTTTTTCAGGATTGAAACTGCAGATTGTTGGGTAGTGAGTGATGGGTATGAGAATTGGAACTAGATTTTGTAAGAGCATCTTCATTGCTTAATAATAATCTATCTATTATATAATTACAACATGGTGTGTGTGTGTGTCTGTCCGTCTTTTACTTATCTTTTACTTGGGCAGGAGGGGCCAGCACGGGTGGTGGGGGCCAGCAGGGGGGCCAGCACGGGGGGGGCACGGGCGGGGCAGGGCAGGGCAGATCTAATAAAACAAAAATACAATTTAAAAAAAAATTATTTTCATTATAGAACATATTAAAAATATATAATCTTTTTAAAAAGAAAAAAGTAAATAAATAAATAAATACAAAAAATGAAGATAAAAAAATAAGAATAGAAAAAATAAAAACATAAAACAAATAAAAAACTATAAAAAAGGAATGGAAACAAATGAAACAAGGAAAGGGAAATACAATAAAATAATTTTTTAAAAAAATTCCAAAAATGAAAAAACCAAATAAAGAGTAAAAAATAAAAAAAGCCCTACTTGAGAAAAAATGAGGTGTGTCTTCTTTCTCCAAACTTCAAACTTGCATCCAAATAAAAAAAAATATAAAACAATAATAAAAATAGAAAATACATAAAAATAAAAATAAAAAAGTTAAAAGTTTCTAAAACATGAACCAAGGTGGCCGAAGGCCACGGGCACCCACTAGTAATAATAATAATAAATGGCATCAAACATTAAATAAATCAATACAGAACTACCTTATTGTTGTTGCCCCTTAAACTAAGTTCTCTAACCCTAAACATGAAAAAGTGGACTGCATTTAAGTGAGAGAAAATATTTAATAAATCTCACAATTGACCAGAACAAAAGCAACAGACAGATGCTCTAAACTGTGAGTTAAACTTTTTGAGAATTTCATGAAACATTTCGTATTTTAACTGTCACTTTGTTGAAGCTTGAAACTGGCCATAATAAGGTGATATGGATGAGTGAGAGACCTGTTTTGTTTGGTTTTTTGTTTGTTGCTGGTGACTCCCCATCTTCCAAACCGCCCTCTCTTCCTTCCCTATTGCCATTGCTGCTGCTGCACCTGCCGCTCCTTTAGGAGCGGAGCGGTGGGTGTGTGGGGTGCCCAAGTAGCAAGCAGCACCTCATAACCTCCCCCCTTCCCCCCCCCCCACCTCCCTCCATCTCTCTGAACTCTCTCTCTCTCTCTCTACTCTCACAACATCCCCATTGAAGCTGCAGTAGCTTCCTCTCAATCTGGAACTGTTGGAACTGTCTGTCTGTTTGTGTCTTATACTTCTGCACTATGTTACTCCCCTTACCCCACAAGTAAAAGAATGTTTTTGTTGGTGATGCATGCAGCTCCCAACCCAACACAACAGGAACCTTGAACTCTTGATGGAGATTACACTTTATAGATAAACTTCCTGTCTCCCCAGTACTCTCCCTCTCTGTTTTTGTCTCTGTGCACTCTCTCTGTGTCTCTTTCCGTCTCTCTCTGCACATTGAAGGTTGAATCTTCTTCTTCTTCTTCCAAATTTGGACTTTGGACAATGAAACATCTCATGGAATGTGAAACTCATTTTTTGGAACAAAATTTCACTCAGGAAGGAGATCATCCCCTGATCTTGTAGTGAGATCCGAGGGAGACAAACAGATACACACAAAGAGAGAGAGAGAGAGCCACGCGCGCACACACACACACACACAGAGGCAGAGAGAGGATTGTAATGGGGGACCAGTCAGGAGGTGGGGTGATGCCTCTGCTGTGCAATGGAACGACCTCGCCAATGGACAACACGACATTGCCTCCAATCAAAGCTGTACCGGGGATCATCCCACCTTCGAATTCGTCGGCGGCTTCTTCTTCTTCTTCGCCTGCTGGCAAGTTGTCTGTGCGGCGAGACAGAAAGCCAGTGTCGCCGAGGACGCCATCGGACATGATCGGAGCGCAGGAGGAGCGAGACACTGGCCTCCTCAACCCATACAACTTGTGGGGCCCTGTGTCCAAGTACGGCTACCTGGAAACCGTCCCTCTTCATCCCACCCAGAAGCAGCACTTCGGTGGCAAGCTCGTAAGCAAAAAAAACACCCATCAACCCACGCCATCCACCCAGCAAGCAGACTAACAATTTCTGCTGCAAAATTCATACTTTGCAGCAGCACCCATGATCTCCCTCCCTCCCTCCCTCTCTCTCTCTCCCAGCTTTCGTCCTCCAATCTGAACTGCAGCAAGCCAACCACAGAGTGTCTCAGAATTGTTTTCAAAAAACAGATGCTGCAGTGCCATTGGACCTTGCAGTAGCAATCTAAATTCGGAATACCCAAGTCTGGATTTTCATTCCAGATCCATTTTGAGCTTGATATGAGCTTCACAAGACACACAGAGAGTTTCACAAGAGAGAGAGAGAGAGCTTCACAGGAAAGAAGAAGTGGCTGACGAGGCTTCTTGTAGGTGGTGCATAGGATGCAGGGATGAAACAAAGGCTAGGAACAAGGAAGTTTGGACACATTCGGCACCCAAGTTACAATAGCCTGATTGAGCCTTCAGATTCCAAGTCTCCAGCATGGATGGATCCCAAGCGACAGGAGTTCTGGCGTACTGATGTTGAGGCCGTGCTGCACAGAGATGCAGATAAACAAAAAGCCAGAGAAAAGGTAAGTATTTAGATTGGGTTTGCAACATTTGCAAGGTTTGAAGAATCCCTCCCTGGAAGCAAGCAAGCATCTCTGTGACCAAAGCTTTTGCTTCCAGTGATTCTTCAACCCTTGGGCTGCTGCCGCTGCTGAGGGGTGTGCTACAACACTGTTTCAGCAGATTGTGTCAACAACAATAACAACAATGCCTTGCTTCTTCCTTAGTACATCCATCATTTTTGTGGCTGGCTGGCTGGCTGGCTGGCTGGGTGCAGGAGCTTTTGGGAGTTTGGGCAAACCAGGAGGCAGGACGAAGGGAACGTGCAAAGAAAGTGCGGGACATCAAGTATCAGGCATTTTTGGACATGACCAACAACATGAGGAAAGGACCAGGCAACCGCAACAACCAGAGCAGTGCACCCCACATCAACATCATTACACGTGAACCCATCATCAGCAAGGAAACTACTGCCATGAGCTCCTACAAGAAGGATCTAGCCCAGTACTGATGCCTCCCCCCCTCATGATGCTCCTCTTCCCACAGATACAGAGAGAGAGAGAGAGAGAGCGAGTATGATGCTCTTCCCACAGAGAGAGAAAGAACTCTGAAAATGGCTTTGGACTTGATTGCAGATACAATGCAGCATCCAGGGCTTTGTTTCTACAAAGCAAGAGAAGCGGAACAAGGATGTACAATGTCATCACATGGTTGAAATGCCCACCTTGTCGTGATTTGCCACCCAAACCCATACGACCTCCAACTCCACCATCTCTGCCACCCATGGAGAGCACAAGGAAACCCCTCAACTGTTCTAAAGGAGCACTTTCCTATGGGCACCTCTTTGGACCCTTTGGCACAATCGTGGATTGAAGAAAGAAAGAAAGAGCACAAAACCCATTCACATTTCCAGGCCATGGAAAGAAGACCTCCCTCCCTTGCTGATGAAGACCCATTTGCATTTCCAGGCTGTGGAAGAAGAATACCTCCCTCCCTTCCTGATGAAGAAAGAGCACAAAACCCATTTGCACTTCCAGGCATTTCCACTGCAAATCTGAAATCAGATCTGGGAGATGTCCAAATCAGAATGCACAGGAAGAAGAATCGTGCATCTGATCCATGTTAACATTTCACAAAACTCACAAAAGAGAGAGAATTTCCAACACAATTTACAAGAATTGATTTGAATACGTACATGCATGCAGTCTGAAGTCTGCAGGAGTTTTGGATTCATGTATGTACATACACCTTTCTTTGTTCTCAAATCTAGAAGTTTGTTGGCTTCTTGGAGAAATAGAATATTCCTGATTAAGCATCCACAAAACCCTTCTACACCCTCTTTTGTCTACCCTATTTGAATCTGCTGTTTGTCAAGGAAAGATCTGTATGTCCCTGCTTCTTTGGGTTTTGACCATCTCTTTTTTCTTCCCAAATTTTTCCCTAATGTTTTAGTTTTACATACAGCTAGCTGATGAGAGGATTTACCTCAGCAGGGTCTTCATGTGTTGTTCTTGGAAACCCAATAACAGACAGTGTTCAAGAAAGCTGCAGCTCAAAGAAGAAATTTCTTCAAGCTGGGGTAGGTTCTCCCCTCAGATCCATCTTGGATCATCTTGAGAAAACTCTTGAGCAGCAGATTTAGTTCAGTGGAATATTCCAATTCTTGGAGGCACCAGGATAAAGGTCCTCTAAAAGCTCATCAATCATCACCTTGAAAAGCATGTGCTCGATATCAGTACCTACTTCTGCAATTTCTTGACTGAATTCCAACCATTTTGATCTGTGCATCCTCATATCTCTGTCCACTAATCTCTGCACTGCATTGGTGGCCACATTGTGCCACTCACAGAGCTTCAGGTAAACTTTAGCTACCAACTTCTCACCAACCTCAACCTCTTGTGCTTTACTGGCTGGTGGAGAACCCTTGGAACAGAATTGTAGATCACAAAACATGTTAACTATCTCATGCAAGCTATCAAAAAGTAGTCTCCGATCCCCTTGCCTGAGAGAGCCTTGCCATGAGTTGGTAACAAAGTCTCTGCTGCTCCATTTCACACTATCTGTTAACATGATGTCCTTGTCTTGTGATGAGGAGGTGCTCCTGAATTGAAGTTGCTCAAACAAAAGAGGGCTGATTGCAACTTTGTCTGGACCAAAGCAATTCTCAGTGGCATTTTTTGCAGTTGAGAGAAAATCTGAAGAGTGAAGAACTTCTTCGATGTAGTGCATCTCTTCCTGTTGATTGATTTCTGCTGAATTCAGCCTAGTCACAATGTTGTTGTTGTTAGTCCTGAAATTGCATTTGTCTAAGAGGGCTGGCCGAACCTTATTGCTCTCAACTATTGCACTGGTAAGCACTTCTCCAGAATCACTGGTCTCACTTCCCGCAACATCTTTGTTCAGAAGCAAAGGCTCAGTAATTGTAGTGCATCCATCCTCCAATATCCCATCAAGACTATGCTCTGACTCTGAAAAACAGAACATCATGAGCAAGGTAATGTTAGAATACTCATTAGAGTGCAAAACTTCAATACAGAGTGTGCTTTCTTCTATCATTTTGAGGGAGGAGATTTTTTTCTTCTTCAGCAGATTCCTGAACAAGGGCTCCTAGTAAAGGGCATGGGAAATGTATTCAACGAATTACAGTATTTTCAGGGTGGCTAGTTTTCCTAATTACCAGCAACGCTTTCCTCAGGAGTGGTCAGGTTTTCATCGAGGAATGGAGATTGAAGGATTGATACTGGGCTTGGTTGTCCGCATTCTTCCATAGAAGCTTCACCCTGGGGCTGGAGCCTCATGTTGTCCTCCTCGGCCTGCTTCATCAAGCTGGGGACATCAGTTTTGTCCAAGAACTTCTTCACCAAAATCGGCGTCACTGGATCCTCAGTCCAGCCAGCATGAATTGGCACATGTATGCTCTAGAATCCATGACCACAGAAGAACTCAGATGCCTGAATTGTTGATGACAATAATGACAATGCTCATAAAATTCTACATCTAGCATACAATCTGCATGCAACTGTAGTGAGAATTGTGTCAATTCTGAGAACAGCTGATCTTCTTAAGGTATTCATGACACCAGAGAAAGATGAGACAGAGAGGCTGTACATATATGAGCACAGGAAACATTTGACAAGTTCACTTGCATCACCAAATATGAATGGATATGAATACTTACTTCCTCATTATCAGGAGTGCTGCAACTATGGCAGACAGAACTGGAACTGTCAATATCCAAATCACGCAAGAGCAGGACATCTTCATCATTTACAGGTAAACTAGAAACTTTTGACCCCTGTGGACTTGGATTGAGGCTAGCCTCTGAGTCAGACATGAATAAGTGGTGTAAACTGGAATGATCTTGCTGAATGGTGGAGGAATCCGACTTGTCATGGTCAAACTGCGATGATCTCTTTGTGAAACACCCTGAGTCTTCAAAGTCAGCAAAGAATGTGTCAGGGGTCCATTCATTATTGCCCCTCTGGGTGGGCATGGAAGCAGAAATCTTGGATCCGATTGAAGAAGAATCATCCTCCTTTGAACTTGGTTTCAAATTGCTCTCATCAAGTGGGAGCACTGGGAAAACCTCATCAACACTCCTCGCCCTTGTATGGAAAAGACACTTCTTCATCCCTCCAAAAGGAATCTTTGATCTATTTGATGACAACTCCCTTGGCACAGATCCAGTTATCAATTCTCTGTCTTCCACTGCATCAGGAAATGAAATGTTCACAGTCCCATCAGGTCTGCAGATTTTACTCTGGTTTTGTCTGGCCAAAGATACTGGTTTGTCACTTGACTCTGAAGCAGCAGCAGAAGCTTCCATAGGTGGTGGGCAATTATGCTGCAGTATTGGAGGCCTCCTCCTCCTCCTCCTCATTCTCACCAGAAATTGTTGTAATGCTCTGCTTGTATCCCCATCACTCCCATTTCTTTTGACCCTAAACAGCTTGCTACTACTATTCAATAGGTCTCCACTAATCACCTTCTCCTCCACCATTGCATCAGGTGAGAGACAATGGGGACTTTGAGAGCCATCCAAATGGGCTTTTGTTTTTGAAAGGAGTGTGCATTTGTGTTCATCACCAGTGTCCTTTTCTTCCTTGATGCCTCTCATGTACTTCAACTGACATGATGTTCTGAATTGCACACTTGGCTGCAAAAGCCTTCCACTCACTGGAGTCACTGGGCCTTCGACAAATTTCAAACCCCATCCATCAAGTTCTGGTGCAAGAGGTTCTTCTCCCTTGATAGAAGCTGAATCCCATTTGATGTCAAGTTTGATTCTGGACTCTTCTTGCTCCTGCTCCACATCCAGATTTACCTCATTTTCCACATTCAGGAATTGCTCATTCTGCAAGTTAGAAATCCATGAGAAGATGCCATCATCATCTATTTGTTGCTGGTCACTAATCTTTTGTTCTTCATCAATTTTCATGCAGTGATTCTCTCGCAGTCTTCTCTCAGCTTGGTTATGATGGCTCCCTTGTAGCACCTTAGAAGCTTGGGCTGTAGCAGAGGAAAAAGGCAAGCCTGATTGAGTCTGATCTGCCATTAACATATGCTGCTCAACCCTCCCCTCCCTCTGCCAGTTTGATCCATGAACTTTTGTTGCCAAATGGCTTCTTACTGTCAATCTTCCGGAGCAGGGCACTTCACTCGCACTCAGACAGTCAAAACTACAACTATCATCACCATGGGCCCTACGGCTTCTCACTTTCTCCACAGTTCTCAAGAATGCCCAACTTTCTTCACTGTGGTGTTTTCCAAAACCTTGGAAACTGGTATCATGACTGTCAAGATGGTGCTGAGATTTCTCTGAATTCAAACCCTGCTCGGTCACTGACCTGAAGCAACAATTTGACTCCAAATCCATCCCCTGGCAGCAGATTGATCTTGATACTGGACCCTTGAGCTCCAAGAGCTTCGCATCCTGGAAATCATCTGCCTTGAAACATATTGATTCTGGAGCATCAGATTCTGCTTCAAGGTGCTGAAATGGAGTTTCTTCACTGGGCAGCGACTCAAGACCCATCAATCGAGCAACCACTCCAGGCACTCGCTTGTTGGTGTCCTCTCTTGATGATGGTGTGCGTGCTGAGATACTGAGCTTTTCTGAGCTTTTCTGAGCTCTTGCAGCATCACATGAAGAACAATGATGTTCTTCATTCTGCAACATGCACATCAGTATAAAATAAGACTCCTGAGTCTTATCACCCAAAGAATCTGACTGCAAGAACTTCATCATGATGATATCATTCAGCCTTATGGACGAAGCTAGATGATAAGACCTTACCAACAAAAGCTTTGCTCCCATAGAAGAATCCGTGCACTCCTTGAAGATGCTGTGACCATAAGTACTATCATCCCTTAAGCAGCTTTGCCTTCCCTGCAGTCTGTCTGCATGCATGCACTCATGTCATCCCCATCAAGAAATTCAATCTGATTGGTTGAATTCTGCAATCACTCAGAACACATTCTGAGCTGAATAACACAGTGGGAAAAAAACAAACTTCTCATAGACTATGCATTTTGACTTGAAATTCGCACTGTTAAACCCTTACTCCAGGGAACCACCAGAAATCTGGTCTGGAAATTGTATGATGAAGTAGTTGCAATCATACATTGCTTTTTCAGCCCAAAAAAAAAAGAGTGTGTACTTCCAGAAAGCATGCATGACTCACATGGGAAAAGCAAAGCTTGGATGACAAGAAGACCTAAGTTTTGTGATCTAGGGATCCGAGTAGCAAGCAGCAGCACCAAACCTGATGAAGATGGGTCACGATTCAACATGGATGCAATCCTTTTGCCACTGCTGGGATTGCGATCGAAGAGATGGAAGAAGAAGGTGCTAACACAGCCCTGCACTCGCGGTGACTGGACATGATGGAAACAGCAGAGGGGAGGATCATTGTCTGCGAACTCAAGATCCACAGCCATCATGTAAGGATTCTTAGAGCTCTAGGTGATCACTCCTTCGTCCTTGTTGCCCCCCCCCCCCGTTGAAAGAAAGCAAGTTCCAGTCCAAAAGATTTCAGGGAGGTGTTCCTCAACAACTGCAGGTTAGACACCTACAGGTCCTTCGTCAATTCTGGGTTGGAGAAAATTTGCAGTATGCTAAGCTTTTGTCCTAGTTGAGGAAATCATTCTCTGCAGGCATTTCGCAAAAGGATTTTGCGGGCAGCGCTCCATGACCTCTGAATGCGTTGTCGTAGGGAATGATCGTGCACCGTTTGTTTCCTTCCTTCCCGTGCAGCGCGCAAGGAGAGCGGTAATTTGAAACTAAGAGAAGTTCTATTTCCTCACCACGTTGTTGCGCTCTGTGCTGCGGCGGCGAGGTTTGTGCGAGAGCCTGGAGAACTCAATTGGCACACGGTCGTGACATGATGTTTTTTGCAACTGCTGGAAACCAAATGGAAACCGATATTGGCTGTGCTGCTTTTGAAACTTGTCTAAAAGATTGGCTCTCTCTTATGAGTTTCCCCTACGTCAAGATCGGTTCTCTCTTGTGAGTTCTCTCTCTCTCTCTCTCTCTCTCTCTCGACTTGCTTATTCCAGATTGTGAAAGAGATTGCTGCTATGCAAGCAACTACAGAGAGTGAGTCGCCGAGAGAGAGAGTTTTAGAGAAGAGATGAGAGACGAGTCGAAGCAGAAGAAGAACACAACAGAACAGGAGCAGCAGAACCTTCTTCGCACAGGTCTTCTTCAAAGCTCTCCAGAATGACAAGAGTGAGAATCAATCACACGTTCAAGACTCTCACAAATTCAAAACTATACAAGAAGATATCAAAACAGTGAGCAAGCCAGAAGACTAAGAAGAAGAAGAAACAAGAGAGAAGTCCAATGTGAAATCACAATCGGCTAAGTTCATGAAGAAACAGGCATGGAAGAAATACAGAAAAAAACAACAAGAGAATAATGCAAGAAGAAACAGAAAAGAAAATCCGCAATTTCACCAACAGCTCTGCGTCTACAGGTCCCGTACGTTGGTCTATCATCTCTAAAGAACAACGAAGAAGACATCATCATTTTCTCACAAAAGAAAGAACAAAAAAATGATGAAAGAAAACCGAAAAGAAAAGAAAAGAAAAGCAGCAGTCCGCCGGAGTTCTAAAAACACTGCAGCACGAGAAGAAGAAGAAGAGAAGAGCTCAAATACACGATCAAAGCAAAGCATGCAACGCCATGATAATACGATTTAAGTACCCCCAAAAAAAAAAAACCAAAAAAAATACATACAGCAGTAGACTTTGATCGTCTTCAACGGATATCAAGCAATTTTTTTCTTCTTCATCGCCTCCGAAATGCAAAGGACTCGAGTCAAGATCCCTCCCTCGTTCCCTCGCTCTCTCTCTCTCTCTCCTCCGCACTCCGCAGCAAACGAAGACACGAAGAAGAAAGAAGAAAGAAGAAGACGAAAGAACAAGGAAGGGCAGCTTTGAACTCCTGTGCTAGAAACTTTCAGCTATCTGCCCCCCTCTTTCCGGGCATGCACCAAAACAAAATTTTGAAAGCTATATTCTATTCTACAAAATAAAAAGCCCTGCCCGTTTTTTTTTTTTTTTCACATAGAGTAATGTTGCCACAATTCCAAATGCCCCAAGATTGTTGAAATTTTTTGAAGCCTCTGCCCAAATGCCCCAAGACTTGTTGAAATACTTTGAAGCCTCTGCCCAAATGCCCCAAGACTTGTTCAGATATTTTGAACCCTCTGCCCAAGTGCCCCAAGATTCGTTAAAAAACTTTTAAACATCTGCCCGTTAAAAAAGAGAGAGACTACTATGAGACAATAATACGGGTATTGTTTCACTTGGTCGGGTGCAGTGTTGGCCGGGTATTTGGTTTTTTTCAAATACCAGTCGGTTCCCGACCGTGTGTTTTTTTCCCAAAATTTGAAGACGCTGGGCGGGGGGGGGGGTAGGTTTTCAGTAATTTTCTCACATCTTAAGAACCGTCGGTTCCTGGTTTAATTAGGATATTTAGGTGAATAGCCTAATTAAATTAAAGGGTATGAACCCAAAATGAATTGGAGGGAACAAATTTAATTAAGTAGTCTTTGGTTTCTTTTATGAAAAAATTATGAAAAAGTATTTGGAAAAAAATACCCAATTGATGAATTTAATGAAGAATAATTTGATGCCAAAAATAAGTGGTCTTTGAGGCTATTAATTGTCACGAAAATAAAAAGAAATTTGGTGATTTTCATATTAAAAGAAAATTCATAATTCATAAATAAATCCTCATGAAGATACACCAATCTTTACCCCAAAAAAACAAAAGAAACAAAACAACAATGGCCGAAAAAAAAAGAAAAAAGAAAGTGTAAATTCAAACCCTAATTAGGCTATTCACCCAAAAAAAGAGTAATTAGAAAAAATTCTTCACCACCCAAAACAAGCAAAAATCTTCTTCTTCACCATAAAACTACCATTCCAAACGATGTGTATAGTTTTACAAATTTCAAATCTTAAAAAATTGAAATAAAAAATAACCTAAATAACATAAAAAGGGCAAGTAGATGAAAGGATCTTTCCAAAATAATGTTTACATTTTTTACAACATCCAAATCTTAAATATTCAAATAAATAACCTAAATAACTTAAGAGACCAAATAGATGAAAGAATCTTTAAACTATGGTTGGTTTAATAATTAGGGTTTGGGTGTTGTTTCTTTCAAAGATTCTTCTTCTTCTTCTTCCTTCTTCCTTCTTCTTCACCTCAATCAATCAAGCAAAGCAAAGCACTTAAACAGGTGCCATTCATGAATTAAATGCAGCTGAGTTTGCATTGTACATTTTGTAATAGTATTCTATTATTATGTACATTTGTACTCACTCCTATAGCAACAAAGCTCATAGGGAGGAGACAAGCAGATAATGCATTGTGTAAATAAAATTGTACTCACTCCTATAGCAACAAAGCTCATAGGGAGGAGACAAGCAGATAATGCATTGTGTAAATAAAATTGTACTCACTCCTAGAGCAACAAAGCTCATAGGGAGGAGACAAGCAGATAATGCATTGTGTAAATAAAATTGTACTCACTCCTAGAGCAACAAAGCTCATAGTGAGGAGACAAGCAGATAATGCATTGTGTAAATGAAATTGTACTTCCACGTTTGGTAATGCATTGTGTAAATAAAGTTGTACTTTCAGGTTTGGTGGGTTATCACCATACTGAAATTGGAACACTGAAAAATACCTACCTGAAAATAGGGTAGTAAAGAGAGAGAGAGGAGTGATGATGGAATGGGTAGGTTGTTAGCAAAAGTAGTGCTAAAAAAGCATGTTGAGTTCTTTTAAGTGATTCTTTTGACCTTGATGAGTGAGTAAAATGTTGTTGTTGTTGTTCCTATCCCTATGGTTTGGTGGTGTTTAGTGATTATCAAAGTGGTGTTTCCCAAACAAAATATGAAGCACTTGGAGCTTATACTAATTTTATATAAGTGTATTTGGAGGGCACCTTATATACATGAATGTCCTTCTATTAATCAATGAGGAACAATTTTATGCTTACTACTTGAGAGTGGATGGATGGATGGATCTTACCCATAAGAAAGCATAATATCTCTCTCTCTCTCTCTAAACTCTTATGGAATTGGGTTTCCAATGCTCTCCTACACCTCATGATATGCATATGTTTAGTGTAAGATAAAAGGCCCATGGTGTTGGGTGAGGGTTCTTATACGTACTCCTTACAAGTAAGAGGGAGCTTATGCCCATAAGTAAGCATAGTTTTCTTCTTACTCCTAAGGAGTAGGCATGATATAAGGTATAACATATATATATATATAAAAGTGATATCCATGTTCCTCAATGAATAGATGTTCCTTGGGAAGTGTAGCCAAGTTCTTAAGGAATAGCATGGCCCCCACTTCCCTTTCTCTCCTAAGAATTTGGGCTCTACTTCCTTTTATCAGCTAAGGAATTTGTTGGGAAGTGGATCCAACTTGTGAAAGAAAATATCTAAAGAGCCTCTATGGATGAAAATGAGAACATGTGGATACACTTCTCCTTTTCTCCACATAAATTCAAAAAGTTGCACAATGGATGAAAATTTGGGGCACTTGGTAGAACTTAATATTGCAATGTCTTACCATTTTTGGAAGGTTGCACAATGGTTGAATGTGCAAGGTCATTTTCTCAACTTTTCATCCATTTTATAACCTTTAAATTTTAACTTTTTGTTCTTTATCCAACTTTTTTTCTCAAATTTTTCATCCTTTTTGTAACTTGTTTCATAACTTTTCATGCATTGTGCAACCTTTTCTCTCAACTTTTCATCTCAAAAGCTTGTCAAAAACTTGGTTTTGTGAGTCCATGACTACATTTGCAATCGTATGTTATAAAGTTGACTACGTGACTACTTAGTCAATTCTGACCATTTTTGGAAGGTTGCACAATGGTTGAATGTGTAAGATCATTTTTTCAACTTTTCATCCATTCTATAACCTTTCGATTGGAACTTTTCATTCATTATTCAACCTTTTTTCTCAAAATTTTCATCCTTTGTGCAACTTCTTTTCATAACTTTTCATACATTGTGCAACCTTTTGTTTTAGCTTTTCATCCCACTATACCAAAAGCTTGGTTTTGTGATTCCATGATTACATTTGCAATCATATGTTACAGAGTTGACTAGGTGATTACTTAGACAATTCTAAGTCATGTTTTCAGCATTTAATGAACAACATGCTCCTAATCATAGACACCTATCCACTTCACTTCCATTGATCTTAGATGATCTTTGAGAAAACTTAATTAGTGTTTTCTAAGGTTGTTTTAACCTTAGAAAACACCCTTTGATTGTTGGTAAAGATTAAATAATTATGAAAATTATCCAACCTTTTGGATGGAAGAGATGTTTTCCCCAACCCCACTTCCCTTTCTTAAATTAGGTAACTTGGGTGAACTATTTTCTAGTCATGCAACAAGGATTCTCAAACCATTATTTAGGAAGACGATGAAGTTGAAGAAAACATTGAAGATTATGAAAATGAGGAAGATGATGGTCAAAGTTGAGATTGATGTGATGAAAAACACTCGTGTAAGGAAGGCAACAAGTGATCCTTCAAACATTCCATGGCTACACAAGAAAGCCATGCACTACCCCAAGCAACACATCATGGGTAATGGTTAGACATGTTATTGCATCAAGGGATGGTTGTGTTGCCTAGCTTGGGAATGTTTGAAAAACCTTGGTTAATTCTCACCATTCCATAGTTGCATAACACACCCAAGGTTCCGCAACCATTCCTTGGCTCAAGTTGCCTATGAAACAACCAATGAACCTTTTTTTTAACTCAATAAAATGTGAATGAATGTGAATTTATTGGATCCTTTCACACCGTTGATAATTGATGGACACAACATAGTGAACGATAATTGGGAGGTGGAAGAGGAAAATACCTATATAAAGTGTAAGTTTTTTCAATTATCAATTAAAAATGATTCATCTTGCAAAAACTTACACTTTATATAAGTATTTTGCTCTACCACCTCACAATTATTAAACTGAAAAATATGTTAAATACATACAATGTGTCAAAAAAATATTATTATTAAAACATGATTTTACCACGTTCAACTGCATCCTCATCATTCTTCACAACTTCAAATATTAAAATTAAAATTTTATTTTAAAATAATAATAAATATATAATGAGGTAAATCGATTAATTTTTCAGTGTCACGGTTATGTATCACAACAACCCAGTTCTTTGATTTTTCAGAACCGTGGTCATGAAATTATGGGACCTCCATGAGAAGAAGAGAGGGGTTTGGTGCCATTTCTGATACCCACTCAACAATGGTTGTGAGCTATATATATATACCCTTTGGCACCCTTACTAATAATATATTGGAGAATTTTTTTAATAAAATAAATTATATATATATATACCAAATGGTACATTTTGGTCACTACTAGGTGTGCATTATCATCACCAGAAGATTGTGTAATAGAATGTGGTCGAGAAAATAACATTATTTGCCACCCCAAGGCCTTAATGTAGCAATATTCCACCAAGCGGTTAGTACAAGGGTCCAATTTATGGCTCTCATCCAATAGGATTGCTCTATTTCATTGGACCTTGGGCCCTTAGTCTGGGAAATATTATTAGGACGCGTGATTAATCAACCAACCAACTAATTGGCACAACTAAGTAGAAAACATTTTTAATACGAAGCAAAACCTTGATTCCATATCCTTTGCTCGATGTTTTACTCTTTGTAAACTACACAAATGTATAATGCTTGAAACGAAGAGCTTTCAAATTATCTAGTTTGAAAGTGTTTGAAATGTGAAATTGTGGGGGGGAAAAAAAAGAGACAAAAAGTTATGGGCCAATCAAGGAGGCCCACCACCCCCCCAAAACAATTGGACTTTGGGTCCACCCCATAACTAATTACTATAAATTATAGTATGCAAGGACACTTCCATGTAACTTTTCAAGAAATTAATTTGTGTATTTTTTTTGTTTTTTTTATAAAATGAACTTGTGTGCATGAAGAATCCAAACCTATGAAAATAGGGTTTGGAGGCTAGTTCCCAAATTCAGTCCTAATTGCAGGCCAATTTAAAGTCTGATTATTTATTTATTTATTGTTAATTTTGTTTAAATTTTTTTCAAAATTTTAAAACTCAAGGTTTGAGAATTGAACCTGGAACCAACCCACAATTCCCAACTTGACAACTTTAGTTCATACTAGTGTTGTTGGGTGGTTCCTTATTTTCAAAAAGAAAACTAAGAAATAAGGATCATTTATGTGAAGTTAATGAAGAGAAACAAAAGCATGAAAGGTCTAGAGTTGGACGTGTAATCAATGAGCAAAAAAGATAGTGCAATGGGTGAAAAGTGCAATTCATCAAGAGTATTTTGCAATTGTTTTTAACTACAATGTGAAACTTTTCCAATGTCATTACAAATTGACTCGCCACTTGTTCTTGTGCAACATGGAAGTTATGTGCATTTAGAATTCGTATTTACCATAGAACATGATTCTTGTGACGTTATGAACTTTTGCCAATTCAAAAATGTACAAGTGTTGTGAAAATGTTTGCATACAAATTGTTGTTTGACCCTTGTGATGAATATTGTAGGTTTGGAAAGATCTATTGGTTATGGAGTCACTAAACATATTTGTTGGTGCAATGCAAGCTATGTTTGAAGCTTGTTATGCATGTGTTAGACAACCTAAGACGATTTCAAGAAGCAACTTGCAATTATGTTGGTTTCCAATGACTTTGCCAATCTCCCACCGCTTCCAAGCGATATCTAATTATTGTAGTGGTCTTGAATTCATTCTTAAAACACATGCCAAAATATTCGAAAACCAATAGTGTTACACTAAAATTCAAAGAACCATCCAACATGTGTTCATACCAATTAGGTGGTAGGGTGTATACATTTCTTATGATGGGAAATAACCACAAGTTTGTAGATTCTCATAACATTTAATTGTAAAATTGGACCTAATCAACCAAAATGCAAAATAGCAAACTCAACAAGGAACCTCTTGAGTTGTTGAATGAGAGACATTTTGTCCACTCTAGACATAACTTACTTTATACCAAGTACCACAACCTCATCACATAGTTATCACATCCCCAAAAGTTTATTTACAATGGGTGGGTGTGCATTGCAGAATTCATTTTAATTTTAGTCATCGACCTTCCATCCAACTCTTGCATCTCACACAACCAATCAACTTTTCATGCAAGTCTTTATTCAATTCTAGTACCAAGTCATGATTGCATAAGGTTGCGTTTGAATTTGGAGACATATCAACTCAAAGTTTGCAAGCAAGCATGTTAGGGTCATGTTTTTTCTTCTTCACTAGTACTACCTACCTACCTACCTACCTACCTACCTTTCTTGTGACAAATTTTTTTGGGGGTTGCCTTATAATGTACCTAGTGGGCAATGTTCAATGAATGCATTTTCACATGATAATTGTGAATGAATTCAAACTAAGTTGATGTTCAATTTCACCTTGATAACCCATTGTGTAAAAATATGGGTTGGTGAGATAATAGATGATTTTTTTTGGGTAAATAGATGCACGAAATGGTTTCGAGCATTTTCTTTCAATCTTGTGATGTAACACATTGGCAATCATGCACAAGAGGAATTAACCAAATTGGTCAAGATCAACAAATGGTTATGCACAAATCACCCTTAAAATGTGTTGTTAAAAGGCAAGCGGAGTGCATCTCCTATACTAACCAAACCTTGAATCAAGTTTGCAAAATCAACAATTAGAGAAGTGTGAGATATAACATGAATTACTTGATTCTTTGAAGGAAATTTTGGGCAATTGTACCATGCTAGGAAATGATCTATGGATTTGTCCACTTATGAAAAAAGGCAAGAACCCAAGAGAAACTAAAAGACTAGTGTTGTGCAATTTTTTGACTTTAAAAAAAAAGAAAAGAAAAAAGAACCACCTAACACTAGTAAAGACTCTATAGACATTAAAGTTATCCGTAAAGTCAGGCAATTAGGGGGCGAAAACAGCCAGTTTCGGCATAACAAGGCATCAAATGTGTAGCTGGGAATGAAATTTTATTATAACAAAATAACTGGGACCCAAACTAAACTAGTTTCCCACCAATTTTGGTGATAAAACTGAGTGAGTTTCATCCTGTCTTTCATTTTTCCTGAGCGCCTTCACTGCTGCTGCTACATATATTTTCACTGCTCCTACTTGTACAACTACTATAATTACTCTCGAAACTTGTGCATTAAATGCTGAGTATCAGCATTTCATACTGAGATTTAATAACAATTTCCTTACTTTGCAGATACCATTGAAAGAAGAGGGGATAAGGGGTGAAAGAGAGGGTGGTGAAATTATGGATAACTTTATTGCATAAAGTTTTTTTTTGTTTGCTTTTGGTATCCTTTGATTTTATGCACAGAACTTTGCAATCTTATGTGACCATTGTGTTGATGAACTTGCACTCTCAAAAGTGAAATGCTCTCACTCCAGCAATCATTTTGCTCTTTATATTCCCATGATACTTGCCGAATACTTTCATGTTTTCACAAAAAAACAACATATCTTCAACATTTGAAAGGATTATTTAATTACAAAACTGAGCCTAGGGTAAGTATCAGCTTCAAGTCCCTTTGAGTCTTAGGGTTTAGGGTTTGTAAACCCTAAACCCTCACCCTGCCCCGTCTTCCCTTCTCGTGCACCATGTAGGATGGATGAGGTATGGACATGAAACACTTTCTCATTGCATTCCTATCCTATAGCTACTAAAATACTAACTACCCACTAGTGCTCTTTTTTTTGAATTCTATTATGTAGCCTAAAGTGGTGATCATCCGCACGAAGATGTAGAAACAATCGATGATTATCATCCCTAGGAAGATGATTTAGCCAAATCTGGCTATAAACCAGATATGAAATGTAAATCTTTAATCAAAGTTCTATATTTATGGTTACACACTGAAAACCAAATATAAAATTCTGAAAATTTTTCCTCTCCTTTTTTATTTTCCCTCACTTCTGGCTATGGTGAAAAAGAATTGTGAAAATTTTCATGTTTTTTTTTTGTGGGCAACTTAAGCTTCTTTTTTATCCTTTGGGGAACATGGTTTTTTTCAAAAAAAAAATTTTTTTTTAATTATTTTTTAAAAAATCCCAAGAAAAGAAAATGGTACTTTACACACTTACCCTCAATGAAATTTTTACTTTAACAAAAGATGGCCTGAGAATTTTTTTTTTTTTTGAGGGTAAGTGTGTAATGTATCATCTTCTTTTGAAGGCAAAAATTCTACGAAAGGGTAGTAAGAAGGCAATTTCCCTATATATATATATTGGACCAATTGTACCAAATCTTAAACTAGCCAGAAAAACAATTCATATGCAGAATTCCATACAAGGGGACCCATTTTGAATAGGAAAAGGCCCCTTTGAGGATTTTAGGTGCATGTCCCAAGGCTTGTAGTAGGCCCAATGGAGAGGGTCCTCTGTCAGCCTGGTTGGAACACAACTCAGAAAACCATCAATTCTGGTGATAAACTGAGTTTCATCCTGTCTTTCATTTTTCAATTCTGGTGATAAACTGAGTTTCATCCTGTCTTTCATTTTTCAATTCTGGTGATAAACTGAGTTTCATCCTGTCTTTCATTTTTCTTCCTGAGCACCTCCATTGCTGCTGCTACATGTATTTTCACTTGCTCCTATCTCTACAACTATCATAATTATTACTTTGGAACCTTGTGCATTAAATGCTGAGTTTCTCAATATTTCATACAGAGATTGATTTGATTGAATTCCCATTTAGCTTTGAGTTGGACAAAGTGGGAGTCCCCCCCATTTTTATTTTTATTTCTGTGATGTTTTAAACTGTTGGGTATCACTCTTGCACTTTTATTTTATAATTTGGAAAGGAAAAAAACCCTTGTCACCAACATGGTTGGTTGTGCCCAATTTATTCATATCTCTCCTAATGTGTTTTGTTAGGGTTTAGGGTTTAGGTTTTAGGGTTTAGGGTTTAGGGTTTACTTAGAGTACAGTTGGTCCGACTCTGAAAGATTTTTTTAAGTGTACTCATCGACCGATCGGACAAGTGAATCGGCCCAATCATAATAAGTGGATTAGCCATAATAAGTGTTGCTCACCTACTCTCTCTCTCTCTCTTTTGGAATACAATTGTTGCAAACCTTTGCTAAAAATCTTGATAGAGAGGACCAGCCTTCTTCACCTAATTAGCTGGTTGTTGTCGGGTTAGGGCATATATTATTATACTGCCCTTACATCCAGGGCCCACATACCACAACCCCTTTCAGAGGTTTGCTGCATGCATTATTTTCATAGCATTTGGAGCCTATGATCAATCAAACTACACATACTTAGCACAAAAGAAAAATTTGAAGTTTAAAAATAAGTTTTTATTTTTGTTATTTAAAAAAAAAATTAACCCATTTTTTTCTTGTGAGATAAGAAGGAATAACTATGATTAGAATTTTATTTATGTTTATTATCTAAACCCCCAATGGATGGATGGATGGATGGATGTGTCTCATGAGTTGCTCAAGAAATTCTCAGCCTTGGGAAGAACAACGACGACCGATTTGGTTCACCCAAATATTCGCACTTGTTTTCTTGCACTTGGCTCTGAAGCTGTTGGAATGATCTGAATAATAATAATAATAAGAAGACTCTCTCTTTCACACTTGAAAAGAGGAAGGAAGGAAGGCAAGAAAAGCAGAAAGAATGATTCAGAATGATTGTTGAGATACAAGACAAAATAACAAACAAAATTCCTTACCACTTCTTCTTCACACTTCCAACAAGCAAGAGCTCCAAAGCTTTTTTCCTCCCCTCAACCCTGAAAAACCCTACTACTACACACCTGAAGGATACTGTCATCAGATCTTATTGCAGGCTCTTGGGACAATTATTTGTCAATCTATGTACCCAAAAGAAACACCACCACCCCCCATTCCCCCAGGCACATTCTCCAGCAATGATTTTATTTATTTATTTATTTATTTATTTATTTTTTGGGTCCTCTGAGTCAAGAAGGTGTTCTCAGAGCAATTCTCAGAGCAATTTTCCACCTGCTTCTGTCAGAATGTGACCCTGCACATTCAAAATTGGATGTAAAAAAGTCAAAATGTGCGGGTTTAGCTCAGGAACATATACTTTTGGCGGCCCAGCATGCATCTTCCAACAGTTTGCTTGCTGAGTCTGGTAAAAGGGCACACTCACTCACTCACTCACTCACTCACTCAAGCTTAATAAACATGATGATCTATCTCACTCACTCACTACTGCTCCTTGTTCATCATGATTGCTCCAGGTGGTTTGCTATCAATAGTCTCTCACCTATTTGTAAACCTAATTTTTAGTTTTCTGTTAATACATGATCTCACTCAATCACTCACTACTGCTCCTTGTTCATCATGATTGCTCCAGGTGGTTTGCTATCAGTAGTCTCTCACCTATTTGTAATCCCAATTTTTAGTTTTCTGATTAAACATGATCTCACTCACTCACTGCTTCTTCATCATGATTGCTCCAGGTGGTTTGCTATCAGTAGTCTCTCACCTATTTGTAATCCCAAATTTTAGTTTTCTGATTAGGGTTGGTTTTTTGAAAAAAAAGAGTAAATAACTAAAACTTGGATGTGAGAGATTTTTTTTTTTTTTTTCCAGGGTCATATATATTGAGCACCACTTGGAGATGCCTCACCACCTCATTCTACTAGGCCCCCATTCTAGCACCATGCATCCCTATGTAGGTAGGTACTTGCCAAATATAATGAAACACCTGCCAATACTTTTTGGTCACCAGCCAGCCTTCTTCTTCTGAGCTTTTCTGCTTCCCAGGCTTTATTTATTTGGAGTCTAGTTCCAATTTTTACTTCAGCATCAAACCCATTATAACTAACCTAGGTAGAGTGAGTGAGTGAGTGAAACCCATGTACATTTTATTTCCAACTTGTTTTTTTTTTTTTTTAAAACCCTAGTATACAGAAAAAAGGGTTTATAGGATTAGTGTAAGTTTATTTATTTGGAGTTGAGATTTTTTTATGGATCTACTAGTATTTTGGCTTGCTACTTGAAGTATAATTTTTTTTACTTCTGGGTATTGAAATATGAGCCATGAAATCAAAGTATTTGGCATTTATATTGAATAAATATTTTCTTAAAAGTGAAAACATATGTTGTGAAGGTATTCTAATTTGACCCCCCCCCCCCCCCCCCCCCCCCCAAAAAAAATTCACAATATGACCATCATGCATGGTCATATACATGATGAAGAAAAATGAATTGGCTCCTCAATTTTTACCCTTTTTTCTTTTTTTCCTTCCCCATTTTAAGCATGGTCAATCCATAACTCTTCACATATTTTGGTTTTGTTTGGGATTTTTGGCCGTAGTTCTTTATGTACGAGAAGGGTTTGTCTTTTAAACTTAACCTCTATACATTATGGTTACATTTTGTAACATATTTGTTGACCATGCATACTACCAAGGCAAGAAGGATATTGTGTTTAGATTCATTATAGAGTATAGTAGCTTCAGGGATTTTTATAGGCCCCTACTAGGTAATAATAATAATAATAATAGGTCTCTTTTTATTATATGAGGATTTTTGAAAGATGGTATTTTGGCTTGTGTTGAAACTTGAGATTAATTATAATAGAGTTATAATAATGTCTTGAAAGAAAAGATTTTGGTTTCATTAAGAGGAAATTTATTTTTTTTGAAGTTATATTTTTGCCATGGTGAAATATTTGAGTCTCCATAATTCATCTTTTGCCTTAAGATACTTGGCCCAAGTGTGTTACCACATAATGTCCTCAACTGATTTTTCCCTTCCAAAACCTGGTTTTTTTGGAATTAATTTGAATTTTTAGCGGCAAAAATCACACTTTGAAATCAATATCTCTCACATTTTGAATCCAAATCTTACCAAATAAATTCCATTAAATCTTTGCTCATCAAGATCTTTCTCCAAGAACACCAAAGCCACATTCCAATTCCTCCCAAATTTTCAGCTTACGATTTAATTTAGTTTGATTTAATTTAATTTAATTTTCAGCGAAGAAATCATTCAATATTCAAGAACTTTTACACTGCAAGTCCAAACACCATGAAACCAAGCCAATGCACCCATCATCCTCCTCCTCCTCAAGAGAGCTTTACAAAGAGACCAAGAACATGATCTGAGGCATCCCAGTTCGGTGGATCTCATCGGTATAAAACAAAACAAAACAAAACAAACTACCTTGCTTCATAGATAGATAGAGATGGCAAGGGCACACAAGTGTGACACAACACCCTTTGTTACAAAATGTGAGATTTCTCAGCATCTAAAGCACAACAAGCTTCTCTGAACCATGATTACACACAATCTCATGCAATTGACTTGAAATCCCTTGTTCCTAGAATTATTAGATTTGCTTCAAAGTTTAAAATCATCATGGGTAGTAGTTGGGAGTTGTGGACATGTTGGGCACAAGGGTTGAAGGGATCATTATTATCATTATTATTATTAGCCCTAGTTTAGGGTAAAAGAAGAACCCACTACTACCATTTTGCTACAAAACAAAACAAGAGAGAATGGGCACCTTACATGCAAGAAGGCTCCTCAATCAAAATCTTAAATGATTTATTATTTTTTTTGTTTTCAATCCTAAAATTATATTTCCAAGGGATAATATTTGTACTTAAAAGAATCAAAGCTTTTTTTTGTCATTTTTTTTAAATAAAAACATTCTCTGAATATCAATGATAAAATATCAATAATATCAAATTTTGGGAAAAAGGACTTCCCCTATACAACAAAAAAACATCATAAGAAATGACAAAATAATAATAATGAGAACGATAATGATAAAATGATTGGCTCTAAAATTTTGGTTGCCCAAACCTATCCTACGGTGAACCCGAAGCTGGCCATGGGGTCCCAAGGCATTATGAACTATGATAATAAGCTTTGAAGGATTTGGAGGACATTCATTCTAGCTTTTCATTGTGTTATTCTATGTGGGTACCTTTGTGTCTTGATTGTGTGTAATGTTTCTTTGTCTCATAAAAGAATTTGAGATTGGAGGGATCTCTAGTCCCCGGAAACCTTTAGTGTTTGATTCTTTGTGTAGAGATTAGGTTCTTGGATTTTTTTATCCAAGTTATTAGTAGAGATTTAACACATTTGAATGTATGCAAATTTTCTTCTCTCAAGTTGAATTGACTTAGAGGGTTTGTGGGTGTGCCCTTGTTTTTGGTTACATCACTTCCTCCCCCAAGGGAAGCCCATGCCCCCAACAAACAATCTATTATGCTTCCCCACAAGGAAATATCTAACCCTAGGCAATGTGAATCCTCCCCACCAACAACAAAATGTTGCCCGGAGGAACCTTTCCACTTCTCGAAGTATGTCTCCTTCCCCTCCCCTCGAGACTTCCATCTATTACCCAAGGCAAACTTGTTCTCCTCACCAAACAAGCATTTGTGCTCCATGGGATTTTCCTACATACAACACAATAACACAATAGTTATTTTAGCTTGCACTATTTTTCAAAGATGAAATTTTCATCCAAGATCTTCCAAGAGAATTTTCATCCTATGCTTACGTGTGTACATTGCAACATGTCAAATTGCAAGGATTATGAATCTCCAAATCATGCATGATGTTGGTTTAACCAATTGTATGTATTTTGGGGAGGATTGGAAAGATGTACAATGCTCATATTGACCCTTTCCAACCTAGGTTGTTAAACTAACATGAATTGTAATATGAAACATAAATAACAAAAGTAGCTATTGTTTCCCACATAACATTGTGTGTACATGTGATCAAAGTTAGGTCTAGATGAATGAATACAATATGAAAAATGTATGGTCATACATTAATTGGTTTGTAGTTGGGTGCAAATGTTACATAGGATTTGGTGCATAAACCTCATTAAATGCATTATATGTGTGAAATGACATGTATGCATTTGTAGCACTAAATTTGTGTTGGACTTGAGTAAAATGTTAGGTGATGGTAGGGTAATCTAGAATTCCATGCATGAAGAAATCATGGTCCATTGTACAAGACAAAAAATTATTATTTTTATATATTCTTATTTGAACAAATAATTATGTAATGAAATCATCCACATATGATCCATTATAATGAAAATGTAGTGGTCCACAACAACTATACAACCCTACACAACCTTGTACAAGGCATGGGTGAATAGGAAATCCACCCAATGACTAGTTGGATGGAATTTTTTAGTGGATTAAAATGCATATCCTAGTAGTGTGGATATTCTTGCACATTTTAAGTTGTTTCCCAAGGTTGTTTGTTTTCTAAATACAATGTACATCCTTGAGGTTTTGTATAAACCTTATTAAATGTTCCAAGTTTTTGGCATCCCTTTGCACTCGATGCACTCAATGTGGACTCAATGACAATTGTAACTTTCGACCCTATAAAAGGGTAATAAAGAATAATAGTTACCCTTTATAGATGGGGCCTTTAAGGAAGAGGTTAAATAATCCAAGGGTCCAAAATGTAGTACAAAAGGTATAAACGGTATGATGCCATCTCTTTTTTCATTGTCTACCCTTGGCCAATTTCTTTAGTTCCCCCCCCAAAAAATATGGGGCATGCCCTAACAATTTGGGCCCATAATTATTATGCATGTTTTGGGCATGTAATGGACTATGGGAAACATAACATGGGGCCTATAACTATGCACATTTTGGCATGTTATAATGGACATTAGGAAGCTTCATATGTTATGCTTCCTAGTGTCAATTACACACCCCCAAAAACATGCATAATAATAATAATCATAGGCCCAAATATGATTCTGGCATGGAATGAACCGCACCCAAGTTACCAAGTTTCCCACCTTTGTAACCTATCCTCTAAACCCTCCTACTTCACCCCTTCACACTACCTAATAAGTCACTACCTATGTTTTAGGGGGTTAAGTACTACTCATAGGTAAGTAGGTAGCAAATGTAAAGTGGTTACTATATAGGTAGGTAGGTAGGTAGGTAGGTAACTTGGTAAGCCACTCAGGTGTGTACTACTAGGTTGGTAGATGCAAGAGAAGGGGCAAGTGCTGCAAACATGTACACACAAAAAGGAAAAAAAGACTGGGTCAATGAATTAATTGCATGAGAAAAATTTCAGTGGCCTTCATGGTAGCAAAAGAGAAGCTAAATTATTATTGTACTTGGGGGGTTGTTGTTAATGAGAGTGGATCTGTTGTTGAAGAATCTTTAGACCTCTACATGTATGTGCATGTGGTGGTAGTAGGGTACAATTTCCTCTGTTGTCTACAATAAAACCCCATGCAAAACCCATTAGGGGTCTCCTTTCCATTAGGCTTCTGTAATGATGATGACAGTTTATACACAATGTGTTGTGATCACAACAGACTAGTAGTAGCAGTAGTGGAAAGCCCACTGACAATAAGGCTTTCTTTCTTTCTTTCTCTCTTTCTTGCTTGCTTGCTTGCTGCAAGGACAGTCACTTTCCACTGAAGAGCTGCAACTTCATGTGGTGGAAAGATATAATAATTTAATCATGTTAGAAACTTTAGAAACACATGTTCTCATTGAGAAAAAAAAAGAAAAAGGACAGATGTGATTACGGTATGGTGAGTCACAATTTGTTTGACCCACATTCTCACTCTTGCAGCTCTTGCTCTTGATCAATGCTTTTTAACAATTAGATTTGTGAGTCACAATTTGTTTGACCCACATTCTCACTCTCATCGCAGCTCTTGCTATTGATCAATGCTTTTTAACAATTAGATTTGTGAGTCACAATTTGACCCACATTCTCACTCTCACAGCTCTTGCTATTGATCAATGCTTTTTTAACAATTAGATTTTGTGAGTCACAGTTTGACCCACATTGTCACTCTCGCAGCTCTTGCTATTGATCAATGCTTTTTAACAATTAGATTTGTGAGTCACAATTTGACCCATATTCTCACTCTCGTCGCAGCTCTTGCTATTGATCAATGCTTTTTAACAATTAGATTTGTGAGATGGCTCTGAACACAAACAACTATACTTGAGAAAACTTAATTAATGAAAAGCTGTTGCGATCACAACAACCTAATGGAAAGATGGTGAAATACATAACGCTCCTGCTTGGTAATAATACTTTGGCAATGTATCATCATCATCAGCTCTTGGAGTTGAAAGAAAAGGGTTTAACCATTTTAGTGAATTGTAAATTTGTTTTGCAAAAATGAGATATGAGAGATGAGATTGGCATCTAGGCGTTCCTAGTGTCGGGGCCTCTTAGTCTTTCTCAGATGGGTCCTATATATTATCATAACTGGGTGTGGCTGGGCGTGGCTGGGCTGGGCTGGTCCCAACAACTAAGTTCAGCAAATCGGATCAAAGTTGGTCACTGACCTTTCTCATCTCACTCTTAGTATATAGTATAGTGTTATAGTATGAGGATCACCAACCATAGCTTCTTCTTCGAATTTGTCATTCCTCAGCTCCCTTGCTCAACCTAATCAATTTTTTTTTAAATTTTTTTTCTTACTTGCATTAAAAAGCTTTGCACTAGTTCCAAGAGGAAAAGAAAGATTCATGCATAATATCTTCACTTCAGATCAGATAATCCCCACCCATTCTTTTGTATCCAACTTTGAGAGTTTCCAGTTTGAGAGAGTCAGTCAATTATTCACATGCCAGGTTCTTTCTCTCTCTCTCTCTCTCTCTCTCTCTCTCTCTTCACCTGACACCAGAATTCCTTTTGTTTGGCTCTTGGGTTTTAGGGTTTAGGGTTTAGGGTTTAAGCTCCCACCCTACTATTGGTTTTTAACCACCCACTACAATCTCACAACTAATCAACAAGAGGGGTGTGTCACACTAGGGGGGGGGGGGAGGCCTTGCCATTTTACATTTTAAAATTATCTTAAGGCAAAAAAGAAGAATTTTACAGAAACTCAAATATTTCACCATACAAAAATAATAATCTTCAAAAAAAGTAAAAAAATAAAAAAATCATCTCAAAGAAATCAAAATCCTTCAAGATATTATAACTCTATATAACTAATCTCAAGTTTCACACTGGGGCTTTTGCCATTTTACATTTTAAAAAAATCTAAAGGCCAAATAAAGAAGAATTACAGAAACTCAAATATATTTCACCATAACAAAAATATACCTAATCTTCCCAAAAAAATCCTCTAAAAGAAACCAAAATAGTCCTTCAAGATATATTATATCACTCTATAATAACTAATCTCTCAAGTTTCAACACAAGCCAAAAACATATCATCTTTCAAAAATCCTCATATAATAAAAATAGACCTGTTATTGTTATTATTATTATTATTACCTAGGGGTCAAGCCAAAATCCCTTAAGCTACTATAATACTCTATAATGGATCTGAACACAATATCCTAATTGCCTTGGTAGCCAAGGCCGACAAATGCTAGCAACCAATGCTCAACTTTTGTCCTTTCACTCACTCTTACACAATAATTGTGCAATGTTTGCTACAAGAAGAAGAAGAAGCTCTACTACTACTACTACTACAATGTCTCAAGCTCAAAGTTGATAACACTATAAGGGACATGTCATAGCATCATCTTTCTCACCCACCCTTGCAATGTCTCGTTTGCATTTCTCAAGCCATGTTGGGCAGTTTAGGGTTTTGGGTTTAGGGCAATTTAGGGTTTAGGGTTTAGGGCAGTTTTTTTTTTTTCAAGCTTGGGCAGCATCTTATAACTCCAACTCTCGAATTTGGATTGACATATGCTCATGTTACAAAACACGGAAATGTGAGAGAGAGAGAGAGAGAGAGGGGGTGAGTTTGTTTATACAAGGTGCTCGAAAGCTAACACAAGAGCTAAGAATAGTCCCCAACAATTGTGAATTTCTTTGTTTTTGCCCAAAAATACTTGAATTTCTATGATTTTGTGAAGAGTTGCATCCAAATGGATGGAACTTTTTTTACCATCCATTTCTCGTTCATCTTAACTTTGTTTTGCATTTTATTTTCCCCCCTCACATCATCAATTCATATGGATGCCTTCTATTTACCCTAGATTTATTTTTTAGGGGCCAATGAAAACATAGTATCGTGATCCTACTCTCCAAAAAAAAATTTAATCTTTAAAGCTGCCCGAAACTAAAAAGGATTAAACTTTCAACAATGGCGATTTTTCCATTTTTGTACCAAATTTCTTTTTTTTTTTTAAATTGAAAGATCTAGCTTCAAGAGTCCTCTACAACTCTACTGAGTCGGAGTTTTAAAACTCTAGCAATAAATCCAGGATTTTTTGGTGCATTTGTGGGGGCGACTAATTCCAACTTTTGGGATTGGAATTATTTTGCACAAAAAATGTCGATTAAGGGTTAAGATACGTTCGGTGAAGTGCATAAGCATCTTGGGTGTAAGTGGTTTAGGTAGCTAACTTGGTAAGGCATTTGGTGACTACTAAGGTAGGTAGGTAGGTAGGTAGGTAGATGCATGTGTAAGATGGTTAACCCATAGCTAACCGTCGTGGTTAGCTAATTGGGATGAGGTTTAGGGTTTAGGGTTTAAGGTACAACAAAGAAATGTTTGTCCTGTTCATGTACCATCCATCCTTCCTGCATGGAAGGCTGGTGGGTGGGTGGGTGGTTCAGCCTAGCACTTAAAAAGGTCCACTATGCTCTCTCTTTCTTACCTTTACTTGTTTGTTGTTGGATCTTTAGATTGTTTGAAACAAAGGGTATCAACTCTGGCATGTGATGAAGAGGAAGAAGATGATGTAAACCCTAGCCAAACTTTTTTGCTAGAGAGAGAGAGAGAGAGAGAGCAATCATCAACAAAGATGAAGAAGAAGGTGAAATGGGGGGAATTTTATAAGAGTTTGAAGAGAATTGTTGTTCTCTCCCATTTGTTATGACACTTTTGGCACTCACTCAATTGCAACCCAAATAGGTAAAAATCTCTTTTTTTTTTTCTTTTTTTTCTTTTTTTTTTTTCAGCTACAAATATATTTAAGTAAATAACTTGCCTCCCAAAATTAATCCACACCCCTTGAAAGCATTGTAATGAGAAGAAGACACAAGTACAAGCATGTAGGCTATGTGAAAGTCAATAACTTGGTATTTGTTTGAGGTGCTCACACCTTTTATGAGAAATCAAATTCAAGGTTTGAAAACATGGTGTATCTCATCACCAAGCCTCTCTATATATCTCTATTTTGTCAAGAGTTAGATTGTTTTAACCAAGGTATGAGCTCAAGTATAAGCTACCCTACCTTTTTTACAAGGTATTAAATTTCTAAGAAACTTGTAATATTCATGTGCCCAAGTATTGTATTCCCAAGAAGCCCCTCACAATGTTATCAACTAGGAGGGGTTGGGGTTCATCTTTCTTGTGTCATACTATATAATTTTCTCCGGGCGTTGCTCTCCACATGTAATAGCAAATGTATATCAAGGATTTTAGTATGGGTGTTAAATTTTTAACAAGCCCTTCCAATGTGACATATTTTCTTGTATTGTACTTCAAATTTCAAAATCATCAAGAATTAGAAGATTGTTACAAAATTCTTTGAATAGGGGAATATGCATGTAAAGAAGGTGAACAAAATTTGGGTTTTTTTTGGTAATGCATTTGTTGCTTCCCAACGTAGTTGTTACTTGTGAGTTGCTTTGAACAACCTACGAGACTTGGATTTTTTTGAAGAAGATTTTGAAATTTGAGTGTTTGTTGATGGGCAATTCAAGGAGGTGAAATCTCAATTAGGTTTTGTAGAGAGTTGATGTTGACAAATCGGAGAACTGAAGAATATGTGATAGGGAATGGATGATCAATGGTGTTAATCAACAACCATGGATTTTGGGTTCCCCATCACTAAGGTTTTAGGCATGGGCATTTTTATTGGTTGAATGATGTTCATGACACCATGGACATGTAAGCAACCCAATTAATGAGGTGCATCATGTGTCATTCCAAAAACAACATCAAAAAACTCATAGCTTGACCAAATCACATAAGCATTTCCAAAAACCATTTTATGACCCTAAGCATGGTGCCACAACCATGAAGAATCATGCTTCGAATAAACACAATATAAATTTGACCAAATACAAGGCACATAGGAAACCCTAGAAAATATAAATAATAACAAGTGCCAAAAATGTAAGAAAAAGGCATATTGTTGCCCCTTTTGCCATTATTAGCTACTTGGGAAGTGTTGCACAATACAAGACAAATAACCTTTTTTTAGATAGGGTTGGTTGAAAATTTTGTGTTGGTGATTGCCAAGGGCTATGTACATGCCCTTGTCTACTATGGAAGTGGCTCCAACTATGAATGTGGAATAACAAGGGCACAAAAAGGGAACTAGAATGGATGGAAGGCACATGCACACATGTCATACCCCAAGATCATTTTTTAACAACTTTGTGTTAATAATCAATGTTAGTATATTCATAACTTTGTCAAGAATGATTCAATGATCTTACTTTGAAACTCATTTTGTTTCTCCAGAAGTGTACTAAAAAGGTTCCCATCAAAATGGAAAAAAAAAAAACAATTAAAAAACTTTATTTATTTTACCAAAATAACTCATGTATGTGTATGTGAATATGTTAGGTGTTCACAAGGTCAAAATCTTATCATATGTAATTTTTATTTTAAGCCAATCTAGACAATGATAATAAAATTTTTTAGAAAAAAAATTTTCAATTTTTAGATTTTATGCCAATTTGTGAATTTTCATAAATATTGAACATTTGAGTTTTCTCAAAATAATAATAATAATAATATGGAAACAACTATAGCCTTCCTTCTCAACATTCTTAAACATATGTTTCATTATCACAAATGTTTCAAGGAATTTAAAAACATTAAGAATGAACTTATGGAAATACATAATCTCATTATCTATAATGGGAAAAAAAATTCAACAAAAAAATTAAGTCTAATAATATCACCCACGGGTAAATAGCACAATACATTTTTATGAATTTATGCTATTGACGTCAAATGAAAATACTTCTTTTTCTCTCTTTCGATAAACTAACAGCTTTGCAGATCATAAAACTAATTTGGTGCAATTTTTGCACTTCTATCACTTTTGTGACAAGATGATGCATCAAATTTCTAAATGGAATGAAGATTGGAATCAATGGAAAAAAGAAATTCATATAAAATGCACTCATGATGATATTGAAGTTTCAAAGAAAGAATTACCAAAACAATGGCTTAGGGATGGTCTTGAAAGGGCTTTGGGATAGGTTTTCTCAAAACGAAACATGTGTTCAAAATGATGTTGTGAATTTGCTATCACAAATTGAAGGTACATCTTCAAAAGTTCAAGGATTATACAATGAAAACATTTATTTTCATATCCTCATGTTTAACACATTGTCCCATGTATAAAATTTTGCTATAAACATAGCCATCCAAATCACAAAAAATCACCATTACATTGTTAAATATGGTCTTAAATACAATTAATGGCTTACAAAAACTATGACTCTGATGTCCATTTTGGTCAAATGGCACCTACCTATGCCCAACTCAAAGTGACATGGTCAAACTTCCTTTGTCTCCTATATCTCTAGATGTGGCTATGATATTTTACCTTGTTGGTTAAACACATCAATGAAATGTGACTACTTTGCCAAATCACTATTGGAATTGGAAATGTTTGAAGCTTTGAATACAAGTGGTGGGATGCATCTTTTGGTTGAGCAAGTGGGGACTTTCTAGCCAAACACAAGTTAACTAAAAAAGTCCTAAAACATGGACTTGATCTTGGCACTTTCACAAGTGCCCTTACATTTGTTATAAATTCTTATGAACAACTATGGATCTCATGAACCTTAGCATTGGTACCAAAAACATTTTGATTTTCAAAATTCAAAAACCCTCAAGACGTTGAAGTAATTTTCTTTTAAGAACCTTAACACCATGCAAAACCAACATGGGTTGTAACCTAAAATTTCTCCTTTAGGCTATATCTAGTGATTGATGCAAGGGACACATCCAAGAACCCCAATCAGAGCTTTATTCATAGATGTGTTTCCCAAATAATTATAGTGCCAAAACATTGAAGATAACCCAAAAAAAAAAAAGTTAATAATTTATTGGACAATGATTCAATTTTGGGATCATGTCTTCTTCCTTCGGCGTCGCCTCCTTCCTCTAGACTTTACTCTTGTATTGTAAACAAGATCACCCACTTTCTTGAGTTGTGGGACTATGGCCTTTGAGCCCTTTCTCTTCTTGTGTGTTGTTGTTCCATTTCTCTTTCTCTTCACAATACTCATTTTATCTTTGTGTTTTGTTATGTCCACAAGACAAGGCTCTAATTCATTCCAATTCAATGCCATCTCCTCGTCGTCCTCCTTTCCATTGTCATATTTTACCTATAACAACAAAGCCCCGAAACCATGCAATGAAGATGGGTTTATGCATGCTACAAATAATGAAGTTCAGAAAGTAGGAAAGGATTGAACTTTGATGTTTGTTTTACCATATTTAATGAGTGAATCATTTTTTGTCCTAACGTCACAGATTCAAAGGCAGCTTGACACGAGATGATGGATCAATGGGTGATGTCCAGTGGAGAGGATTTTTAAGAAAAGAAAAACATGCCTGGTATGGTGAGGAATAGTTGTTGTAGGCAGCAGAGGAGGAGGAGATATGTCCAGGCTTGTTGTAAGAGATATGATCCCGAATAGCTTTCTCAATGTAAATGTCCATCATTGCTGCAGGAGTGCCCATTCTCAACTCGGTCCGCAATTTAACTTCCTCACTGCTTTTACTTCCCGATGGGAAAAAGAAGACCAGAAGGAAGTCATCATTAGCTTGCTACCTCACATCACACTTCTTTTCCATCCCCACGGGGGTTAATTTAAGTTTAGCATAGATAGATAGTCTAAACTTCAGAATGCCATTTTTCTCCACCCAAACCTTCTCAAGCTCAAGCTTTTTACTTCTTGTAATCCATTAATTCATTTGCAAAGATCAACTGGCAAATCCATCAATAGAACTCTCACTTTTCAATTGTAATCCTTCACAAATATATCACACCACCCATGTGAACCCCATGTGCGCCCATGTGCAGAGTACTATTGCAATTTTGTATAAGCAGTTTTGCAACTTTTCTATTTCATCTCAATTTTTGTAAATTAATTCATTTAGTGAGAGGAAGAGAAAGAGACCAGGGAATCAATCTTTCCAATAAAGATGATGTGTGAGGAGGAGGAGGAGGATGAGGAGGATTCTTCAGCTCGTTTGTGGAAGCAGCTCCCAAGTAATCACCAACAAGGCTAACCAAGCTTTGGGTAGCTGCTAATTTGCGCTTGCGGTTGAGATCAAACAAGAGTAGCTTCTGTGCAGATGTGAATGGCTGTTGACTGAAATTCCCAAAGCTTGATTCCATACTGCTTCCAATCTTCGTTCCTTCGGGCAGCACTGAAGATTTGATTACTGGTGGTAGTGCATTAAGCTGGGGGTTATTATTAGGATCAGTGCTGGGCTCAAAGGGATCCGAGAACTGGAACCTTGTTGATGAGGATGGATTGTTGTTGTTGTTGTCGTTGTGCTGCTCTTGTTGGGTGGTGTTGCTGGTCTTTTCACGAGTGTGATTGAGCTCAAACCTTGGAAGTGGTAGTAGAGACAGTTGAGAAGACGACTGCAAGCACACTCCTGGCAATAATAAAAATTCTTGCAACACTTCTTCCTTATGTCCCAACTTGCTTTCTTCCAAGTTGCCTGTGAAAGCTCGACTTTTTGCCCCTGCCATAGGTGATAATACCTGATGAGGCTTTGAAGACTGTAAGGATACGGTTTCTGGATGATGTCTTCTGCTCTTATTCAGTTGCTCTATCTCTTGCAGTTTGAGGAAGGCTTTAATTGGTGGTGATGTTGGGTCCAACATTGTCAAACTATGCGGCTTGCTGACTGGGTCATCAAACCCATCGTCATCATCATGCTTCTCCAGCTCTCCTCCACCTTCAAATTCTGATAACTGCCCCCCAAAAAATTGTCAATCCAACTAAACTTTATTGGAATTTTTTGGAGGCAGAAAGCCTTGAGCTAGCTAGTTTCTCAACCCCATTTTCTTTTGATTTTTTCTCCTCCCATTCTTCTGTCTTGCTTGCACTAATCAGCTGCCACTTTTATACCACAACAGATTGACCGATTGATTCCAGCTAACCCAAAAAACTAGCCATGAATTTGTGAGTGCCACGAGTGTTTTAATCTACACTAATCAAGCTGCGTATTTGCTTGACGACATATCTGGATACTGTAGTACCTTGGCAGCTTCAACACTAATTAAATTATTTTGTAGAAATGTCGAAAGTTTCAAAATTTTCTTTTTTCAAAGAAACAAAAAATTTGTGAAGGAGAATAGAGAATCTGTAGGAATATTGCAGAATGTTTCTCTTTTTCAACATGCAATCTTCAAATTTTACTTAATTATTCGACAAACATGTGCTGAAGCTGCCCTTGCTGTACTACTACTGTAGTCATTCAACTAATTAATGATTCTTTGAGCAGAATGAAATTCACTAATGGTTTTTAGTCTTTTCTTGTGGGTCTCTCACGGGAAAAAATTTGTACCTCAATTTCACCCCCTACAGCAATACCACATTCATCAACTGTTTGAAACACAGGAATGCTGCTTGATGATGCCTTGGTTGTTGTGGCTTCTTCACTCGTTTGAGTGGATTGGTCTGCCGATACACTAACCTCAGCAAATCTACTACTGAAGTAGTGTGCATCTCCTGAATGTATCCAAGGTTTCCATTTTATTCTTCACTCTCAGTCAGATTCTTCAAAATCAAGGTGTAGTAGATAAGCACACTCAAAATACAAAGGAAATTGATTTTCCACAAAAAAAAGAAAATGTGCTAGAGAATGAATCGTACCCAGTGTTTGTTTGCCACCCAGTTCTTGTTCACCATGAACATTCATTTCTTCAACTGATAATTTGCTCCATCCTGTCCCCATTTTTCTTTAATAAATATCCTTCTTCCAAACCCCGAAAAATTCTCACTCTCTCTCTCTTCTTGTGAAAAAAAGCTTCCTGAGTTTTGGGTGTCTCAGCTTCTTGTTACAAAAGTTTGCTAACAAGTCTAACATCCAGACAAAAACTGCACTCAATCATAGATCACACCACCCAACTAAGATGATATTTTGATTCTAATCACTAGTTTGAGTGTGCAAAATGAACAACTCTATGGGTTGTTTCATAACTATGTTGGTCACTTGAAAGTCCCAAAAATAAAACAAACAAACAAACAAACAATGGGCAATGTGCAAACAATTGAATTTCCATCTCTCTTTGTTTCTTGCATCATTGTAAAATGATGCTTGTAAAGTCCACAAGATTCAAAACTCTGAAATTTCTTGAGCTGCTACAGAATCCCTACATTTTATAGACAGTAGAAAAGTCCTCATCAACAAATTAAAACTGGAAACATTTCAAAAACTAGAAACACTTCTGATTCATACGGGACTCCAGAATCAATCTTCGTGATCAGATTAGGCTCCACCCAAAGTGCAATATAACATTGCAATTTGATACTTGGAGGCAGAGAGGATTGGATTGCGAATCCTCCTCCTAAATTCAGAAAATATATGTTGCAAAACAACAGATTTTTAAAAACCCATCTTGATGAGCATTACACTGAACTGAAAAACAAACCCGTACTAGTGAATTTTTTTTTCCTAATTAAAGATTGTGGTCATGAACCTTTAATAGACCTGAAGATGATACATGAAACTCTCTCTCTCTTGAAGAATCAGGAGCTTCAGGTTTGCAGAATCTGGAGTGTGTTTTTTTGTTTTTTGAGGGGGTTGGAGATGAATTCCAGTTTTTTTTTCTGTTGGAGGGCAGATCTAAAGGTGATATGCAAATTACAGTTCCAAGAGGAGAAAGCTTCTTGTCCTGAAAGGAGATCTGGACAGGTTTGCTGACATGCCGGCCACTTCAGACTTCCTTTTTCACA
Organism: Sphagnum tenellum; assembly: GCA_963921925.1. NCBI lineage: Eukaryota > Viridiplantae > Streptophyta > Sphagnopsida > Sphagnales > Sphagnaceae > Sphagnum > Sphagnum tenellum. The sequence goes on along the minus strand of OY998158.1, from coordinate 11,336,894 downwards.
TGCGAGCTCTAATTTGAAGCTTTGAGTTGCACTGCATGGCCAGCCACCTCAGCATTTGCACCCACTCTTTTGGGCTGAATTTTGCATATGTGGCAATAGGGTTAAGCCATATACATACATAATTGGTGTTCGCTTCCTATTGACGCACTTTTACAAGCATTTACAAGCATTTTCCAAGGGGATCGAGACAAGTAAATGATTTACTAGCTCTATTTTGTATGTTGTCAATGTCAATTTTTTAATCCAATTTGATGTGTCATGTTGCATTAAGATTAAATTAATGTAAAATTCATTGGTATGAATAACACACGCTTTTTGCACTAGCATAATGCAATTATTGTGACTTCTTTTTCATCTTTTATGTGCAATCAAAGTGTAAAATTTGTGCAATGCATGTGCTGCAAAGGTTTTTGTGGTGTTTTCATATGGTTTTGGAGTTTGGTTGTAGAAGAATTGTGTTTGAACCTATGAGCAACACATTTCATGCAAATATGGGATGAACCTATAAAGCCTAATAAGTTTGTGATCGTACAAAGGTTATCCTAAATGATGTAACCTCAACTAAAGAGCCAACCATTTGTTGAGTATTCTTATAACTTCTTCAAATATTGGGAGGAACAATTCATTCCCACAACCATGCACAATTGCACCTATTTGTCACAAAAGCACGCCAACATAAACAAGACTAGTGGTTGAAGAAGGATGTCGATAAAGTTATATTCAACATCACAATGGAAACTTGGTTTCCCAAAAGCCACATTGACAAAGACTTGTCCATCATGTGACAAAAAAAACACATGTTGATTCTTAGGTTCAAACGACTTTTGATCACATTTTTAACATTGCACTTTGTTGGTAAAGGTAGGGCAACCCTATAAAGAAACATCAAATATATTATAAACAAACATTATAAAATGCAAGGTGTGACATTCATGATGAAATATTCAATGATCAAACATTTCTTTCTAAACGGAAGGTTTTCCAATACTTTCAAAATGGCCATCTTTATACCAAGCTAATGGCTTAATTATTATAAATGGGGTAAATCAATATTACCAAAAAATATTAAAAGAATAAACCTCTAGTTTTTTTGCAACATTAAACAATGAAGTTCGGTCCAACACAAAGAAGAAAAGTCTAACATTTTATTCATATGAATTTAAAAGTAGAATTCCAGTTCTAGTAGGTCACCAAAAGATTCTTTTTTTATTTTATTTTTCTTTTACCTATAGCCAAATTTGGCTAATTCCTTGCTACATTTTTACCTATAACTAATTTGGCTAACTCCTAATGTGGCATTATTACTACGTCACAAATTTGATAAAATTATTTTTCAAATTTTATTTCAGGAAACCATGTTCCATGATAGTCTTATTGATGAAAATTTGAATTTTGCTTAATATATTATGACCATGTTGTTTTGGTTGTTGACAAGCTATAGTTTACACAATTTGTGGCAAATTTGAAACTACATTTAGTATTTAAAGTAGCAACATGTAAGATTTCATTCACTTTGAATCATTTTAAATCATTTCAGCTTCAAAATTAAAGGACGTCACAAGAATTATGAATATGAAATTAAAACATAATTGTAAATTTGTGAAAATGTACACCAATAATTTAATAAAGGTTTTTTTAAAACCCTTATTCGATAGCAATTTTCTGTTTTTAAAAAACATCAAAACTTCATTTTACTTTTGTCAAATGATTAAAAAAACACTTAGCCCAAGTAAATCTTCAATGGAAGAACATTTTTCAACCTAAAAAAATCATAGTTGTCAACATATTCATACCATAATGTAATAATGATCATTTAAAAATTTCATGACCTTAAAAAAAATTGAAAACTTTGATGGGAAAGATTTTTTTTATGGTTTCTTTTATATATGTCCAAAATTTCATTGAAATTTTATTATTCAATATAGTACTTCTTAATCCTTTTGTTGGAATTGCAAAAATGTGACAAGGTTCTCCAAATCAAAATAATATTTTATTGGACTATTATATCACTCATATGTGCATTGATTTCACAACATAATGTTAGATTGGGATATGAACCATCATCTTTTACAAAATTTCAATGAAAATTATTTTTCAAATTTCCACCATGATGCATGAAACTTGGATAGGTATTGGAAACTATCAAACTATGATAGTTTTTTTGTGTAGACCATAGCTTGCCAAGACCCTTTTTGACATGATATTAAAGTCCATATTTATAATGTAAAGCATTTTTCATGTCTTTGCTTTGTTAGCTTAAGGATGTTTTGAATAGTGTTATGCAATTCTTTGAATTTTTAAATAACTACCTATTTAGTTCCACTTCAAAATAAAAGAATTGATCATTCTAATTATTTAAAAAACCAACAATTTTCATGAAAAAACTAATGGTTCTTTAACTAGGTCTTTGACTTTTTCATACTTTTGAAAATCATGTTTATCTGTCAAAACCTCTTTGAAAATTTTGTAAATCAACGAGTAAATCTATAGGATATTGGTCCTAATTCTTTAAAAATTGCCCAACACCAATCTTGAGCTTTATGACTTAAAAGTTCATTCCACCTTATAAGCAATGTTGGGTTGTTATCACACCCCCTGCCCCCCCCCCCCCAATCAATAATGGTTCTTAATTTAATGTTCATTGTGAAAACTTACAAGTATTAATATTTGTGATAATTGAAATGAAAATTGACCTTTTGATTATCACCAATGTGAAAACTAAGTCCTAAGAATCATCTTCCTTTTTAGAGAATTAGAAAACTTGAAAATTTGATGGCTTTCATGATAGCAATTTAAGTCTCAAGGCTAACACACAAATTAAGGATTAGGGGGGCAACTAGGTTTTTTAAAGCTTTCCTTCATTTTCATGGTGATGCCCAACAAAAGACAAAAAGATAGATCAAAACCTTCATGACTTCTTATTTTGCATTTTGCAAATGTTCATGCCTTCCCCTTAAAGGCCCACCATGTTTTATTTTGTGGTTGTCAAGTTTTGTGATTTGAGGTTTGCTTCAAGTTCTTTGTGATTGGTGCTTTGTGTTTTGAGTTTTGACGTCAAACGTTAAGGAGTTATGACTTGTGTATTGTGTGAGGTGTATTTGTTACATCATCAATTGTCCTTTCATTGCACATCAAAGAGGCACTCCTTTTGTGCATTAAGGAAGCACTCTTTTGTTCCATGTCAAATAAGTGTTGTTGTGAGCCACTAAATTGTTGCATGTGCATGTTGCGCGTGTGTGCTATTGTGGGTTGTGATGTGCTGATGTGAATTGTTGTGGTGTGTTGTTGTGAGTTGTTACATGTTAATGTGATTTTTGTTATGAAATGTTGCATGTACCAACCACTAACCTCTCCTTTCCTTTTCATTGTTGTCTCTTCATTATTGTTGTTATGAGCTTTTGTTCATGTTACTACAAGTTGTTATTTACTTGTGTGCTACTCCAACCCCTGCACCCCCCCCCCCCCCCCCCCCCCCCCTCTCCCCTTTCTCCTTTTGTAAGTGCAAGTCCTAGAACTTGGAGTGTTTAAAAATTGGACCTCAACCTTCAACCTAAAGCTTTTGTGTTTTTTTTTCTTTTGGTTTTTTTCCCTTTTTTTTCTTTTTCTATGTTTAATATCTAGTGTTTAGTTTTTTTCTTCTTTTTTTTGGGTTTGTTCCTCTTTTTTTCTTCTTTTTATGTCTTGTGTTGTCTTATTTTTCCTTTTTCTTGTTCTTGTTTCTTTTGTTGTTTTGTCTAGCAAGATTGTAAATACTAAATCCAACATATTTTTGGGTAGGATTTGTGATATGATATACAATATTTATCATTGTCATTTATAGCAAAAATTGACTTGAAAATTTGCATAATGGTGAAAGGAGATAAATGTGATTTTATTGTTTTGTAAATGCTTGGTTTTAGATTATACTTTGTTCATAGAATTTGGTAGATTATATATGTATTACTTTTTTCCTACTTCCTATGTTGCATTTACTTATGAAAATTGAAATGGAATAATCCTCTAATAATGAAAGTAGAATATGTAAAAACACATGTGAAATATTTATGAATGAAGTAGTAACAAAATAAGAACCTTTGTAATGCAGAGAAAATATAAGTTTGGAAACTAAGCATCAACCCAAAATGTGCAAAAAATAAAATACAAAACATTTACAAAAACTACACATTCAAAGAAAAGTTTGAGAACTGCATAACATTATTGCATCATCTTGAGTCCCTTTTGTGTAAATGACAACAAAGATGTTGATATTTCTTGTGCACAAACATTAATATTTATTAATTTTTATGATAGTATAGTCTTTGTTCTAAATCCAAAAACTAAAGCAATAAAAGGATTATTTTATAAAACAAATTAAATAGAACGACTACAACAAAAAAAATATGTGGATGAAAACCATTTTAGTATTGAAAAAGATTTGAGGAGGAAATGCATTTTCCCTTTAAAGAAATGTAGAAGCAATCAACAAAAAGAGGCCTAATGTATTTGAAACTTCAATTTTCAATTCTTTTGTTACAAAAGATATTTCAAGAAAGTTGATGTGTAGTAAAAGGAGTTTGTGCAAGATCTTTGCCTTCTAATTGTCAATTTCTTTATTTTTTTGTAATTTGTGTAAAGTGTGTGGTTACAGTGGTTGACAAAACATTTGTGTCTAAGGGTTATTTTTCTTTCAAGGAAATTGTTTTCACAAATAGATTATGTGGATTGGTGGACGAAATGAAACAATTATACATTTTTCCAACATTGATAAAATATTAGCCTACAATTGCAAGCTTTGATTTGTGCATCTCAAAATGGGCTCATAATATTTTTTCACTTGTCATTAATTTTTTGATAATTAATTAACTACCAAATCATATTATCATTATAATTTTTGGAGTTATAAAAATTACATGACAATATTTGGCCAAAATATTAATTCAATTGTTGGAACAATATGATTTAAGAAAGAAAATGGCCTATATGAAAAATGACACTTCTAACGTAAACATTATAATTTATGATTATTTCATTAAAATTAATTGGACAAGTTGTGAAATATTAGGTTTAGAAGATTTTTTTTTGAAGGAGTTGTTTTAGCTATGCATTTTTAAAAGCATGTCAATATGTAACAACTAATGATTTTTTTTTTGCAAAGGATTGAAATATATGTATGTACCAAGTTTGCACAAGGAACTTGTGGAAGTGTATAGCCTAACCCAAGAAATTTGGAAAAATGTATAAAAGTGGAATATAACATGATTATGGTCTTCACTCAATAAAAATTACTAAACCGGTGAAAAAAAAGTAATTTTTATTTTAAAATATTTTTTAGTATTTTATCTTTGGTTTGATTTATTTGTAAAAAATAATATTGTTTAATAAATTCATTCATTTTTGTAGATTTGCTAGCAAAATCATCATGTTTTAAGAAGCTTTTAGTTTCAAGAGGCTATTGTTCTATGTTATAATAGACAAATTGACATGAGAATAATTAGTCAAATACCACCTCCTTTGACATAGCACATTTTCAAATCATTCTTGATTATCTTTCCCCTTTTGTATTTACATGTGTTTTGAACCAATTTCAAAGCCATTGGTTGCCAAATGATATATTACATTACGCCATATCCATAAGGTCAAAATTGAAAAGACATTGAAATTTCAACTTCCTTTGCTAACCTAGCAAAAGGGGATTCATTTGTTTCAAAATTTACTTGTTTAACTTCCAACATAAGAAAATGAGATTTATGGTGTTTTGGATTTTTTTCATTCCTTTTTTTACAGAAACATAAAAACTAGAAATTCATAATATGTTTTCCTCAATGTTGGATCTTAAATTTAACACAAATGAATCCACAAAGGAGGTTGTCTTTGATTTTCAAATGATACCTAGTACCTTGGCCATTTCAACACATATCTATCGAATAATTAATTAATTTTGAGATTTTCATTTCAACAGATGGAATATTCCTAAATATTCAATGATATCCTTCACAATAGTTTTTGATTTGGAAGAAAATATTTTTGAAAATTTCAACAATTCTGAAAATAATATAATTAGTGTCAAATTGGCCAATGTACTAGGGTATCAAGTGGATATGAAACATATTAAATATCCTTTTCAACAATCAGCAAAACATCAGACCATGTTTCATATTGTGGATTTCTTGCTTGTCAAATCTTTGAAATTGTTAGATCACAAATTGAATTTTTTTTTTTTAAAGTCAGAATTTTTACTAATTTCAAGAGATGTCATTTGTAATTGAACAACTTAGAAAAGTTGACATTTGTGAGCAAAAATTGAACCAATAGCCCTAAAATTGATTATAAATTCCCGTCTAACTTCGTAAAGTTAATTGAAATTGATGCAAATTTTTTTAAATGAGTTGAAAATTTTGGAAAACGAACTTTTGAAAGGGCTGAAGTTTGTGAAAATACAAAAAATTGGTTACAGCAAATCACTGCAAAAAAATTTCACAAATTTTAATCAAATCAATTTCTCAAGAATGACGTAAATTGAAATGCAAAAAAATAAAAATATTATTAATGAAAATTTGATATTTGGGTTGTGAGAACTAGATATGAAAACCAACTTATTATCACCTTTGTGAAAAATGATTGAATTTTTCAAAAATAATCATTGATAGCATAACTAATTATCACAAGCCCAAAAAAATGTTTTTGAAAGAACTGGGTCAATTATCACAAAGCTATATAAGAACCAAAACCAACAATTCTTGCCCAAAAACAAAATGAGAGCTGTCCAAACATTACTTACAAGACAGTTCAATTTTGAACACTAGTGTAAACCCGGTGTATAATGCACCCCGTCGATCCCCCCCCCACCCGATCTTTCGCATTTCTCACTCCGGTTCACTTCCACCTATGAAGACCCCTAGAACCCCACCCCCACCCCCTCCCCCCTCCACGAAAAAAATAAAAATCCTGACCCTCCTAAACCCTTAACCCAAAAAAAGCGCACCCAATTCTCCTCACCCACCCTCCAAATCCCAAAAATATCTCCCCCCTCAACAACGATAGATGCTACGTGAAAACGAACGTAAAAATAAAAGTTTGAAGTAAGAATTCGAGGTGCTGAATAATTTTTGAGCCCTCGAATTCGAGGGGACAATTTTATTAAAAGTGATTTGAGTTTTAAGACCTCGACAGACGGACTGACAGACTTACTGAATTGATATATTACATTGAGAGCATCTCCAAGGTTGCTCAGCATGTGACTCCAAATAGTAAAATTTATAGCAAAAAAGTCAAAATGTGCCAGTGTAATTCAAAAATTTGGTTTTTCTGCACCAAATTTACGCAGCTTACTGTGGCTGGTAAAAGAGTGTAATAAATTGCACAAAACTGCAGCTCAGTATTTCAGAATGGTCAATCACAATGCTTGGTCCAAGCGGTTTGCTATAAGTAGATCCCCATCTATATGGAGTTCAAGTTTCAGTTTTATTGGTGGGGTTTCCCAAAAAAAAAACAGCTAAACCTAGACATTTAGGTTTTTCTATCCAGAGTTACATAATGAGCACCTGATGAACATAACACTTGGGAAGGCCTCTAGTTCTTGGGCAGGTCTTGCCCTCACTCCACCCACATGAATGTCAATAGGGTAGGCCCCCCTTAGCTTGCTCAATTTTAAAAACCATCTTCATTAAACACATTTGTGCTTGACAATACATAGGCATATTACTCCCAGCTTTTGAGGCCATTGAGTCAAAGCTTGAAGCCCCACAAAGCCCAAGTCATAATATTGGATTAGTGATTACCTTCATCATGTACTGGATATACATACATACAAGTATTATGACAAAAGCATCAATACCCAATAGAGAAGAAATAAAACTTTACTTCCAACTTCAGATCAAGCTGAATGTTTCTGCAATATATTGTCGAAAGAGAGCCTGCCCATGCTCGGTTCACTTGGGGCTGGCTGTAGGAAGATGCTTCCAACTTCTGTACAATGGAGTAGTAATCACAAGGTATTATATATCATACTATCATGCCATAACCCCAGGACTTCTGTTGAGAACTAAGTCTTAAGTCTATCAGTATGCAGAACCTACCCGACAAAAGATTCCTGCTATACATCAACCTGACCTGGTTACATCCAATCATCCAAAAAAGTCTGTCATCAAGCCTCTGGTGGAACAATAATGCAACAATCTATCGTTTGCACTTCATCCTAATTGAACAGATATAATTGGCTGACAAGAAGGCCTACAACTTTGTACAGAAATCAGTAGCTGTTGCATACAAGTGACATGGGAAAGGAAAACAGACAACTTTTTTCAAGTAGTGATTCAGGTTTCAGGATCTGTAGCCACAAGTGCAGGAGGAGTTCCAGGAGCGATACAGGCTGCCCCCTTTTCTCCTGCAAACAAACACAATGCTTCTGCATCCCGTAGAGTGGAGTCCAAATCAATGTGTCCACTGAGTTCGTTGATGAACTTGAGCAGTGTATCAAACTCCATCTGTTCGTCCATGATTTTGCGACGGTTCCGCTTCAGCAATGCGACACACATGTAGAGATGGAAATGCTCAGAAAGATAGTTGCTCCACAGGACCTCCCACAATCTCAATATGTTGTCATAGTCAAATTCTCTGGAAACAAGATCGCACCCACATGGTACAGGAATCAGCAAAGAGTCACAAAGTCACAAAACATGATGCTCAACAGAAAAATATATTTACTGTATTTTGGAACTTCCAGTCAAATGGGTAGTGAGAACAATAGAGAGAGAATTTGGTGCAAAGCTATTCTTCAACTCTCACCTTTTAAATTGAATAAGAATCCAGCGGAAACAGAAAAAGTAGTTCAAACATTCATTCTGCTTGAAGTAGTCATGCAATGGATTGTCCAGCAACTGCACCAGCTGCACCCAGCACAAGTAAACCCCAGAGTGTCAGAAGTTGCAGCTTCCTTGCATGCAAACATAGCCCTACATAAAGGATTTGCACAGGTGCTTACAGGTACCAGAAGAGGAAAGAAGAAAGAAAAGAAGCAAGAAGAAATGCTGAGAATAACCACATAAAAACATGCAACCATGAAATGATATAACATCCTCAGGAATAGTTTAAGCCTAACAGCAAGCAAAGATGCCTCATTTACCTTTGAGAGGGCCATAAGCTGGGAGTGCATCCCATTTTGGTCACGGTGGAAGTTGGGTGCCATCCGTTCCATCAGTGCAGCAAAGCACCAAAAAGCCTCTGACTCATCTTCTATCACATAGAGGATTGGTGACAGCAGATCACTCATGCCCTGCCACCCATGTCACAGAAAAGTTAAGGAAATGGGGGATCCAACTTCAAGAAAATGTTGCTCAATCTGTTTACACACCAACCACAACTCGCTTGCATAACTCGATGCAACCATTGGGATTTAGGGCTACGGTTTAGGGTTTGCAGATTGGTGTCATGTACAGAGTTGAGAGTTTAGAGTTTAAGGGTTAATATTCCTCAACTCCATACATGACACCAATCTTCAACATTATCTAAAGGAATAAGGTTCTCCATAGCACTCACCTGGCAATAACCCAAATCAAAGTTATAGAAGGAATATGTCACTAAGATGTCGTGAAGAAGATCCACATTTGGGTTGTCATCACCATCATAAAAAGGTAGTGTCCGATCCGTGCGAACCTACAGTCACACATACCAACTGACTGGTTACAAACCTTAGCTCCTTGTCACAAACATCCCACAAAGGTTTCTAATGAATTTAAGGTTTCACTGCATTTCAGAAAGCCCCCCACAGTGAACACTGGTGCAAAGATATAAAAGAGTGCAGGAAATTGAAAAGCCTTCAATCAAAGCTAGTAGTTTCAATCTGACTTCCTCTAACATCATGACTTCCACAAGCAACAGGGACATGTACTATACATACCACATCCTTTTCCACCCGGTGTTTGCGTTCCCGAAACTTTGCAAAACGCTTTGCTTGATCCTCAGATACAGACTGTAGAATAGCAAAGGAAAAGAAGGAATTAATTAAAAAGGTTTGACGCAGAATATAAGGTTTAGGATTTAAGCACCTGGTAGGCAGCAAGCTCTGCTACTGCAATGGTTGGGCCCAATATATTATTGGAAAATTATTTGTCATATTGAAACATGATAGCTTTGCAGCATATAAATTGTCAGGTAAATTTCAAAGAACATGAATGAAAACGTCTGACTCATCTGCAAGGAAGATGCAAGTTGAAACAACAAACCTGCCATTGTGATTTAAGGACCCAGTATTCTTCTCGCTTCCTGACAACTAGGGCCTTCCGCATAGCATATGTTGAGTCAAACTTGTAATGGCCCAATAAAAATTTCCAAACCTGTGTCCAGTCAACAAAATTTGCGGATATACTCCCATGTCAAGAATACCACAAGCTACTTGAGAACAGTAAGAAAGACTCATGAAAGCTAGCCAGCAACACATTCAGGTGCTAATGATCAGGTAACTAAATCTGTAAAAGATTTAGGAGACAGGAACTCTTCAGTCCAGATAAATTGCCAGTAGACACAAAACACCCAGGTAAGTCATGGTAAAAGAAAGTACCACACAGCGTAGCTTTTGCTCAACTCCACCATGAAAGATCCGCTTCTTCAGAGCTCTCGGATCCATTACTCGGCCCTCAGCATCCAAAAATGTCATCCACTGCATGATCCACATCAAAATATTTTCTGTCAGATGAGAGGAGCATGTTTTTAGCAGTAACTAGGCACTATGATCATCCATGCTAGTGGATGCCAACAATAAATGAATCCACTGCTCAACAGGCTTGGGACAATTGAACATTCTCAAGTACAGGATCACCACACTATATCTTAGAAAGCCACCAATATAGTGAACAGACCTCTTCATTCCCAAGGGGAGGTGGCCGTGCGCGTCCCCACACCAGTGCTGGCATTTCATTCTGCCACCATTCCACAATCACAGTGATGAACTAGAGACAGCTGAGAGATTCAGTGAAGAAAGGAAACAAAACTCACAAGAACATCCCATATCTGCAAAGATCTCACAGAGATGAAAAGCACTTGAAACTTCACAAGTACAAGACATATTAACAATTTAAGTAAACCTTAAACAAATAGAGAGATGACCCAATTACAAAGTTATAAACCTTCAAATACATATCAGTAAACAGGAAAAGGAGAAAATCCTAACCCTAAAAAAACACAGAAAAAACTGAGGACCCAACAAAAGTACATACTGTAAGATTCCAACATGGATATGATTTTGTCATATAAATTCTTCAACAATGGACTGTAAGTCATGTCTGATTTTCTGTGTATCTATGTGGAAACCATGAACTGTTGCCAATGAAGAGCTTACAGGAGAAGGTAGTGGGATATCCTCAAAGGACAAAGAGCTGGCAGTGGAATCAAGTACCTGCATACCATCAACAAGCTCAAAGCTGCCCACATTAGTGGCTGCTTGTTCCTCTGCATCACTTCTCTCATCTTCCTGCTGCTGCTCACAAAGAAATCCACACTCTTTCAACACAAACACACTGAGAGATTCTCAGGTCTCCTGCTAGACGGCTACCTGAAGCAAGAATACCTCATTCATCAAGATCACATGATCAAATACATAGGCCAGAGATCCAACCTCTCGTGAATTCTCTGCTGCAATTTGTCCAGGCTGAAGAGATGATTCTTGCACTGGAATACTGTCTGGTGGCAATGAACTCGTCCTGCCAAATGAAGTATTGTCCTCACGAGACCTGTTTGGTGCCCGATCTAAATCCATTTCCGAGTTACCCAACAAACGACTTTCCCCAAATAAGTGCGCCTTTGTCTCTCTTGCAAACTTAGTCACCATCGAGAACTTTTCCAGAACTTGGATGGATAAATCCCGTGCAGGATCTCTAGAGTTCTTGTGTTGGCTGTTCTCAGAAAGCCCCATATTGTTGCTGTCAGTACCATCAGTGACATTTTTGTTGTCTTCATCTGGCTTGGGCACATTAGGATAAGTGTCAACATTGTTGGCAGTAGAACTGACCACTGCTGCTACATGAGGTAGCTCTGTCAACTCCAGCGATGTGAGACTCCTCTGTACATGAAGCAACCACTGAGTAACAGTTAGGGCATGATCATAGAGAGAAATGCAATTTTCATTGAATCCCTAACTACCTATGGGTGGGTGCATATGATTTGTTGCAGTACTTAAATAGAGAGAGATGTGGAAATTTATCAAACACTTTCTTTTTGAGCTGTAAATGAAATTTGCAACACTAGGTTGGCAATGAGAGAAACAGCAGCACTAACCTGTAGAGGGTCCTCCTTATCATTCACAAGGTACACATTGGCATCATCATTTGTCCTGCACAAGCAAACATTATCCTCACTTGAGAGACTCATCTCTAACCCTCTAAACAAAATGTCCCGCAGTGTAGCTACAACTTGGAAGTCCTCTTGTTGTTGTAGAACCAAATAGGGCAACAACCACTTGAAAAAAGGTCAAAATGCTGCCAGAAAGTCCATGAAGTCTCTAAAACATTTACCATGCTATCCCTGAACATTAGCTACAAAAGGATGTGTTCACTAGTAGTTTCATGTGGGAGTGGGTACCTCCAATCTTGAAATGAAAGGAAACAGAATGTGCAACAAGAATATCATGAGAAGTGGAAAAGCAATTTTTGTTACTAACCTCACTAGAATTGCATGAGATTTCAAAGTGGCAAGAAACTCTCGCACACCACCATTGTTGAAGTAAAGAGGGGGAAATGCCAGGCCTACACACAGATCAACAGCAAATGCTCAGATGGTGAACAAATCGCCATGGAATTGAGATAACAAGAAGCAACAATCAGCCCCAGCCCCCAGCCCCCCAAAATCTAAATGGAATAGCAAAATTGCTTCGGAAGGCTTCAGGCAACCTGAAACATATACAATATTCATATAGGGATTATTATGAAGAGATGCAAACACCAAACAAAAAGACCCAAAATAACCTGACAAACCAACTAAGAACATACCAGAGGTAAGTACAATGATAATATACTGCCATCCAAGGGGTGGGGTGTGACGGCGAATCGATCGAATCTCTGCCAACGAGACTGCCCGAATTGTGTACAAATTTCTGTCTGTTGAAGAACACACTATCCAAACCCATCAGAAGTGAAGGATGCCACTATCCTCAAAACAGTACTACTACAGCAGCCTTTGAAGACTCATATCAGTTCAATCATCAGCGCAACAATCTCCTCAGTCACCTTAGGGAACGATTGACCCATATGAACCACACACACTATATTTCCTTTGTGACTTGTAAGCCATGTTGCTCACTGACTGTTCATATGCATGCAAGCACTCTTCCACAATTACTCAGCTCTCAAGACTGACACCTTTGTAGTCAATCCTACTGTGTACCAGACTTTAAATTAATTCTATCGACAAAACACAGAGCTGCAAGCCCTAGACAGTCTGAGGTAAATTAAATTGCCAGAAAACCACTCCCGTATGAGTGACTATACCTGATCCAGTACGCCGCCCACCATTTGGAAGCAGAAATAATCCATCTTTCCCTAGACCTCCCTCAACATTATAAGGGATCCATGTCTGCAAACCCATTATTCAAAGACAGATCTTCAAAACAAGGAGGAAAAAATGAGCAACACCTTGAATTGTGAAGAACACAGCAAACATATCAACAACTTCAAGATTCCATCTACAAGCTCAGTACTATTCTCACTGCCTTTGTCCTCTCCTTGTTTGAAGTTTCATGTAAGAAAGATAGCTATTAAAGAAAAGCACATGCAGGAT